>CM044004.1:45124366-45729366 GCA_024085815.1 Flaveria linearis | reverse complement strand
GATGTTACATTACATTCCATTCTTGTGTTATGTGCATTCTCGTCAATGATATGGGTTGGGATGAAATGGTGGTGTGGTAAAGAAATTAACATCTCTCCTTTAACTAGAGAGCTGCTAGCATCCACGACTTCGGACAATAGCAATGTGAATCCAAAGAAGACAGTTTTATCAGTCTACATGGCAATGTTATGGTTCATATATAAGACTATAAACGATTTCAGTTTTATCTCCATGCATCTTTCGGTGACAAGGGTGGTGGAGAAGGTTCAATATACCTCATTCCCAGTGTAATTGTGGTTGTTTTGGTTCTAGCATCATGCTAGTGATATCTCTTTATTCTATAATAAGAACCGTTGTTATATATATACATACATATATATATATATATATATATATATATATATATATATATATATATATATATATATAAAAGATAAGATAAGATAAATATATATATAAACAAGTATCAAATAGTTCCGACATCCAAACCATATGAAGTTTCTAAATTCACTATTTGAAATACGAATATAAAAATTCGATATCCATTGAGATATTGGGATTTACATAAAATTGTGATTCGAAAGTTTCATTTTTTTCATTCAATATCCATTTTCAAATATTTTTACACGCCACTCGTTTTATCAAATTTTTCAAATATTTTTACGCGCCACTCTTATCGATATCCCTGCTCTTAATTTTTTTGAACGGCAAAAAGAAATATATATTACATAAATCTTGCAAAATGTTAGAGGAAAAAAATATACAACTTATAATTAAAATTTATACCATGTTGTCCAACTTAATTTTATATCTTCCCCTTTTAATCCATAAGAAAAACGAGGATTTAATTTCACAAACCAAATAATTAGTTAGTTGGTGTAATAATACAAGTTAAAAAAATAATTTATGGTCAACACATGTTTTTATGTATCAGATCTCTCTCTCTATATATATATATCTCTCTCTCTCTCTATCTGTGTGACATCTAAGGATGAGGACGGATCTCCTCCGCATCTCTGTAGCGCTTCAACCCAAGTCCACCACCTTCAATCATCGCATATTGACCTGCAATGTCGACTACAGACGACGTCGTGGCTACGGTTACCAGCCACCAGCGCGTATGCGCGTTCCCAAGCTCGTGGTCCTGGCCAAGGCAGTTGAGCTCAAGCCCCCGCTGCAGGAGAAACTACGACCACCAGAACCGCCTTCTGTGCTCCTCGATGTAACAGGCATGATGTGTGGCGCCTGCGTCTCACGTGTGAAGTCCATCATTTCTTCTGATCCGCGAGTCGATTCCGTTGTGGTCAATATGTTGACCGAGACGGCGGCGATTAGGTTGAACGCTGCGGCGGCGGCGGCGGCGGAGGCGGCGGCGGTGGAGTTTGCTCGGAGGTTGAGTGAGTGTGGATTTCCGTCCAGGAGAAGAGCTTCCGGCTCAGGGGTAGACGAGAAGGTGCGGAAATGGAAGGAGACTGTGGCAAGGAAGGAAGCTTTGATGATCCACAGCAGAAATCGAGTTGCTTTTGCTTGGACTTTAGTTGCTTTATGTTGTGGATCACATGCTTCTCATGTTTTGCATTCTCTACACATTCATATCGCCCATGGTATGAAATTCCCCCTTTTCAGTTTCTTATTATTTTGCCTTCGCATCCTTGGCTTTGATCTTATAAACGTCCAATGTTTTTTGAGTGAGCACCATTTTTGATCAATTTACTTGGCCTTTTAAGTTCGAAGCAGCCACTCAACTTGTAGGAATCCCAAAATAAAACCGATATACTTGAGGTTTTTGGGCCATTTTCTGCAATTCTTCTTCTTAGTTATGAAAGATAAAGTCAGGTAAAATGGCCATGAAGAATCTTTTTTTTTTCTTGAAGCAAAATGGTCAATTTTTAAAATGTTAAAAGTCCACCTCTAGATTTGGACAGTTTTTAGTATTCGGAGATTATTATGTAGACGTTAAAGCGGGATTTTGACAGAAGGCCGAAATTATTCTGAATTGCTAGCTAGATCTTGTTAAGTTCTTCTAGTATGGTCCTTGCCTTTTATCTATATGAATTGCATCAACTTGTGGTTTCTATAGGCACATTTCTAGAGTTGCTTCACAACTCCTATTTCAAAGCCAGTTTAGCTGTTGGTGCCTTGTTGGGACCTGGAAGAGGTTAGTTACAATTTTTGTTAGCCTTTTTGGTTTTCTTTATTTTCTGCTCCAAGTTGCTTCATTAAAAGATACAAACCTTGTTTTTTACACTAACATAAAGACTGCAATTGCATATTTGTTGTATCCGAGTGAGGCACACTTTCTTTAACGAATCAGTGGTGGCCCTTTTTGAAATACTGCAATTGTTTATGACCTTCCAAAAAAACAAAATAAGACAACCATTTGCTTTCTAGTTTCATTCTGGTGCAGTGAAGTGTTGCATATATAGTTGAACTTATAAAATGAAATCTTTCTCAGAATTGCTAGCTGATGGTCTCAAGGCATTCTATAAGGGATCTCCAAATATGAACTCTCTTGTCGGATTCGGATCCATTGTGGCATTTATGATAAGTGCGGTGAGCTTTTCTTGCATATCGTTTTTGTTAAGTTTCCATGTTTCATATTGCTAAAATTTTCTTCTCCACTTAGATCTCACTTCTTAACCCTGAGCTTGGATGGGATGCAACATTCTTTGATGAGCCGGTTTGTATGCTGTAACTTATTAGTTATCTGTAGAGTTGGTGATTTCGTCCATTTACTTCTCATTTGGCTGGTTGGGGTTATGTTGTATTTTTGACTAGTAAATGTGGTGAACGGGTCAAACAGGTTAAAGGTCACCGAAAGTGTATTTATAACTCATATGGCCTCCTAAATTGTATCTTATAACAAATTTAGTTATAGTTAGCTTATATGTTTTAATTGACACACCAATTATATATAAAATTTGTTTGGACAAAAAGTTATTCGCCGTACCATTTGACTGGCACAAAAAACAACCCGTCTAATCAAAATTTATTTGCACACAATACCCAACCTGCCCCTTTTACTACACCTAGTTTTCTTCTTAGCATGACTACTATGTACTCTTTCAGTTGCATTAGTTGCTCAATGACAATTTTACTGAAGTGGTTCTCTCTTTTAGCATGCAGGTCATGCTTCTTGGTTTTGTTCTCTTGGGGCGATCACTTGAAGAAAGGGCAAGACTTAGGGCATCTAGTGACATGAATGAATTATTAGTAAGTTTATCTTTTAGAATATAATATCCATAATCAGTATAAAAATATAAAATCAAATAATATATATTTGTTTTCCCATGTTTTATGTTATCCTTTCTATCTGCAGTACTATTAATAGGTACTTGATATGTGCGGACATGCTTCTATGTCTACCTACATCTTATCAAACAAATTACAAATTTAACAGACACGTTTGAAGTCGGTTACATCAATTTAATAAATTTGTTCGGATTTGATGTTATGGATTTATATCTCTGAAGTTGATAGTTAGTTAATTACCATCGGCCTACTCTTGTTGAAAGTTTTAGAAATATTTCTGAAAAATCTGGAAGTGTTAACATTTTTTATGCGTCTCCAGTCACTGATATCAACACAATCACGGCTAGTGATTTCTCCGTCTGAAAGCAATACAACAGATGACAGCATATTAAGTTCTGGTTCAATCAGTGTTGAAGTCCCTACTGATGACATTCGAGTTGGAGATTTGGTGCTGGTTTTACCAGGAGAAACCATTCCTGTAGATGTAAGTTTATTAACTGAAACATTACTATTCACATCTAACAATACTATAGCTACATAATATTTGGAACATCTACATGCTATGATGTATTGATCTTCTCAAATTGAATATGATTGTGTTTTAAACAATTAATTAAACGTTGTGTGCAGGGAAAAGTTGTTGCGGGGAGAAGTGTTGTGGATGAGTCCATGCTCACAGGCGAGTCCCTTCCTGTTTTCAAGGAAAGGGGCCTTTTAGTTTCAGCTGGAACAATAAACTGGGTAAACTGTCAAAATTTATTAACCTTATAAATGCAGAAAATATCAAATTTAACATTAATACAAGATAGCTGTAGTTTGTTCTCCACATAGCATATAACATTAGAGTTTGGAATTTAAACATGCAGGTGTTATGTTCCTCCCAATAAGATTTCTTATTATATCAAACTTGTCAATTTTATATGTTTAAGGATGGACTTCCTAATGTCATGTGTAATGATCATGACCGTGTTTCATGATTGTCTTTCAGGATGGTCCACTTAAAATTGAAGCTTCTTCCACCGGGTCCAACTCAACAATAACAAAGATTGTGAAAATGGTTAGTATCTGTTTCCATGTTGATTGGATGAAATATCAGAGTGGCATGTGTCACTGTTTCACATCTTGATTGTCAGGAAGGCTACTTACATAGATGCTTTTGCCCAGTCTTAAAAATATGAAAAGACAGATGTGCATTCTAATGATGGTAAAATGGGCAGGCTCGGTAAGGGGCCACAACAGAGTTTGGTCAAAACTGGGGAATAATTCAGTATGGATAGGTTTGGGTACTGGAAACATCTGTCTGACATTGTTTTTAATTTCTTCTATAAGTAATTAGTTGTCATATGAGTACAGAATTACCCTATATGTTAAAAAAGCAACGCGATGAACAGTGATCGCGGGGTATTTTGGGTATTTCACAGCGTCTCGGGTTGCGTGTTATTCCCTTTTATCTCCTACCAGGCTCATTTCACTCCTTTATGGCGGAGGGCTGGCGACGGTGGTGTGGAGGTTGGTGTTGCCGGAGGTGGTGTTGCCGAAGGTGGTGGGGTGGCGACGGTGGTGTGGATGTTGGTGTTGCCGGAGGTGGTGTTGCCGGAGGTGGTGTTGCCGGAGGTGGTGTTGCCGGAGGTGGTGTTGCCGGAGGTGGTGGGGTGGCGACGATGGTGTGGATGTTGGTGTTGCCGGAGATGGCACATCGCCTCAGGTTGCGTGTTGTTCTCTTTTATCTTTAGACGGCTCATTTCACCCTTTTATGCCAGTGGGGTGCTGACGGTGGTGTGGAGGTTGGTGTTGCAGGAGACGGCGGAGACGATGGCAGCTCCAGAGCGACGGCGGTGGCTGCTCCAGGTAGGCCGCCATTGCCTCTCCGCCGATCGTCCTTCTTCCTTACACCACATGTAGAGCGCTCTCCGATGGCGACGGTGGCGGTGCATTTTTCACTGTGCCCCGGTGTTCTTTGGTGGTGATGGCGACGGTGGCGATTCCGTTTTCACGCCGCCTGGTTGCCATCGCATGTGGTCGCTGTACGCTGGTGGGTCGTAACAAGGTGGGGCCGTCTATCTCCCGTTTGTAGTTGAGGTGGGGCCGTCACTATTGGCTATGTGGTTGAGGTGCGGTCGTTGACGTTGGCTATGCTGCATCCGTTCAGCTTCCCTTTCTCTCTGACGTCCTGCAGATGCCGATGGTGGTAGTTCCGCCGCCTTTGGCGATTGTGGTGATTCCACCACTGTTGCTGCCCCCCACATCTCGGTCTCTCTAATGCCCCTTTAGGATTTTTCAGATCTATGATATTTCTATGTCTATCTGATGCACACTTTATGTGCAATGTCGATGATGATGGGGTTTTGTAAATCTGAGATGTTTTGTGTTTGTGGCTAAATAAGATGTCTGTTGTATTACTGTGTGTCTGTTTGGCTGTGATGATTTTCCTTAAACGATCTTGGTTGCTCTGGCTTGGCAGCCGTTTCAGGCATGCAGCCGCAACCAAGAATCGAATCTGAGCCAAGATGTAAGTATTTCCATCTGAATCGTCTTCTGCTTTGCCTCATGTCGTGGCTTTTGGTGGTCATATGTTGATGATGCGTTGATGTTCGGTCGGTGAAGCTCTTGCTGGCTTTTTGGTGTTTTTGTTAGCTTTTAATGTCTGATGTCGATGATGATGAGAATGTTTGCGTCTGAGACTGTTAATGAATGGTATCTGTGGAAAGGTTTCCATGCCTTTAAGACGCGCAACGCGCGTCGGGTACAACCCCTAGTTTATATTATTTCAATAATATTTAAATGCTAAATAAAAAATTTAGGAGATTTATGTTTTAAAAATACACTTTGAGCAATGGTTGACCTGTTTGACCCATTTTTCAACCTTGTTTAGGTAGAGGATGCTCAAGGCCGTGAAGCACCTATACAGAGGCTTGCAGATGCGATTGCTGGCCCATTCGTGTACACTGTTATGACTTTATCTGCTGCAACATTTGCCTTCTGGTATTGAACTACTTATTTATCATTTACCAGTTACCACAATAATTCTAGTCTATGATTATGATACAGAAATTGTCATTTAGAAAGTATTAAAAATACTCATGTATTTAGGTACCTCTATTGTATTTACACAACCTATATCAAGTTGCCTTGTTGGTTTCTGTTTTTTGTTAAGGTACTATGTTGGCGTACATGCTTTCCCAGATGTACTGCTCAATGACATTTCTGGCCCTGAGGGAAGTTCTTTACTTCTGAGCTTAAAGCTTTCCACAGATGTCTTGGTGAGTGAGTCATAGGGAACTTAATGCCCTCCAACTCGAGGATGATCTTGAAATTTCTTCTTTTCTAAACTCTCCAAGTGACGTGACTTATAAAATAAGCATCTGTAAATGCTCCCTGTTCATGCAAATTCACTATCTCACTTTGTTTATAAGTAAATTATATTTTCAGGTAGTCTCTTGCCCGTGTGCACTAGGCCTTGCAACACCAACTGCTATACTTGTTGGTACCTCTCTAGGTAAATAATGAATAAATAAACTGTAATGTTTTTAACAGTTCATGGAAGGTTATTGGTTAAACCAAGAAACTCTATATGTTTCACTTTTATAGTTTTCTTTTTTTTTTGCAATTTTGTAATTGATGTGGAACAGGAGCTAAGCAGGGACTTCTTATCAGAGGAGGTGATGTATTGGAACGCTTGGCAAATATAGACACTATAACTCTAGACAAGGTATTTGAGACACTTAGCAATTTCCTCCCACTTTTTACAATAAAATAATCAGCTAAAATGGAAAGGGTCAAAAGTTGCCCAAACTGTGGTTAAAAGACAAAACCGTTCTAAATCATTTTAGGCAAGAACATGTATATTATTGAAATAATGTAAATTTTCAATCATATTCGACATGCTACTTGTATAAAAAAGTTGAATTTTTGCACCAAAAGATTTTTGGGCTAACCCCACCTGACCCCCGGTTCAGTGCCAAAAAGTTATCAGTTTGACCTGTTACCCAAGCCTCATTTTGCTGACCTGTCTTCTCACTATTACTAGACGGGGACTCTAACAGAAGGAAAACCTGCCGTTTCTGCTGTTGGATCTTTTAGTCATGGAGAAACAGAGATTCTCCAACTGGCCGCTGCAGTAGAAAAAACCGCATCACATCCTATTGCAAAAGCTATTATATCTAAAGCAGAATCGTTGAATCTAAATATTCCAGTTACAAGTAGGCAGTTGGCAGAACCAGGTTTTGGGACATTGGCAGAAGTAGATGGACACTTGGTGGCTGTTGGATCGATGAAATGGGTTCATGAACGTTTCCACCATAAAAAAAGCATTTCTGATGTAATGAAGTTAGAGAAAGATGTGATACAGAGATCATCAGAAGGTCGTTCATCATCCAATTATTCACAGACAGTTGTTTTCATTGGTCGGGAAGGTGAGGGGATTATTGGTGCTATTGGAATCTCTGATAATTTACGCCATGATGCGGAGACTACTGTGAAAAGGTACCATCTGTTAATTTTATATTTCTAGTTATTTATGAGAAATGGGTTGTAGAATGCTATTTCTGGTTAGTTACACTCAAAGTCTTTTGCTAATGGTTGCAGTTTTTACCCATTCAAACTTTAATGGGTTGATTTGGGTCCTAACAGGTCAAATGGGTCGCAAGTCGTCGGAAGCGTACTTTTAAGGCATACAACCATCACTTTATTCAAAATAGCTATATTATATTTCAGTTATTGGACTCTAATAATTATATTTCCCACATTAACTATTTGTAACAAACATTGAAAAAAAAAGACTTTTTGTTGGCCCAGAATTGATAAGCAAAACCAAAAAATGCACCAAATATATGGTGGAAACTTCCACGACTCTTTTCACTATTATTAAGAACAAATACCTCACCAAAACAATTACATTAACCCTCTATTTATACTAAACCTATGATAATCCTAACCCGACTCAGCGACTCTAACTCAATTCTACTACAACTTATACTCCTACCTTTTAGGATTTAAACAACTAATAAAGATAAACATACTAATTTAATAATAATAAAAGACTCTTAATCATACTAAAACTCCTAAATTTGTTTTAATCCTTTAGATAAGCAACTGGTAACTTTATTTCAATTTAACCCCTCAACTTTCTTGATTTTTCACATCCGAACTAATTAGGATCAACTTCCAACATTCCCCCTTATTCTTAATTAGATCTTGCTTCTCTTGCTAGCTTCCCATCGTTCTTGATTCTTGTCTTGCTTGACTTGCTTTCCTTCTCTTTCTTTCTTTCTCACTACATCTTCTTTCTTTCTTTCTTCTTGCTTTCTTTCTTCTTTCATTCTTTCTTTCTTGCTTTCTTTCTTTCTTCTTTCGTCTTGCTTTCTTTCTTTCTTACTTTCTTCTTTCTCTCTTTCTTTCTTTCTTCCTTACTTGCTTTTCTTTCATATAGATTCAAAGATTTGAATATATAATATATCTTTCTCCTTACTTTCTTTCATACGGATTCACAATGAATCCTTGTTCTTTCTCACTTACTTTTTGCCACTTTTTTGATGTGATGCTGTTTATCTTCATTGCCAATTTTAATCTACTTGCTGCTCAACTAGAGAACCCGACCTGTTCAGTCTGTTTCCCAGAAATAACAGACCTCCTCAATCACATGTTGCTTATAATTACATTCAATAAATCGGTCTTCCTCCAACACCATCTTGCTTAATCCTTTAAGCTTTGATACCAATTGTTGGCTCAGAATCGATAAGCAAACTAAAACCGCACCAATATTTTGTGGAAACTTCCACGACCCTTTTCACTATTATTATGAACAAAAAACTACAACAAAACAATCACATTAACCCTCTATTTGTACTAAACCTACGATAAATTAAGTTCCCAACCCAACTCTAACTCAATTCACTATGATTCATACTACTACCTTCCAGGAATTTAAACAAGTAATAAAGATAAACATACTAATATAATGAAAATAAGTGACACAATCATACTAAAACTCCTAAATTTGTTGTAATTCTCTAGAAAATCAACTGTCAACTTTCATTTAATTTAACCCTTTAACATTCTTGATTTTTTACATTCGAACTAATTAGGATTAAACTTCCAAAAGTTTGTGATAAGATGTTCCCAGCAAAACTAAAGGGAAAACTATACAGAGTGGCAGTACGACCAGCGATGTTATACGGCACAGACTGTTGGGCCATAAAGAAAACGCACGAGAGACAAATGGAGGTCGCAGAAATACGAATGCTGAGGTGGATGTGTGGGCACACAAGAGTGGATCGGATAAGAAACGACGTCTTTCGCCAAAAGCTAGAGGTGGCTTGTATCACAGATAAAATAAGAGAGGGAAGATTAAGATGGTTTGGGCACGTGAAGAGGAGGACGATGGCAGCGTCTGTTCGAGCAGTAGAGAACATCAGCTTAGAGGGTAGGAGGTGTAGAGGTAGACCTAGGTTGACTTGGGACGAGATTATTAGGCGAGATATGATAGACCTGCATCTTTCTGAGCACATGATCGAGGATAGGAATGAGTGGAGGCGTAGAATTAAAATTAAGGACTTTTAGTGGGTTTTGTGGGTAAGAAGGGTTTTCGGTGGCATGTATCACCTACCCTTTGGGGGTTAGTGCCGGTTTTATGTTGTGTGCGCTAGATAATTCTTCTTGTGATACCCATCAATGTGTGTATGCTATGCTATGCTATTGTAGGTTATGTATTATCATCTCTATTGCTTCTGCCTTTGTTAGTGAGTCGGGGGTCTCTTCGGAAGCGGTCTCTCTATCTTTCAAGATAGAGGAAAGACTTGCCGCCACGTACCCCTCCCAGACCCTGCTTTCAGCGGGATACACTGGGTATGTTTGTTTGTTTGTTTGTTCCAAAAGTTTGTGGGATGACTGGACTTGAACTTCACAACCCATTGACCCACCCTTTTTACCACCTCTACCTTTTACTTCTATTGTAGCATGTTTGTGAGCCTGTCTTTAACATATTGTTTTGAAGGCTACATGAGAAGGAGATCGAAACAATCCTATTATCCGGGGATAGGGAAGAGGCAGTTGCAAGTGTAGCAAAAACAGTGGGCATAGGAACTCATCTTATCAATGCATCTTTGACTCCACAACAAAAATCTGGTGCCATCTCAACTTTACAAAAATCAGGCCACCGTGTTGCAATGGTGAATTATTATTCAGTAACTGATAATTGTTATGAAATACGAAATGTTCTTTCTAAAAAAAATTCTGACACAACTTAACCACCAAAAGGTCGGGGATGGAATCAATGATGCACCCTCTTTGGCTCTAGCCGATGTTGGAATTGCTTTGCAAGTCGACGGACAAGAAAATGCCGCCTCTAATGCAGCTTCTATTATACTTCTCGGGAACAAACTTTCTCAAGTAAGCATTTTACATCTTAGTTCATTTAATTCAAAAATATATATTTGTAATCATATGTGACACACTAGTAATTTTGGACAAGGGTTTTAAGTCAGCCCCACCCAAACCTCTAATGAGGCATCCCAAAATTTCCCTGTTTTGACCCTAACCGGTTATGTCATGTTGGCAACCTGCCTGGCCCCAACCCCGGCACACCTGTTTGGCCATATTAAGGACAATGTTGTGACTTTGATTACTGATTTCTATCATGGCAGGTGGTAGATGCAATTGACCTTGCAAAGGCAACTATGTCAAAAGTTCATCAGAATTTATCTTGGGCAGTGGCATATAACATTGTTGCAATCCCCATTGCTGCGGGTGTGCTGCTTCCTCATTTTGATTTTGCAATGACACCTTCCCTTTCAGGTGGTCCATAGTTTCCGTTATTTTGTTTTATAATCTTCCTAACTCCCTTTTAAATATATAAAATTTGTGGAACTACAGAAATTGATAAAACATTGTTTTAATAGGTGGGCTGATGGCATTCAGCTCCATTTTTGTTGTCAGCAACTCTCTACTTCTACAAATACATGGGTCTCATCATAAAATGAAAAAGAAAACTTCTAACTGAAGTGAAAAGCCAATCTAATCTCCATCTTAGTAGCAGAAAGATTATCAATGCACTTGAGCCAGGTTCATCTTTCTTTTGATATCTTGTTGGTTGAGGTGAGACTCATAATTAGTCCGCCAATATGGTTGCATGTTGATATTGCAATCGGGCTTAATAAGAATCATTTCGATAAATTAGCATTATGCGGAGAATACTTTGCGCCTATTATATGCCACAGTGAATATGTTTTAGGCTTGATTGTGTAGTTGCATGAGCTATTTCCTATATGGATCAAATAAGCTATTACATTTAATATATGACAACCTCATACTAGCGTGTGATTCAATGTGTGATGTATGAGTCTTTATGTGGCTTTATATCCATACAAACGACTACATTTTTATAAGTTGACATATTAATTAGTAAATTACGGTTCTTTCCGCTTGTTTTGGTAAAAAATATTCTTTTAGTCAATGTTTTGAAAACGAGACCGGTAATCAAACCGGTCGCTTTAAAAGTTCACTGTTTGGATCGGTTGGACCATTTTTAAACCGGAAAATATTATAGGTAGTTTAGAAAAAATAATAGATAAAATATAAAACTAATAAATAAGTGGTTTTAGGTAAACAAATGAATATTTGAAAAAGTCGCTGAACAATCTCTTGAAATCTATCTTTTCTTTTTAAAATCCAATTCCTATACCTCTATCCTACACCCTTTGCTAGTCTGCTCAAAAGAATTATAATTATTTTTTTTATTTTATCATATCTATCGTTCATCCTCATTAAGCTCTTAATTTCCTTCTTTAAACTTCTTAATTTACTTCTTCTCATCGCACAAACATAGCATCTGAGCATTTGATAATGTGGGTTGTCACGCATTGTTTTTTAGATTTGCAGATCCAACTGTATTTAGATCTACATTACCGTGTCCATCCATTGTTCAGATCCAACTCCAAGCATCTTTTTTTTTATCTGTAGATCCATTCAAGCCATGGTTATTTGCAAGGTACTTCGGTTTGACCAGGCCCAACGGTTTGGTGGTTCCCGGAAAGTCTAAAACCAACCAGTTAACCGGATGCTGGTTCAAAGCATGCAAACCGAACCGGCCAAGGCTCTGGTTCCCGATTCAACTGGTCGACCGGCCGATTCTGTCCAGCTTTAAAAATATTGCTTTTCTAGTTTGTTTTTTCCAATCCACTAGGTTCATTTTGTTCTCAATTAAAGTCACATGTTTAACACCGTTCTTCCGTAACTTATTTTTAATTGACAAACTGGTATTTGTGCTTGGTGTGTTGCGGGTGGAACAAACTGTAAGTTGACATGTTTTTCGCGTATGCAAGTACAATTGTCATTATCTAAATAGAGGGATACAATCGAGGAAGAGCAAAGTAAAGAGGAACATAGCCAGATCCCATTTACATCCGATATATTTTACACCGTTAGATAATTCAATCAAATCTCAAACGCTAATCTTATTCATGTATTCAACTCATCAATCATAGCTTTATTCCATTCAGATGATTGATTTCTACTAATAGCTTTATCACAATGTTGGGTCGATTGGGTCAATAATGGGCTTTGGTCCACGTAATGTGTCATGCATGTTGGCTTAGTCAACCCATGCACACGTCGTCATATGTAACGGCTAGTTTACGTAGTCATCGGTTGTTATCGAGTCTAGTGGGTTGTTAGCTTCTTTTGTGGAGTCAGTTGAGAGTCTGTAATGCTATTATAAATAGCGGCTTACAATGAGAATAAATGGATCCAGAAATTGAGAGTTCTTTGATATCCTTGTGTTCATAACAAGTAGTATCAGAGCAATTACCTGGAGAGTGAGGATTTGTTGTCAGAGCAACGATCACAGAAGAGACGGTGTCGTATCAGAGCGTACCGCGCTTTGATGGAGATTACGACCGTTGGAGTTTGGTCATGGGGTCGAAAGAATTTTGGTGTGTGATCGAGACCGAGATCAGAGAACCCAAGGAAGGAGAAACCTTGGCCGCTGCAGAGAAGACCATCTATGAATCGCTGAAGTTGAAAGATTTGAAGGCTAGAAACTATCTCTTCCAGTACATAGATCAGCAAATCATTCGCATGATGAGCCAGAAAGATAGTGAACGGTAGATATGAGAAGCTATACGGAAGAAGTATCAAGGGAACACCAGGGTCAAGAAGGCTCAATTACAACGTATTCGAAAGGAGTTTGAGATGCTGGAGATGAAGACGGTGAATCAGTTGCAAATTACTTCAATCGTGTTATGGTGGTGACAAATGACATGCAGAATTATGGTGAAGATATGACGGAGGTTAAAGTGGTGGAGAAGATCTTACGCTCTTTGAGAGAAAGCTTCAACTTTATTGTGTGTACCTCGGAAGAATCACGAGACATTGATGAACTACAGAGTTCTCTCTTGGTTCATGAACAAAAGATTCGGAAGAAACCTCAAGAAGACCAAGTATTGAAGACTGAATCAACACCCTCTGGTGGACGAGGACGCGGGAGAGGAAGGTCCTCTTTCACTAGAGGAAGAGAACGAGGACGAGGAAGATCAAGACCCGATTTTGATAAATCATCGGTGGAATGTTATTCCTGCAATCAACTAGGACACTTCGCTTATGAGTGTCCTCAGTCTGATAGAGTAGTGAATTATACGAAATTCGATGAGGGGGGAAGACCTACTCCTTGCTGAGATCATAAAGGTGGTAAACCTGGTCTATGGTTTCTTGATTCAGCCTGCTCAAACCATATGACTGGAAATCGGGAGTGGTTCATTAACTTGGATGAATCATACAAACACACTGTCAAGTTAGGGAATGACTTGAATCTAAAGGTACAAGGACTTGGTGACATACGTCTTGAAGTAGAAGGAGCCACTCAAGTAATCACAAGAGTATACTTTGTACCAAAATTCACATCTAACCTGTTGAGTGTCAGACAATTACAAGAGAAGGACCTGACGATTGTCAAACGTAGAGGTACATGCAAAATATATCATCCTCGTAGAGGGTTAATAGTGACCTCTAACATGACCAGAAATCGCATGTTTCTGGTTCAAGCAACAGCAAAACCTTAACCCAGTCGATGTATGAAGGTTACTGAAGATGACAACACTCAAATCTGGCACAGGCGTTTGGGGCATGTAAGTCACAAGTATATATGTGCACTGCAATATAGACAAATGGTGGTTGGACTTCCTAAAGTCTCAGAACAAACGAAGATATGTGAAATATGCCAAGTTGGCAAACAACAAAGGGAACTGGTGCTGAAGAAAAGTCTGTGGAGAGCCTCAGAGAAACTGCAACTCATTCATACAGATCTGTGCGGTCCCATCTCACCCATGTCACCAAGTGGTAAAAGGTACATATTAGTATTTACTGATGACTTCTCTAGAAAGGGATGGACTTATTTCTTGTCAAACAAGGCTGATTGTTTCAAAGTCTTTAAGAAATTTAAAGCCTTGGTTGAAAACGAGCCTTGGTGTAAAATAAAGGGGCTAAGAAGTGATAGGGGAGGTGAATTCACCTAGAGCGATTTCAATAGCTTCTGTGAGAACCACGGTATTAGAAGGCAACTGACTGCTGCATTCACACCCCAACTGAATGGGGTGGCTGAACGCAGAAACATACCATTATGAATATGGTCAAGTGCCTTCTGGCTGACAAAGCATTACCGAAATGGTTCTGGACAGAAGCAACAAATTGGGCTAATTATGTTATCAATAGATACTATACAGCGGCCCTTAAAGACAAAGTTCCTGAGGAAGCATGGTCTGGTACTAAACCCAATGTAAACTACTTTCGTGTGTTTGGGAGCATTGCATATGCTCAAATTCCATCACAACTACGAACCAAACTGGATGACCAAAGTATCAAGTGTGTTTTCTTGGGTGTTAGTACCGAGTCAAAGGCATTCAGGCTATATATGATCCCATTAAGAAGAAAATTGTTATTAGTCGAGATGTTACATTTGATGAAGAAGTTGAATGGAGTTGGAAAAGAGAAGAATTGGGATCTATGGATCTAATTGTTCCTGAAGAATATGTTGGTGTTGAAGAGGAGTTACTAGACTCAGGTGAGCAGCCCACACACACAGAGAACACCTCACTACCAAGTAGTTCAAATGGAATTGAGGAGCAGCCCCCAGAAACAACAGGCCCAACAGAACAACCCGTAGTGAAGACCATGGTATGACTGACACTATTCCAGAATCAGTACACAATGTTGTACCACAAGAAAGAACAACTAGAAGAATTGCAAAAACTCCAGCATGGTTGAGTGAGTTTGAAACTGGAGAAGGGTTCTCAGATGAAGAAACTAATCTTGTTATGTTTAGTTCATGTGGAGACCCGAGGAAGTTTGAAGAAGCTGCTCATGACCCCAAGTGGAAACAAGCTATGGAGAAGGAGATCAGCTCCATAGAGAAAAATGAAACCTGGGAACTAGTTGAAGCTCCAAAGGGTGTAAAGCCAATAAGAGTGAAGTGGCTGTTCAAAACCAAGTATAATGAAAGGGGAGAAGTTGACAAGTACAAGGCTCGTTTAGTAGTAAAAGAGTATGCTCAACAGAAGGGCATTGACTATAACGAGATATTTGCCCCGGTGGCTAGGTGGGACACAATTCGAACCATTCTAGCAGTAGCAGCACATAACAAGTGGTTAGTTACGCAACTTGACGTGAAAAGTGTTTTTTGCATGGTGAGCTAAAGGAGACAATATATGTTGAGCAGCCCCAAGGCTTTGTAAAAGCAGGTGAAGAACACAAGGTGTACAAACTCAAGCGTGCGTTGTATGGACTAAAACAGGCACCAAGGGCTTGGTTTAATCGTATTGAATGTTACTTTGTAAGGGAAAACTTCAAACGAAGTGAGTATGATCATACATTGTTCATACGAAGGGTTTGGAACAAGATAATAATAGTAAGTTTGTACGTTGATGACTTAATCTATACGGGTAATGATAGCAATCTGTGCTATGAGTTAAAAAATTCTATGTAGAAAGAATTTGAGATGACAGATCTCGGCTTAATGAAATATTTTCTGGGGATAGAGGTGCATCAAGATGAGAATGGGATCAACATCTGCCAACAAAAGTATGCTGAGGTGCTGGATAGATTTGGAATGTGGGAAGGAAATAGTGTCAAGAATCCTATAGTACCTGGTACTATACTTTGCAAGAACGAAGATGGGTAGGAAGTTAATGATACTGAGTACAAATGTTTGGTTGGGAGTTTGATGTATTTGACGGTTACTTGGCCAGATTTGGTGTATTCAGTAGGAGTTATAGCCAGGTTCATGTCCAATCCGAGAGAAGAGCACATGCAGATTGCAAAGAGGATAATGAGGTATATGAAAGGAACATATAATTATGGGTTGAAGTACATGAGTAACTCAAGTGGGAAACTAGAAGTATGCACTGATAGTGATTATGCACGAGACCTGTAGGATCGTAAATGTACTTCAGGATATGTATGTAAGTTGAGTCAAGCTGTGATATGCTGGAGTTCAAGAAAGCAAGAGGTTGTCACTCTTTCATCTACTGAGGCAGAGTATGTGGCTGCCATAAATTGTGCATGTCACTGTACTTGGTTGAAGGGTTTACTTGGTGAGTTGACTGGTAAAGAGATTGGAATGGTGGATATTAACTGTGATAACAGCTCCACAATTAATCTATCGAAGAATCCAGTGATGCATCAGAGAACAAAGCATATTGATGTGCTTTATCATTATTTAAGAGAATTGGTTAGCAAGGAGGTGGTGAGGTTGATGTTCTGTCCAACTACTGAACAAGTTGCAGATGTTATGACAAAGCCTTTAAAGTTGGATGCATTCAAAACTATGAGAGATTTGCTGGGAGTTCAAGACTTAGGTGATGTAAACTGAAGGGTAAACCTCTATTCAGTTTTAAGGGAAGGTTATGTTGGGTCGATTGGGTCAATAATGGGCTTTGGTTCACGTAGTGTGTCATGCATGTTGGCTTAGTCAACCCATGCACACGTCGTCATATGTAACGCTAGTTTACTTAGTCATCGGTTGTTATCGAGTCTAGTGGGTTGTTAGCTGCTTTTGTGGAGTCAGTTGAGAGTATGTAATGCTATTATAAATAGCAGCTTACAATGAGAATAAATGCATCCAGAAATTGAGAGTTCTTTGATATCCTTGTGTTCATAACACACAAGAGTTGGATCTTACACTTTCCTATATACAGATCATCTTCATTAAAGTAGGTTATATAATCATCAAAATGTAAAAATAAATGCTTAAAGACATGCACTCAAAACCATAAGTAAAAAACTATGCAATAAGTAAATGTTGTCTAATTGTTTGAAAGATATGCGATTATGTCATGCTCCTAAATGCACTTGTGAAGTAACGATGTTAAAAATATATGCTAAAGTGTCAACACAGGTTAGTGAGTTAAAAAGTTTGTAAAACAAGCATAACAAAGTGCACTGAAATAGATAGCCAGCCTACATCAAAAGCATAAACATAAGTGTCTTTGTGATCAGTGGCGGAGCTTGAACATTATTGTTGGGGGAGGGGGATTAATATATTTCAGGGGGGCGAACTTGATATTTATATAAAAATTTATACTACCGGATTAAAATTTAAGACTACCGACAAGAAAAAGACCCCCCCCTGTTCTCCACTATACTTCGCCCCTGTTTGTGACCGAAGCTGACTTAGTTTGTTTGTTTGCCTTCCGCCATGACTTACCAAGACATGGCATTGTGTTTGTTGTTTAGGACGATGTTGCACCCACTTGATCTCTAGTTGCATGAGTGGAGTTTGTAAAGCCCAGTGGTACTACCTAAAATTTTCTTCTAATTTAACCTTAAATAACTATCCGAAAGAGTAAGGACTTTTACAGGTAAAATTACAGTATATAAACATGCGTTAAACAATCTTATAAAATAAAGCATTTAAGTATGCTTTCTCCCCTAAAAAAAGTAAGTAAAAGTGAGGCAGTGAACTCACCTCGAGAGCGTGCTAGATAAGTATAACTTATTAAAGTGCCCGTCACAAGCTACCTAGAGCATGTAAGTACATAAGTACGTGGAGTGTTGGTTTGTAAAACCTTAAGTGTCTAAACAGTCCTATTGTTTCATGTGTTTAGAAAAGTTGACTAAGTTTGATCAAGTTTGACCCGATGACCCGTTGGTTATAAGTTAAGTGAAATCATATTTGTTTATGGTTAATCAGACTATTATTCATGAGTTATATTCAATACATTCACATATCATTCAAGTTGAGTTCTAAATTCCAAAAAGTTACAATTTCAGAAAAGGCTACCTCACTACACATACAAATCCACAATACCAACCAAGTTGCACATTTCATGACAATAAAATTACTAATTACTTCAAATTTCACTCTACACATGCTATGTGAAGTAGACTTGCAGCTTTACATAGTAATCCTACGAATCCTACTAATTAGGGATCTATATCTGCATGTGTGTATGGTATCCATTATAACATGCTTGGCACCAAAACTATAGGATTGAATTAAATAAAGTTTCTTCTTTTGACAAGTTGATCAAGTACCCACGTATAAAACAAGATTCCATCATGTAACCCTATCACCTTCATTCTAACCATGACAACACAACATCATCAACTAGCAGGTGTGTGGATTCAAACATCTCATATTTACATGTTCTTATATTTAAAGTTTCCTTTAATGAAAGATTGTGATCTAGCATATGAATCCTACAACATCTAATATAGCAAATTCATCTAAGTATCACAAACAATCATTCTAACGAGATCCTAACCTCTAATGCAAGTCAAAAACATCATATCCCATTAGTTACATTAATGAAGTTTCCTCACTAGAAGGGTGTAGCATAAACAATCTAAATTCCACCAAAACAACCAACAATTCATCATCCACTTGATTAATCTAACTTATGTTATTCATATTAAACTAACAAACATAACCAGAGTTCAATATCCAAGATTCTTGAAAATTAAACTTTTCTCTTTTGGCAAGTTAAGAACAACACATCATATTACAATTTCTCGCATCATTTGCGTAAACAATCACTAATAACATCAATTATTACCGATAATAACACTTTCATCAATTTCAAGTTGTAGGATTTGATTGGATGAACTATGGTGTATGCATATACAAAATTCAAGAAAAAGGTGGAAGTTGTATAAAATCCATTACATGATTCACGTAGATGATCACACTAGATGCTTCTAAACGCGTCTTAATAGTTGATCGGAGCAAAAATTGATGGAGTGTGTGTGCGCGTTCCGAAAGTTGAGACGGATTGGGGGGGGGGGGGGGGGGGGGGGGGGGGCGGGTGTTTGTCTTATTTATTTACATTATTAATACCTTTCATAACAGAAACCTTCTAATTCTTCTATTTACGATAAACCCCTTTTAATATAATTTTTAATTACTTGTTATACAATTTAGTTTCATGAACCACACACTAAAACATTTTTAGTTTCTTGATTAATAATATAAAATTCTCGTAACTAAAAAATAACACGTTAATCGTTTAAATAAACATCTAACATAATAATTTCACATAACCACATATTAAACCACATAATATTATTTAAATTAATATTTTCCATTTCTCAGGTAAGCAACGTTTGAGGTCAGACTTGTGTGTGGTTACGTGACGTATATGCATGACTCACCAATATAACAGAGTTTCCTTAACGATGTTAATCTGAAATTGTCAGAGGTCATAGTTGTGGTTATTAAGGTTAGGGTTAGGGTTAGATCATTGAACTCCTAGCTTCCTATTTATAAGCCTGACATATCACATGTACTGTGACTAAAATATCTTGACACATTTTATTACATCAAAGAAATTTAAAAGCCAAGCGTATGAACAAAAAAATATACGCATTAAGCTAATTTCAACTGCATTGCATGTAGGGCTGTTCAAACCGCTTGACGCTCGACGTTCGTTCGGAATTTGCTCGATAAATGCTCGTTCGATTTTTTGCTCGGTTGTAAATAAGCCGATCGGATCGGATCAGTTTGTAAACGAGCCAAGCACGAGCAAAGGTCCGCTAGGTTAGGTTCGGCTCGAATTAATATGTATATATAGTTTATACATAACACTCTAGTAGATTTGGCCTATTATATATAAATATATAATTACATAATATTTAAAAACCAAGTCAAATGAGTAGTGTGAATAGGGAACTTGGGTGTATTTGTGGTTTTGACACACATCTTTTTTCGCTTTGGCAAATTGCACCCCTCCAAATGTGTTTAGAGAGATAAAAGGGGGGAAACCTTCCTGTTGTCCCATCCTTTTCATTATTACAGAGATAAAATGCTCTCTTATCATCACCGACCGGCACCGGCGCCGGCACCGCCTACACCGCCACCGCCTGCATCGTGAGGTTTTTTAGGGTTTTGTGTGGTGGCCGGCCGTAGCAAAGGCGACGACCGCGAAACCGACAATGGTGGTTGTCGTTGCGGTAGCTGTATTGCCGCTTCGCCTCCCCTCTGTGGTTGAGGTGGAGTAGGCGGCGGTTGTCCATTGCTCAACCGGTTGTCTACATCGCTGTTGTCATCGGCGTTGCCGTGGTTCGTGGCTTGAAATCGGAGTAGATGGTGATGGTTGTCGCTGGTGTCGCCGTGGTATTTTGGGGGTTTTCTCACCAGATCTTGTTGCTCGACCACCGACCATCGATGTCGCCGTGGTTCGTGGCTTGAAATTGGACTAGATGGTGATGGTTGTCGCCGTGGTGTTTTTGGGGGTTTTCTCACCAGATCTTGTTGCTCGACCAACGGTTGTCGGTGGCGGTATGCCGTCGCATCTGACCGCCGGCTGATTGTGCTGGGTTTTACTTTAGGCTGCATGTGCACCTTTGTGAATAGATACGAGTTCTTTCTGATTTTGGGCGGGCTTTGGCTGGTGGTGGTGTGTCGCCATTGCTGTCGGTCACCTTTGAGTTGACCGTCGGTGGTGTTTATGTGGTTGTTGTTGGTGGTGTTTCAAATTACCGTGTGTTCGCGTGGAAGTTGTTGGCCGGTCTTGACGGGAAAAAACAACCCTCATGCTTTGTGGTTCAATGACCGAGCTTCACATGTCGGTGATATAGTTTGATGATGATGACGATTGTTCATCTGAGATCCCTGATCTTGTGTTCGCTTTTGAGATCATGTTGTGATTTTGCGTTTGGAAACATGAACTAATGCTTGTTTCAAGTCAGTGTTGATGATCTAATGATGTTGTATGTTTTGTATTTAGTAGAGTGTCGGGCTGTGATGATATTCAAAAGGTATCGGCTTGCTTTGGCGTGACTACCGTTTACGATTAGCAGCCATAACCGAAATCCTCTTCTGAGCCTCATTCAACACACGCGCAACGCGCGTGGTTGAAAAACACTAGTTATATTTATACATAATCAAATCAACCTAATAAAGAATTTTACATAAAACATAAAAGTGAAATCCTAAGCCGTTAAGAGATATTTTTTCGGTCATCTCCCGCTCTCACCGTTATCATTCTCTGCAATATGCTCTTCGTATTATCGGCTATAATTTTAGCCCCATCGTCAGTCACAACATATTGTCATCCATGTAAACATTATGTAATAAAATGTGTCTGATTTTTAAGTTATTAAACTTTAGTCGCTGCATTATAAATCGTATGACACACAAGATGGTTAGGTTGTACAAATTGTTCGCCGCTCGTTTGCGCTTGCTTAACGCTCGCTCGAAAATTGAACGCTCGAAATATGCCCGTTCGATTTTCCACTCGGCTGAAACAAGTCGACCGGCTTGGTTCAGTTTGGAAACGAACCAATCACGAGCAAAGGTCCGCTCGGTTCGACTCGGCTCGTAAACAACCCTAATTACACTTGACACAAAAGTTCTGATGCGGATGAATGTCTTCTCATTCGGATTGGCTTTACTTTAGTCGCGTCACATATGTCTTCATCCACATCACAAGATACTTATCCACATTGAATGGTACTTGTACCATCCACATCATCATTTTACTCATTTGATATCATTATTCGAGCATACGCTATTCCCATCACTTTCGTGTAAATATAAAAGATCTCGACTCTACAATCTTCCCCTAATGTTTTGGTTGTTCTGTTCCATCTCTCGAACAGGCTTTGACAAAGGCCAAGTGTTTATTATCACTACCAGTTAAAAGGCTTTAGCATCGACTTCGTGATCGTCCGTGCACTTGAAAAGCACTTTTAGATCCTCTAGATAAACTTTAACAGCTCCATAGGTTCAAAAACATGAATGTCTTCCTGTCCTTGACATATAATAACAGCTTTGGCATATTGTGAATCATAATACCATATCACACTAAGGGGCTGTTTGATTGCGCTGACTGAGTAAGATCTGACTGAGTCAGAAGCTGACCCAGTAAGAAGTTCTGACTAAGTCTGCATCTGACTGAAACTTGGCTGTTTGATTTAGTATCTGACTGACTCGGATCCAATAACGTTTTTAACACAAATTCTACTCTCTTTCTCTCAATCCCACCGCCCCCAAATCCATACAACAACAACAACCCCTTCATTTCCCCTCCGCCATTGCAATTCACCAACAACCTTCATTCAACCTCTCTGCTCACCAATGGCTTCTTTCACCCTCAACTGCCCCAAAACATCATCTTTATTGCCTGCTCACCCTAACCCTAACCATTACTCCAACCGCCGTAACAAATTCGTCGTTCTTTTACAATCCCTAGGACCGATCGAGAGCGCGGAGGGGCTCGGTTAGGGCTCGGTCAGGAGGGGGATGAAGCCGACCGAGAGCTCAGGGGGAGGGGAGGTGGCCGATCGAGAGCGCCGGGAGGAGGGGATAAAGTGACCGAGAGCTCAGGGGGAGGGGAGGTGGCCGATCGAGAGCGCCGGGAGGAGGGGATGAAGCGATCGAGAGCTCAGGGGGAGGAAAGGGGCGCCGATCGGGGAAGGGGAGAGTGGGTCAGCAACTTCTTTTTTCAAGTCTGGGTCAGACCATATGACCCGGTCAGATGCTCCATTCACGTATCAAACGGGCTGACCCGCTGACCGAGTCAGCCGGGTCAGCCGGGTCAGCCAGGTCAGACCAAAACAAACAAGCTGATGTTTTGGGGCAGTTGAGGGTGAAAGAAGCCATTGGTGAGCAGAGAGGTTGAATGAAGGTTGTTGGTGAATTGCAATGGCGGAGGGGAAATGAAGGGGTTGTTGTTGTTGTATGGATTTGGGGGCGGTGGGATTGAGAGAAAGAAAGTAGAATTTGTGTTAAAAACATTATTAGATCCGAGTCAGTCAGATACTAAATCAAACAGCCAAGTTTCAGTCAGATGTAGACTCAGTCAGAACCTCTTACTGGGTCAGCTTCTGACTCAGTCAGATCTTACTCAGTCAGCGCAATCAAACAACCCTAACTCTTTTAAGAAAATACACATCTTTGATGGTTACTAGAGGCATATAGACAAGCTGAACAGGCTTCCTTATGATTGGGTCTGTTCTGTTCTTTGACACCCTCCTTTTTAGCTTCATCAACTTTGGTATTTTGAAATCAATCTCACATTAACTCATGTACATGTTATCCCAGATTTATCTCATACTAAAAACATACGAACTTAAACGTCAACATATGAACAGAGTTGTAAAGTTAACTCATAGCAATAATTCAAGTTTCCAATGAACGTATGCCAAATTCAGGCTTTTAGGTTGAAACTGAAAACCAAACAGATGGGAGACCTTTAAATCCAACATCACTTCAGCCAAAAACAAAAACAAAAACAAAAAAGATGGAAGAGTAAGTTTGATTTATAATTATTAATAAAAAAACTCAAGCAAACCACAATGACAGTTCCGTAAATCAAAACAAAAAAAAAAAAAAACCATCTCAGGGTAAATCTATATGGTCTAGCAGAATCAGGGAAAATGAACAAGTTCCACCCAATTCGGAGACATGTTAATATGCTTCTTGACAGAATCCTGAAATCTGAAACATCTAGCCCGATTTGCTTTCTTTTCTTCTACAAAGTGTATATGGACAGATAAGATGTATGAATCGCAATCATAGCAAAAGGAACTATCGTGGG
Source organism: Flaveria linearis (assembly GCA_024085815.1). Classification (NCBI taxonomy): domain Eukaryota; kingdom Viridiplantae; phylum Streptophyta; class Magnoliopsida; order Asterales; family Asteraceae; genus Flaveria; species Flaveria linearis. The sequence goes on along the minus strand of CM044004.1, from coordinate 45,705,091 downwards.
TGTAACACAATAAAGATCGATCGATCAATCAATCCAGAGGGAAACAACAGCAATAAGTTGAAATTACATGTTAAATTCATCATAGATTAGGATAGCAGGCACAATTTGATATCTGTAGTTTACAAACCAGAAATAGATTATTATGTTACAGAAGATTGAAATAAATTCAAACTTAGGCATATGTGGGTTTTCGTTTTGATCCAAGTAGAATACAGAGAAACAATTTGGGTAATAATTAGATCGATCGATCGATCGATCTATAGAAGAAAGCGGATGAAGATGAAATATTAAGCACAAGCGCAAGGATTGTCAACAACCACGAGCTGCTCATCGTCCCCGCTCCGAAAGAACAAGTATCCAAGGGAGAGTCCGACGACGATGGCCAGAAAGACACCGGCGTTAAAGGACATGATCGCAAGCATGAGGAAGTAGCCAAGCGCAGAGTTGATTCCGAAGAGCAGGGATCCGGCGAATCTTCCGAGGCTCCAGCGGCGACCTTTGGTGGTGAGGAGGGGAGTGGTGTCTACGGCTCCATTTGTGTTGTTTGAGAGGAGCTTGAATCGGAGGCGGCGATCTTCCATGTACTGGTAGAAGCCGGAGAATATGAGGCAAACGACAAGGGTGAGGCAGTAGCCCAACCACGAGTCCGTCTTCCATGAATCGAAGAGCAGAGTCACGTTCCGGCCCCAGTAGAAAGTCATGTGCATCATGATTGCTTCCTCGCCGCTGCCGCCCGGAAATACACAGATCGGAAAAAGCTTGCGTGTGTGAGATAATGAAAAAATAAGGAATAAAAATGGTTATGGAGGATGCGTATAATTAAATTGGTGTCGCTGTGTTGTGTACTGCACGCGTACTACCATATTTTGGCTCTGTACTACTCGCCACTCACATACCATACCATAGCATTGAAATATTCAAAACCCAAATAACTACAAATATTACTTTTCTTATAAGACATTGTTACATATGAGGATTGGGGAGGGGCATCAAATAACAACTTATTTTTTTATTAAAATTCTACTAATTAACCAACGCGAGCCATTAGTTTTTAACACTAAAATAATAATTAACGAAAACATAATAAAAAAATTTAAAATAAAAGATAACAAAAACTAAAAACACAAAATGTTTTCCATGTTTCCCACTATCATTAAAACAATAAAAATTTTTATAAAAAATAGAAAAAAATCTCGTTTTTTTTCGAACGTCATTTTACACATGTAATAGCTGGCATTACACATGTGTAAAACATGATTTACATATATATAATTACTAATTTACACATGTGTAAATAACAGGTGTACGATTATTTTGAAAATTTATATCAATATGGTAAGCGTTGGAAAGATAAATATAATACTGAAATTAATGGTGAATTTTTTTAAAAAAATAATGTTCTAAAAAAAGTCATAAACGTTTTAAAAAAAAATGTAAAAGTGGCATGTGATTTGCACGTGACTTAAATGTGTTGCTAATATTGGTTTCTAAAGTTCTCACAAAAAATAGTGGTTCTTATAAAATCAATTACATATATTGTAATCTCATATATATATATACATCTATATATATATATATATATATATATATATATATATATATATATATATATATATATATATATATATATATATATATATATATATATATATATATATATATATATATATATTATATATATATATATATATATATAGGAGGGATCAAATAAAAACCTTGATTATAAATGAAAACCTTAAAACCTCCATCCACCAATCATATTTTTTAAATTAATCCTTTTTGTTTAATAGCAAGGGTTATTTTTGTAATTTTGACCATTTTTAAATTTGAAAATTATAATCTGTTTTAATTTTATACAATATTATCTGTAAATTGAAATTCAATCATCCTAATTACGTGCATAATTTGAAGAACGTAAATTCCTCATTGTTTAACCAAATTTCACTGTTTCAAGTTAATTTTTTCGATTTCAGTTGTAAGATTAGTATCAATCGACGATTCGCAAACAACTATAATATATGAATCCGATTACTGATTCAATTGTCGAATACCATGTATTGAAAATCTTGTTGATATCGATGATACGTTGCGGGATGTGATTTCAGTAGGTATAACGCATGATTCATTTGCAGATTCAATTGTCGCAGACCAGAGCAATTTAACTATTCGAGAAGATGAAGATGGTAACGATCATGGTCTTCTATATTGTGTTTTTTCACTGCATACGTATACGTATCATGAAGTTGTATAATATTTATAGCTATAGTTTCACAGTTGGCTTTATTATGTTGACCATACGTATACGTGCCACTTGTTTTGTATTGTATTTGATATATGTCTATGTGTTTTGTTTTTTCTAGTATTATATTTAATTAGTTGAGAAGATGAAGATGGTAACGATCATGATCTTATGTTCTTCGTTTTTATAGTGCATACGTATACGTATCATTAAGTTAAATAATGTTTAGAGATATAGTTAAACGGTTGGTTTTTTTATTTTCACCATACGTATTCGTGTCAATTTTTAGTATTGTATTTGATATATGTCTATGTAGATGTTTTGGTTGTATTTAAAAGATATATGTTGGGTAAAAAGTTTTATTTACACTATTAGCTAATATATTTTTTTTGTGAAATTGATTTAGATACAACACATGATATGATTGACAAGGAATTTGATCATAAAAGTACTGAAAACGATCCCTTATTTCTAACCGGTGTTGAGAATGAAGGTATTAAATTTGTTCGTCATATTAGTTTTTTTGTTGATTTTTTTGAAAATTTCTTTATATTTGTTCGTTGTCTCAAATTCTATACGCAACACGTTATATCAGTCCCCCAATGGGTCTAGGTATTGGACTCCTAACGTATCCGATGAGCATAAGCCGGTTGTAGGAACAAGATATGAAAGTTGGGATCACGCTGTAAGGATGTACGAGTCATATGCTGAGAAGGCCGGCTTTGGTACCGTTTAGGTATTAAAAATAAGAAGAAAGGTGTGGTAACTCATAGATATATGTTATGTAACAAGGCTGGTATTCCTACGGGCAAGGTAACTGACACTATGGATGTCTCCACAAAGTCCCAGGTTCGAAGAAGAAATTTTAAAGTTTGTGATTGTCGTGCTCGTTTAAAGTTAAGAGTTGTAGAAGCAACTGAAATGTTTGAAGTATATGGTTTTATTGAGGCACATAATCATGGTTTGGTGAATTTGGATAATTTAGATTTGACAAGGAAGAAGCGTAAGCTTGATTTTGTTGATAAGGAGTACATTGCTAAATGTCGTTTGGCAAATATCGGACCTTCTAAAGCACATAGATTGCAAGTTGTATTGAAGGGTGGTCATCATATGGTTAGAGGAACAAAGACTGATTACAAAAACTTTAGTAGGGATATCATTAATATATTGGTGATAGTGATGGCCAATACTTCTTGGATAGAATGGAACACCGGATGTTATGCCAAAACAACTTCACATTTAAATTTCTAGCGGTTGGCGATGAAATTAGGAACTTATTTTGGGTAGATGATGTGTCGAAGGTCAACTATATGGTGTTTGGTGATGTGTTAGCGTTTGACGTAACGTACCAGACTAACAAGTATGTACATTATAAATGATAATTTCATATATATACATATTTATATATATATATATTACATTTTGTGTTTTTACGTAGGTATAATATGACTTTTGTTCCATTTTCTGGAGTTGATCATCATAAGAAATGTGTTATTTTTGGGGCTGCGTTGTTGTACGATGAGTCGATCGAATCATACACGTGGTTGCTCAAGTGTTTTTTGGAAGCTCATAACAACAAGCAGCCAATGTTAGTTCTAACTGACCAAGACGCTGCAATGAAACAGGCTGTTCATAAGGTGATGGACAATTCAATCCACAGGCTATGTATGTGGCATATCACTAATAAGCTCCCGTCCAAGGTATGTGTAAGTAATCTAACTTAAAGCTTTTTATTTATTTTATATATTTTTATTTTTGTTAGTGAAAATGAAATATAGATTTACTTACGTATACGTATTCTATTTTTTTCCCGTATTATATATCATGTTCTTTGTGCAGATACCTCTAACTTTTATTTCATAATTAGGTATCTGGACATATTTTGAATAACACAAATCTGCGTGCATCCATTCGTAAGCTTGTTTGGAATGTGTACCTAAAACCATCCGTATTTGAGTCACGCTGGAAGAGTTTAATGGAAAAGCATGGTTTACAAGATCACAAATGGCTATCTTATACGTTTTCCATTAGAGATCAGTGGGTCCCTGGTTATTTAGTGGATATTTCAATGTGTTGTTTGATGAAAACCACATCAAGGTGCGAGAGCTCAAACTCATATTTCAAAATAAATTCTAGCCCTTCGAACACACTTGTACAATTTCTGTTATGTTACGACAATGCTATCGATGGTCAACGATATAACCAACGTGTCCGTGAATTTAATACCACCACCAAAATTCCTAAGTACCTCACAAGCTTATTAATTGAATGTCATGCTTCTGAGATATACACACGTAACATTTTTTAGAGGTGCAAAAGGAGATACATAAGGGCAAAACGTTATGTTATATTATCAATCGTGAGGTAATCAACGGAATATACAACTATTGCATTGCACATCAAGACAACAAAGCTGAATTCTAAATGAATTCAAGGTACGTATATGTATGTACATGTGATTATACTAATATGGTGTCATTTATGTGAATCTGATTAGTTTTTTTGTTCAGTAAATGTTATATTCGCAGGTCAATCTTGATTTGTCAGATAATTCTGTTACATGTTCATGCATGTCATTCACCCGTATGGGATATCTTTGCCGTCACGTGTTCTGCGTATTCAGACATAACAAGATTGAAAAAGTTCCTCATCAATACGTGCATGGAAGATGGCGTAGAGATGCGTTGCCCAAAAGGGTGTTTAGTATGGAGTATAGATATTGTGCAGATAATTATGAAAATGCAGCTCTAAGACATCGTTTGATGGACACTATGCAACAATGTGTGGATAGGTTAAGGATGAATATGGAGCGTCTCACATGGCTTGATGACCATCTGCAAAATCTAAGGTCTTAAATTTTTAGTGAATTTCCATGCGACCCTTCACATAATAACGAAGGTGTAGTATTTGAGGAGGTGTTACACCAACCAGAACCCCACCAAGTCATTTACAAACCACCAAGTGGAATAAGGAAAAAAGGTTGTGGAAAGAATAGGCGGTTGATTGGTCCTGGTGAGAAGGCGAAGTCTAAAAGTAAGAAGCCTAAAAGGTTATGTAATTTTTTGTAAGAAATACGTATGTGGACACGATACTCGTAATTGTCCCGTTAAATTAAAACAACAAAATTAAAAAAATGCCTGGAAAAGTTGATCAAATTGAGGACTCATCAGATCACTCATCAGAGTATAATTCGAGTGAGGATCGAAGCGAGGAGGAAGATGTCGAGGAAGGTTCCGAGCAAGAAATGGAGGAATAAGTTTGTTGAGTTTTTTTCTATTGGCCTATTTATTTATATTTTTTAAGAGTAAAGACTTAATAATGTTAGTACATTTTTTCATGGGTTGTTACTAATTTGGATTTGATCATATTGATAATGAATCAATATTTATTACATATACGTATTTTTACAGACAATATGTTTAAATAAAATCACCAACTTAATGATGAGGAACATATTATTACGTATACGTATGCATTCATTTGATCTATTGAAACAAAATCATCAATAGAATACTTATAAACACTTGTATTACATATAAGTATTTAATAATGGATGATTATTATTATGTTAAACTATTACATATATGTACCTATTAGGATCTTAATCGTATTTTATATATCTGTTAACCTTACTTTTTATCAACCGCCATGTTATCACATGTGATTTCATGTTTTTTTTGTATGTTATGTGGGTATAATACAACTTGTACGACAACATAGAATTCAGTTGATACATATATGTATCACACGTCATATTTTTCTAATACGTTTGACTTGGTGGTTTTTTACTTCATTCATAATAATAATATATTACTATGTCAATGAGTAATAGTAATACATCAGAATAAAATCCATATATCACATAACCAACTGAATGTCATTCATTTGTTTAAAACTATTCAAAAAACAGTTAAGATAATCGTCCACGTCTTGAAAACATCTAAGACTAAACTGACTATATCCAAAAAATTCCATCATAATCCCAATTCAAATATTATAATAGTTTTTAACCTATCATCTATCTTTTTTTGCTTGATCCAACTCTTCTGCTTCCTTCAACACTTTCTCCTTATATATATTCACATCCGAAGTAAGGATCTTAACGGCGTACTTTTTCCTCAGATTCCTAATTTTTGTCTTCATTTTGCTCTCATCCGATGGAAACCCACAATCCCATTTTTTGGTACGACTACCCATAAACATTTCCATGTGTCTCATAACAAATATACCACAATCTGTAGAGTTCTTTGACGTAGACCAACCGATACGTAACTTCTGAGGCTAGGCCGATTCTATATCTCTCCATTTTGGATGCTCTATTGATTTCAAGTAGGAGACAAAAATATGTTTCTGCATAGTGAAAATAAATTTATGTTGGTATGCACATATACACACACTTTAGTATTTAAATAACTAAATGAACATAAACCTTTAAAAAATACATCTTACCACTTTTAACGGTGTCCCCTTCTTAATGAATTCGGCATCATCCTCAAAACATATTAGACATTGTGAATCACTCATGTTGTCGATCACTGTAATCTTCGGATACTTCATCTCAAAACAAATCAAATAAAAATGGTTTTTTTCCAAAACGGGGAAGAATATAATATCAAACTGCTTTATGTCAAGCACGCCTTCAAAATCTTCAATAAAATTTTCCAGATTGGTTTTAAAGTGATTGATATGTTCTGCATCCGTTTCCTTATCGCTTTCAATTATCCACCCAAGCTGTATATTTATTTCAATAGGTCATTGGTTAAACACTATATATCTATATATATATATATATATATATATATAAAATTTAAATCAATCATTAATGATAAATAATTACAAATGGCGTTACGCCAACGAACAAACGATAGGGTGAGCTCGGGCATCTATCTTTTTCATCATGGTTTAGCACTTTTGCCCAACAGTCAATTACGTCATTATAAATTTGTTGTCCCGGGGTTAAGCTATTCAACTGATAGAAATTTGTTCCGACCGATTTTTTGGTTGCAAATATATGAACACTAAACCATAAAACATACACATTAGTTCGTATGAAGTCCATTGTTACTGGTGTGTTACATATACGTAACAGTATCCTACATATAGAGATAAAGTTGTATTTTATAATGAAAAATATATATTAGTGTTATTAAACTATGTTTGTGGCTATTATTGTTATATCTTATATTTAATAAGACCCAATAAATCTGTTATTGAATGCTCAATTACCTACGTGCATCTATAGATACATACATTAACGTATGAGTGGTTGTTTTCATATAGGTACATATACGTACCAAATTTGTGTTTTATATTAAAACATATATGTAACAGTGATAAAATTCTTATTATTGGGGGGTGCATATGTGCATATATAGATACATAAAAAATAGTTTCTTACTGTTACATATATGTTTAAACATAAATCACATATTTGGTACGTATATGTACCTATATGAAATTAGACATTCATACGTTAATGTATATATCTATATATGCAGTAAGAAAATATTCTTTATTGTCTTAAATCATACATTTAAAAGTGCCATATTTGATGTTCGTAAACATTATAAAATCTTTTGTTTTTATATTGAAACATATATGTACCTGTATGCAAATACTTTTTACTTGCATTATTTTATAGTGTTTAACTGTTTTATCTTATGTTTAATAAGACCCAACAAATCTGTTATTGAATATTCAATTACCTGCGTCCATATATACCTACATACATTAATGTACAAATGGTTGTTTGCATAGAAGTACATATACGTACCAGACATTGTTTATATTGAAACATATATGTAACATCGAGAAAATGCTTTTTATGGTCTTTACTAATACATTTAAAAGACCCTATTTGATGCTTATAAACACTATCGATCTTATTGTTTTAATACTGAAACATATATGTACCAGTATGAAAACATATATTGTAATGTCATGGTAGTCTTGTCTTACATATGGTGATGTTTATAAACACTATTGATATTATTGTTTTAATACTGAAACATATATGTACCAGTATGAAAACATATATTGTAATGTCATGGTAGTCTTGTCTTACATATGTTGATGTTTATAAACATTATCGATCTTAATCTTTTAATAAAGAAACATATATGTACCAGTATGAAAACATATATTGTAAGACAATGGTAGTATTACATATGTTGACATAATTCTATGGTTATATGAAATCAAGTATGTATGAAACTTACTTAAAAGTTGTGGCAGCTTCTCTAACTTCTTCAACTGTCCTGTTATTCAAAAAAAAAATTTTACGTGTACGTATTACAAACTAAAAATCAAAATAATTTATCATTTGTGAATAGGTACTATCAATAAAACTTACTTGTGCACCAATTCCCCATCGACACGTAAGCTTTTGAGCTCCTCAAATTTACTGCATACAATAGAAGTTGTAGATTTATATTTTAATTCAATCTAACGTACTTTTTATGGCAAAATATGGTATTACCTCTCATCTACAATTCCAGACATCAGGTAGTTCCATATCCTCATTTCTTCCTTCGACATTCCCCTTTTCATGTCAACTTGTCTATTAATAAAAGGCGATACATATCTAGTCGAAGGCTGTTTCATACGTTTCCCTTTTCCCGCATCACTTGTATATAATTTCATGTTAATATCAACATCGTTGCAGGCCTCTTTTCCAATGTTAGATGTTTTAAACCTTTCATCTATATACATGAACTCTTGTGTTAGACCTAAACTATAACTTGGACACCCAGAAGTGACATGTTCCAACGCCTTATCATCGTCCGTTTGAGCTGATTCGAATTCAACGATTTCTGATACATCCATAGCAAGTTGTGTCCATACTTGAGGGTCATGGATTGGTATTTTCAGATTTTTTGGTGTATGTATACCAACATTTTGGGACCCAACATCTTCAATATCTTCCGGATATCTATATAGCTCCTTATATATCTTTTGGAAGGTCTTCACCTCTTCACTTTTCGGGAATAGTTTTTTGGCTGCCCATAGAGCATTCTCAAATTTCAATTTACCTTCCATATTAATCCTCTGAATCGATTCAAGCAGTCCTAGATTCCCCTGCGGATGTGAAAAGTATTTTTTAGATTTATGCATAACATTTGACATTATTCTTTAAGATTTATAAAGGTACATACCTCTAGCGTTTTGGTATCAAAACCTAACGAATCATCATCGTCATTTTCATCTTTCCCCATACGCTGCATATCGTCATCTGATTCAACTTCATATTCTTCATCGTCAACATATTGCTCCGTTAACTCTCCCATACCGAACCCACCAACCCTCAAAATCTCATGTTCCTCCCTTTTCTTTAGTTTTTCCATATTCCAAAATTCAAGTGGTGACATAGTCTTATCACAATTAAAACCCGGGCACATAACACAATCCACATACAAAAGCTGCATTTAAGTATAACAATATCATTTTAAAGTTAAAAACAATTGAGTTATAATACTTTTGATATCACATACATATATGTACCATTATTGTAATAAAATTACAGACAATAATCATGAGTGTATAAAACGTATATGTAAGCCAATATTTAATTAACTTAGCACAAACAAGTACTTCATAAATAAGTTTTGATGATTTTTTACGTACCGTCAAAATAGTCAATGGTCCAACAAAATCACATGATAGGTTGCACCTCGTCCAGTTTTCTTTACACTTTTTGATGACTTCTTCAATGCATCCACACCAATCAAAATCTTTAAAATTTGTCTCCATAGTCATGTGCTTAACCACTTCACATATGCACCTCCCGTTCTTACGACTAACAACCATTGTGTTGTAGAAAAGCACCAAAAAATCCAGCTTGAAATGAAAAGAGTCATCATAATCCCCTTCCTATATCTTATCCACAATTTCGAATGGGCTTACATTAACGCCACCATAACGGTCCCTCCATTTTGAGTAATCCTCAGTCTTCCCCTTATTATCTTTGCTCATTAGGCTATATCCCCTTTCGGAATCCCTAGTAATCTGTAGATGGCATCTTTGTCAACATTAACGTCTCCTTTAGTGGTTCTAATCATTAACTTTTCGGGGTCCAGCATGTCAACAACATAATGTCCAAGTTTAGATGGGATACCATCCACCTTGAACCTTAATAACCTTCCAAATCCCATGCTAATCACAGCCTCTTTCTGCATCTTGTTTAACTGAGACACGGCAGTGTAAAATTGCTTTGGGGACGAATGCGTACGTATGCCAAACCATTTCCTTTGCATTGTAACCCTTTGTTTCATCACATCTTTAATTTTGGATTCAACAACACCTTTTTCTATCAACAAGATTATAACTTATAATTAAAATACATATCATTAATTTTCAAAACTACACTTTTTAAATAACTTCTAAGGAAATTATCATGATATCGAATGTAATTACCTTTTGTACTCAGCTTTCTTCTCTTTGTTTTTTAGTGGTCATTCTAACTATTTCATTGTTACCCATCGGATCTTCATTAGTTGATGCTCGTTTACCTGTCCCAGAAAAATACTTAGGTAATAAAAGATTATAATTACGAACACAACGTATCTGTATTATATAAATTTTACTTACGTATAACAATCTTCCTTTTACATACACTTTAAATTCGTCCACCTTTAATCGATCCCTCATCTTTCTTATTACCTGCACATTTTATTTTTTTATCAATAAAAATATATAACTTTTACGTTGTATATGTAAAGGAAATATGAATATCTATTTAATTGCTTACCATTCGATGATGTTTTGCTTTTTTCCACGTCCATTCCTTCTTCAAAATTAATGACATTATGATCGACGTTTGTGGATGCCTCACAAGCTATTTTAGCTTGTTATATACAAAAATTACATGATTTAAATAAGTGTTTACTAATATAATTATATCATATTCACTAACATACATGTATACTTTCAACTAACTATACTCAAATCAATAGCAAAACCATACATTCATATAAAATAAAATGATTTACCTTTATCTTGCATCATCTTTTCATTTATTTTCCGGAAACTTTCCTTCACATCATTTATGATATTGATTTTCTCTTTTAAATTTTTTCTACGATTCGCCACTGTTATACAAACATAGATCATTTTCTAGAAAATGATACAAAAGTAAAGGATATAAACATTGATTATTTAATTTTATTACTTACCATATTCGCCAACACCACCCTTCTTTTTCTCGCTTTTTTCCATAGAATCTACTGAATTTGTATCTTTATCTGACCATGGTTAAATACAAAAATTAGTATCTTCACTATTAATATTACTTTTTTACAAAAATCAAAATAGAAACTACCTTTTATATCCGAGGTTTGTTCCAGTGAGTCATCTAATTCAATTGGATCGTCCGTCGTGTTGTTGAATTTGTTAAAGTGTAGACTTTTGCAATCCTTTCACTTTTTTTCCTACCTGGATAACAAATATTTTTATAATAATGTTAAATTTTACATATGATGCAAACGTATTAAAGTATCATGTCCACACTTACTTGATGACATTTTCACTGATTCAACAGTATCCTGCTCAAAACACTTACCTACATATGAAACCGTGAAACAATTTACACTCTGCAGATTTCATTTTTCTATATAAACATACGTATCAGTCATTATTTTAATATTATATGCTATTACAAAGTGGCATATTGTGGGATTTTAACAATATACGACAAATGCATACATCTATGTATGATTTATTTAAAAATAATATTTTATCTGCACAATGTCTAACATACTCATCTCTTAGACATATATATCTTATCCTCAGTACACTTTTGGTACATAAATGTAACACAGAATTCAACATATTATTTTTAACACAATTACTCATTGATGATAAAAGATGGAAAGGTAAAATTTACTGCATGTTTTAATATCTGCATTTGTGCATTATGCAACAAGGTAAATACATACATGAAAACCTTAAAAACCATAAAAGCATGGTAAATACATATATGCATCATGTATTTATATTATAAACTTACATTACCCTGGAGAGGCCATGTTATTAACATACTCATTTGCTAATAAACATATATCCCAACCTCAAACATTTTTTGGTACATATATGTAACAAAATTTTATAGACTAGATTAAAACAACTAATCATGAAGATAAAATTGCCACATTCAATATCTACAGCTTGTTTTGGGGCTGCATTTTATAATGCTCCATCCTACCAGGTATCTGGGCCATTTTACTGACATACACATTGATTCTATACATATATCATAACCTCATTAATCGTTTTGGTACATATATGTAACACCAATACTTAGATTAGATTAAATCACCTAATCACAGAGATAAAATATCAACAGCCAATATTTTTATGCATGTTCTGGGGTCTGCATTTATGATGCTCCATCCAACTAGCTATTTGGTCCATGCTATTAACATTCTCATTAGTTATATATATACAATATTATCTCAATACAAGTTTGGTACATATACGTAACACAATTCAGCATAATTGTACCATTGCTCTCTGATTCTATACCAAGACACAATTTAATTACATTACAAAGTAAAATTGTATATACATTATCTACCATTGCTCATATACATTTATCCCATTTTTCAGTGTTTCTATACCAAAAAATAATTTCATTACTTTACAAATTAAAATTGTACCAAGCATTCCCAAAATTATTATTGACAATGTAAATTAACTGACTAACATCATACATATTGTACGTTTTCAAACTAAAATGACACATACAAATATGTACATACAAGAATTTTAAACCAGGTCAACATTAACGATATCTGAAATTGCAGAAGACATGCGTACATATACGTATCAAAAACCCTAACTGAATTGAAATTAAAAATAACAAAAAAAAACCTAACCCCCAACTTACACACACCATTGAATCGCTTTCTATGAGTATGCATAATCCAGTTTTCGTTGGGTTTCCAAGTTGCGATCAATAATAAGAACACATACCTATTCGTTTTCGAAAAACTTGTAGCGGATGTATGCAGAATCACCAACGACGCTGAAATGAACTTCAATTTCTTCCGAATGTATGGATTTGTGTCAAAGAAATCAAAGATTTCTCATATAATAGCAACTTATATTCTTCCAAATTTACAGAATTTTCATTGCTATTTTGATTCAGAAGCGCGTATGATAGGAGTTTTTTTAGGCATCTGTTACATAATATTATGAAGTTCCTAAATTGCCCTTTTCTTTTTTTAAATTGATTATTTGAATTACATTAATTTACAAAATTGACACTAGTAGTTAATGACCATTGATCTACATAATTAATGGTTAAGATTGAGTTTTCAAGGTTTTTATTTATAATTAGCTTTTTAATGGATCCCCTATATATATATATATATATATATATATATATATATATATGTGGGAGATATCAAATGAAAACCATACTTATAATTGAAAACCATAAAACCACCACTATGTAGACATTTTAATTGTTTAAAATAGAGTAATTTTCGGCTTTGGTCCACGTGGTTTAACTATTTTAATCATTTCAGTCCAAAAATGAACCTTTGATCACCCTGTGGTTTTATTTTGTAACGGTTTTGGTCCCTGACACTAACTCTGTTAGTTTTTATGGTTAAATGTGAGGGTATTTTGGTCATTTTACATTTGGAGGACTAGTTATGTAAATTATATTAGATTAGGATAATTATTGTAATTTTTTAAAACAATAAAAAATAAAAAAACCCAGGAGAATCGGTTAAAATGGTTAAACTACAGGGACCAAAACCGATATTTACTCTTTAAAATATATTTAAGTAACTTCAACCTTATTTTTTGAGGTTATTATATATTTTCAGTTTGAACTCCACGTAACGACAATAATAACGAAACGAATTACGTATACGTAACTTGTATGAGTTACATGTACGCAACTCGTAGTTGTACACTTGGTAGCACATACATACATATACGTAACCCCTATATATACGTAACTCTTAGTTGACGAAGACGATTGAGAGCAAAATGGCATAAGCGAACCAAGATGATTGTCGAACAAAAGAGAATTGCAAAGTATGAATTCGAGCTACTACATTATTTCTCTGATTTGTTTATCTTAGCAATATTTTTGAAAATTTGCTAGAAATGTACCTACAATCGAACATGCATATGGCGATTTTGGTAGAAAACTTTTGTCACCATTGATTATTAAAAAAATCTATTTTTGGAACAAACCCAACTTCTGGTTGGAAATTAGAATACCGATGTTAATTTTGATGCATTTCAAAAGTTTAACAGAGTGTATTGAAGCTAAAATAAGGGTAATTTACCTAAAATGAGGACATGCATATATGATATAACAATCTGATTTCCAAACAATTTAACGTTGCCCTAATCATATATAGTAAATGTATGGGATAAAATCCATAACATCAACTACAAACACTAAACAACTCAATTAAACCATCATAAACACATCTAACACAGAATCATCACGAGATATGATAATTCAAACCCTACCTTACATCAACACAAACACAAAACCCAAAGATTCATCACAATTAAGAGCTTGTAAACTTCGTCACAGCCTTCGTACCTTTAGAAACAGCATGTTTCGCCAATTCACCAGGAAGAACAAGCCTCACAGCAGTCTGAATCTCCCTCGACGTGATCGTGGGCTTCTTGTTATACCTCGCGAGCCTTGAGCTCTCCTGAGCAAGCTTCTCAAAGATATCATTAATAAAACTGTTCATGATCCCCATCGCTTTGCTCGAGATCCCGATATCAGGATGCACCTGCTTCAACACCTTGAAGATGTAGATCTTGTAAGTCTCAACGCTCTTCTTCGTTCTCGAACACGACGTTTGACTTTTGTTGACTTTGACTGTGACTTGGACTTTTGTTGACTTTGACTGTGTTGATAATATTAGACTATCATTCAGACCCAACAATATTCCCCCTTAGTCTACTATTATCAATGTCTTTCATCGTGATCAGCACCGATAAGTCAACTGAACTTGATCTTCAATTTGGTAACCCACAATTCAAAACCCTAAAAACCCTAATCCCCTAATTCGACCTCAATTCAATGGCACCAAAGGCCGAGAAGAAGCCCGCAGAGAAGAAACCGGCGGAGGAGAAGAAAACTCCGGCTGCCGAGAAAGCTCCGGCGGAGAAGAAGCCCAAGGCCGGCAAGAAGCTCCCGAAGGAGGCCGGAGCAGCTGCCGGAGATAAGAAGAAGAAGATGAACAATGAAGAACATCTCAATAACAACTCAAAACCCCTTGTTTGATCCAAAAATGTGATTACAAAATAATCTGAAAGTGGAAACCCTAATCACTAGCTCCTCCAAGCTTTTTAAAACCCTAATTGCCATACTTTACTATTTATAGTAAATGACAATTTACTAATGACACTTAGGACCCTAAACTATGACAATTAGAAATTACAATTAAAACCCAAAATGTCTAAAAACAAGATAAAATATATTTTGTTCACACAAAATATATTTATTAACAATAAACATCTTAGACGGATATATCTTCAACGTCTTGTCTCTAATCTTCGTTCCGAATGCGACGTTTGACTTTTGTTGACTTTGACCGTGACGTTGACTTTTGTTGACTTTGACTGTGTTGATAATATTAGACTATCATTCAAACCCAGCAATATTCCCCCTTAGTCTACTATTATCAACGTCTTTCATCATGATCAGTACCGATAAGTCAACTGAACTTGATCTTCAATTTGGTAAGCTTCAGTCTCAATGTTGAGGTCCAACACTTCATACAATTCACAAACCTATATAGTTAGTTCAATATACGTGTACTAAACACTAATATAAAGATACAAGACATTCAATAACACATATTCATTCGTTCAAGAGTCTTTCATTACAAATATCAAATGATTACATCAGTGTAACAAAATGGAAGTCCTTAAACATTTAAGTACATTAGAACTGGAACTAGGGACATGTGTACCAACAAACTCCCCCTTGGACCTAGTTCTACCTATTCTTTGACTTCCTTTGAAAACTCTTCATATCTCTTGAATCTCTCTTCCTTTGAAACCTCAGCATGAATATCAAATGCAAAGCATAAGTGTATAACGTGTTGAAACTGAAATGCTTGCACGATATCCTGCATATAATAAAACAATGTCCACTTGTACAAGTATATATATCATCTGCTGACAAGTTTGTGAGCCACATTGGGTCAAACACCCTAATTGTTTCTAAAGTCCCCTTTCGATCCAACGAAAATGACTGCTTCTCCAGTACGCCAGTCATAGTACCACCATTTAAAATGGGGTGTAAAGTCTTGTGGCATCTCCCTCATAGGTATACGTGACATTGTGCACGGAGGTTGCCATTTCAAGACAACTTTCTTGCCAGTAATGGGATTAACTTCAGACCTTCTAATATACCTCGTCGGTTGTTGAGGTCTGAAGTTAACCCACCTGGTGTGGTACTCTCTTCTCAACGCAGCCTCAAACCAGTCTGACATCTTCTTTGGGTCAGCATACAACAACTTTAGGCGTGCCAGCTGGTTGAGCTCAAAACTGGGAAGAGTATTTAGATCATGTGAAAATCTAAAGTACTCTATTCCCTTCTCCCTCTTCACTGCGTAAACACTCAGATCCTCAAAGTATGCCCACGCTATGATCTTGCCTGACACCTTGAGATACTTCTTCACTTTGTAGAGCTTGGTGTAGGCACTCGACTTTGGTGCAGTGTGCTGGGCTCAGATCTCTGTAAAACAAGCCGCCCATTTAGCCTTTCTGATGTCCACATTGGCATCCGAGGCTTAGGCTTGGCTTGTTGATGTCTATGCCTCCTTTTCCATCTGATTTAGCTTCTCAAATGTATCACTTCTGAGAGTACTACCCAAATTAAGAACCACATTTCCCTCTCGGTCAGTGTACTCTGGATAATGCTGGGCTGTGACGTCCTCAGTCTCTATTTCATCCATATCGTTAAGCTCATTGTCACTAGCCACATCAACAGTAGGAGCGTCCTTGACAATCTTATCCGGGTTCAGCCGGAACATCTTAGCAAATTGCTCATCAGTAAGGTCATGAATTATTTCTCCTTCTTCGGGAGTATAACTCACAGACCTCCTGACAATCTCTTGCAAATCAAGTATCATAGTTAATTGAGACTTGATTTGCTGTAGGGGAGCAACATCATATTCATCTTGCTGAGATGTTTGATCTGCTTGAATTAAACATGTAAACACATCAATAGGTAGTAGGTAATCAAGACAATCAAACATTTGATAACAAAATATAAACATTAATTTACATAACATTAATACATGATTCAAGTACAAAGCTTTCATAAATACATAGACATCTAAACTTTACTTTTGTCCTGAATCATAATGGGATCTTCTGTAGTCGGGGAAGTAGGTGGGGCAGAGGATGATGCTCCTTGGTCTTGCCTTTTCTTTGTTCTTCTCTCTTTGCCCTTCGCCTCGATGTTCTCCACCAGATAGGTGAAGATCATCCTCGAGAAGCTGAATAGGTGATTCAGCACCAACGCCACGTAGGCGTTCTGCATCTGATCGGACAACTCGTCAAAGCCTCCCATCCTTGAGGCGATGCATCTTAATAGCACGTGGGCTAAGTACTTGAATTGGGGGCACATGTTGCTCTATTGAGCACACCTGCGTTGATATCCCCCTAGTACTTAGCACTCAGAAAATATCCTCGGACTGTCAGTGGATGTAGCCGTGTAGGGCAGTCTGCATCGTCCCCAAACTCTAACATAGTCCTGAGGTCATCCTCAGTGATCTCTATGGCCTTACTAAATATGGAACTCCTGATACAGTGGGGCTCGGAGGACCTGTCGACAACAGCGCTTTCCCAGAAAGCCTACTGGACTGAATGATATAGGGTGCACGACATCAATATGGCATGAAAGATCCTCGATCTCCGTAAGAATGTGATAATACCGGAGATTTCAGCCGTATTCCTTGAGGACAGATCCAGATGGGCACAAATGTTATGCTTTGTGCTCATAGTCCAACGACTCGCCATCTGTTACACAAAGTAAATAAACGATAGTAAGTGTCAATCAATGACAATTTGATTCATTGGACTTGAGAACTTTTGTTCTGTCGTGCGAATAAACTGTGCGACTGAGATCTAGTCATGCGAATGAGCTCATACGTACGACTGAGCATGCAACTGGGCTTAGTCGTATGCTATCCTATGCGTGTACATCAGTTGTGCGACTGAACTCATATGCCTGGTTCAGCGTGCGGTTGAACCCATTCGTCCAGCTCACTCGTCCGATTGAACCATTCGAATAGCTCAGTCGTGCGATTAAAGATCATCAGGTTCAAATTCAAATTTTTAGCAAAACTTAATGTTATACGTTGTGGTTTGGCTCATTAGTTTCGCAGATGTCTGACATAACAGCTAATATCTTTTATTAGATCAAGATACTTAGTTTTATCAGTTTATTAGGTGACTAAGTCTCGGTTATGGTTATGTCTCAAATTTGATCATTTTGGGCACAAATCAATTGATCTTTGGATTGTACATCGTCGCGCATTACCTGGATAAACACTGCAAATCATCAGATAACAATAATCAGTGGTCTAAAGAATCAAATGAAAATTAGGCAGAGTAATGGTGTGTCGTGCGTTTGAGAGCGATTGAGGGGAGAATGAGAGTGTGCGACTGACTCCCCCTATTTATACTAGGGTTTCCTCCAAACGTGCGACTGACCCTCAGTCGCACAGTCACCTCCAATCGTGCGATCGAAGATCAGTCATGCGACTGGCACAGTCGGTCACCTCCATTCGTGCGAATGGGTTTCAGTCGTGCGAGTGGCACAGTCGGTCACCTCCATTCGTGCGATTGGGCTCATACGTATGGTCCAATCGTACGGGTGGTCGATACTCATGGTCCAGTCGTGCGAATGGCTAATACTTATGATTTTGACTTTATGCCCAGTTAACGCTTATCCCTTTTTAACGATTGATAAACATTTTGACCAGTGATCATCTCAGACATGACCATTTTTACTTATAAAACTTTTGATCACCTCAGACGTGATCCTTTTAACAGTAAAATCAGTTTGTCACCTCAGACGTGACCCTTTTAAGAACAAAAACTGATGATCACCTTGGACGTGATCCTTTTAATTTTCTTCAGAAAGAGGTGATTCAAGATTAACGTTCAGTTCCTTTTGTGACATTCACAGAAATAAATCTTGTTGCACAGTCCGACACTGACACACTACAGACAGAAAAACTTGAAAACTAGAAAAACTAAACTAAATTACTGAAATAAACATATTTTTGTGATTTTGTTTTGGTAGAGTTTGAGATATTTTAATATTCATTTTAAAATGATTCTCCTACTGAGCAGAACAACCTATTAGCATTAACTTCATTTCTAAGACCAATTCATATGGAATCATACATGCATAAACGTAATTTCTTGGAACTTTTGTTGATATATTGAAAAAGAAACAACATATGTACCTATCACAGTTTCTCATTCATCTAAGACTTCTAAGCGCCAACTAGAAATCATGCTTGGTCTATTATGTAACACACATTGATTTTGAACATCAGGTGGTGCAGCCGCGACGATTTTCAGTATACTTGTCCACTTAAGTCCATACATAGATTTTTGACACACATCAGTGATAATTAAGTGGATTTGACCAACAAGTGTTTGTGCGTCCCACTAGTATACGGTAATCAATCTTCCTCAGGAGATTTTTGAGCGGTCCGGTGGTTAAGAAGATTTTGGTTCTAAGAGCTTTCAAAGAGATGCAAAGTCTCAGGTCAGTGCCATCGCACAGCAGAGAGGCGCAAACAATAGTGAATTCTTAGAAGGGATAGGTTATGCTAAGCCTCAGATCAGTGCCATCGCACAACAGAGAGGCGCAAGACCTATCTTCTTCCTAGAGCAATATACTATAATATACATTTCAGCAGTGACTTTTGTCATCAGCATTATTTCATTTTGCTTATTTTGCTGCTTTTATGACATTTGTCATATTTTGCTCTGTTTTTCGGGTCTTTGCACACATTTGTGGCCTTTAATTGCTCCTCACCCCTTATTGGAAATTGATTGATTGTGCAAACCAGGGATACTATGGGAACCCACAACTTGTTGATTGATTTAGGTTTAAGTGAATCACCACTGATGTTTACTAGTCTTTGTGTTGAACCTACCGACACATCGTATAATGGACTAGCACCTCCCTAGACATACTTTCTCCGTGGAATTACAGTAACAGACAAGCATACTATCATTTTTCCAATATGTTAGACTTAGAGTTGTCAGACTTAAGATTTTCTGTGATTTAAATTAAACATTGCAAAAATGGAAAATCTTTTTGGTGTTCCAAGTAACACGACGCCTGTGTACTATCACTTTCCATAGTGTTGAATCACTTTCTTAAATTTGTTGTTTTTACCTTTTTGGCTTATCTGCTCTCCCTCCCCCCTTTTTCTTTAAGTAAATAAATATTAAAACTCAACTAATCTCCCCCTAAAATTCTAAAACCAAAAATAATTTTGTGCTTTTGGATTTTTAAGACAGGAAATTAATATAAGATAAATAAAAGAAAATAAAAAGAAAAAAAAACTAAACATGTGTCGGACTAAGCATTTTCATCTTCAAGGAATCACATCACATTTCTTTTTCATGCCGTTGACCTCTAACAGATATAAAAATCTGGGTTTATCAAAAGGTTTAGTGTAGAGGTCGACGCGTTGAAAATCTGTGTTTATTTTAATCACATCAATTAAATGTTTCTCATAGCAATTACGTATGAAATGATATTTTATGCCGATGTGTTTAGTCTTAGGGTGTTGAACAGGATTTTTAGTTACAACTATGGCAGCAGAATTATCAACAAAGATAGGAGTGTTTGAAAATTGCAAACTGTAGTCCCGTATTTGCTATTGTATCCAGATGATTTATGAACAACAACTAGCAGCAGCAATGTTTTCAGCTTCACATGTTGACAGAGCAACAGATGTCTGCTTCTTGCATTGCCAGATGACTAAACGCCTTCCAAAGAACTGACACCTGCTGATGTTGACTTGAAGTTCATCTTGCAGCCACCGTAGTCTAAATTACTATAAGCAGTTAGCTCAAAGTCATCATCATGAGGATACTACAACCCCAGTGTTGGAGTACCCTACAGATAACAAAAAATCCTTTTCACCCCGATCAGATGATTTACTTTTGGTTTGGCTTGATATCTGGAGCATAGACATGTGGCGTACATGATATCCGGACATGAGGCAGTGAGATACATGAGAGATCCGATTATCCCACGATACATAGTGGCATCCACCAAATCCCCATTATCATCTGGTGCCACATCATGGTTTGTGGCAAGTGGGGTACCGGCAACAGTGACATTTTCCATATCAAATCGACTTAGAATGTCTCTAACATACTTAGTCTGATGCAGAAAAATACCGGTAGGTGTCTGATCTACCTGTAAACCTAGGAAGAACTTCATCTCTCCCATGGCACTCATTTCAAATTCTGCCTTCATCACAGATTCGAATTCTTTACATAATTCTTCGTTTAGGGAACCGAAGATTATGTCATCCACATAAATCTATACCATTAGTAAATCTCCATCTTTCTCTTTGATATATAATGTGCAGTCTATCACACCCCTACGAAAACCATGTTTTAATAGGTGGGTGGAGAGCTTCTCATACCAAGCTCGAGGAGCTTGATGTAGCCCGTACAGAGCCTTGTCCAGCTTGTAGACTCTGTCCGGATGGTAAGGATCTTCAAATCCTTCGGGTTGACTGACGTATACTATTTCACGGATTTCCCCATGAAGGAATGCACTTTTAACATGCAGCTGATAAACCTTGATCTTCATGTAGGAGGCATAGGCCAGAAAAATGCGAATAGCTTCCATCCTTGCCACATGCACAAACACTTCATCGTAGTCGACTCCCTCGACTTGTCTGAATCCTTGAACAACCAATCTTGCCTTGTTTCTAATTACTACACCTTGGTCATCCTTCTTGCAGCGCAGCGCCCGTTTGGTGCCAATCACCTTAACTCGTTTAGGCCTATCCATGAGCGTCCACACTCCATGCTTCTTGAACTGTAGCAACTCTTCTAGTATAGCATTTACCCAGGCCTCATCCTTCAGGGCATCACTTACGTGTTTGGGCTCAACTTGAGAAACAAAGCATTTGAAAGCACTATCATTCACGTAACCCTTTTCCATAATAGCAGCATAATCAACAGAGTATAGCTGATTTCTCGTTTGAACACCGGAGTGGAGATCCCCAATGATGGTATCCTGGGGATGATTCACACTAATCCTTGTCAAAGGTGTCGTAGGAACGACCACTTCAGTATCCATGTTTGTGACTACAGGTTCAGCATCCGGATTCCCTGATGCGTTCTCAGCATTTGTTGAACTGGCAGCTTGATTGACGTTATTCACAATACCTTTTTCAACTGTTTCTTCATTATCTGATGAGACATTACTAACGTCCTGAGCAGTTTCTGAAGAGCCAGAAGCAACACTAGTTGGTACTGTATTGCTAAAATCCAGATTTGGAGCGTTTAAGACGTCGTACATCATCTGTGCAACAATTTTGTCATCTGAACATGCTGGAGGAAGGTTGAAAGATTTTAAAAATCCATCATAATCGAATAATGAGGATGGACCTTTCCCAGCAGGGGGATGGTGTGTGTTTGCACATCTATGTTGCACCACACTTCAACCTGACCTGTAGAGTTGTTATAGACTCGTATGTCAGGTATGCTGTATCTGAGAAAGATGCCTTCATCCGCTTTCTCACTGAACTTGACCTCCAGAGTTTTCTTCAGTAACATACATGGAGCTCCGAATGGTTCCAGATAACTCAGATTTGGTTTGCGTTTCTGAAGCAACTTATAGCAAGTCTTACCATGTCTCTTGACTACCAATACACGGGTAAAAGTGTAGCACGCATTGGCAACTGCTTCATTCCAGAATTGTATTGGCAGCTTTGAATCTACCAATATCATCCTTGTAGTTTCTATCAAGCTCCTATTCTTGCGTTCAGCAACTCCATTCATCTGTGGCGTGTATGCGGAGGAGAACTGTGAATAATCCCCTTTTCTTTGCATAAAACATCCATCCACTGATTCTTGAGTTCAGTCCCGTTGTCTGAACGAACCTTCCTTACCTTCAGTTTATACAGAGATACCAGTGTAGTCACGAGCACTTTGAACAATTCAAATGTCTCTGACTTAGCTTTCAGAAACATCACCCACGAAAATCTTGAGTAGTCATCAGTGACTACGAAGCAGTACCAGTCTCCTGCTATACTCCTTGTGCTGACAGGACCAAACAGGTCCATATGCAGAAGCTCCAGGGGCATCTCAATAGAATTAACGTTCTTGGACTTGTGAGACTTCCTGGTCTGCTTTCCTTTCTTGCATGAGACATAAAAATCCAGAAGTTGGAAGTTCTTAACATATACTCCCTCAACTAAGTTATTCTGAATCAGATGATTCATCTTCCAAGGATTTATGTGTCCCATTCTCCTGTGCCATGAAATGGACTCCTTCTTCGTTGCCTTTGATAAGAGGCACTGAGCAGTGGACTCAGTTGTAGAAGCTTTAGACATGTCCAAGACGTACAAATCATTGTACCTTGAAGCTGACATTAGTACCTGCTCCTCAGGGATATCCATTTCCTTCTTCAGAATATAACATTTCCTATTGTCGAACATAACCTTAAAGCCCTTGTCAAATATCTGAGAAACTGAATGTAAATTGTTCTCTAACTACTGAACATAGTTTACCTTATCAAATTTTACCTTCCCATTACCTACTCCACCTTGTGCAGTGATGTAACCACCTTTGTTACCAGCAAAGGAAACATGTCCCCCTTTAATTTGTTTGACGTTGAAAAGGAGAGAGTGATTTCCAATCATGCGCCTGGATGACCCGCTATCAATAATCCATGTGTTGGTATAAGCACTGTATCGGACACCCTGTACAAAAACAGAAAAAGATTAGTTAAGGAGGGGGACCCAAGCCTTTATGGGCTTGAGTTTCCCAGAGGCATCGCACATCACAAACTCCACCCACTGTCCATTTGGAGTTTGAGAAACCTCATTCTTCTTCTTATCACCACCATCAGACACATAAAATGTTTTAGCTTTCCACTGACCATCCTTGTGTAAGGCTTGTTTATGACAAACCGGTGTCTGATTAACAGTTTGAACTTTAGGCCTATTTTCAAAAATCGGTTTTGCCTCAGGCATCACAGACTTGCCTGTGGCTTGTCTATGTTGTCTTTGGTGTTGGGAAGGGGTGTAAGACCTAGCAGGTGTTTTAGACCTCTGTTTTGAAAAAGTAGGTTTAATCCTGAACCAATTCAATTTTACGTCTAGGTGTCTGATAGCGAGGACAGAATGAAGGAATGTGTTCTCTTTGTCCACAGTTATAGCATGATCTCCTCTCAACAGGAGTAGGAGATCTTTTGTGGGGTGGGGAGTACACTTCAGGATTGGTCCTTTTGGTCTCAACCTTTGGTTTTTCACCTTGTTTGACAAATTTGATTTGTTTAACACTTTGGTTGTTTTGTCTTTTCATATTGTTGAGATCTTGCTTGACCGGTTTAGAATTAGTTGTTTTTGAAATTTTTGGTTTTGACAAAGCAGTCGCTGATCCCAAACCAAGAGGCACATGATCATCCTCTACCACCCAGTCCTCAATTAAGACTTCATCCTTTGTGCCCGAAGTTGATGCCTTCTGATCAGTCACCTAAGGTGCAGATTTAACTGCACTATCAGAATCACTGACCAAAGGTGTAGTCACCATATGATCCTTGATAGGATTATTGTTAACAAGACGCTGTTTTATGTGCAAAAGGATATCATGTGGTGGAGGCACAACTTTATAACCAATCCCTTCCCTATTGTTTCTTTCTTTAACCATATGATATGTGAGGAACTAGCTAAACTATGCAGTCTTTGTTTTAATGACTCATTTTCCACTTGAAGAGTAGCTTTTTTCTTTTTAGTTTCCTTAATTGAATTTAAATAAAACTTTATGCCATTTTCTTGGTTAAAAGCCACTACCTCGGTTTCCCTTAGTTGTTTTCTCAATAATTCAATTTTCTCTTTAAAACTGCTTTCATTTTGCTTCAACACTCTGTTAGCTTCAGTACAAAGTTTTAAGTCATTTACCAAGTTATCATTATGTTCTCATAACCTAGTAAATTTTAAATCAATGCATTCCCTAAACCGATTGCATTCAACACAAGCATGTTTATCAAATAGGGTTTCTTTAGATTCTACCTGTGCAGAGTTTGAGGTTCCAGCCATGAAAGCAACCTGGGGTTCCTGGTGAGTTTCAGAAGCGTCATTAAATTTACCCTCCACCAGATGATCAACAGCAGCCATTGAGTCATTTACATCAACAGTATCAAAATCAGCCAAGTTCTCTCCCTCACTTTCTGAGTCGTCGTTTAGATCCTCAACCAACGCGATATTAGCTTCACCGTCAGATAAGAAGCGAAAAGACCAGTCTTGAACTTCATCACCTTTTGCCACCATTGCTTTGGAGTCCTGACTTGTTGGAGCTATCCTCTTGTCTTTTTCTTGTCTGTTGGTTGATGAAAACGAGTTACCATTTCCTATTTTCATAGTTTTAACACACTCTCTCTTGAAATGGCCTTTTTCTTCACAGTTGAAACAGGTGACCTTTGACTTGTCAAATCCAAAAGTAGTATCCTTTATGGCCACCAGGTTCTGTCTCGTTTTCTTGACGAATTTCTTAGCTCTTCGCACAGCACTAGCTAGAGCCCACATGATATCCATCCTCTCTAGCTCGGTTTCATCCACTTGCTCGTAATCTTCATCTGCCAAGTAACAGTTACCAATCTTCCCTGCTACTAACCCGTCATACGAATGGATCACAGCAGCAAGTAAATCCATATGCTCCTTAGCAACTTCCACAGTTATGCTGCTCAGATTCTCTGTCGTTAACTTCGTTGGTTGAGCTTCTGCGAAACTGTATTGAACACTTGATGAACCACCTGACTCACAACCTGAAGATGCACTTTGAACGTTTGCAGATGTGTTAGACACGAAAGCAGTCTGCAAGGGTGCACTTGAAGATGCAGTAGTAGGAGCCACATTGTATAGAGAAGGATTCTGAGTGTAGGTTCCCTTTTTAGACTTGTACTTCAGTCATAGCTCTTCCTCTCTTAGTTTCAGAATGAAGTCATTTATATCCAACGTTTCCAGCACTTCATTATGTCTTAAAGTGGAAACGAATGAATCCCATTTATCAGGTAAACCATCAGCCAGACTCGACACCTTATCTTCCATAGACGTTTTAACTCTATGAGTGTGCAGTTCGCTCATCAAATGATAGAAGCGATCGATAATGTCGTCCAGACTCTTATTTCCGATTGACGAGAAATTATCAAATTCCTTTTTCAAAGCTTTAGCCTTTAGAGACTTAAGCGTTGCATTTCCTTCATACCGCTTCTCTAGAGCCTTCCATAACTTCTTGCACTGCTTGTGCTCTGAAAACTGATGAAAAGTATCTTTTGGGATGGACTGTGTCAACAATGCATAGGCCTTCTTCTCAGCATTATACGCAACCTTTTGCACCTCATTCAAACCATTTAGAGTTAGTGGAACACTGTCAGCTCCAACTGGCATAGTGTAGCCAGTCTCAATTGTGCTCCATAAGTTGGTGTCCACTCCATTCAAATGAATTTCAAACCGTTGCTTCCATTGAGGATATTCGTCAAGTATCAGAAGCTTCGGTGGTTTGTTGTGATTTCCGATCTCATTTTCCAAAACCAGGAGATTCTGAATTTTGGAGTCCTTCCCAGCTGAAAAAGCAAAGTGCTATTCGTCCATGATGACTTAGTCTGAAAAACTTGACAATCTAACTGACTGACGCGACTGGGAAATGCGAATGAGACTTAACCGTGCGATTGAAATGTGCGACTGAATTCACACGTGCGATTGAGGTCAACTGTGCGTATGAATCTATGCGTATGAGTTCAGTCGTATGAATGAACTATACGACTGAGCTGAACAGAACGAACGAGCTTAAATGTGCAAATGAACAGACGATTGGACCAATCGTGCGAATGAGCTATGCGTATGGAGTTCAGTTGTACGATTGGATCAATCGTGCGACTGAGACGTCTGATGTCGAAATTTTTCAAAATTTTTCACTCGATTCGACTAAAAACATGATTTTGAAACCCTAGTCGGCTAGAACTCAAAAAATATGAACCTTTGAACACATGCACTCGTAAAAATCGAATTTTTATGCAAAAAGAACAGATTTTTGATTTAAAAACATTTATTTTTACAAAAACTTGATTGAATCCATGTGGAATCGAGAGCCAAGGCTCTGATACCACTTGTTAGGACCATGTACGAACTGGTACTAACCGAATCTACGTGAAAACCAGAACAAATAGTGCGGAATCCTATTTGATTGGCGATCCAATCAGGGAGAACGTTAATCTGATCAAAACTAACGATTAGAAAACGATAACAATTGATTAGGAATGATCAGGAATGCTCTATGAAGTTGGAAGGGACAACTTGGACGTTTTGGGAAGGCTAGGGTTGTGAATTCTCAAAGGCACCATGTTTTTCCATGAGTTAAGTGGTATTTATAGGTTTGGTGTCTTCATTCGTGCGACTGAAGCATGCGGTTGATCCATTTGCACGACTGAAGGTCCAGTCATGCGACTGAGTCAATCACATGTCACAATCGTGCGACTGATCCCGTCTCCTGGTTCAGTCGTGCGACTGGTCCATTAGCATGGAGTGTTCATGCGTATGGTACATTAGCATGGTCCATTCGCATGAGAACTTCATACAATTCACAAACCTATATAGTTAGTTCAATATGCTTGTAATAAACACTAATATAAAGATACAAGACATTCAATAACACATATTCATTCATTCAAGAGTCTTTCATTACAAATATCAAATGATTATATCAGTGTAACAAAATAAAAGTCCTTTAACATTTAAGTACATTAGAACTGGAACTAGGGACATGTGTACCAACAATTAGTTATTTAAAAAATATATATGATTATCATTTTTCATGTTCTAAAATTTAAACTTTATCAACGCTATATCTTCTACTCTATTTTCATGTATTAATTAATTTTATAAGTCTTTTATCGTAAAAATATAAATGTTATAAATCCATTATAAAATTATTGGTAAGTTTTATAAATCGTTTCAAATCATTTTTAAAATAATTATTTTGACAAACAATAATAATTAATTATCAAATTAATTATTTTGATCAAGATAATTAGTAACTAAATTAAAACTTAATTACTTTGACATCTTTAATATTCAAACTTTATTCAAGCTTCTATGAATTTAATATTCTTTTATTCTATATAACAAAGGCATCATTTTAAATCTATTTTGTTAAATCTAAAATTGTTATAAGAACCCAAGTTGATGACTAGTTTTCATAGTCTTTAAATCTTTGTTATTCTAAGTTAAGACGTCATTTTTAGGTTAATTGTAAGAAAAACCATTGGTGCCTATTCCTGTATCCTTATTTAGAGCACATCTTATTATCAAGTGAGTTTCTCATATTCTCTTTTTACCTTATTTCATAAATTTTAGGATGAAACATGTTAAACTTATAAAAGTACACTTGTAAAATCGTTTAAAGAATTGTAAAACACATGCAATTCAATTTTCATGTTTTTATCATGGTTACTTGAGACTTATGTGAATATTATGTGATAGGCTCTCTTATATGACAATCATTAACTATTGCTGGCCTAGCCACGTCATAGATCTATGGGCCTGACAAGCCTACTTGGTGCTAAAGCCGAGGTTATTACCGGCTCCTGATGACGTATTCTTGTTCATCACGGGTTCCAAGTACACTTAGCTAATCGTATATCTTATTGTGCGTATATCTTTATCAAGGTTTGATTGTATCGTAGCTGTATCAGTATATTCTGCATGTCTTATAACTATGATTTGAATTACTATACTTAAAGTCTTATTTATGTATGTATAAACTTATGGGAACTCACCAACATATCACATGTTGACCTTATTTTCTAACATGTTTCAGGAAATGCCCCAGCTTATTTGACTGATCTTTGAAGTGTTGAAATCATCTAGGGATGGAGCTAGATTAAATAAATGAGATCTTTTAGACTTGGAATCTTATGTTTAGACTTATGTTTATTTGGTTGTTTGGATGCTTGTAATTGAATGTTACAATTTGAACCGTATGATTAAATCTTATTTACACTTTGAAATAGCTTGTGTGGTATTGAACAATCTTAACCCTCACATCTCAACGTTTCTGCCGTTAAGGTTAGGGTGTGACTGATTAGTATCTGAGCTCATAACTATAGGGATCTAGGTTATTAGAAATGGTGACCTAGACTATGGTTAACATAGGGACCCTTATATGAAAACTTTACCTGATCTTGTAAGTTTATCTATTTACATGCTGCATGATGCTAGATGTTACATGATAGATCCCTTACGTGCTAGTTGTTATTCCTTAGTTAATCTGTGCCTTAGGTGATTATCCTAAATTTCAAAATTTACCATCTTCTATATCTCTAACTTCTTATTCGTATGAACCTTAAACATTCTCACACATCATTTTATCCCGACATGTCGATGTCTTTTCTTAAACTAATTCTCGACTACACATGGGATCGTACGCCTTATATCGAATGCTTTGGATTCTTTAGACTTGTGCCTAATCCTTAATAGTCTCATCAAGGTTTTAATTCTGATTGCTTATAAGGAAAATATGTGACTCATAACCACCCGTATCCTGATTTTCTTGGCAAAAAGTCTTCAGGCTAAGGCAAGCATTTTGTATAAATCCCAATCAACCATGGGACCAGTTATGCTTACCTGGGGATTTTCAAGACGAGTGATAAATTATGGTCAAAATACACATATTTCCTAAGGCACACCAGAGTTAAGTTACTTTGACATGTTAATGTTCCTATTGGCTCTGTTGTTACCAAATGGAACCATCCTGAATATATTTTATAACTCTAAAAAATCTTCTTGTTTTTATTGAACTCATTCTACTCCTCAATTCCTATGTTTAAACATTATTATACATTATGTGCCTCATGTGACTATCTTTATACCTTGATTTCAATCAATGCGGACGTAAATCTTAATTCATATGCAAAGGCATTATGTGCCTAAATCGAATGGTTTTTAAAATTTTAAATTGTTACTTACGCATTTCAAATTACGTCAAAATCCGTGTTCTATAACTAAATTCGTGCAACGCTGAAAGAGCGAGATGCCTGTATCTTAAGGTGTTCTTTCTAGTCAAGGTATTCGCGTAAATCCCGAATCAATTGATGGACCCGTTTACCTTACCTGGGAACCCTTGGGGTGAGTGTTTGCTTATAGATATGCATGTCTTCAATAAATTTGTGGCCGACCTAACACTTTGATAAGCGAATGTATTCGCTTTGGTTTGCGAATCAAGCGTTTACACTCGGAACATCTCATTGATGTTTTGAATCATTTTTGTCATTGATTTTGTTTTCTAGATTTATTGAATTTACTACCTAGTTCTCATCGAGTTTTATTTACTCGTTCAAGTTCTAAAAACTTATCACAAGTGATTCGGTCGTCCCGAACTTTAACCTTAATCTTAGCAGACATGATTTTCCTGTCAATGTTACATTGAGGTAATTTGAAGTTTATGAGTTTCTAACCGACCTTTCTTCTATTTGTCAAGCCAAGTTTTGTAATAATCTTGTGTGATAAAATCTTTTAATCGTTTTGCACCATTAAAAAGGAGGTTGCTAGTCAATTTCTGACTAAGGATACCCGTATTTCGCAAAGAAAACGACCTCACCGAAATAGGAGTGACTCCCTTACTTTGGTGACGACTTTCTATTCGTTATTATTATTCTTATGAAATTTCATCATCAAGACAGGAGTGAATTCCTTACCTTGATGACAATTTCCTTCATCTTGTTCTTATAAATTCGTATCTTACCAATGAAATTACCTCAACAAGTTAGGAGTGAATCCCATACTTTAGCGATGGTTTCCAATTTTCTATTGTTTGTTTTTATGATATTTCATCCTCTGGATAGGAGTGAATTTTTTTATAAAAAGATAATTTTTTTATAAACTCATGGTTAGGCCTTTTGATTAGACAAATGCACCAACTGTGTTCATGGATTTGATGAACCGCGTGTGCAAACCATACTTGGATAATTTATGATTGTCCTCACTGAAAATATCCTGATTTATTCAAATCCTAAACCGATTATAAACAACGTCATCATTTAATCCTCGAACTTCAATTGAGAATACAAAGCTGATGATCTACTTTACTCCTTGGGTCTTTAAATTCCCAACCTCGATAATCTCTGATCATCATTTGGAACATGACTCACAAGATTTGTTATTGCATACATCCTGATATGAATAAAAGGTTCATGACCTTTGCAATCAGTATTGACGGTTTGGCATTAAAAAGACATAGCTTTGTAAATGTCTAAATGTCTCACCTCTTCAAAGTCAAAACCAAACATCAGCGTCATTCTGAATTACTTGATCAACCTGAGATTCTCTTGTATGGGAGTGGTAAAACAAATCCGTGTACTTCATCATCAAATTGTCTTGTATATCTAGTAATCATGATCGTACCTGATTCATCATTGACCGATTGACTAAATTCGCGCATTCCATATCCACTCTGAGGAATATCGAGTTGAGAAAATGACTTGTATCAACATCAATGAAATAGTCGGTCATTGTGGTATGTCTTTAAATGTCAATGGTCGATTCATCTTTTATTTCTAGCAAGGACTTCAATCATACTTCGCAACCCAGCTCAATGTTAGCACAGCTTAGCATTCTTGAATCGATGGTCAAACTGAAAGAGCGATACAGATTCTCGAAAATATGTTTCGGATTTGTGTCACTAATTAGTGTCTCTTGAGATTTTCGTCTACCGTTGATCAAATTCTCATACAATTACAATTATCTTATCAACATCCAAATGTCATATCTTTAAGTGGGTCCATTCAAGTGCTAGAGTGCGTTGGGAAAATGGTTTACAAGTTTGAACTGCCCAAAAGCTCAGTTTAACAATTCACGTGTCAAAATACTTAGCCGATGAAAATCTTCACATCTCATTTTATGAAGTTTTGATGGTTTTATGCAATCATATCCAAACATCGATTGTTAAAGTTTGTTGGTAGTCTAAACTTTGCCCAGAGATTCACTTGGGAAAGCAAAAATCAAACGAAATCCAAGTATCATCATTTCCTATGTTTCAGCTTACTTGAAATTAAATTTCGGGATAAAATTTCTTAAAGTTGGGAAGACTGTGACATTTTATATTTTCATGGATTAATCGTTATTTTCTGTTATTTATGTAAGGACCATTTTTGTCAATAATAAAACCACGGGATTTTATTTTTCATTATTCGTGATAACTTGTTAATTTTATTGTTCCATATTTAAAATAATTATAACTAGATAGGTTAATAAATAAATGAATTCTTATAAAGTTTAGGTGTCAATTGTGAGTTTTAGTTATGAAATAAAACAAGTAACTTAGACAATAAAGTTTACTTATAAACTATAAATTTATTTATAAACTATATGTAATGCCCAGAAATTTTAAAGAAAATAAAGGCAGTAGGAGTTTACGTGCGAACATGGGTTCTCACGCGAAAAGGATGTTCTCGCGCGAATAAATGTTCTCGCGCGAGAAGCCTATGAAAAGTGACCTGGGGTATAAATAGCTGCGAATACCCATGTCTGGCAATCACTTATACGAAAAGTGTTGCTGCTATAGAGAGAAAGCTGCTGTTTAGAGAGAGAGTGTATGTGCAGATTCAAAGTGTTAAGGTTTGTAAATCGTGTAGTAATTCGTTTTGTGTACTATGGAACGATTATTGATGAATATAACACATGGTTATGTAGTTTTCATTCGTTAAAGTCTTCGAAAAGGTCGTGTTTGAGCTAAGACTTCACGAGGTGAGTATCTAGCCCCCTTTTTACGTATTTTTTCATGTTTCGGGGCTATTATGCATACTATATGTGTGAAAATGCTTGTTTATGCCTAGAATGATGATGTTTAAAATGTAGACGCATTGGGCAGCCTTAGACGTGAAAAGTTAGAGAAATGGGCGGGAAACATGTAGTTTTCATGCGAGCAGTTAAAATTGTATGTTGGGAAATTCAAATCTACAGGTTTCGCGTGAAAGTAAGGTTCTCGCGCGAGATGATGTTGTCGCGTGACAAGAGTTCTCGCGCGACGAGATGTTCTCGCGTGAAAAGAAATGATTTGATGCTTAAAAATGCAGGTGTTGTGTGATGCACTGCCATCACGCGAGAGGTTAAGTTTTGATTTGATTGATGTTTTAACGTGCAGGTTTTGGGTGATGCGTTGTTCTTGCACGAAATGTCAAGTTTTCACGTGAGAAGTTGAAATTGATGAATGCTATGTTTTGAATGACCTGCTATGATGTTTGTGATGTGTTATCTTTCTATGATGTAAGAGTTTTCAAAACTATGTATTTTATGATGTGACTTATTTAAAACATGAAAAAGAATAAGTAAAGCATTATGTAATGAAAGTGAAAGATAATGATGATGAAAGTGGAGCGAAATGAATAAATGAAAGTCTTGCAAGCAAATGATGGAGTTTTACAACTCCATGAGGTACTTGTTACCTCAACTGTGTGCGGTATAGCTAACCCTTGAGTATGCACACCGAAGTGTCAGCCTTTGTGGTTGGCAATGATGTGCGATAATGTGCGAAAACGGGATCCTTGTCGCTTGACCCCAGGACGATAGTCACTTTATGCACAATGATGGGGCATAGCATAAGACAGGATCTAGATTAATAATAAATGTATGAAATGTGCGATAATGTGCGAAAACGAACGATAATGGAAGATAATAATGAATATTATCTAAATGTATGTACGATGTACGATAACATGCGAAAGTAAAGGGTATGTTTATACGAAAGTAAAATATTTTACTTATAAAACTAGAACTCACTCAGCATCGTTGACTTTTGTATGCATAATAGTTGGAAGGTAATTGTTTGATGCTGAGGAGGTACAGGCATGGATGCATAAGCTACTAGGATATGTTTGAAGACTGACATCCATATTTTGTGAAAACGTATCAAGTTCATGAAACTTATGGGATGTAAAAATGAAATGAAATGATAAGTTAACACGATTGTGTTATTAATAAAAAGTTTAAATTCCGCTGCAAATGTTGTTTTTAAATGTTTTATGCAATGAATATCCGACTGTAAGCGTCCCGGGGACAGGGCCTTACAAGTTGGTATCAGAGCTAAAGTTTAAGAGAATTGGGTAAAATATTTTCAAAACCTAGAACTTAAATTGAGAATGGGACGGAAAAAGGAAGGGATGCCAGTCCTGGTAGCTATGTGCCTGCGTGTGAACGTTTTACGTGCGATAATGAAAAGGAACTATGTGCGTATGATATGTGATTTACGTGGTCTTAGTAGGTTTGAATACCAATGTAGTCAGTATAGGAAACGCTTAGGGGATGAAGAGTAAAGTAAGTGATTACCTTAACATAATCTGAGCTATTACCTTCAATGAATGTGTTGGTGTTTAACTCTTATAGCGTTTAGAGATGGCCGGTGGTAGATCATCCAAGGCCTCACGAGGTGGAGCACGGGGTGGACGTGGTGCTGGACCACGGGTCATGAGGAACAGGGCTAGAGCTGCTAAAACCGCACCTGAAGAGCCCGAGATTCAACACAACGAGGGTGTTGATGAGAGTGCTAATCTAAGGGCCTCAGTGAAAGGGGCGGTAGTTGAGGAGGTTCATCAGGTCATGCAGACGATTCTGCCGTCTGTGGTGACCGAAGTGATTAGAGCTGTGAAGGAGGATGAGAGGAAGGAGAAGAAGGAAAAGATGAAAGCTACTGAGAGGAGAAGGGAAGGAGGAGAGGAACCGGAGACTGAAACGGTTGTTTCTAGCAAGGATGAGGAGGAAGAAGAGGGGCAGGAAACTACACGGGGCTGTAACTATGAGGAATTCCAAAGTTACAGGCCCCCGACGTTTGACGGGAATGGCAGTGCTGCTGCTGCTCACCGATAGGTAAAGGAGATAGAGGAGATACTTGATATTAGCGAGTGCCGAGAGGATCAGAAGGTGAAGTTTTCCTCCCACTCGTTTGTGGACTAGGCTTTATGCTGGTTGGACAACATTGTCGAGGCCGAGGGCAGTAGGGTAATTAGAAGGATGAGGTGGGCTGAGCTGAAGAAGTTGGTGATTGAGGAGTTTTGTCCTCACAGGGAAATGGATAGGGTTGAAAGGGAGTTCTTGCAGTTGGAGGCAGGAACCATGACGCACCAACAATATACCACAAAGTTTAACGGGATGGCATGACTGGTGCCAGATCAGGTGACTCCTATATCATGAAAGATTAAGAGGTACATTCAGGGTCTGCCGACGGATATTCGCAGACATCTAATTGTCTCCCGGCCAGGAACATTCAGGTCGGTAGTCGATCTGGTGGGTAGACTGTATGATGAGAGGGAGGCGGTGTCCGTGGTGGAGGCGAGTAAGAAGGGTGGTGGCAATAGGAACTGGAACGGGAAACGCTTTGGTAGTGTTGGATTCACCTCCAAAGACAAGAATTCAAAGGTAGAGGGTCGCAAGATGATTGCGACCGATATGGTGATGAAGGTGTGTGGTAAACGTCGGAAGAATCACGTGGGTGATTGCAAGTCAGGATCGAGTATCTGCTTCAAGTGTGGAAGACCCGACCATATGGCGAGGGAATGTGGGATCATGCGGTGTTACAACTGCGGTGAAGAGGGGCACTTGAGCAGGGATTACAAGAATTCAAGGGCCGAGAGCTCTGGGGCAAGGAAAGAGACCAGGAAGGAGAAGGAGGGGTAGAGGGCTAAGGCTAGGGCGTTCACTATGACCACGGTGGAGGCTAAGATGGATCCCGATGTTGTGTCAGGTACATTCTTAGTGAACCAAACTTGTGCCTCTGTGTTATTCGATTCCGGTGCTAGAAGGAGTTTCATTTCTACTGCTTTCTAAGATAAGTTTCCCGCTAGGAGTAGAAAGATTAATGAGCACTTCGATGTAGAAACTACTATTGGTAAGTCTACCGGGATTTTTGATGTTGTAGAGGATTATGATGTAGAGTTGGAAGGCCATTGGTTCTCTGCTAGGTTGTTCGTGATGCTCTTAGGAGGATTTGATGTAGTCCTAGGGATGGATTGGCTAATAACCTACAAGGCGAGTATCGTGTGTCGTAGGAAGATGATTCGATTGGTTGTGCCTGACGGGAGCGTGGTGATGATTTATGGCGATAGGGTTCGTACGGTCCCAAAGGTGATTTTGATGGTGGTGGCAGAAAAGTGTATGAGGCGTGGATGTGGTGTCTATCTGGCCTACGTAAAGGATGTGGACGCGGAACTGCCACAACTGTGAGATGTACCAGTTGTACGTGATTTTCCGGACGTGTTCCCTGAGGATTTATCCAATGTGCCGCCCAACTGTGAGATAGAGTTCCAAATCGATCTGATACCTGGTGCCCAACCTGTTGCTAAGGCTCTGTGTCATTTAGCTTCATCAGAGATAAAGGAACTGATGGCTCAGTTGCAATAAAAAGCGAGACTTTACTGCTTTATCATGGGATTGAATACCCCGACCTCCTAGAGGCTCTCGTGAAAGCACGGCTCCTTGGTGGAAGAGTAGAAGCGCTGGTCCCCTTTGGTCAAGTAGAGCTATTGGATAAGGGGTTCATTCGACTGAGTATCTCTATATGGGGTGCTCCGGTCTTGTTCGTGAAGAAGAAGGACTGTCACACCCCCGCTTATAGCGGAAACACGAGGATGTAACGGACGGGATCATCATAACACATTGTTAAATTAATAGAGATGCATTAAATGATAACAGTCAACGTGTCATGCCATCACCCGACACAAATGGAGACTTGTGTCGTGGTTAGTCAATTCCACGACAAACATAGTCATACAAACAAATTAAGTATCCCACAACCCGGGAAACAAGTGAACATAATGCCGATAAACAATTAAAAGTCAGTACAACTATTAAAGCCATCTAATGAATTTAAATATGCATATCTTAGGTCATTGCTAAGGCAGCATCCCTAGCTATCCTCAATGATTGTTACCTGAAAAGATATGTTCAAAAGGTCAACATATTGTTGGTGAGTTCACAGGTTTAAATAGTAAACAAAACTTGATGCTGTGTAGAAGTTTGGTAGGACATGAGTGCATACAGTTATAAGCAAATACTATCACATGTAACATGAGCATCACAACTAAACCTACGACGTACACACAGAACTTGTCAGAACATATTCACCCTAGGGCCCGTACCTGGCCACTGTTAGTCCCAACTAGTATACTAACACACAAGGGTGGGGGTGTCAGCCCAATAGTACTATCAATACCTGTCCGTCGGCTCCAACACCGGAGTTAAATAGTTGTGAATAAAGAACCACACAGCTAACTCATGCATGTACTAGATAAATACTTACAAAACAGTAAACACAATAGTCCCAAAGATTAAATAAGTTCACAGCATAAAAGGGTTGAGCATACTTTTCCCCCTTGATGTTTGTAAATAATTGTAATAAAACGGGGCAGCGAAACTGAGTTTGATGAAATAAATAGAACAAACACTTCAAAGAATACGAGCAACGAACGTTCAAACACCTATAATAATTATGATTAGAACTTAAACACGTTCTATGAGAAAAGGAGTACGTTCAGTCGGTTTCGGGTCGGTTCGGGTTCGACGCATGACATGCACACAATTAGATATACAAACAACACACCATATAATAGTAATATTGCTAATGTTGATATTAATAATAATAAAGATATTATTGTTAATAATAAAATAAAGATAATCAAAATGATGTTAATATTAATAATCATAATAATAGCAATAATACAACCACACTCCCACTGCACACATCGAAAACACACTCTTACACTCACGCGTACATTTATAACATATATATATATTCGATTTACATACATATTTATATGTATTTGGTACGCAACATAATAATAAATAGTGTTGATATCATAATAGTAATAATAACAACAACAATAATAATAATAATAATAACAATAATAATAATAATAATAATAACAATAATAATAATAATAATAATAATAATAATAATAATAATAATAATAACTAATAATAACAATAAAATGGAGATTATTTTTGCACAGCCGGGTTGCTGTGCCAAACAAACACACACAAGTCACACACAAAAGCTAATATATATATACATAATCATACGCACACACACATCACATACAAACACACACACCATATGTATACATACACAGCCACACTCACACTATATATATATATACAATATACACACATACACACAAATATATATATACATACACGAGCAACATATACATATAGGCGTACGCACACGGTTATACGCGTCCGAACACACGCATTCATGCATCCATATATATACACATAATCGGTACATACACAATAATATACACATGCTGCGTATACATACCCGCACATATACACACACACGGTTTCACACACACATGCAATACATACATCCGCATATATATACAAACACATACACCCGCAGTAACATACATATACATATACATACGCGTACACACACACACACACACAGACACATATATATATATATATATATACTCTCGACATACACATACACAAGTATATACACACATAAATGGTTCACACACACAACATATACATACACCCGGCAGCATACACCTATGCATATATATACACGTATAGATACAATTCTGTGCAGAAACGTACACATATACATACATATTGATACACACGGCTGTACACTCACATCATATCCATACATACACGCTGCGCACACATTTGACATCTAAATACACATATGCACACGGAATATATACATACGTACACACTGGCGCACACATACGCACATATACATGCATATATACATGCAGGTACATACGTACGCATATACGTACGCGCACAATGGCCGCGTGCACGGCCACCGCGCAGCCCGATTCAACCGAACGAAACACGAATTCGGAACGTAATGATACGAAACGAGACGAAACGGAAACGACGACAACCGGTGACCTTCGAAACGCGACGACGGAGGGACGACGGCGTCGAACGGCGGACGACGGTGGCGCAATCGGCGGTGAACGGCGGTTAAGAGGGTGGTGAATGGCGGAGAGCTCACGGCGGTGGTGGTGTGCGGCTTCTTGGTCCGATTTAGGGTTGACCAAAAAAGTTTTAAGTATATAATATTCACATTTACACTTTGAACCCTTTACTTTCATTTATTTATTCCCTTAAGTTTGGTTTAATTACAATTTAAACCCCGGACTTATAATTATAATAATAATAATATTAACAATAAAATAGTTTTAAATAAAAATAATAATAATAATAATATAATAATAATAATAGTATTAGTTATATTAATTAGTTAATAAATTATAATAATTATTGTTTGTATAATATTTGACAATTTAGCTTATTAATAATATTAGGGTTAACCCAAAACGGATACGAAAGGATTCGATTAGAAAGAAAAGAATTTATTTACGCGAAATAATAAATGCACGAGAAGAGTTAACGTATTTTTAAGTTAATTAACGAACCTGAAAGTGACGGATGTCACAGTATCCCCCAGTTGAGAAAAATTTCGTCCCGAAATTCAGTTGGAGTTAGAACCTGAGGCTCTATCCGCGAACAGATGCAGATATTTAAATTTCATCTGGTCCTCCCGTTCCCACGAAAACTCAGGCCCTCGCTTGGAGTTTCATCTCACTCGGACAATTGGAATCTTGCTACGTTTCAGTTGTTTCACTTCTCGGTCCATAATCTCTATTGGTTCTTCTACAAAATGTAGTTTCTTATCAATCTTGATTTCCTCGATCAGCACATGAAGGGATCCATTGGCTAGACATTTATTAAGGTTTGACACATGGAATGTGTCATGCACGCCGCTGAGTTCTTGAGGTAACTTTAATCGATACGCTACAGGACCAATTCTTTCTATGATCTTGAACGGTCCAACATACCTTGGAGCTAACTTCCCTTTATTTCCAAACTGTACGATTCCTTTCCAAGGGGATACTTTTAGTAAGACACGATCATCCACGTTAAACTCTAAAGATTTTCGATGTTTATCGGCGTAGCTTTTCTGACGATCCCGAGCCGCTCTAAGTCTGTCCTTGATTTGAAATATCTTATCCGTCGTTTCCTTAATAATCTCTGGTCCTGTCAATTGGCTTTCACCTACTTCTACCTAACACACCAGAGATCTACACTTGCTTCCATGCAACACCTCAAACGGAGCACACCCAATGCTCGTATGATAACTATTGTTATAAGAGAATTCGATCAACGGTAAGTGAGTATCCTAACTCCCACCAAAGTCAATCACACATGCCCTAAGCATGTCTTCTAAAGTTTGTATCGTTCGTTCACTTTGACCTTCTGTTTGTGGATGATAGGCAGTACTTAAGTCCAATCAAGTTCCCGTCGCCTTCTGTAGAGTCTGCCAAAAACGTGATGTAAATCGGCTATCCCGATCTGATATAATTGACATAGGCACTCCATGCCTAGCCACGACTTCATTCACATATAATCTCGCTAACTTCTCCATTTTATAGTCCTCGCGAATAGGCAGGAAGTGAGCAGATTTTGTCATTCGATCCACAATGACCTAAATCGAATCGTGACCACTACTGGTCCTAGGCAACTTAGTGATGAAGTCCAACGCTATATTTTCCCACTTCCATTTGGGAATTTCCAGTTGTTGCAACAGATCCGATGGTTTCTGATGTTCGGCTTTGACTTTCGAACAGGTCAAACATTCACTTACATATTTTGCAATGTACTTCTTCATACCTGGCCACAAGTACAACTCCTTAAGGTCTTGGTACATTTTGTCTGCACCAGGATGCACAGAATACTTAGACTTGTGCGCTTTGTTCATGACTAGGGTTCGAACATCTCCCCATTTAGGTACCCATATACGATCCACAAAATACCGTATGCCATCCTCCTTACAGCTCATCTGTTTGTCTAGCCCCTGAAATTCCTCACTTGCGATATTCTCCTCCTTCAATGCTTCGTCCTCTGCTATCAGAATTTGTGTTTTCAGATTCGATTGAATAGTCATTCCCAACGCTCGTGCACGTAGGGGTTTAACACGTTCCTTCCTACTCAAGGCATCGGCTACTACATCTGCCTTTCCAGGATGGTATCGGATCTCGCAGTCATAATCACTTAGGAGTTCCACCCCTCGCCTTTGACGCATATTTAGTTCGTTCTGATCAAAAATGTGTTGAAGGCTTTTATGGTCAGTGTAGATAATGCACTTGGTTCCATACAGATAATGCCTCCAAATCTTAAGTGCAAACACTACCGCGCCTAACTCCAGGTCGTGCGTCGTGTAATTCTTTTCGTGAACCTTAAGTTGACGTGAGGCGTAAGCGATCACCTTATCCTTATACATGAGCGCACAACCTAGGCCTTGGTGTGACGCATCACAGAACACTACAAAGTCATTTGATCCATTAGGGAGAGTAAATATAGGTGCATTACATAATCTTTCCTTTAACGTCTGAAATGCCTCTTCTTGTCTATGTCCCCAATCAAACTTCTTATCCTTCTGTGTTAACATTGTTAGCGGCTGGGCGATCTTTGAGAAGTTGGCAATGAATCATCGATAGTACCTAGCCAACCCTAAAAATTGTCGTATCTCCGAAGGCATCTTAGGAGTGTCCCACTTCTTAACTGCTTCGATCTTTCCAGGATCAACGTGAATTCCCTTCACGTTCACTACGTGTCCTAGAAATTTCACTTCTCGTAGCAAAAAATTCACACTTTAAGAACTTGGCATAAAGTTTCTCTTCCTTTAATAGCTCTAGTATCGTTCATAGATGTTGATCATGGTCTTCTTTCGTTCGAAAGTAGATAAGAATATCATCTATGATCATGATTAAAAACTTTTCCAGGCAGGGTTTACAAACTCGGTTTATCAAGTCCAAGAATATTGTTGAAGTGTTATCAACCCAAACAACATAACTAAGAACTTGTAATACCCATAACGAGTCCTAAAGGTTGTCTTTGGATATCATCTTCTTGAACCCTCAACTGATAATAACTTGACCGAAGATTTATCTTTGAGAAGTACGTTGATCCCTACATGCAACTGACCAAATAGGTCATAATTCCTGGTGAGTGGGTATAGTTTTTGATAGTCAACTTGTTCAACTTTTGATAATCTATGCGCAGCTAGAATGACCTATCATTATATTTAACCAACAAGGTCGGTGTTCCTCACCGCGAGTAACCAGATCGAATAAGAGTTTTATCCAAGAGCTCTAGCAATTGACTCAATAATCCTTGCACTTCTGATGGTTCTAGTTGATATGACGTCTTTGCTGCGGGTGTTGCTCCAGGAATCAAATCTGTGTGAAATTCCACCCGTCGAGCAGGAGGCAAACCAGACAAGTTGTCAGGGAATACTTCCAAAAAGTCTCGCATCACCAGAATGCTCTCCAGTCCCTCCTCCTCTTTTGCTGTCTTTTCCACTACATGTGCCAAAAACGCATAGCATTGCTTCAGCAGGCATCAACAAAGCATCATGCAAGAAATGAGTTTTAAACCCCTTCCAGGTCGTTTTCATTGAATCTTAAGCACTTTTCCATTTGATAGAGAATTACGTA
The DNA here is from genome assembly GCA_024085815.1 of Flaveria linearis. NCBI lineage: Eukaryota > Viridiplantae > Streptophyta > Magnoliopsida > Asterales > Asteraceae > Flaveria > Flaveria linearis. Next base: position 45,662,078 of record CM044004.1, on the reverse strand, counting down.
CCACCTTTTCTTCATGGACTATTTTAGTTTCTTGCTTTGATAACCAATTCATACGGTATTAAGTCCATGTCAAGGACATGATCTTCTTGTACTTTACAACCCCTAATTATTACCATTGCCATCTCAATTGACTAACTAATTTCTAAGCAACTGGGGTTCATGTCAATTGAATGAGTGAATTCGGGAAAATCGAAGCTATCTCCTATCCCAGTATCCAACATATACGTATTGAATGATGATAAGATGCGTGCCCGTAACGACATTTGGGTCTTATTGTCTACCTTATCACTTTCTTGCTTGTTCGACTCTCTAACTTCTTTGTACTATCACTAGATTTTCAAATGTCCATTTTAACTCTATTTGGTCTAAATTTCACAAGGTATGACATCAGCTTTGTCAATTCATGGAGTTGGTCAGTATAAAGAGCACGGACCAACCCTACCATTACATGATCTTAGAATTACAATTCTAACTTTTGCATTTCATTCCTTGGGTAGTAGTACTCAGTCACCAAAGCTTTGAACTCATCTCGAGTCATGGCTATCGCAGTCTCACTACCTTAGACTTGAGCTTGGGCATTCTACCATTTCAGTGCTTTACCCATTAGTGAACAAGCATCATTCTTCATTTTCTAGTTTTCAACATGGTTGTTAATACCCATTATAGTTTTCATTTCTCTCTATCCAACGGGTCAGATCTACTGTTTCCTTTTTCTCAATCTAACAGGTCAGGATTATTGTTCTTCCTTTCTTGTCATAATGCTTCGACTAGTATGTTAAGAATTCCTGGCATATACAAACAATTCTTTCACTTAATCATTTCCATCATTTCATACTCCAATTAATCAAGATCATCACATAGCCCAGTTTAAGCACATTAGTATACCGGTGATGCTTATATATAGGGTTCCCCGCACCGTTCCCACCACATCCACGGTATACCGAGAACGATGCTTAAACTGGTTACGTGACATCCAATTATTCTTAATATCATCCCAATGAACAACGTAATGCATGTGTAGGGAGTATCATCACTCTTCTACAACTCTTTGAAGTCCACATCCCTTCTAAGCAATTAGTCAGTTTCATAGTTACTGAAATGGTAGAAAGAGCAATGTCTCATAGGGAATAAGACTAATATCATAATTTGAATCCCATGAAGGCTCCAAGTAGAATAGAACTTAAGTAAGAGTAGAGTTTATAAAGGTTTTATCGTCATTAACAAAGTCTTACTAGAGTTATGACTCTAGTGTACCAAGGTATAGAATGAAAGATTTGTACTAATCATGATCGTTATCTCATGGCAAGATTCGCCAGGCTTCACATGCACTACAAGTTGTAATTACGTGTGCACCCGTAATGGTAATTTGCTTTGCATGGTCACCTTCAGCTTCACCAACCCAAGTTAACATATCTTGTCAAGTACAGAGTGGTATCCATGATTTGAGTATCAAGGATTTTGTTACTAACGAAAAGTTAATTAACCAGAGTTGTACAAGGAATTGATTGAGTAAACATTCACTTAAGCAAGGAATAGTTGAAACGATCCATGTACTTTAATCCGAACTATGATTAAGTAGTCATCTGATCTGAGTACATCGCGTCTCTTGTCTACTAGCGTCGTCTTAGCCAGCGTGTCCGTCTTCTAAGATTCAACCCAACAGGTTATAAATAAGGGAGCATATAGTAATTATGACATCAACAGACGTATGGGATAAAGGTTGGCTTAACAACCTAAGTCCTTAGAAGAATTCTTAAAATAGCACTTATCAATCCATCCGAATATAAGTCAAATACATAATGAGAGGATGCGCTTACCTAAGGCTTTATTAAGGTATAAATAGATGATATGATACCCACAACCTTCTCAAATAAGTAAACCATAGATAGCTTGTAAGACAGGCTATGTAAGCATAACCAATAATATACTTAAAACATTCACATGTATATTGTTGCACACATAATCCCATTATGCATACTACATGTGGTAAGCAATATATTATGAAGTAATAAGTAGTCAACCGAATCATGAAGATCATGCGTGTAATATCAAATGCACACAAACCCTAGTATGCATCCTACATGATGGTTTATGGTTATAGTTAGGTCGAGTGCTCCACCTAATTCTCTATAACCAATGGCTCTGATACCAATCTGTCACACCCCCGCTTATAGCAGAAACACGAGGATGTAACGGACAGGATCGTCATAACACATTGTTAAATTAATAGAGATGCATTAAATGATAACAGTCAACGTGTCATGACGTCACCCGACACAAATGGAGACTTGTGTCGTAGTTAGTCAATTCCACGACAAACATAGTCATACAAACAAATTAAGTATAAATCCCACAACCCGGGAAATAACTGAACATAATGCGGATAAACAATTAAAAGTCAGTACAACTGTTAAAGCCATCCAATGAATTTAAATATGCATATCTAAGGTCATTGCTAAGGCAGGATTCCTAGCTATCCTCAATGATTGTTACCTGAAAAGATATGTTCAAAAGGTCAACATATTGTTGGTGAGTTCACAGGTTTAAATAGTAAACAAAACTTGATGCTGTGTAGAAGTTTGGTAGGACATGAGTGCATACAGTTATAAGCAAGTAATATCACATGTAACATGAGCATCACAACTAAACCTACGACGTACACACAGAACTTGTTGGAACATATTCACCCTAGGGCCCGTACCTGGCCACTGTTAGTCCCAACTAGTATACTAACAAACAAGGGTGGGGGTGTCAGCCCAATAGTACTATCAATACCTGTCCGTCGGCTCCAACACCGGAGTTAAATAGTTGTGAATAAAGAACCACACTGCTAACTCATGCATGTACTAGATAAATACTTACAAACAGTAAACACAACAGTCCCAAAGATTAAATAAGTTCACAGCATAAAAAGGGTTGAGCATACTTTTCCCCCTTGATGTTTGTAAATAATTGTAATAAAACGGGGCAGCGAAACTCACCTTGAGTGTGATGAAATAAATATAACAAACACTTCAAAGAATACGAGCAACGAACGTTCAAACACCTATAATAATTATGATTAGAACTTAAACACGTTCTATGAGAAAAGGAGTACGTTCGGTCGGTTTCGGGTCGGTTCGGGTTCGACGCATGACACGCACACAATTAGATATACAAACAACACACCATATAATAGTAATATTACTAATGTTGATATTAATAATAATAAAGATATTATTGTTAATAATAAAATAAAGATAATCAAAATGATGTTAATATTAATAATCATAATAATAGCAATAATACAACCACACTCCCACTGCACATATCGAAAACACACTCTTACACTCACGCATACATTTATAACATATATATATTCGATTTACATACATATTTATATGTATTTGGTACGTAACATAATAATAAATAGTGTTGATATCATAATAGTAATAACAACAACAACAACAACAACAACAACAATAATAATAATAATAATAATAATAATAATAATAATAATAATAATAATAATAATAATATTAATAATAATAATAATACTAATAATAACAATAAAATGGAGATTATCTTTGCACAGCCAGGTTGCTGTGCCAAACAAACACACACAAGTCACACACATAAGCTAATATATATATATACATAATCATACGCACACACACATCACATACAAACACACACACCATATGTATACATACACGGCCACACTCACAGTATATATATATATATACAATATACACACATACACACAAATATATATATACATACACGAGCAACATATACATATAGGCGTACGCACACGGTTATACGCGCCCGAACACACGCATTCATGCATCCATACATATACACATAATCGGTACATACACAATTATATACATACACACATGCTGCGTATACATACCCGCACATATACACACACACGGTTTCACACACACACGCAATACATACATCCGCATATATATACAAACACATACACCCACAGTAACATACATATACATATACATACGCGTACACACACACACACATATATATATGTGTATATATATATATATATATATATATATATATATATATACTCTCTACATACACATACACAAGTATATACACACATACATGGTTCACACACACACAACACATACATACACCCGGCAACATACACCTACGCATATATATACACGTATAGATACAATTCTGTGCAGAAACGTACACATATACATACATATAGATACACACGACTGTACACTCACATCATATCCATACATACACGCTGCGCACACATTTGACATCTATATACACATATGCACACGGAATATATACATACGTACACACTGTCGCACACATATGCACATATACAAGCATATATACATGCAGGTACATACGTACGCATATACATACGCGCACAATGGCCGCGTGCACGGCCACCGCGCAGCCCGATTCAACCGAACGAAACACGAATTCGGAACGTAATGATACGAAACGAGACGAAAGGAAAACTACGACAACCGGTTACCTTCGAAACGCGACGACGGAGGGACGACGGCATCGAACGGAGGACGACGGTGGTTCAATCGGCGGTGAACGGCGGTTAAGAGGGTGGTGAATGGCGGAGTGCTCACGACGGTGGTGGTGTGCGGCTTCTTGGTCCGATTTAGGGTTGACCAAAAAAAGTTTTAAGTATATAATATTCACATTTACACTTTGAACCCTTTACTTTCATTTATTTATTCCCTTAAGTTTGGTTTAATTACAATTTAAACCCAAGACTTATAATTATAATAATAATAGTATTAACAATAAAATAGTTTTAAATAAAAATAATAATAATAATATAATAATAATAATAGTATTAGTTACATTAATTAGTTAATAAATTATAATAATTATTGTTTGTATAACATTTGACAATTTAGGTTTTTAATAATATTAGGGTTAACCCAAAACGGATACGAAAGGATTTGATTAGAAAGAAAAGAATTTATTTACGCGAAATATTAAATGCACGAGAAGAGTTAACGCATTTTTAAGTTAATTAACGGACCTGAAAGTGACGGATGTCACAGTATCTCCCAGTTGAGAAAAATTTCGTCCCGAAATTCAGTTGGAGTTAGATCCTGAGGCTCTATCCTCGAACAGATGCATATATTTAAATTTCATCTGGTCTTCCCGTTCCTACGTAAACTCAGGCCCTCGCTTGGAGTTCCATCTCACTCGGACAATTGGAATCTTGCTGCGTTTCAGTTGTTTCACTTCTCGGTCCATAATCTCTATTGGTTCTTCTACAAATTCTTATCAATCTTGATTTCCTCGATCAGCACATAAAGGGATCCATTGGCTAGACATTTCTTAAGGTTTGACACATGGAATGTGTCATGCACGCCGCTGAGTTCTTGAGGTAACTTTAATCGATACGCTACAGGACCAATTCTTTCTGTGATCTCGAACGGTCCAACATACCTTGGACCTAACTTCCCTTTATTTCCGAACCGTACGATTCCTTTCCAAGGGGAAACTTTCAATAAGACACGATCATCCACGCTAAACTCTAAAGATTTTCGACGGTTATCAGCGTAGCTTTTCTGACGATCCCGAGCCGCTCTAAGTCTGTCCTTGATTTGAAATATCTTATCCGTCGTTTCCTGAATAATCTCTGGTCCTGCCAATTGGCTTTCACCTACTTCTACCTAACACACCAGAGATCTACACTTGCTTCCATACAACGCCTCAAACGGAGCACACCCAATGCTCGTATGATATCTATTGTTATAAGAGAATTCGATCAACGGTAAGTGAGTATCCCAACTCCCACCAAAGTCAATCACACATGCCCTAAGCAATAGGTATCATGCCATTATTGCTATGTCTCCTCATGAGATGCTATAAGGTAGGAGGTGTAGGACGCCCTTGTGTTGGGGCGAGATTGGCAGAAAGAGTTGGGGAGCCTTGAGGTGATCAAGGCTACAACTAAAAAGTTGGAGAAGATCAAGGCCTTTATGAAGGTGGTGAAGGATAGGCAAAGGTCGTACGCCGACAAGAGGTGTAGGCCCATCGAATTCAAGGTGGGGGATCGGGTTATGTTTAAAGTCTCACCTTTGAAAGGGATCATCCGATTCAGGAAGCAAGGGAAGTTAAGCCCGAGGTATATTGGGCTATTCCAAATCACTACCCGAGTAGGGGAGGTAGCCTATCAATTGGAGCTACCCGTTGAGGTTGTTGGTTTTGTTAGAAGATATAACAAAGTTTAACCTCTTAAACTTTCTGAAAAACGCAGCGGATATAAGTTTTATAACATGATTATAAAATTGATTTTTCATGTTCTTATGGTGACATTTATATGTATAAAACAAAACCAAATACAAAGGATCATTATATGTGAATAAGCAAGCTATGAACGTATATAAAAGTACATAAAATCACAGCTACAATAAGCTGTGAAAACTACCTTCCAGCATCTTGAAAATCGACCAAGAAGGAGAAAATTGGTGCTTAAGATTCGGCCAAGGCTCCAAGGAAAGGATCCCTCAAGCTTGTATACCCCAAGCTAACTTGCAAACACCTCTTCTTGCTTGGGAGATTACCACCAAATGACTCAAAAACCTCTAAACTGCTACTGGCCGTAAGCTTTAAGAGAGAGAGAGAGAGAGGTTTTTTTGATCAATTTGGCATGTGTTGAGATGAGAGAAGGATGAGTGTAAGACTAGTTAATGTGTGTATTTTCTCAAGAAAGCAAGTGAGCCAATAAGATCATGGGGGAGGGCGGCCGAATATTAGTTTGAAAAGGGTCTTCCCCCTTAAACTAATCACACATTATCTTAACTAGTCTTCTACTTAGATATACAATTAACCTTTTAATTGTATAATCCATACACTCCTATTATTAATTTGTGATGTTATCTAACTTAATTAAATAACATTACAAATGTATTATTGAACAAAATATTCTAATAAGTTGTTCCATCTCATATGCAACTTATTTTGAAAACCCATTTTCTAAATTGGTGTAAATATTTAATTGCATGATCATATCATCAAGTAAATATTAATTGGTGTTTGTTAAGCTTGTTATTGGGTATAACCCGACTTGGATCATAATGTGCTAACCGCATCAATATTCTACGTGTCTTGGGCATATAGAATCCTACAATCTCCCACTTGCCCAAGACTCATAGAAGATTGATGCAAGCAGTAAATACCGCCTAACAACAGTTTACTACCCTTAATACGCATGACTTATGGCCATTCAATAACATCATCCCATTCAAGTACCCTACTTGAAATGATTTAGGTGAATCAATCATCTATCCTTTTGTTACAGATGTCATGTTAAATCCGAGGACACAGAATCATCATTCCTTGTTGATTTAACTTAATCAGGACTTAGACATCTTGCTCTCAACGAATAAGAGGAACAAATCCCATCTTGACTACATACGTTTCTCACAATCACCTCATGTCACACCTGAATATGGCCTTACGTACTGTCCATTATTTCAGGACAGTAAAGAACTAGCTCAAGGTGTAACACTTGGTGAATATCAAAACCCAATATGTATATCAGGTCTGAGGATACCAAATGATATTCGCCTTTTACTCAAAATTACTTATGATCAATCTAGAAGATTCCATGTAGTAAAATTTGAGATGCGGGTTAGTCCAATATTTGTATCCCACAAATATCTATGAACCTTGGTAGCAACCCATTGCTCTATATTCATCCTTATGAATATCAACCAATCTAAGTTCATAAAAATCTTACCCTCACACTTGTTCTCACAAGTCTAAACGACTACGGATATTTAGAGTAAACAATTTACCCATGGATTTAAACATGCTAAATTGGAACATATGTTGAAATATTATAACCAAATAATATAATTCAAATGATAAAGAGTTCCATATATCCAAATACAAAATTACAGATCAAATCCAATCACTAGAATATCGAAGTCCCATGGAACAAGTATGGCCTTCATGCTTTGCCTTTTCTAGGAGCTTCGTGAGAGGATCCGTAATATTTTGATCCGTGTGAACTTTGCGAATACATATCTTTCCTTTTTCAACTTCATCACGTATGTAGTTGAATCTCCGCTCAATGTGCCTAGTCTTTTGATGAGCACGAGGTTCCTTGATTTGAGCAATCGCACCCTCGTTATCACTAAAGATCTCTAGGGGGTCCTGAATGGAAGGGACAACCCCTAGATCGGCAATGAATTTCTTCAACCATGCAGCTTCTTGAGCTGCCAATGAGGCGATGACGTATTCAGATTCTGTAGTTGATAAGGCCACCACATCCTGTTTAGAGCTCTTCCAAGAGACCACTCCTCCATTCAGAATGAAAATGTATCCCGATTGTGATCGTGAATCATCACGATCAGTTTTGAAACTCGTATCCGTGTAACCTTTTACAACGAGTTCCTCATCACCAGATCCATAGATTAGGAACATATCTTTAGTCCTCCTTAGGTACTTAAGTATGTTCTTAACAGCCATCCAATGACTGTTTCCAGGATTTTGCTGGTATCGGCTTATCATGCTTAAGGCGCATGAAACGTCCGGTCGAGTGCATATCATTGCATACATGATGGATCCAACAACAGGTGCGTATGGGATTGACTTCATGTTGTCTTGCTCATCCTTTGAGCTAGGACATTGAGTCGTACTCAATATCATTCCTCTTTGAATAGGTACGGTACATTTCTTAGAGTTCTCCATCTTGAACCTTTTCAAGATCCTATCAATGTATGCACTTTGATTCAAACCAATCAACCGCGTTGATCTATCCCTATAGATTTTTATTCCCAGAATATAGGCAGCTTCACCAAGATCATTGATGGAAAAACAACTTCCAAGCCAGGTTTTTACACCTTCCAAGGTAGGAATATCATTTCCAAATAGTAGTATGTCATCAACATACAATACTAGGAAAGTTATTGTGCTTCCACTAGCCTTCTTATACACACAAGCCTCATCAGCGTTTTTGATAAAGCCAAATTTCTTTACCTCCTCATCAAAACGGTGATTCCAGCTTCTTGATGCTTGTTTCAATTCATTGATTGATTTCTTTAACTTGCATACTTTGTCGGGATGTTTTGGATCGACAAAACCTTCAGGCTGAACCATATAGACATCTTCCTCAAGATATCCATTTAGGAAAGCGGTTTTGACATCCATTTGCCAAATCTTATAATCATAATGAGCAGCTATAGCAAACAATATCCTAATAGACTTTAGCATTGCAACAGGTGAAAAGGTTTCATCATAATCAACCCCTTGAGTTTGAGTGAAACCCTTTGCTACAAGTCTAGCCTTATAAGTATCCAAGTTTCCATGCATATCAGTTTTCTTCTTGAAAACCTACTTACTTCTAACTACCTTGGAATTAAGAGGTGGTACAACAAGTTCCCAAACTTGATTGTCATATATGGATTGCATCTCAACGTTCATGGCTTCAAGCCATTTGTCACAATCCGAATTGGACACTGCGTTATGGTATGTGGTTGGTTCATCTGAATCTACCACATAGCATCCATCCATGAAAAATCCGTATCTTTCAGGTGGATTACTAGTTCTACCACTTCTGCGAACGTTTTGTGTGTATTGAGCAACCGCTTGATCATCCTTAACATCCTCATGTTGAGTGCTAGTTTCAACCAAACGTGCATCGGGTTGTGGTTCTTGATCCTCCTCAAGATCTACTGTTCTACTGCTAGTTTCTTCCATAAGGAACTTTGCTTCTAAGAACTCACCCTTTCTGGCAACAAACACCTTTTTTTCTAGTGGATCATAGGAATAATATCCCATAGAATCTCTAGGATATCCAACAAAGATACACTTGGTGGATCGGACTTCCAATTTGTTTGGGGTGGGAGTCTTAACATAAGCCTCACAACCCCAGACCCTTAAGTATGATAGGGATGGAACTCTTCCATGCCATATCTCAAAAGGTGTCCTTTCCACCTTTTTGGTTAGGGCCATATTTAGAATACGGGCCGCGGAGAGCAAAGCGAAACCCCAAAATGATAGAGGCAATGTGCTTCTAGCCATCATAGATCGGACCATATCCAATAAAGTTCGATTCCTCCTCTCAGACATACCATTATGTTGTGGTGTTCCAGGTGGAGTGAGTTGTGAGACAATCCCACAACTCCTAAGATGATCTTGAACGACATCACTTAGGTATTCACATCCTCTATCGGTGCGGAGAACTTTAATCGACTTGTTGAGTTGATTTTCTACTTCATTCTTGAAGATTTTGAATGTTTCAAAAGCTTCATCTTTGTGACTTAATAAGTACACATACCCATAGCGACTGTAATCGTCGGTAAAGGTAATGAAGTATCTTTCACCATTCCTAGTCATTAGCTTAAAAGGACCACATACATCTGAATGTATGATTCCTAATAAATCTTTTGCCCTTTCGTTAGTTCCACTAAAGGGTGCCTTAATCATTTTTCCTTGTAAACAAGATTCACATACATCAAATGAATCACATTCATTTGTTTTTAAAAGACCATTCTTTTGAAGTGTTTGTATACGTTTCTTGTTTATATGACCAAGATGACAATGCCAAAGATAGGTATCACTCAAATCCAACTTGAGTTTCTTGGTGTTAGTTTGGTACAATGAACTATTTAAAGTATTTTTATGAACCAATTCATAAATACCATTAATGGGAATAGCTTTAAAATAGAACATATCATTTAAAGAAACATGAATATCATTTTCAACAAAAGATAATACATAATCATAATGTCTTAATTGGGATACAGAAATAATGTTCCTAGTCAAACTAGGAGCATTCAAAACATTCTTCAAAATTACATCCAAGCCACTTGGAAGTTTTAGGATGTAGTCCCCACGAGCCTTAACTACGACTTTAGTTCCATTACCCATGAAGAGACTAACATCCCCTTGATTGAAGTCCCTACTTCTTTTGAACCCCTGCAACAAATTGCAAATATGAGTTCCACATCCGGTATCCAATACCCATGTGTTAGAAGATGTAAAATTAAGATCAATATGAATCATGTATATTGTACCTGAGGTCTGCCCGGCATCCCTCTTTGCTTTCAACTCTTGGAGATGGACAGGACAATTCCTTGCCCAATGTCCAATCTCCCCATTCTTGAAGCATGGGTCATTAGTAGCAACCTTTTGCTTCTTCTCTTGTGGTTTGTGTGGCACCCTTGCCACCCCTTTCCCCTTTCCCCATACGAGTCCCTTACCCTTGGCAACTTTTTCCTTGGGTGCGGGATGAGGCCTTTTCTTGTTCCCACCTTCATTGATGGTAAGAACGGGTAAAACCCTTTTACCCATGGCCGCCTCGGCCGTTTTGAGCATTGAGTGAAGCTCACCAATGCTTTTGTCCCAAGCATTCATGTTGTAGTTCAACACGAATGTCTCGAACTTCTTGGTAAGGCCATTAAGGATCAAATCCGTGGCCAATTCCTTCGAGACAGGACAATTAAGCCTCTCGAGGCGGTCAATGTGGCTTTTCATCTTAAGTACATAAGATGAAATTGATTGGTTGTCATCCATATGACATGCATGGAGTGCTCGAACTGTTTCGAAGCGCTCAACCCTCGCTTGCTGTTGGAACATTTCCTTCAGCTGGGTTATCATGTCATAAGCTCCATGATGTTCATACTCCTTTTGGAGATCCGGAGTCATGCTCGCTAGCATGAGACAAGACACTTGGACGGAGTCCTCAGTGCATTTCAGCCAATCGTTATAGGCCTCCTCATCATCCTCAATAGGTTGATCGGGGATAGGGTCGTCTAAAACATATGATCGTCTCTCTTGCTTGAGAACGATTCTCAAGTTTCGATACCAATCTATGAAATTGTTATGATTTAGACGTTCCTTTTGGAGAATCGCTTGTAAAGATTGGGTGGACGTGGATGAGTTATCATGGTTATCATTGTTGGTGGCCATCTACAAAATTTAACAAAGATCTGTTTTAGTATTTTTGATATTGCTATTTTTTTATTGTTTTTATTTTTAATAATTAATTAATGCCTTTTATGGTCATTTAATATTAAAATCTAGAACCCAACATTACATTTAAATTGTGGTTAGGTGACCTTTATCCCACGATTTAAATTAATAAGGTGGTCAACGATTAACGGTTGCAACCATTTTCAACTTCTAGAGGTATGGGATCAACTTTAAACATCATATGTAAAGTCAGCATGTTAATCCCATCAACATCATTTGAAAAACATATTGTAGGTGATCCATTTAACATGGTTTACAAATCAAGTTACCCTTCTTGCACACACATGTGAGTTTTCCAACATAGGTGGTTAGGTGATCTTTATCCCACAAAGGTGGTATCCCCACCTCAAATCACAAGTTCCCTCAAAATGGTTAGATGACCTTTATCCCATTGAGAGTTTTCAAGTGACTCAAGCGTTGTGCAAAAGGACGGTGTTAGACTTGTTTTAAAATATTTAGAGATTTCTTAATTCTAGTTTAGAAAACTCTATGTACTTGTATTTGCATGCTTACAAATACTTGGTACCCTATGGTTCTTTTAATAAAAACCCATTTTATTATGAAATCATTAATCCTTTTAATAACCATTTATTAACACTTAATGATTAAGAACCATTTTTATATTAGCTTGTTAAGATCATTTTTATTAAGATTGTTTATCATATCCAAATATCACACAATCATTCACAAAATCACAATCAAACAAGCATAATATAAACAACCACATGTGCATAACCATATCTACTATTGTGACCACACTTGTTTGCCATCATAAGTGTGGTCATTTGGTCTTTCCTAAGGGTTACCCAAAGAAAACAAAATTGAGATTACAATGGATCTCCCACTTGATGTCGCATCCGTATGCTTCAAGTCCACTTTGTGTCTACCTTTTGTGCTTCCTTCCTGAGCATCTTCTTTTACAAAATATATATCCTAATACATATTTTCTAGTAAAAGAAAAATACTCCTAATCTATTATTACATCCCAATGAAATTACAAGCACAAATCTTTACAACCCAATTGAATGATTATAATCAAATAAATACATTCAATCCAAACCAAACAACACAAGGTCTAAGCTAGGTTATGCACTATCAAATGAACAATCACAAACATCATTCAATAAACAAAATAAACCCCATCAAACCCCAAATTTTCAGCCAACATAAACTGAAAATTAGGGTTTGTTTGTCCAAACAAACAATAACCAAACATATCAATCAATTGACATTCCTATCTTTCAAAGTTTAACCATAAGCATGAAGATATAACTTTGAAAGACATGGGGTTTATTAAATCAACCAAAATCAGCCTCTAATGAGTTGATAAACATCCTTTAAAACCGATTTTAAAGGGCAAGAACGAGCAAGCTATCCACATAACCGGCTCTAGATGCCATTGTTGGTTTTGTTAGAAGATATAACAAAGTTTAACCTCTTAAACTTTCTGAAAAACACAGCGGATATAAGTTTTATAACATGATTATAAAACTGATTTTTCATGTTCTTATGGTGACATTTATATGTATAAAACAAAACCAAATACAAAGGATCATTATATGTGAATAAGCTAGCTATGAACGTATGTAAAAGTACATAAAATCACAGCTACAATGAGCTATGAAAACTACCTTCCAGCAGCTTGAAAATCGACCAAGAAGGAGAAGATTGGTGCTCAAGATTCGGCCATGGCTCCAAGTAAAGGATCCCTCAAGCTTGTATACCCCAAGCTAACTTGCAAACACCTCTTCTTGCTAGGGAGATTACCACCAAATGACTGAAAAACCTCTAAACTGCTGCTGCTGGCCATAAGCTTTGAGAGAGAGAGAAAGTTTTTTTTATCAATTTTGCATGTGTTAAGATGAGAGAAGGATGAGTGTAAGACTAGTTAATGTGTGTATTTTCTCAAGAAAGCAAGTGAGCCAATAAGATCAAGGGGGAGGGCGGCCGAATATTAGTTTGAAAAGGGTCTTCCCCCTTAAACTAATCACACATTATCTTAACTAGTCTTCTACTTAGATATACAATTAACCTTTTAATTGTATAATCCATACACTCCTATTATTCATTTGTGATGTTATCTAACTTACTTAAATAACATTACAAATAATATTATTGAACAAAATATTCTAATAAGTTGTTCCATCTCATATGCAACTTATTTAGAAAACCCATTTTCTAAATTGGTGTAAATATTTAATTGCATGATCATATCATCAATTAAATATTAATTGGTGTTTGCTAAGCTTGTTATTGGGTATAACCCGACTTGGATCATAACGTACTAACCGCATCAATATTCTACGTGTCTTGGGCATATAGAATCCTACAGAGGTAAGTGGAATTCACCCAACGTTCCATATATCTCATCAAAGGAAGTGCTTAGCCAACGAGGATATGATCATGCCACTTAGGGATACCGAGGTTGATGAACGGCTCAATTACATGGAGCAACCCGTGGCCATCATGGATCAAAAGGAGAAGAGGCTAAGAAATAAAGTAGTTCCACTTGTGCGGGTATAGTGGAAACACAGGAAGGTAAGAAATAAAGTAGTTCCACTTGTGCGGGTACAGTGGAAACACAGGAAGGGGTCGGAGTCCACTTGGGAAGTCAAAGGAGAGATGAGGCAGCATTATCCTCATCTGTTTGATGATTGAATGCTTTCAAGGATGAAACCTAAATAAGGGGGGTGGACTGTTAACGCCCGAAAATTTTGAAGAAAAGAAAGGCAATAGGAGTTTACACGCGAACATGGGTTCTCGCGCGAAAAGGATGTTCTCGCGTGAATGGATCTTCTCGTGGGAGAAGCCTGTAAAAAGTGACCTGGGTATAAATAGCTGTGAATACCCATGTCTGGCGCTCACTCATGCGAAAAGTGTTGCTGCTAGAGAGAGAAAGCTACTGTTTAGAGAGAGAGTGGAGATTCGAATTGTTAAGGTATGTAAATCGTGTAGTAACTTGTTTTTGTACTAAGGAACGATTATGATGAATATAACACATGGTTATGTAGTTTTCGTTCGTTAAAGGCTTCGGGATGGTCGTGTTTGAGCTAAGACTTCACGAGGTGAGTTTCTAGCCCGCTTTTTACTTATGTTTTCATTTTTTGGGGCTACTATGCATACTATACATGTGAAAATGGTTGTGTATGCCTAGAATTATGATGTTTAAGATGTAGACACATTAGGCAGCCTTAGACGCGAAAGTTAGAAAAATGGGCGGGAAACATGTAGTTTTCACGTGAGCAGCTAAAGTTGTACTTTGGGAAATTCAAATCTACAGGTCGTGAGAAAGTAAGGTTCTCGTGCGAGAAGCATATTTCTCGCGCGAGATGATGTTGTCACGCGACAAGAGTTCTTGCGTGACAAGATGTTCTCGCGTGAGACGAAATGATTTGATACTTAAAAATGCAGGTGTTGAGTGATGCACTATCATCACGCGAGAGGTTAAGTTTTGAGATGATTAATGTTTTAACGTGCAGGTTTTGGGTGATGCGTTGTTGTCGCGCGAAATGTCAAGTTTTCGCACGAGAAGTTGAAATTGATGAATGCTATGTTTTGAATGACCTGCTGTGATGTTTGTGATATTTTATCTTTCTATGATGTAATAGTTTTCAAAACTATGTATTTTATGATGTGACTTAATTAAAACGTGCGAAAGAGTAAGTAATGTATTATGTAATGAAAGTGAATGATAACGATGATGAAAGTGGAGCGAAATAAACGAATGAAAGTGTTGCAAGCAAATGATGGAGTTTTACAACTCCAAGAGGTACTTGTTGCCTTAATTGTGTGCGGTTTAGCTTACCCTTGAGTATGCACACAGGAGTGTCAGCCTTTGTGGTTGGAAATGATGTGCAATAATGTGCGAAAACGGGATCCTTGTCGCTTGACCCCAAGACGGTAGTCGCTTTGTGCACAATGATGGGGCGTAGCATAAGACAAAATCTAAATTAATGATAAAAGTATGAAATGTGCTAGAATGTACGAAAAAGAACGATAACGGAAGATAATAATGAATATTATCTAAATGTATGTAGCGTATAATAAGCACTTCGATGTAGAAACTACTATTGGTAAGTCTACCAGGATTTTTGATGTGGTAGAGGATTATGATGTAGAGTTGGAAGGCCATAGGTTCTCTGCTAGGTTGTTCGTGATGCCCTTAGGAGGATTTGATGTAGTCCTAGGGATGGATTGGCTAGTTACCTACAAGGCGAGTATCGTGTGTCGTAGGAAGATGATTCGATTGGTTGTGCCCGACGGGAGTGTGGTGATGATTTATGGCGATAGGGTTCGTACGGTCCCAAAGGTGATTTCGATGATGGTGGCAGAAAAGTGTATGAGGTGTGGATGTGGTGCCTATCTGGCCTACGTAAAGGATGTGGACGCGACACTGCCACAACTGTGAGATGTACCGGTTGTACGTGATTTTCCGGACGTGTTCCTTGAGGATTTATCCAGTGTGCCGCCCAACTGTGAGATAGAGTTCCAAATCGATCTGATACCTGGTGCCCAACTTGTTGCTAAGGCACCGTGTCATTTAGCTTCATCAGAGATAAAGGAACTGATGGCTCAGTTGCAATAAAAAGCGACACTTTACTGCTTCATCTTGGGATTGAATATCCCGACCTCCCAGAGGCTCCCTAAAAAGCATGGCTCCTTGGTGGAAGAGTAGAAGCGCTGATCCCCTTCGGTCAAGTAGAGCTATTGGATAAGGGGTTCATTTGACCAAGTATCTCTCCATGGGGTGCTCCGGTCTTGTTCGTGAAGAAGAAGGACGGTAGCATGCGTATGTGCATCGACCACTGAGAGCTGAACAAGTTGACGATGAAGAATAGGTATCCGTTACTGAGAATTAATGACATGTTTGATCAGCTCCAAGGTGCTAGTTGGTTCTCGAGGATAGTTCTTTGATCTGGTTACCATCAACTGAAGGTGAAGGAGCAGGATATTCCTAAGACAACTTTTCGTAGCGCTACGGACACTATGAGTTTCTCGTATTGTCTTTTGGTTTAACCAACGCGCCAACTGCTTTTATGGATTTGATGAATCGGGTGTGTCGGCCGATGTTGGATAAATTAGTGATTATGTTTATCGATGATATCCTGATTTATTCAAAGAGTGAAGAAGAGCATGCCGATCACATTCGTGAGGTACTGGAGACACTCAGAAAAGAGAAGTTGTATGCCAAGTTCTCCAAATGCGCATTCAGGTTGCGTGAGGTTCAGTTTTTGGGTCATGTGGTGAATCCTGAGGGGATCATAGTAGACCCGATGAAAGTTGAGGCGGTGATGCAATGGAAGTCTCCAAAGACGCCATCCGCGATCCGTAGTTTCTTGGGTTTGGTGGGTTATTACAGGAGATTCATCCAAGACTTCTCTAAGACAGCTTCTACGTTGACCAAGTTGACCTGTAAGGATGTGAAGTTCGTATGGGGTCCCGAGCAGGCGAAGTCTTTCGAAGAGTTAAAGACGAGGTTGACGCAAGCTCCAGTTTTGACGTTACCCGAAGGAAGCGAAGACTTGGTGGTCTATTCGGATGCTTTTTATTTGGGATTGGGTTGCATGTTGATGCAACATGGGAAGGTTATAGCCTCGCGTCATGATAGTTGAAGATCCATGATGCTAACTACCCTACCCATGATTTGGAGCTAGTGGCCATGGTTTTCACGTTGAAGATTTGGAGGCACTACTTGTACGGGACGAAGTGCACCATCTTCACCGACCACAAGAGCTTGAAATACTTCTTTGACCAGAAGCACCTCAACATGAGGCAAAGGAGATGGTTGGAGCTCATGAAGGATTATGATTGCAAGATCCATTACCATCCGGGCAAGCCCAACATGGTGGCCGATGCTCTTAGCCGAAAGAAGAGACCCGAGGTGATTTGGGTGAAGGCTTATTAGTTGGTCATGGCCGCTGATGTGATGAAGCAGGTCAAGGAGTTTCAAGACGAAACTCTAAAGGAGGATCAGATTAATTTCGAGCGTATGAAGGGTCTAGTCTCAGAATCAGGTGAGAACAATCTTGGTGTTAGAACCTGATTTGGACGGATATGGGTACCTCGTTATAGGGATTTATGAGGAAAGATTATGGACGAGGCCCATAAGATTCGATACTCGATTCATTCCGGTGCCATGAAGATGTATTAGGATATGAAGAAAGATTACTGGTGGCTGGGAATGAAGCGCAAGGTAGTCGAGTGTTAGATCCCGTAGAAGATTAACATTTAGTCTTTAGTGTCTAGTTTTGTAGTTTATACTAGTATAGGGACTAGTTTTGTAAATTTTAGTTCCTTGGTTTCTAGTATAAATAGCATAGACTTAGAGTAGATTGTTAAGTTTTTGTAAGGTGTTTGCATAAACTGCTTTCTCTCTTGTAATCGTCTTTGGCTATCAATGAAATCGGAATTTTGTTGATATTGCTTGATTTGATTACAATTGCTTGTATTTCTTTGAATTGTTCATATAATTTGTTACAGATTGCTCTAATTGATCCTATCAATTGGTATCAGAGCTATCGGTTGAGTGTTTTTGAAGGTTCTGTCGAAGATAGAAACTTCAAAAATCCACTGATATCTGTAATTGATTGACAATTCAAGTGAAATATTATGAATCAGAACTTTGTTTCATCATTAGAAACAAGTTTTGAATCACAAATTGCAGTTTATCTCATCAAAAATTGAGTGAGTTAGTGAAAATCAGATTGAGAAAGTGTTCTTGAGTGTTCGACCTAAAATTTCTGAAATTCATTGAGAATTGTGGATAATTACTGAAATTGAAGTTAGAGGATTGATTATCGGTATAATCATGAACTAATTGTAAAGTTTCAGCTCAATTCATCAACAATTGAAGGATTTTGAAATTTCTGAGTTCGGTACATTCATATGAATCTGATGAATGTGTCGTATTAGGGCTGAAAAACACTGAAATTTGCCTAAGTGTTTGGCCGTTTGAGAACTGTTTAGACTTTTCTCAACTGTTCAGTCGTTTTACCCCTAGTCGTATTACCACTGTGTGGACGTATAACCACTGTGGGGTAGTTTCACTTGGTTGAACATATCATCACTGTGTAGTCGTATTACCACTGTGTGGACTTATAACCACTGTGTGGTAGTTTCACTTGGTTGGACGTATAACCACTGTGTGGACTTATAACCACTGTGCGATAGTCTCTATTGTGTTGGAAATTTTCTAAGGCATTCCCTTAGACTTATCAGCTGTTGGGCGTTTTACACTGTTGGGACTTATCACCACTGTTCGGACTTATCAGCCTTGACACTTAGAAATTTTTCATAAAATTTCAAAAATCCAAAAATATTTTTTTTAAGTCTTTTTCTTAATTCAAAAGCTTAGAAAACAACAAAAATATAAAAATGGTGAAATCAGAAGATTCTGAGAACAGAGTTCCAAAACTTAAAAACAGAGCTGATTTTAAAAACTGGTCTTTTAGACTGAAACATCATTTGAATTCCATAGACACTGATCTGTGGAAATCAATTTAAAAGGGACCCTACATTCCTGTGACTACTGATGGTCCAGATAGAGGATTTGTGTATACAAAAGATACACAAGAACCATATCCAGAAGATAACCTACATGGAGAAGACTTAAAGAAGGTGAAAAATGATGTTAAAGCCTATTCTCTCATGTGCAAAGGGCTACCTTTGGAAGTTTTATCCAGACTTGAAAACTACCAAACTAGATATACAATGTACAAAGCCTTGAAGATCATATGTGAAGGAGGGAAAGAAATTCAAGATCTGAAAAAGCAAAAACTGAAAAGGCAATTGGAACTATTTGAGCACATCTCAGGAGAAACAATAAATCAAATGATGAACAGGTTTGTGCAATTAACTACAGAAATGTCTACCTTGGGAATCAAGAATGATCTTGAGGACCTAAACAACAGACTTCTGAATGCACTACCATCTTCTTGGAAACAAACTGTTTCTTTGTTGAAACATACTGAAAAGTTTCCAATGGATCTTGACCTTCTCATTGCTAAAATTGAATCTGTAGAGATTGATGAGAGTTCAAGAAATAATGATAGACATGCATTAACAACTCAGTATAAGTATGTTGCTTCTCCAGCAAATACTGTAGAGAATGCATTTCTGGCTAAAGACCAATCAACTCCTGAAGATGAAGGTGATCTGTTTGTGGGAGCAGAATTCTTCACTAGTACACATGCATACTCCACTCAACAACAATCACAGTCTCCTTCTAAAGCTCAAATGCCTAAACCTTCAACTGAGATGCCATCCTCCTCAAACTCTCCCAATCCAAGTAAAGTGAAAGATGTGATTAACATTCTTTTACAAGATGAAGAGTCAAAAACTGCATTTACTACTTTCATGGCAAGCTTTCAAGCGTATCAAGGCAGTCATCTAACTCAAATGGAGCTAGTTCTACAAGATTTGTTTGAAATGGATCCAGATGATGTAGAAGAAATGGATCTTAACTGGCAAATGGTCATGATAGCTTACAGAACACAAAAGCATTCTTATTCTAACAGAAATTACAAACCCAGTGCAAACAAAACTGTTGGGTTTGATAAATCAAAATCAAGATGCTTTAACTGTAACAGTTATGGTCATTTTTCAAGAGAATGTAAAGCTCCAAGAAACCAAGGAGGAAATAGTCAAGGCAGCTCAAATGGTCAGAAATATCAGCAACAGGCAAACAAGACTTTTCAAAAGCCATACCAAAGTCTACCTATGCCAGAACCCAAAGAAGAGAAGAATAGTGAGGAAACTAAGAAGGCACTGGTTGTAAACATTAAAGATGGTTATGACTGGAGTGCATATGCAAAGCAATTTACTGCTGATCTCACTGCCAATCTGGCACTAGTTGCTGAAGTTGATGATGAAGATTGGTCAAAAGATAAAGATCCTAAATATGATGAATCAGATCAAGAAGAAGAGTATGATTGGAGCGACAAATCAGACCCAAAAGATACCACTGAAGAAGTTGCTCTTATGGCTCAATCAGAACAACCAAAGGTTGTTAACTCTTCTGATACTGAATCTTCAAACTCATATCCTGAAATACCAGTAGACGTGAGAGAGAAAATGTGCACAAAAGCATGTTTTGAACTAGTTGAACACTACAGAACATATTCATTCAAAATATGTGACAAGCTCAAACAAGAAGAATCAGGCACAATAAACTAAAATCAAATCACAAAATTGCTGATGAAAAGATAATGTCTCTTCAAGCTTCATGGAACAAAACTATTAAAGAACTTGAACTTGCAAAGAAACAACTTGAAGAGATGAATAAAACACTTGAACAAGAAAAACTGGCACATGCAGCAACTCAAATAGATTTAGCCAAAGTTAAAAGCTCAAAGAAAATTGTTGAGCAACTGGTGAATGGAAGAAATGACAAAGATAAAACAGGACTAGGATTCACACATGAACCTATGCCTGAATCAATCTCAAAAACATTACCAGAGAATTTCAATACTCATGATCATTCACCGGAAAACAAAGCTAAACTGAAAGAATTCCAAGATCAAAAGAACTTTAAAAAGAAAAATGTTAAAGTTTATGAAGAAACTGACTTAGACAAGATCAAAAATGGTCATCCAATCAAAGTCAAATCTTATGAACCTCAACAAAAGCAAAAGAAGTTGTTTGTACCAAAAGTGAAACTGTTATTGAACAAAGTGAACAAATGAGTGAAAAATCTACTGAATTCAATAACAAACTTAAAGGAAAATGTGAAGAAGCTAAAACAGATAATAATATTTCTGATGATTCTAGTTCAAATGAACTAACTGATGAAAAAGAGTGTCAAAAGGAATCTTCTCAAGATTCAACTAAACTTCAAAGCAAGAAAACTACATCAAGAGTGAGAAATCAAAGAAGAAGAAAAGCTACAAAAGCAAAGAAAACTGAATTAATTAATCAGTCATAGAACAATACTCAAATTAAACTTGTGAAGTTTGTGTCTGCAGGAACTTTTGACATGAACACAAACACAAAAATGACATCTACACCTAAGATCAAATCTAACTCTAATCTGAAAACAAGTTCAGATCAAAAGACTTCCGCTGTGCATAAAAGATTTGAATCAAAGGAATCAAAGAATTGTGTTCAAGTTAAAAAGAAAAATCCTAAAGATCAAAAGACCAAATTCACACCAATGAAACAACAAGTTAATCTGCCTAATCCAAGATTTAAACAAGAATCAAATGTTGCTTCTACTTTAAGAGTTAATAAAATGTTGTTTAAACATTCTGAAAAGTATTGTGATATCTGTGACATGTACAATCATGACATTTCAGAATGTTACTTTAACAAGTATTGCTACATATGTGATATGACAAATCACACAACAGCTGAGTGTTATTTTAACAAATACTGTGCTTTGTGTGATGAAAGAAATCACAATACCAACGATTGTTACTTCAGGAAGAACTCTTCAAGGAAGGAATTCAATAATCAAGGCTTTGTAAATCCACAATTTATAAGAAATCAAAATATTGGATTTAAATTTTCATAACAACAACCTTCCTTGGGTTTGAGATCTTTCAGAAGAAACAATTCTGATTATGATAATAATCATTTTGTCAAATCACAGCAATACAATCAAGAAAAGTTTATTCCTCGATCTGTGAGAATAAACAAAGGAACATTCTCAAATGATTCATACAAGAGTTCAAGAATTCTTGATAATAATCTTGAAAACAGATACAATGCATTGAAATCAAAATCACAAAGAGATAATCAGTTGGTTTATCAAAAAGGATTTGAACATGTTAAAATTCAAAAGAAACCAGATGTCAACAAACTTCATTTCAAACAATTTACAATTGTTGACAAGTTTGGCAAGCCCAAGACCATCTCGGCTTGGGTTACTAACTCACCATAAATGTTTGTGAATGCAGGTACGCCCGCGGAGACCAATCAACTCATGGTATGTTGACAGTGGGTGTAGCCGGCATATGACAGGCAATCAAGCCTTGTTACAAGACTTTAAGTTAAAGGATGGAACGCATGTTGCTTTTGGAGGTGATGCAGGTGGAAAGATAACAGGAGAGGGAACAGTGTCTAATAGGATTATCAGTTTTGATAAAGTCAACTTTTGTTCACAGTTGAATTTTAATCTTCTAAGTGTATCCCAAATTTGTGACAAATCTTATTCTGTTCTTTTTGATAAATCTCACTGTTATGTCTTGAAACCAGGTTTTCAGATTAGTAATGACTGGGTGATAGTTAAAGCTGCTCGAGACAGAGATGTATACAAATTGGATATGTCTCAAGTGGATCTTGCAACTGAAACTACTTGCCTGATTGCTAAAGCTTCAAATGATGAAAGCAAGCTCTGGCATAGACGTCTTGGTCATTCCAACTTCAAAAACATGAACAAGCTTGTAGCAGGAAATCATGTCATTGGACTTCCTTCCAGGAAGTTTTCAACAACTGATCATTGCTCAGCCTGTCTGAAAGGAAAACAACATAGAGCGTCTTATAAGTCCAAACTGATAAACTCAAACACCAAACCACTCCAGATGTTACATATGGACCTTTTTGGACCAACTAATGTTAGGAGTATTGGTCGAAAATCATATTGTTTAGTCATCATAGATGATTATACAAGATTTTCATGGGTTTTCTTTCTTCAAGTTAAATCTGAAACAGCAGATCTTCTAAAAGAATTCATTAATAAAGTTGAAAATCAACTTGAACAAAAAGTAAAGATAATAAGAAGTGATAATGGAACTGAATTTAAAAATGCTAACATTGATTTGTTTTGTGCAGAAAAAGGGATAGTTCATCAGTTCAGTGCTCCCAGAACTCCACAACAAAATGGAGTTGCTGAAAGGAAGAACCGAACTCTGATTGAAGCTGCCCGGTCTATGTTAGCTGATGCTAAAATTCCAATCACTTTCTGGGACGAAGCGATATCAACAGCCTTTTTTGTTCAGAATAGAATCTTACTTGTTAAAGATAAAAAGAAAACTCCATATGAGTTAATGTTTGACAGGAAACCAAACATAAACTTTTTAAAATCATTTGGCTGTCCAGTTATGATTTTAAACTCAAGTGATCATTTAGGAAAATTTGAAGAAAAAGCTGATCATGGATTTTTCGTTGGATATTCATCAGTTTCCAAAGCCTATCGAGTTTATAACTCTAGGACAAATACTATTAATGAAACATTCAACGTTAAATTTCTGGAAAATTCTTTTCTATCAGTTTCAAATGGTCCTGCATGGTTATTTGATATAGATTCTTTGTCAAACTCATTTCAATCTCACTTGTTTAATCAATCTGATGATTTTTCAGGTAAGAAGAACTCAAGAGGAGATCTTGGATCTTTCAGTGATGATTCAGATTCTGATGATTCAGATGATGCTCGCCCAGATTATCCATTTTTTTCATTTGTCAAGGATTCAACAATCCAATTCCATGACAATGTTCATGATGCTTCAGCTTCAGATCATTCAGTTTCAGCAGGTCAAGAAGAATCACAACCTTTTCCTAATGATGGTACAGAAATTGGACATCCTTAGTCTGGCACATCTTCCATCTCTGGAGATGCAATTGATCATAGTAACTTTGATTACTTTATCAATTCACCAACTCAAGTTCCAAATTTCCCTCCACATTCTTCTACCTTATTGCAACAGCTCTCCAATTTGAACCAAACTAATATTGATGTTAATGTTCAAGGAACTGAGATTCCGACATCTCGTATCCACAAGAACCATCCAACATCTCAGATCATTGGTCCTCTGAATGAAAGAACTACTAGGAGTAAATCTGAACATGCAAATGTTTGTTTATACTCTTGTTTCCTTTCTCAGATTGTTCCTAAAAATGTCACCAAGGCATTACAGGACAATGGTTGGATTGAAGCTATGCAAGAAGAACTTCTTCAATTTCGCAAACAACAAGTGTGGAAGTTAGTGGAATTACCTGAAGGAGAAAATGCCATAGGCACAAAATGGTTGTTCAGGAATAAAACTGATGATCGTGGCATTGTAATAAGAAACAAAGCAAGACTTGTTGCACAAGGATACACTCAGGAAGAAGGAATTGACTATGATGAAGTATTTGCTCCAGTTGCAAGACTCGAATCCATTCGTGTTTTCCTGGCTTATGCATCATTCATGAAATTCAAGGTGTATCAAATGGATGTCAAAGGTGCATTTTTGTATGGTTCAATCACTGATGATGTGTATGTGAAGAAACCTCCAGGTTTTGAGGATGCAGAATTCCCACATCGAGTGTATAAGCTTAGCAAAGCTTTATATGGCCTACATCAAGCTCCTAGAATTTGGTATGAGACATTATCTCAACACTTGATCCAACATGGATACACAAGAGGAAAAATCGATCCTACTTTATTCATAAAGAAGGATAATGATGATCTTTTATGTGTGCAAGTGTATGTAGATGATATCATATTTGGTTCTACTAGTCCAACTCTATGCAATGAATTTGAAGAAATCATGAAATTATGGGAGAAATAAATTTCTTTCTTGGATTGCAAGTTCAACAATCTGCAGATGGTATTTTCATCAATCAAGAGAAATTTGTTGACAAACTCTTGAAGAAATTCAAACTGCATGATTGTCAGTCCATAAGAACTCCAGCTGACGTAAACACCAAGATTGAGCCTGATCCTAAAAGAAAATCAGTAGACCAAACGTTATACAGATCTATGATTGGTTCTTTGATGTATCTTACTGCATCTAGACCAGACATCATGTATGCTGTATGTGTTTGTGCAAGGTATCAATCAGACCCGAAAGAATCTCACTTAATTGTTGTCAAAAGAATATTCAGGTATCTCAAAGGTAAACCAGCTTTAGGGCTTTGGTATCCTTACGAGGGTAATTTTGAGTTACATGGATACACAGATAGTGATTATGGTGGATGTTGTCAAGATAGAAAATCTACAACGGGTGGTTGTCAATTTCTTGGACCCAGATTAGTTTCATGGCAATGTAAGAAACAAACAAATGTTTCTGTCTCAACTGCAAAAGCTGAGTACATAGCTGCATCAGTATGATGTTCTCAAATCCTTTGGTTGCAAAACCAACTGCTAGATTATGGGTTCAATTTTCTTAAAACACCCATTTACATAGATAATACTGCTGCTATGTTCATTACAGCTAATCCTGTTCAACATTCAAAAACAAAACATATCAAAATTCAATATCATTTTTTAAGAGATAATTCTGAAAAAGGTTTAATCATTTTGATTCAAATGGCAACTGAAAAACAGTTGGCAGACCTATTTACTAAAGCTTTTCTACCAGGAAGGTTTGAGTATTTAGTGGAGTCAATTGGCCTTATTAACCATGTGTAAACCTGGTTACTAATTTGAATCTTTTTATGATCAAATAATTTCCTCAATCTGCAAATTTTCATAAGGGTAACTTTTCATAGTTATTTGCCTGATTGTTTGTGTGTTTGTGTGCTTTTTGTTATAGAAAAACCAATACAAAATTAGAAAACTCATAAATCAAATAAAAAATTATATATCAAAAACTCCAAAAATAGAACGTTTTTCTTTTATCATTCATTTGTTTTAGGAATGGAATGAATCTATGTTTGCCTCAAGTGAGAAATGATAGTACATTAGTAAGATCAGTTGCATACTTCACTCGCTAATAAAGTCTGACATGATCAGGATTTGATGTGTAGACACTATCATGCTAGTATACTGAACAAGTAAATTCTTGTGATTACCCACATCCCTATGCTTGTTTGTGTATTCATCTAAGTACTTTTGAGTGTATTAGCTTATCAGATTGACTGCTTGTTAAGCTACTCCCACTCACACCTGATGATAATGTGACTAATCATGAAATCTGTTACAAGCATCATTTACTTCTCTGTTATGAGTCATCATAGACCTGAAGTGCTGAGATATCCTCTGTTGTAAGTCATTACAGACCTGGATATTCTCCTTTGATGCAAAAGATGCCAATGTGCACAACCCATTCAAATGGATGGTTAGAGTTGATCAAATGGTTATCCATGATCATTCTCTATTCAATTCAGTAACATGAACTCTGATTATGCATATTTGTTAGGTAATAAGTTGAGAATATGTGCTTTCTTGCATGTCTTGATGATGGTTGATCCTCTAAGTCTTGGTATGAGTCACATCTTGTCATATACTTCTACCATACTCATCCAAGAATTGAAAAAGTAAGTGAGCTGATAGCTTGTGTCAAAAACACTCATTTTCTGTCCTTAGATCTTGTGTCTCCTTTGCTGTGATATCACTGACTTGGAACACGCTTGATCAGGATTTAATCATTGTATATGACTATCCACATAATTTTTTATTTTAATGTTCTGATCTTCTCTAATATGATCTCACTGCAATCTATGATTCTATTTTAAATATTCGATTTTCATTCTGCTTTAATTTTGATTTTGTGCATGTTTTCTTGTGTGCAGGCAATATAACAATGTTAAGTGTGATATTTTTATGATCTATTGGTAAACTTCTAAGTTTTGCAAAACTTAAAAGTTTAGGGGGAGTAATAAACCAATAAGAATATTCTCAGAAAATCAAAATGATCATGTTGAATTAAAAGGATGATGCTTTAATTTCAAAGCATGTATGTGTTTATCTATGACAAAATGAGCTCATAATTTTTAGCAAGTGGAAAAGCTTCTTTGAAAAGTTGAAAACAAGACAAATTTTGAAATATTTGGTTTGTTCATTTTGAATCTAAAATAAAGGGTCAAAAATGTAAAAAGTTCAATTTTAAGGGTCAAAAATGTAAAAAGTTCAATTTGGTTTGTTCATTTTGAATCTAAAATGAAGGGTCAAAAATGTAAAAAGTTCAATTTTAAGGGTCAAAAATATAAAAAGTTCAATTTTGAGGGTCAAAAATGTAAAAAATTTAATTTTGAGGGTCAAAAGTGTAAATTTGAGGGAAAAAATAAAAATATGCTATCATGTTTAAATATTAGTATGAAATATTACTAATGTGTTTAAACAGTGTGCAGGTGAAAGATTTGAAAAATACAAGTGTAAAAATGCATGAACAGTTGTTATGAGGCTGAACAGTGTCGTATGTTCAAACAGTTGTTATGTTTCTGAAAAGTTGGTCTGTGGACATTTCAGCATCATTATGCTACTGAACAGTGCTAATGCTACTGAACAGTTCTCATGCTACTGAACAGTGCTAATGCTACTGAACAGTTCTCATGCTACCGAACAGTGCTAATACGGCTGGCCTCATAAGACTGAATGGTGCTCATATGTCTCAACACTTAGTAAAATTTGTGACTTAATGAGTCTGAACAGTGCTTAAACGACTGTACAGTGCTCATACGTCTAAACATTTTTTTACTCAGTATAAAAAGCACACTTGTGATATTCATTTCATTCATATTTCAAGACCCTCTTAAAACCTCTCTTACCACTCGAACTCTCGAACTTTCGACCAAAACCCTCATTCCTCGATTAAAACCATTTCGAGCACAAATCTCAGATTGTTGATAGTGTTTTTGTGATTGTAAACGTAAGTTTATGATTCTCATTCATCTGATTTCGTGTTTAAATGAAAACTTTGTGATAAGCGTTCGACTCCTGTACGGTCGTTTAACCCTAAACACTTCAAAAAATCTCAGATTAAACTTTCAAATCGAACAAATGTGCAAAATTGATGATTGAATCTTGTTTGTCTGATGATTTCGATCATGATATTAGGTTAAACTCGTTTTAATCTGACATTTGATTGAATACACTGTTCATGTTCATTGATGAACAGTATCGGTAGAGGATGAACTTGATGAAGAAGATGAACAGATTCATGAATTTTTTTTAAATAAAAAAAAATTAAAAATAAATTTAAATTAAAAAAAAATCATCATTTCAGAAACTTAAGAGTTTTAATAAAATGATATGAGATAAAATAAACAAAAGTGTTAAATTTTTAAATCAAAATCAATTTTGACAATTCATCTTTTATTAAAATTAAGTGTTTACACTTAAAATTAAAATTTCAAGTTGATTTTAAAATTCAAATGTATTTTAACACATCAGTTTATAATATCTTAAATCATTATATTTTCAAACTCATATTAAAACATTTGCTTCAAAATACACATATTGTCTAATATCATTGCTTTTAAATTTTGCAGATGGCTAATTTAAAGTTTGTACCAAAGCACAACATTGCTGCATTGCTTGATGAGGAAGCTCAAGATGCATTGTCTTATGAAGAAATGATAAGATTTCTTCTAAGAACAAAATACGTGTATGCAATGTGTTACCAAACTGTGATTTATGACAGACTTATTAGACAATTCTGGAACGCTGCAAGAGTTGAAGTAGGTGATGATGGCATAAAAGTTGTTAGAGGATTTGTGACCAGAGACAGAATGATTAAAGTTTCTGAAGCTTCCATCAGAAATGCTCTAAGACTAGGTCAAAATGATCCTGAAGATCTCTGTGAGTTGACTTTTAATGAATGCAGAGAGACTATCATGGCTATGGGTCATCCAGATCAATTTCCTAGGAAGCAATTTTTTAGAGCAAGGGTCTAAAATCACTGGAAACTTCTATGCTATATCTTTCAGCATTGCTTGTCCGAGAGGAGTGCAGGATGGAATTCCTTTCCTGTGGACATTGCATCACCAATTGTTGCCATAGTCACTAATAGAAGATTCAATATGGCAAGATGGATACTTAATGGATTTGTGTTTAACTTAGAGAAAGGAACAAGACACAAATACTTGATGTACCCCAGGTTCCTCCAAATGATCATCAATGAGGAATATCCAGATATTCATGTTTATGGAGTAGGTGGAGATAGGCTGGAATTGGAAAACATGTCTGAAATGACATACAAAAAGTTAACAATGATAACTGGTGCACAGAATGTTCCTATGTTTGACTACATGTTAAATGTAGCAAATGATGAAGTTGACATTATTGTAGAGCATTATCATTTGTTAGATGGTGAACCTATTGATCCAGCAGATCTGATAGATGAGTTTCCTATAGAAGAAGATGATCAAGATGAGGAAGGTGATCAATATGATAATAATGATGACAGCTCATCAAATTCAGATGATGATGATGATGCTAGTGATGATGATGATGGTGGTGTAGATGAGACAGAACAAGATATAAGTCATGACTCACCAATGTCTGAACAAGCTTCTAAAGCTCAACATGAAGAAGAGAAACAGTTGGTGATGAAGTTGATAGTGAAAGTGAGCATGATGAAGTTGATAATGAAAGTGAGCATGAAGTAGTTGATCATGAAAGTGAGCATGAAGCAGTTGATCATGAAGAAGTTCATGATAATCAAATTTTTGATTATGAGTTCATTGAGTCTTTCCAAATTAATCAAGATATTCCAGTTTCTACAACACAACATGTGGCTGTTCAAACTGAGGAAATTTTGAACGTTGATGAACTTGAAAGGCTAAAAGATGAAAATGAAGCAAAAGAAAAGGAGATAACTGATCTTAAAGCTAAGCTGGATATGTTAAAGAAAAACAATGAAATGTTGAAAGAAGAAAATGATAAATTGAAAGAAGAAAGTCTTAGCAAAGATGAAAAGATTGTGGCTTATGCTAAAGACAAAGAAGATGTGATTAAAAATTTTGAGGTGATGATAAAAGATTATGACCTTCTTGAATAGAAATTCAAGAAATTGACTGAAGAAAATGAAAGTTTGAAAGAAAACTTGAAGTTAAAAGAATCTGAAAAACCCAATTCTCCTGAAGTAGTGATTGTTTCAGAAAATATTCTAATTGATGTTGAGAAAGTTCCTGAAATGGAGAAAGGGAAAAGAAAGTTGGATGAAATAGATGCTGAATCTGTACCTGAATCATCATCAAAGGCTCAGAGAACTGAAGAGTCAATTGAAGAAGAAATTCAAGAAAGCCAAGAACCAGGTATTCAAGTTAAAATTGGTGCTTTGGAAGACTTGGAAGATGAATTTAATGATGATTGGTATAATGAGGTTCTCGATGATGAAGATATGGATGAAGAATTTGAAAATCCTTCTTTTGAGCATGATCAAGGAGTTGATGATATTCCAGCAGATTTTGAAGAAAGGTATAACTATCTTGTAAAGATGAAATATAACAGAGTCTTTTTAGATGGGCTAACAGTTTCTCAGATAAACGATGAATATGAGAAATGTATAGCTGCAGAATCTATTGCTCCAATAGATCCAAACGAAATAGTGATTGAACATGGAGAGTGGAACAGAGAAAAAGAAAGTATTAATGTTGATGAACTTTCAAGTTTCAAGCTGCACCATCCAGATCCTGAAGACATGAGTGTGTTTGCTTTACGATCATGGTTGCAAGCCAGGAATTATCCTTGGAGGAAATTAAAAAGACTTCAAACTGTATCTTTGAGAAATTTGGTTAAAAGTTTCCAAGAAACGGAGAAACAAACTAAAAAGATGATCATATTGGATACTGACAATCTGCAATACTTGGAAATTACAAAAAGAACAAAAGTGTTGAAGCCTCAGGAGATCAAACAAATGGCAATGAAATCATCTGCTCATGAAAGGAGAAAAGAGCTAATGAAAATGTTTCCAGAATCGGAAAAGCAAGCTTATAAGGCTTCTGAGGAACAAATTCAAATTTTTGATAAATCAAGATCAACAGGTGATTTGGTAAGGAATGTGTTACAAAAAGGTCAATCAGTTGCTGAATTGTTGAATGCAATGATTGCACCTGACTTCACAAATCAAGTAAAGATCATAGCATGGAAGTATGACGAAGTGTTTGATGTGTTTCTGATTAAAAGAGTGAATGCAATATGTGATGTTTATCATTTTTATGCTAGCATCATAAAACTTCCAGTGTAGGATCTTAAAGAGTTGAATAAATTGATGTTGATTAATCATTCAAATGCAAAAAGAGGACAAATGATGGTGGATTTGTTGAGAACAGGGTTGACCAGATCAAGCAATTTTTAAAAACAAGATGTGATCAGGAAGATAAAGAATACTTTATGTCAATGAAGAAGAAAAGAAGTAAAAAAGTTAATCAATCAGATGAAGATCACTTTATGATTGAATTTTATGACAAGTATGTAGAAAAAGTGACAACTCCTGGCTTAAAGATGATTGACGAAAATCAAAAGTCAAAACCAATTCAAAGATGGTTTTACAATTCATAAACTTTTGAACTTAAACTTGTGAGAAACTTAGAAGATTGGAATGAAGATATGATAACTTTGTTTGGAGCTTTTGAACTGAGGTTATTACATCCAAGTTACATTTCATTTCTATCTGTACATAAGTTTGACAAGTTATCAAATGAGACAGCTGAACAAGATAAGAAGTACTTTGTGTCAATTATCAATGTTATGAGTGCTGCCATGGAGAGAATTGCATTAAGAAAAGCATTGGCTTATGCAAACATAGTGAAGAAAGATATTCCTGATATTGAGTTTATGAGAATATCAAGGAAAGGTGTGCTTGAAGTGTATACAAAAGATTGTGGAATTCCAATTGAGCTATATGCTAATGTTGATATAGCATGTTTGTCAAATAATACGTTGGAAAGAATGAAACAGTTAGAGATAAAAATCAATGAGTCAAAACCAGAGCAAGATGTTCTAGCAAAGAAATTCAAGTCAGCAATAGAGAATACATTGAAAGAAACAGAGATTTACAAGAAGAAACCGATGTTCACTGTTAAAGAAGAACCTAAAGAATTATTTGAAGATTAAAAAAATGCAGAGAAGATCAAGAGTCAAAGGGAGAAAGAATGATGATTGAAGAAAAGAAAGAACAAGATATGAAGATAGAGAATTTCTGAAGACAGAAGACTATGTAAATCTTAGGGGGAGTATTGTTAGATCCCGTAGAAGATTAACATTTAGTCTTTAGTGTCTAGTTTTGTAGTTTATACTAGTATAGAGACTAGTTTTGTAAATTTTAGTTCTTTGGTTTCTAGTATAAATAGCATAGACTTAGAGTAGATTGTTAAGTTTTTGTAAGGTGTTTGCATAAACTACTTTCTCTCTTGTAATCGTCTTTGGCTATCAATGAAATCGGAATTTTGTTGATATTGCTTGATTTGATTACAATTGCTTGTATTTCTTTGAATTGTTCATATAATTTGTTACAGATTGCTCTAATTGATCCTATCATCGAGTATGTGAGTAAGTGCCTTATAAGTCTCGATACTCGATTTATCTCGGTGCCACGAAGATGTATTAGGATATTAAGAAAGATTATTGGTGTCCGGGAATGAAGCGCGAGGTAGTCGAGTATGTGAGTAAGTGCCTTACTTGTCTGCAAGTGAAGGCGGAGCACAAGAAGCCATACAGGAAGATCCAACCTTTGGATATACTCGAGTGGAAATAGGAGCAAATCACCATGGAATTCATAACGAAGTTTCCGGACATGGTAAGGGGCTACGATGTGATATGGGTGATAGTCGACCGATTGACGAAGAGTGCTCATTTCCTGCCGATCCGTGAGACGCATTCGTCTGAGCGGTTGGCGGATTTATTTATCAAGGAGATTGTAGCTCGTCATGGCGTACCGGTGTCTATTGTATCTGACCGTGACACTCGGTTTACATCAATGTTTTGAAAGAGATTCCATGATGTGATAGGGACGAGGTTACACATCAGTACGGCTTACCACCCTCAGAGAAGACCATTCAGACGCTGGAAGATATGCTTTGGGCATGCGTCATTGGTTTTTGAGGAAGTTGGGACGCGCACTTACCATTAGCCGAGTTCTCATATAACAACAGGTATCATGCCATTATTGCTATGCCTCCTTATGAGATGCTATAAGGTAGGAGGTGTAGGATGCCCGTGTGTTGGGGCGAGATCAGGGAGAAAGAGTTGGGGAGCCTTGAGGTGATCTAGGATACAACTGAAAAGTTGGAGAAGATCAAGGCCTTTATGAAAACGGTGAAGGATAGGCAAAGGTCGTACGCCGACAAGAGGCGTAGGCCCATCGAATTCAAGGTGGGGGATCGGGTTATGTTTAAAGTCTCACCTTTGAAAGGGATCATCCGATTCAGGAAGCAAGGGAAGTTAAGCCCGAGGTATATTGGGCTATTCCGAATAATTGCCCGAGTAGGGGAGGTAGCCTATCGATTGGAGCTACCCGTTGAGGTAAGTGGAATTCACCCAACATTCCATGTATCGCATCTAAGGAAGTGTTTAGCCAACGAGGATATGATCATGCCACTTAAGGATACCGAGGTTGATGAATGGCTCAATTACATGGTTCTCGCGCGAAAAGGATGTTCTCGCGTGAATGGATGTTCTCGCTCGAGAAGCCTGCAAAAAGTGACCTGGGGTATAAATAGCTGTGAATACCCATGTCTGGCGCTCACTCATGCGAAAAGTGTTGCTGCTAGTGAGAGAAAGCCGCTGTTTAGAGAGAGTGTGGAGATTCGAAGTGTTAAGGTATGTAAATCGTGTAGTAACTCGCTTTTTGTACTAAGGAACGGTTATGATGAATATAACACATGGTTATGCAGTTTTCGTTCGTTAAAGGCTTCGGGATGGTCGTGTTTGAGCTAAGACTTCACGAGGTGGGTTTCTAGCCCGCTTTTTACGTATGTTTTCATGTTTTGGGGCTACTATGCATACTATACGTGTAAAAATGCTTGTGTATGCCTAGAATTATGATGTTTAAGATGTAGACACATTAGGCAGCCTTAGACGCGAAAGCTAGAAAAATGGGCGGGAAATATGTAGTTTTCACGTGAGCAGCTAAAGTTGTACTTTGCGATATTCAAATCTACAGGTTACGTGCGAAAGTAAGGTTCTCGCACGAGAAGCATAGTTCTCGCACGAGATGATGTTGTCACGCGACAAGAGTTCTTGCGTGACAAGATGTTCTCGCATGAGACGAAATGATTTGATACATAAAAATGTAGGTGTTGAGTGATGTACTATCATCACGCGAGAGGTTAAGTTTTGAGATGATTGATGTTTTAACATGCAGGTTTTGGGTGATGCGTTGTTCTCGCGCGAAATGTCAATTTTTCGCACGAGAAGTTGAAATTGATGAATGCTATGTTTTGAATGACCTGCTGTGATGTTTGTGATATTTTATCTTTCTATGATTTAATAGTTTTCAAAACTATGTATTTTATGATGTGACTTAAATTAAACGTGCGAAAGAGTAAGTAAAGTATTATGTAACGAAAGTGGATGATAACAATGATGAAAGTGGGGCAAAATGAACGAATGAAAGTGTTGCAAGCAAATGATGGAGTTTTACAACTCCACGAGGTACTTGTTACCTCAATTGTGTGTGCACACAGGAGTGTCAGCCTTTGTGGTTGGCAATGATGTGCAATAATGTGCGAAAACGAGATCCTTGTCGCTTGACCCCAAGACGGTAGTCGCTTTGTGCACAATGATAGGGCGTAGCATAATACAAAATCTAAATTAATGATAAAAGTTTGAAATGTGCTATAATGTACGAAAACGAACGATAACGGAAGATAATAACGTACAAAATCTAAATGTACGTACGATGTATGATAACGTGCCAAAGTAAAGGATATGTTTATACGAAAGTAAATTTATAAATTTTATTTCTACAATGTGATCTCAATTATTTAACTAAATAATTAAAAAAAACTTAAAGTTTTATAAAACTTATAGAGATTACAAAAATTGTTAGAAATTAATAAATTGGTTTTATTATTAAAACATGGTTTTGTTAAAGTGGGGGATTAAAATGTAATTTATAAAACTTGATTTTGAAAGTTTCAATCTGAAATACTAATTTAAAAACCTCAAGACCAAAACTGTAATTATTTTAAAACCCAACTCCCAACCCCCTTCTTCCCCGATTATCCGCAGCCGGCAGGCGGTGCTCCAGCGCAGCGCCAGCGACACCCCAAAACCACCACAAAAGTCGATTTTTAAACCCCAAAACTCACCAAATCGTTTATAATCAAGTTTTAAACCTTAATTAAATAAAAAATGGGTCAAACCACGGCTTAATCCCTCAAACCTGTAACCTCGTTCTTCATTAATTTTTTTTCAGTTTCGACTCATAAAGCTTGTAAACGATCAAATTAATCGATCATAAACGTTTATGCAATCAATGTGAATACAATATTACAATCAATTTCAGTGGAAACAATGCTTTAATCATTAAAACAAAAACAAAACAGTCGACCTAAACTTTTGAGTCGTTTGTTTGAATCAATCACAATAGAACCTTTATAAACACGACTGTACGTTCCATTCAATCCCTTTCAACTATCTGGACCTCTAATTTCATTATCAATTACTCAAATCATCGCATCCGATCTTGGTTTCTGATTCGGCTTGTTCATCGCTTAACTATCATCAACTGATCGCAAATGAGGTAATTCTTGGCATATTCCTACTCGAAATCAATTGATTAACAAAAGCCCCATGTTTGATTTGGTTAACATCTCTAATTCGAGGTTCAATTTGAGGTAAATCAAATCTAGGGTTCATACGATTTGGGAAAAGTTTCTTGCTATCGTGTTTTTTTATATTTTGGACTGAGATTAAAGCAGTTATAGGCGCTTTAGCCTATTGGCTAACAAACAACGCAATTATACAATAGGTCGCGGGTTCGCGCACCCGCATTTTATTTTTTGGTTTTTTTAACTATATTAAATTCCAGAAATCTTATATATTATTTAGATCAATATAAAAAGGTATTTTTGTTAAATAAAGCTATCTCAGAAATTATTAGTTAATTTTTGAGAATCATACATAATTATATTCTTATTTATATCATATTTTTTGGTTTAAATGTTATAAAAACATTCCAATTTTAGTTATGACTTTAAATCATATTAAAAATTATTTTAAATCGAACATGAATTACTCTAAATTATTAAACTAGTAATTTGTAATAATTAATTATCAATTAGTTATTTAAAAAATATATTTGATTATCATTTTTCACGTTCTAAAATTTAAACTTTATCAACACTATATCGTATACTCCATTTTCATGTATTAATTAGTTTTATAAGTCTTTTATCGTAAAAGTGTAAATGTTATAAATCTATTATAAATTTATTGGTAAGTTTTATTAATCGTTTTAAATCATTTTAAAATAATTATTTTGACAAACAATAATAATTAATTATCAAATTAATTATTTTGATCAAGA
Organism: Flaveria linearis; assembly: GCA_024085815.1. Lineage (NCBI taxonomy): Eukaryota > Viridiplantae > Streptophyta > Magnoliopsida > Asterales > Asteraceae > Flaveria > Flaveria linearis. The sequence goes on along the minus strand of CM044004.1, from coordinate 45,624,975 downwards.
TAATTAGTAACTAAATTAAAACATAATTACTTTCACATCTTTAATATTCAAACTTCATTCAAGCTTTTATGAAATTAATATTCTTTTATTCTATATAACAAATGCGTTATTTTAAATCTATTTCGTTAAATCTAAAATTGTTATAAGAACCCTAGTTGATGACTATTTTTCATAGTCTTTAAATCTTTGTTATTCTAAGTTAAGAAGCTATTTTTAGATTAACCATAAGGAAAACCGTTGGTGCATTCCTGTATCCATATTTAGAGCACATCTTATTATCAAGTGAGTTTCTCATATTCCCTTTTTACCTTATTTACCACATTTTGGGATGAAATATGTTAAACTTATAAAAGTACACTTGTAAAATCGTTTAAAGATTTTTAAAGCACATGCAATTTAATTTTCATGTTTTTATCGTGGTTACTTGAGACTTATGTGAATATTATGTGATAGGCTCTCTTATATGATAATCACCAAATATTGCGAGCCTAGTGACGTCATAGATCTATGGGTCTGACAAGCCTACTTGGTGCTAAAGCCGAGGTTATTTCTGGCTCCTGATGACGTATTCTTGTTCATCACGTGAACCAGGTACACTTAGCCAATCGTATATCTTATTGTGCGCATATCTTTGTCAAGGTTTGATTGTATCATAGCTCTATCAGTATATTCTGCATGTCTCATAACTACGATATGAATTGCTATACTTAAAGTCATATTTATGTATGTATAAACTTATGGGAACTCACCAACATATCATATGTTGACCTTATTTTCTAATATGTTTCAGGAAACGCCCCAGCTTATTTGACTGATGTTTGAAGTGTTGAAATCATCTAGGGATGGACCTATATTAAATAAATGAGATCTTTTAGACTGGGAATCTTATGTTTAGACTTATGTTTATTTGGTTGTTTTGATGCTTGTAATTGAATGTTACAATTTGAACCGTGTGATTAAATCTTAGTTACACTTTGAAATTGTTTGTGTGGCATTGAACAATCTTAACCCTCACATCTCAACGGTTCCGCCGTTAAGGTTGGGGTATGACACTCTGCTCCTTGGACTCCGCAAGGGGATGCCGCCCCTTGGACCCCGCTCCTAGGGGCGTTGCCCCCGGACCCCCGTTGCTAAAGCCCCTAAGAAGGTTTTCAATATCAAAGATCATAATAAACTCAAACAAGCGTGCAGTCCTCACCTCCCTAACTTGTTTGTTAGACATTAGATCAATTTGGTTATTAGTTAATCCAATTATACTAAAATATCTAACATTCCTCCCCCATTTCAGTGTAATCCTTGATTAACTAAAACAAACTCACACAAACTACAAACTTATGCATAAATGAAATATCGTGACGATTGAATTTCATCATAGTATATTATACATTCCAAATATTCGAATATTAGGGTGTCATTTAGGATTGAACCCTTACTATTCATAGTGAATACATGAAGATAATATACATAAAATATTTACATACTTATATATTCTTACTTGACACTATATTTTACTTGCCTTGTGTCCTTATCCTTCTTAAACATATCAAAACCAAGTCCAAGCTTCTTGAAGCAGCTTTACTTCATGATCATATAGGTAGCTCTTTTCCTCTAGCACCTGCATATGCAATTTTTTAAAAGAACTATTAAGAAGTTTGACTTCAACCTCCTTAACCTGCAGGTATGAACATATACTTTGGGATGTTGCTACTAATGCGTTCCAATCCCTAGACGTTAAGCTTTCCGCATTGAATTCAGCATCTAGTGTTAAACTAGATGGGAATTGGGTATCTTAACATGAGAGATTTTAGGTTTACTTCAATCCCATCCCTAAAGCCGACTTGTGCACAAGATCTCTATTTAACCCTTTAGTTAGATGATCGGCTAAATTATGTTGACTTGTCACAAACTCCACAGATATCACCCCATGCATGATTAGCTTAGGAAGCATGCTATGTGTAACACCTAAGTGTCTAGACTTGCCATTATACACTTGACTATAAGCTTTAGCCAAAGTGGCTTCGCTATCACATCTAATAGATATAGGTGATATTGGTTTGACCATAATGGAAAGTCATAGATCAAGTTTCTTTGCCATTCAATTTCTTTACCAGCTGTTGCTAATACCACAAACTCAGATTCCATTGTTGAGTTAGTAATGCAAGTTTGTTTCTTCGATGCTGAAGAATTGGCACTGTAGAGTTTATATAGAGGCTGATAGAACCAAAGCAACCAGATGCCTTCGTGCATGCATGCACTAAGTGCATACTAGAACTGCTACGGAAGTTTTATACTTTGCATGAATATTATGCTAAGAATAAAATCTTCCAAAGCCAAAAGTTCCTACGAATGCTTTATACTTAACATAAGAATAATTGTAAGTATAAAAGATTCCGAAGCCAAAAGATCAAATCTTCTAAAGCTTAAGATGAAGCCTTCCGAAGCTTCAAAAACAAAGTCTTCCAAAGCCAAATAAAGTGAACACTGATTTCTTCCGAAGACAGAGATCAACATGGTTTCTCGGATGTACTTTTGCATAAAGCTGAACCACTTTCCGCTGCAACTTTGAAGACTCACCAACTTGCATGAGTTGGTGAAAAGGTCCATGCTTTTGCAACTGTACATTATGGTCTTAGGACTGTAACTTTCTACTTTATGCACTTTTAACCTTTTTTGTAATATAATAGGATGTGAGCTATGGCATGTCATAGTCACAAGTCAAAAGGCAATCTGCCTTTTGACTCTACATTGATTTTGTTATCTTTTAATGTTCCAACTGGCTTTCTAAGAATGGCCGGTTGTAGGATGCAGTATAAAGTATCTCCATGTCTTGTAACTTATTTCTTATGCATTGTAACTCTTGTAAGAGAACTTGAGATTAATATACATCATTCTTGAAAACCTTATATATATTATACTTAAGTTCTGTCTCTTTACTTACTTGTGTTCTTTGCATCTTACTCTCTAAACCTGGTTCCCTATTTGATATGCTAAGTGTTCTAACTCTTTCCTAATTGTGAGACTGATTGTTTGACCATCCCTTAACCGGTCCTGCCACTGGTATCAAGTATTCCAGGCTCTTGATTGTAAGATATCACCATCTTAAATCTCTTTAGTTCTCACAAAACACTTAATATCTCAAATGGTAGCATCAAAGGCTGATATGGAAACTGGTACCATGGTAAAGTCCCCACTGATCACTCCTGATGACTTTGATACTTGGTTCCTAAGAATGGAAGGCTTTATTAAGTCTCAAGACAGCAGGATGTAGGAGTATGTTACTGAAGGACCTTACATTCCATGCACCTCTTCAGCTGCTGCTTGGTGGCATGATTCCAAAAGAGGTGGCTGACTGATCTAAAGAAGATAGAAAAATAATAGGTATAGATCAGAAAACCATGACTGCCCTCCAAACTGCTCTTCCAAATGCCATCTACAAAGGCTTCAAGAAGTGCAAAACTGCTAAGCAGCTCTGGGATGCACTGAAGCTTATGTATGAAGTTTCTTCTGATGCCAAAGAAAACAAGAAGGATCTTCTAAAGCAGCAGTTTGAAAATTTCATCTTCCAGACAGGTGAAACCATGACTCAATAATACTTTAGGTTTGTTGAGATTGTGGATACTCTAGCGGATGCTGGAGTGAAACTTGAAAGTAAGGATATTATGAGAAATGTAAGGCCCCGTTCCCGGGCACCTCACAGTTGGTCATTCATCGCACATAAAACATACATTTATATAGAAATTTTGCAGCGGAAATATTCAAAAGAGACATCTCATTTCATCATAAAAGCTTTTACAATGTTTTACATCGCTATTTTTTACAGAACGGTCATAAACAGTGACCTCTAGCATAGAAACATTAAAATTTTCATCAAAAAGAAGATTCCTTAAGTAATCCCGTTTATCGGGATCCTCAAGGAACACTTGCATGCAACATAATGCGTGGCAGCATTATCAAAAGGAGAATGCCATCCCAAAAGAGCTGAGTAGCCGCCTCGTGCCATCCTCACCAACACTACCTGCCAACTTGAAGCACATCAATAGTCAGCGTTGCTGAGTGAGTTCTAGTTTTATAATAAAACATACTTTTCTTCTGTTAATACCGTTCTTACATACATGCGATCACACAACATACGTACACATAGATAATATTATCATCTTCATCATTCTTTCATTAACTTTCATTTGTGGACCATTCATCGTTATTATTCACGTTCATTCGTACATTCTTACTTTCGTTTATACATTCCTTACCTTCATTCATTCATTCATTTCGTTCGCTCGTACATTCACTACGTTCATTCGTACGTTCGTTACATTCATACTCCCTTTTTCATCAACTCACGCGATACTCCCGACTCATGCCCGAAGACTGATACAGTACCGGAGCACGCGATCCTCTACTCATCCAATTAGATCCTATCTCATGCAATATCCCCGACTCATGCTCGAAAGCTGATGCTATGCCGGGGCCTGCTCGCAAACCCCCGACTTATGTCCGAAGACTGACATAGCACCGGGATACACGACAAAGATCCCATGCGAGTCGATCACAGAGATTGAACTCCAGACGAGTCTGTTGCAACACTAAGTTGCTCACCTCATAACTATGCTTGGCATTATGCCACACCCCCGAAGTTATACAGAACTCGGGTAACAACACCCCCACTGGAGTGGGTAACAACGCCCCCACCGAAGTGGGTAACCGCGACATACTACACCCCCACTAGGTGGGTAACCGCGACATACTACACCCCCACTAGGTGGGTAACCGCGACATACTACACCCCCACTAGGTGGGTAACCGTGACATACTACACCCCCACTAGGTGGGTAACCGTGACATACTACACCCCTACTAGGTGGGTAACCGTGACATACTACACCCCACTAGGTGGGTAACCGTGACATACTACACCCCCACTAGGTGGGTAACCGTGACATACTACACCCCCACTAGGTGGGTAACCGTGACATACTACACCCCCACTAGGTGGGTAACCGTGACATACTATACCCCCACTAGGTGGGTAACCGCTATACTCCATGTACCACACTGAAGGTCAGTCATAAGACTGGAACCTCTACGTACACCCTTAAGAGCCGTGCACTTTGGTACATTTCGCTTGCAAGACTCTCACGTTTCCATCCGTTCATTAATGATGCATTCATTCATTACGTTCCTCTTTTATTATCTTTGCTTTACGTTACATAATACTTTCCATTCATTCATATACAATACACGTAAAGATACGTAAAGATAAGCACATAACGAAACTAGGAACATTGGCATTTACCAGTCATTAGTATTCACCATCTATCATGGCAACATCATACTTAACCTACATACATCATACATATACATGCAATACTACCTCTCTTCTCGTACACAACAGCCTTATTTGGGCGATTGAACATACCCCAGTCGCATGGCCTCCATGCGACTGAACCGTGCGATTGGACAACTATGTGAATGGGCATACAGTCGTGCCAATGGACTTTCTATCGTACGAATAGACACTATGCGAATGGGCTTCTATGCGACTAACGCTCAGTCGTGCGACTGAATAGCTACCGAATGGACCTATGCGACTGAACCCTCAGTCGCATGGCCTGTCGTGCGACTGAGCCTCAATCGTACAATTGAACATCAGTCGTTCATCAGTCGTGTGACTGGCCCTTCAGTTGCCTAGCCCTAGCTGGGGAGCGACTGGAGTTCATCCCGAACAGCAGCCGCGACCTACGGCCTTCAAACCCTTCCAAACTCATTTCAAGCCTAAATTAGTCCTCCCAAACCTCAGGGATTCATACTAGGACATCATCCAAGCATGTGCAAGTCCTAAATCGTACCTTAAACACATTACCCAAGATTTCACTCAATTGGGTCAAACATACACTTTTTCAAAAACGGGTTTAAATGTGTTCCAGCCCCAAAATCGTATGAAAACAAGTAAATGAGGGGTTCTAGAACTCAACTTAGCAGCCTCCTCGGTTAGAGCTTTGATTTGACCCGCTACACGTCGATTTTGACTCCCTAACCCGCTTGAACCGAACTTTCTTCTCCTCTTTCCCCGTTTCTCTTCTTTCTCTCTGGTTTTGCAAGTGTGGGGAGAGGGTAAAGGCTGCCCTCTCCCTTAAATACTACAGTCCAGTCACCTGAGTTTCCCCGTGCGACTGAACCTTCAGTTGTGTGAGCTCCATGCGATTGGACACTCCAGTCGTACGATTGAGCTCCAGTCGTGCGATTGAGCTTCAATCGCATGACTTCCATGTGATTGGACGCTCCAGTCGCATGACACTCCAAATTGAAATTTCCAGGCGTTACAAGTCCACCCCCCTTAAACGGGTTTCGTCCCCAAAACCTGTTGTTCCTTAAACCTTCATGGGCAATACTGTCCCATTCCCTTTCCAGTCCATCACCTGGAACTCTGTCGCTCCATATAGTTTATCAACAATCGACTTCTGGTCTATCTTGGACTGTCACCATCGACAACCCATGCATACTGAACAATGTTCATTTGACCAGCACCTGCGACTTCAAACATGCCATGTAGAATACGGTTACTACCATTAAAAGGAACATCACAGTATTCGAGCAAAGGCTCGGCGTCATAATCATTGAGCTTCAGAGCGTCACTGAGAACCTTCAGCCTTAGTGCTTGAAGAACAAGGCCTTCAACTTGCGTAAAGTTGCTGCTTACCCTAGGCCCTTGTTTGATGTTCTTTATGTATGAATAATGACCCTCTTGCAAACCAACAACTGATGAAAAAAAAAGCTTTCATTAATCGTGCTATGTGTTGTTCCAATTATAGCTGCACCGAGATCGGTTTTTCTCAGGTTCCTTGCAGGTACACTATGATAGATAAGCAAATCGGCTTCTTTGGTAGCCCAAACCAAATTTAACTTTTTCTTTGCTTCCGATCCCCCGTTCTACCTGTTTACTACCACGTCGAAACTATGCGTACGTTGTCGCTCGATGAACCGGTCACAGGCTGAAACTGTTCCTCAGACAACGGGTGACACAGCCTTCTCAATTACATTATGTAATCCTCTAGGGCAGCAAGTAACCTAGTGAATCTACTAATAGTAATCTCTACATCGAAGGACTTATCGATGTTCATTCTCCTAACACGCAACTTGCAATAGAAGGTCGTAGGAACGAACTACTAGTAGCATCGCATTCAAGGCATAAGGGCTTAAACTTGAATTTACCCGAAACGTACCTGAAATCAAGCCGAAGTCCGCTCTAGCCTCATCTTGCTTCATCGTGTTGGTGCTATGTTTTCCCTCTATCCTTCCCCTCCAGTCCTCTTCATTCCCGAACCTTCCGCCCTCGGCTTCTTACAATTCCTGCTCATGTGACCTTCTTCCCCGCAAGAATAACACCTCCCCATACTGCAGTTCTTCGCCACATGTCTGGTCCTTCCACAACAGAAACAGACATTGGTCCCCAATCTACATTCCCCGGGGTGATTGTGTCCACACTTGTCACACCTTTCTGACCCCGCCTCAGTTTTGACTACACGCCTGGTCATCCCTCCGTGCACCTTTGTTACTTGGAGCAACTTCGCCACGTCCCAATCGCTTCCTGTTCCAATCCCGATCACCTTCTCTTTTCTTGCTAGCTTCTGTCACCACCATCGATTTCTCATCATATAACCTCCCCGCCAAATCCACCGCCGACCTAAACGTACTCGGTCGGGCAGCGATCATGTGCCTACGAATATCCACTGGCAAACCCTGAATGTACCTCTTGATTTTTCGCGAAAGAGGTGTCACCTGATCCGGCACCAGTCGTGCCATCTCGTTGAATTTGGTGGTGTACTGCTGATGCATCATCGTTCCCGCTTCCAACTGCAGGAACTCCCTTTCAACCTTATCCATCTCACGGTGAGGACAGAACTCCTCAATCACCAACCTTTTCAACTCTGACCATCTCATCCTTCCGATAGCCTGGCTACCCTCAACTTGGACTATGTTGTCCCACCAGCACAAAGCTGAGTCCACGAAAGAGTGGGTGGCAAACTTCACTTTCTGATCCTCCCGGCACTCGCTGATATTCAGCACGGCTTCCATTTCCCTCACCCACCGGTGAGCAGCAGCAGCAGTGCCATTACCATCAAACATTGGGGGCTTGCATCGTTGAAATGCCCCGTAGTTACAGCCTCGTGCCGCCTCCGGTGCAGGCTCTTCCTCCTCTTCCTCCTCATCGGAGAAAACCGTTTCAGTCTCCATCCGCCTCCTTCCGCCCGAAGGTCTACCCCTTTCTTGTCTCTCCTTATCCCTAACAGCCTTTATCACTTCAGTCACCATAGACGGTAAGATCGTTTGCATGGCCTGGTGCACTTCTTCCGCAACCGCCTCTCTCATCGAGGCTCTCAGGTTAGCACTCTCATCACCACCCTCCGGATGAGGGGTCTCGGGTCCTTCATGAACCACCTGTTCAACTCTAGGCCTTCCTCTGGTACCCGTGGTTCCGCGCCACGTCTGCCACCACCTTTTCCACGTGAAGCCTTAGAAGATCTACCACCGGCCATCCTCTATAATACACTGAAAGATTCAACCACCAACATGGTCATTCAAGGGAATAACTCAGTTCATGTCAAGTACAGTAAGTCCCTACTTACAGTGATCAGTTGTGATTAGCCACTTACCTTACTTTTCATACCCCGAGCATTACCTGTCCTGACTATATTAGCATCTAAATCTAAGAGTAGCACATAAACACATAACATGCGCACATAATACCGGTTAACTTTAAGAAAATACCTGATGGCACGCAACTACTCAGTTTGGCATCCTTTCCCTTTCTGTCCCATTCTCAGTTTAAGTTAAGGTTTATTTTGAAAATTTACCCATTTCACTTAAACTTTGGCTCTGATACCAACTTGTAAGGCCCCGTTCCCGGGCTCCTCACAGTTGGTCATTCATCGCACATAAAACATACATTTATATAGAAATTTTGCAGCGGAAATATTCAAAAGAGACATCTCATTTCATCATAAAAGCTTTCACAATGTTTTACATCGCTATTTTTTACAAAACGGTCATAAACAGTGACCTCTAGTATAGAAACATTAAAATTTTCATCATAAAGAAGATTCCTTAAGTAATCCCGTTTATCGGGATCCTCAAGGAACACTTGCATGCAACATAATGCGTGGCAGCATTATCAAAAGGAGAATGCCATCCCAAAAGAGCTGAGTAGCCGCCTCGTGCCATCCTCAGCAACACTACCTGCCAACTGGAAACACATCAAAAGTCAGCGTTGCTGAGTGAGTTCTAGTTTTATAATAAAACATACTTTTCTTCTGTTAATACCGTTCTTACATACATGCGATCACACAACATACGTACACATAGATAATATTATCATCTTCATCATTCTTTCATTAACTTTCATTTGTGGACCATTCATCGTTATTATTCACGTTCGTTCATACATTCTTACTTTCATTTATACATTCCTTAACTTCATTCATACATTCATTTCGTTCGCTCGTACATTCACTACGTTCATTCATACGTTCGTTACATTCATACTCCCTTTTTCATCAACTCACGCGATACTCCTGACTCATGCCCGAAGACTGATACAGTACCGGAGCACGCGATCCTCTACTCATCCAATTAGATCCCGTCTCATGCAATATCCCCGACTCATGCTCGAAAGCTGATGCTGTGCCGGGGCCTGCTCGCAAACCCCCGACTCATGTCCGAAGACTGACACAGCACCGGGATACGCGACAAAGATCCCATGCGAGTCGATCACAGAGATTGAACTCCAGCCGAGTCTGTTGCAACACAAAGTTGCTCACCTCATAACTATGCTTGGCATTATGCCACACCCCCGAAGTTATACATAACTCGGGTAACAACACCCCCACTGGAGTGGGTAACAACGCCGCCACCAAAGTGGGTAACTGCGACATACTACACCCCCACTAGGTGGGTAACCGCGACATACTACACCCCCACTAGGTGGGTAACCGTGACATACTACACCCCCACTAGGTGGGTAACCGTGACATACTACACCCCCACTAGGTGGGTAACCGTGACATACTACACCCCCACTAGGTGGGTAACCGTGACATACTACACCCCCACTAGGTGGGTAACCAAGACATACTACACCCCCACTAGGTGGGTAACCGCTATACTCCATGTACCACACTGAAGGTCAGTAACAAGACTGGAACCTCTACGTACACCCTTAATAGCCGTGCACTTTGGTACACTTCGCTTGCAAGACTCTCACGTTTCCATCCGTTCATTAATGATGCATTCATTCATTACGTTCCTCTTTTATTATCTTTCGCTTTACGTTACATAATACTTTCCATTCATTCATATACAATACACGTAAAGATACGGAAAGATAAACACATAACGAAACTAGGAACATCGGCATTTACCAGTCATCAGTATTAACCATCTATCATGGTAACATCATACTTAACCTACATACATCATACATATACATGCAAATGGGCTTCTATGCGACTAACGCTCAGTCGTGCGACTGAATAGCTACCGAATGGACCTATGCGACTGAACCCTCAGTCGCATGGCCTGTCGTGCGACTGAGCCTCAATCGTACGATTGAACATCAGTCGTTCCTCAGTCGTGCGACTGGCCCTTCAGTCGCCTAGCCCTAGCTGGGGAGCGACTGGAGTTCATCCCGAACAGCAGCCGCGACCTACGGCCTTCAAATCCTTCCAAACTCATTTCAAGCCTAAATTAGTCCTCCCAAACCTCAGGGATTCATACTAGGACATCATACAAGCATGTGAAAGTCCTAAATTGTACCTTAAACACATTACCCAAGATTTCACTCAATTGGGTCAAACATACACTTTTTCAAAAAAGGGTTTAAATGTGTTCCAGCCCCAAAATCGTATGAAAACAAGTAAATGAGGGGTTCTAGAACTCACCTTAGCAGCCTCCTCGGTTAGAGCTTCGATTTGACCCGCTACACGTCGATTTTGACTCCCGAACCCTCTTGAACCGAACTTTCTTCTCCTCTTTTCCCGTTTCTCTTCTTTCTCTCTGGTTTAGCAAGTGTGGGGAGAGGGTAAGGGCTTCCCTCTCCCTTATATACTACAGTCCAGTCGCCCAAGTTTCCCCATGCGACTGAACCTTCAGTCGTGTGAGCTCCATGCGATTGGACACTCCAGTCGTACGATTGAGCTCCAGTCGTGCGATTGAGCTTCAATAGCATGACTTCCATGCGATTGGACGCTCCAGTCGTATGACACTCCAAATCGAAATTTCCGGGCGTTACAAGAAAATTCACGTCCTCTCTTCTTAGACAATGGACACACTACTGTTTGGTCATTAAGAATACTGAAAATCTCAAGATCCTTATTGTCTCCGAGTTGTATGACATACTCAGTGGTTACCAAATGGAGATGAACATGCAAAACTCATCTGGCAGCTCCAACAATCAAAAGAGTTCTACCCTTCATTTAGTTGAAAGGGATTGTAGAGAACCACAACACCATTTCATCTCTTATCCTGACAACACATCCAAGGGCCCTTTCATCACCTTCCCTGAGACACCAAGGGAGAGCTACATCCAAGGAAGCCTATTTCAGGAGACAAGCTCATCACATGCCTTTGTGTCTCATGATGAAAGCACAGGAAACTTTCTCTTCACGCTTGAAGAACTAGACTGTATCCATCCATATGAACTGGAGTACATGGAGATAGTTCAACAAATGGATCTTCTCACTTACAGAGCCAAGAAGTTCTAGAAGAGGACAGAGAGAAAGTTTCCTAGCAATGTATCTAGTGGAAAGTTTGGGCTGGAAAAAAGCAAGGTGAAGTGTTACAACTATAACCAAATGGGTCACTTTGCTAGGGAGTGCAAGGCACCTAGGACAAATGGTGGCCAAGCACAGCCCAAGCCAAGCTACACTGAGGGAGCTCCACACACTGAGAAGCCCAAGTAGCAAGCTGCAGTTGCTGTTGTAGAAGGAGGCTTTGATTGGAGTTTCCAAGTAAAAGATGTGTCTCCAAACCAAGCACTAATGGCACATCTAGATAAAGCCAAGGTACTGGAACATTTTTGTACCCCAGAATGCATTGCTAAAGTTAATAGATATAGGTCATATAACTTAGAAATGAGATCTGATCTTAAGTCCTTGAACATCTTAAAATCTGATTTTAAAAGAGCTGAAATTGAGTATAAGTTAAAAATAGAAGACTTAAAGCAAACCATCTCAACTCTAAAACATGAGCATACCAACTACAGGACTTAAATCAAAGATCTCATTACTAGGTTAACTGAGTGCTAGGCTGAGCTAATGATCAGCAAAGCCAAGGCAGAAAAACATGTTCTTGAAGAAGAGACCTTCAAGAACATCATATCCTCATCCTTGCATTCCAAAGTGTGTTATCAGAACAAACCAGGACTGGGACCCACTGAGATAGCTCCTCCACACACTCTACTTTTTGTAAGATCTTCTAGGTGTGGAACTAGTCAAGATAAGCTGCTATCCATAGATCCTAGTAATGAAGAGGATGAGGAGGAGGTAGTGAAGGATGGATCTAGGAAGATGAAGAAGATCATCCTTCCAAGGGTCACTATACTCCTGAGGAGAAGAAGAAGTCAAGGATGACTAAGTCCAAGAAGAAGAACTTGATCCGAGCTGCAAAGAGGAGATCAAAGAAAGCTCTGGAGATCAAGGCCACTTTCAACTCCCGGTAGAAACAAGTCTTTATCTCTGCAGGATTTGAAGTGGTAAAGACTGAGAACATAACTCTGAACTCTAGTACCAAGAGTTCAAGTACATGTTCAACTCATCCCTGTGAAGGAATGAAGACTGAGTAGCTGTATAACACTGCTACACAGCATGAACCATCCACCTTTAAAGACAAGCTTCACCTTAGGAGGCCTGCCATAATATCTACAAAGATAGGGATGGAGATGGAAAGTGATCAACCTCAGTCTTCTATTCACAAGAAGGCTCTCAGAAGGAAGCACATGAACTACATTATGTGTGGCAGTACCTCTCATCTTGCTGAGGATTGCCTCTACAATTCTAAGAGTACTATCAACATAATAAAGAAGAAGACTTCTGAGAAGAATAAGAAGAAGACAGCTTTAGAAGAAATCTATGTTTCTTTCAGAAGCTCTAAAATGAAAATGAAGACAAGTGAAAATTTGCCTTCAGAAGAAATTTTGGTCTCGGAAGAAAGGAATGCTTTCGAAGCACGAAGCTTGCTATAGTGAAAGCAAGATCTTCCGAAGGGTCAGTCTCTAAAGCTTCCAAAGTTGTCAAAACTTCTGAAGCATTAAAGGTCAAGTATAATCTTTCAAAGATGATGTGGAAGATAAGGAAGACCATGTGACTAAAAATTCTTCACCTACAACATCAAGTGATCCCCATAGTCTCATTATAGGATCAATTACTATTGCATTGTCTTCAGTTCATTTTGAAGAGCCCAAGACCAATAAGGCTTGGGTTTCCAAATGTAACTAATTCTCCTTTTATTGTGCAGGAACAACTGAAGACCAAAAGAAATGTATGGATCATTGATAGTGGTTGTTCCAGGCACATAACAGGCAATGTCTCTTTGCTTGAGAGAATTGATGGAGGGCCAGTTGCTTTTGGAGGAGATGCTGGTGGTTACATTATAGGAAGGGGCAGGGTCACAAATGGTAAGCTCGACATTAAGAAGGTAAACTTTGTTAAGGAGCTTGGGTACAATTTATTAAGTGTTTTTATGACCAGAGACATAACATGCTCTTTACTGAGCATGAGTGCATTGTTCTCAAGCCCGGGGTAGTCATTCCTCAAGTGCATATCATGCTTAGAGCACCCTAGAAAGGGAACATGTACAAGATGGATTTGCAGGAAACAGCCCCTTTAGGAGAAGTTTCTTGCTTTCTACCTAAGGCCAATAGTGACGAGTCTTTCCTTTGGCATAAAAGAATGTGCCATGTAAACTTCAAGAACATGAATAAACTAATTAAGAATGACTTGGTAACTGGAATGCCAAAGAAGGAGTTTACAAGTGATGATCACTGTATTGCATGCCTGAAAGGTAAACAACACTTGGTGTCTCACAAGCCAAAGGAAAAGAACTCAATCACTACTCCCCTACACTTATTACATATGGATCTCTTTTGCCCCACCAGTGTAATGAGTCTAGGAAGGACCTCATACTGTTTAGTGATCACAGATGATTTCACAAGGTTCACTTGGGTATTCTTCCTTAGAACTAAGGATGAAACCCCTAAGATCTTGAAGAATTTCATTCTGAAAGTTGAGAATTAAATTGATCACAAGGTCAAGATCATAAGATGTGATCAAGAAACTGAATTCAAGAACCAAATCCTTGATACTTTTTGTGATGAAGAGGGTATTACAAGACAATATAGTGCTCCCAGGACCCCTCAGCAAAACGGAGTTGCTGAGAGGAGAAATACGACACTTATTGAGGCTGCAAGAACCACGTTGTCTGACTCTAAACTGCCCATTACCTTCTCGGCAGAGGCAGTCATCATTGCCTGCTATGTACAAAACAAAGTTTTAGTAGTCAAGACTCATGGTAAGACTCCTTATGAACTGTGGCACAAGAGAAAACCTTTCATTGGTTTTCTCCAGTCATTTGGATGTCCCTACACCATCTTGAATACCAAAGATCATGTAGCTAAGTTTGCTGAGAAATCAGATGATGGACACTTTATTGGATACTCTTCCCAAGCCAAGGCTTATAGAATATACAATCTTAGAACTAGAGTAGTTAAATAATCAACCAATATGATCTTCAATGAGTACACAACCTATGTGAAAGGTTTTGGTCCAGACTGGCTATTTGATCTTGATTTAGTTACCAACTGTTTTAACAAATCTTGTGAAGATATTTCAGGATCAATAGGTAATACATACACAGAAGATCATAATCCAAGATTTGAGCTGAAAAGACCAAGACAGACTACACCTTCAGCTCGAGTGGTGACTAACCCTACAAATGAAGTTCCAATTAGCACAACAATGACAAAACAAGCTGATACGTCTGAAGTGTCTGAAAATTCTAGCTCAGAGAAACAAAATATAAATGTAGGAACTTCAAATGCAGGAGGCAATGGTGGTGGTGTCAGTGATCAAGAATATCTTGATGCTGAAAACCATTCCATTGATGTCTACATCAATGATGTTACACACTCATTGGATCAAGCTTCTCTTGATAAGTGTGCTGATGTGGTGGGAGATACTTCTATGCTGGATCTAAACTTCTCAAATTTAGATCTGTCTAAACAACTTGATGTGATCCCTGTCACACCCTACCATAAACATCATTGGAGATATTGATAAGGGAGTGAGAACAAGAGGACAAACCCATGACAAAAATGTTTGTCTACACTCTTGTTTCTTATCGTAGATAGAGCCCAAGAAAGTTGATGAGACTTTAAAGGATGGAAGTTGGGTTGAAGCAATGCAAGAGGATCTGCTTTAATTCAAGAGACAAAAGGTTTGGAATCTATGTCCTCTTCCTCATGGGACGACTATCATAGGTACCAAATAGGTGTTTAGGAACAAGATCGATGATAGAGGACTTGTCATCAAGAACAAGGCAAGACTAGTTGTTCAAGGGTATACATAAGAAGAAGGAATTGATTACACTGATGTCTTTGATCTTTGGCAAGATTTGAAGCTGTTAGGATATTCCTAGTGTTTGCTGCATCCAAGGACTTTAAGGTCTACCAACTTGATGTCAAGTGTACATTTTTATATGGGGTGATTGATGAAGAGGTGTATGTCAAACAACCACCTGGCTTTGTAGACCCAGATCATCCTTATTATGTTTGTAGGCTTGATAAAGCTCTTTATGGGCTGCACCAAGCTCCAAAAAAGTGGTATGAGATACTATCTTAGTATCTCTGTCAGCATGGCTACAAGAGGGGTACTATAGATGGAATTCTCTTCATCGAAGGAACAGGAAATGACTTGATGTTGGTTCAAGTTTATGTAGATGACATTATATTTGGGTCAACTAATTCAGAGCTCTACAAAGACTTTAAGTAGCTGATGAAGAATAGATTTAAAATAAGTGCCATGGGGGAACTCAATTTCTTTATAGGAATTCAAGTGAAGCAAGTTGACAATGGCATCTTCATAAGTCAGTCAAAGTATGTGCAAGACATACTTACAAGATTCAACATTACTGAATGTAAGATTGCTAAGACACCCATAGTCAGAAACCACTCCCTTGGACCTGATCTTGAGGGGAAATATGTAGGTAAACATCTTTACAGGGAAATGATTGGGTCTCTTATGTATCTTACAACCAGCAGGCCTAATATTATGTTTGCTACATGCATATGTGCAAGATATCAAGCCAACCACAAGATGTCATACCTGGTTGTTGTTAAAAGGATCCTTAGATATCTAAAAGGTGCCCCTAAACTAGTCCTTTGGTATCCTAAGAATTCTAACTTTAATCTGTATGCCTATACAAATAGTGACTATGGTGGCTGTAACATGACTACAAAGTCCACATCTACGGGATGTCAATTCCTAGGTGGAAGGATAGTCTCATGGCAATGCAAGAAACAATCCTATGTCTCCGCATCACCTGTTGAGGCTGAATACATTGCTGCTGCAAGCTACTATGCTCAAGTGCTTTTGGATTCAAAATCCGATGCTAGATTATGAATAAAAGTTCAAGGAGACTCCTATCCACATAGACAACAACAGTGCTATCTCTAACACAGAGAATCCTGTGCAGCACTCAAGGACTAAGCACATCAATATCAGGTATCATCTAATTAGAGATAATCATGAAAAGGGATTGATAAAACTAGTCAAGGTTGACACAAATGAACAATATGCTAATTTGTTAACAAAAGCTTTTGATGAACAGAGATTTAAATATCTAATATCAGCTATTAGGATGATTAACCTTGAATAGATTTTCTTACAACTTAATCAATATTATTTTTAGTTGAACTTGTGTGTCCTGTGTTGTCTAAATTATCACCTATATAAGCCCAGTTTATCTTGGGAGAAAATATTTTTCAAATGATAACTCTTAGCATTTTGGAAAACGTAAGTGTAGTTTCCTGCGGAAGATATTGATATTGTCTTTTGAAGAATTTTAAGTCTTCAAATCAGATAACTACTTATAAGAAGTTTATCTTCGGAAGAAATGTTGTTATTTCTTCTGAAGGTAAAATATGCTTCTAAGTACTTATATGAATTTGAAGAACAAATTTCTTCCGAAAGCAATTATGTATCGGAAGATTTATTCCTTCTTAAGAATAAATCTTTTGAGTGTAAATATCTTCCGAAGCAAAATACTCTTCGGAAGAGAAAATTACTCTAAGAAAGTTTTTCTTCCAAAGATAATTTTCATAAGCTAAGAAATATCTTCTGAAGCAAATTTTGGCTTCGGAAGCTTTTCACAAAGCTTCCGTAGATAAAACTACCTTTGGAAGAATTTCAACTTCCAAGAAAACTACCTTTTTGGGCACTTTTTCAAAGGTGGGACCGACATTTGGATTTCAAAGTTTATCCTTTCATATTAACTTTGTCTCAAATCCATTTCGTATAAATATACCCGACGGTTCCCCCTCTTTTAGTTTCTTCTTTATCTGCAATTCTCTAACCCAAAATTCATCCTCCCCGTCTTTGTTCTTACCTTCCTACACCACAAAGCTTGCTCAAATGGCCAACCTTGATCGTATAAACTTTTCAGATTTGTCCATGCAAGTTCACAGGCAACATAATCAAGTTGCTCTGTTAAACTCTGAGAAAGATCCAAGTTTCTCAGAGGTTTGTCTTTTACTTTCTTTATCTAACTACTTCACTTCCCTCACCATTGATCCTCCACTCTATGAGGATCAACTGATGGATTTCTAGAGGACCTGCCAAGAGGTCAATATAATGTGTTTTCACGAACCAATTCATAAATACCATTACCAGGAATAGCTTAAAAATAAAAGATATCATTTAAAGCAACATGAATTTCATTTTCAATAAATGTCAAAACATAACCATATTGTCTTAATTGGGCAACTGAAATAATGTTCCTAGTCAAACAAAGAGCATACAATACATTGTTCAAAATTGCTTTCAAACCATTTGGAAGCTTCAAGATGTAGTCCCATCAGTCTTCAACTTGAACTTTTTTCCCATTCCCCATGTAGAGGCTTACATCCCCTTTCTTGAAGTCCTTACATATTTTGAACCCCTGCAACAAATTGCAAATATGAGTTCCACATCCGGCATCCAATACACATGTGTTAGAGGATATTAAATTAAGATCAATATGAATCATGAAGATTGTACCTGAGGTTTGCCCGGCATCCCTCTTAGCTTGCAACTCTTTGAGACGGACAAGACAATTTCTTGCCCAATGTCCTACCTCCCCACATTTAAAGCATGGGTTATTCGAAGCAACCTCTTGCTTCTTCTCCGCTGGTTTTGGTGGTGGCAGTTTTACAACTCCCTTTCCCTTTCCCTCGACGTGTAACCTTCCGTATTTTCGTTATCTAAATGTTAATTTTGTTATGTACTTGTAAGGGCCTTTATGTCATTTACGAAACTGTGTGGGTTATTTATGATTGTTTCTTTCATTTTTCATTAATTCATTAATTTATGAATTAATAATTTGATTTATTAAATTAAACATAATAATAATAATAATAATAATAATAATAATAATAATAATAATAATAATAATAATAATAATAATAATAATAATAAATACATTTATAAACTTTGAATGTTAGTTATGAACTTTAACAAGAAAGAATAATAATAAGGAAAAAAATAATAATTTATAAAAGTTAAATAATTAATAAGTTAGAAAAAAATGTTTAATTAAGTTAAGGGGTTTTTATGTCAACTTGGAAACTTAAAATGGAAGCTTATAACATAAAATGATAAGAACTAAAACTACAGGTGCCAGTTATGTAAACTTTCAAAAACCCAACCCCAACCCTTTCTCTCTCCTCGATAATCCATCCACCGGCCACCGGACCTCCGGCGTGGCCAAAACTCCACCGAAAACATGGATTTTTCAGCCTTTTGCCCCTAACCGTTTCGCGAAACCGATTCAAACTTGATTATTAACTTTAATTGAGTTCAAGTGACGGTTATGAGGACGATTGGACTCGAGTAACCGATTACTCTCAAACGCAAACCCTTCGAAAATTAAAAACTAATAATAATCTAATTAATTGAACTTAAATGATTGTTTAACTATTCGTAATCTATCACCACTTGCAATTTCATCTGAAACACGCACGAACACCAAAATCAACTCTCAAAACTCATCACGATCTGCAGCTAGCCGAACCCTATCTTCTCTACAATATTACCTTCAATTGACATAGGGTTTTCGTTCTTCTACACAATTAGAAGCTTCTGTTTCCACGAATTTGGTTTTAATCAACACTATCTTCTTGAATCAAATCCACCACAGTCGCGACCTATTCTCTTGCTATTATCATCAAAAAGACTTCAATCCAAGTAAGTTACTTACACTAATACACTCGGTTTTACTTAGGGATCAAAAGCCCTAATCTTGATTCCACTAAACTTCATGAATTGATATTCAATTTGATCGAAATCAAATCTAGGGTTCTTGAGCAATTGAGGTTTTATAATTAATGTTTATAACTTTTTTAGTGGAATTAAACTAGACCTGGGCTTCTAGCCCAACCGGTTAAAGCTTTACACCTTCACATTGGAGGTTTAGGGTTCGAACCCAGCCTCTAACATTATTTTTTTAAGTCAATTCTATAAATTGAAATTTCAGAAATTGACATGTTATTAATCATCAAATTAAATTATTTTGTTAACAAAAACATTTCAGAAATCATTAAATTAATTTTTGAAGATTTTAAAACTTATAATTTTTAATTTTAATTACTTTTAAAGAATAACAAAAGTTATAAAAACATTATTATTATTTTATGAGATTTAAATGTTATAAATCTACTATGACTCAAACTTAGATTGTTTCAACATTTTACAAACACTTTAAATAATTAATTATTCAAATACTTATTTAAATAATTATTTAAATAATTATTTAAATAAATAATTATTTGATTTTTCATTTAACCCTGTTATATCATAAGTAGTTATTAAATTAATTATTTCTTTTAACATTTATACTTAATCTTTATTAAATCAATTATTATAAATTAAGCTATTTAATTTCACTAATCATTCAATATCGTTCTCAATCTTAATTATTTAATTGACTTATTTCTTCTTTATTGAAACAAAACATAATCAATTATATTATTTTATTTAATTTAATTATTAAAATCCCAAATTCCAATTGAAACCTTAGTTCACGTTAAATCGTTAATCTTATTATTAACCTTAATCTTGTAATATATACATTTAGGTACCTTGTAAAGGTATTCGTTGGAACATCGTTTATATTCTTATAATCACCTTATATACATATACGTCATTTGAGTTTTTCATACCCCTTTTTACTTTATTTCACATATTTGGGGGTGAAACACGTTAACCTTATAAACTTACACTTGTAAACATCTTGATACTTGTAAATGCACATGCAATTCAACTTTACTTTTTGACATGGTTATTTGTATTTTTGTGAGTTTTATATGATATACATTATACGTTGACAATCATTAACTATTACTAGCCTAGCGACGTCATAGATTTATGAGCCTGACAAGCCTATTTGGTGGCCCTAGTGTCGTATTCTTGAGCACTATGGGTCCAAGTACACTTAGCTAATCATTTAATTTTGTAATCTTGTAATCTGTCAAGGTTTGATTGTAGCTATATGTGTTCTATAAACTTGAATAATGCATAACCATTGACATGAACTGCTACTTGTAAATCTTTTGCTATATTTATTTATACTTAACCCATGGAAACTTACCAACTTTTATAGTTGACCTTTTATTTTTAACATGTTTCAGGAAATGCTTAAGTTTGATGTCATCTCTTGAAGTGTGCTCACATCTAGGATTTGGACCTAGATAAATGAATAAATTGTCTTGGAGTATTTATCTTATGTTATGTTTATTTTTTGTTTGAGACTTATGGTTGTAATTTGCATTTTAAAACTTATGGTAATAATATTTGTATTAAATGGTAGCGTTATATGGTTGTGAACAACCTTAACTCTCACATCTCGAAAATTCCGCCGTTAAGGTTGGGGTGTGACATAACGAACCGTTTACCATTGGCAACACTTGCCTTGTGTGCGGGGTGAGGCCTCTTCTTGTTCCCACCTTCACAGATGGTGAGAATAGGTAAAACCCTTTTAGCCATGGCCGCCTCAGCTATTTTGAGCATAGAGTGAAGCTCACTTATGTTCTTATCCCACCCATTTATGTTATAATTCATAATAAAGTTGTCAAACCTTTTTGACAAAGAGTGAGGATCAAATCCATAGCCAACTCTTTTGAGACGGGACAATTCCGCCTTTCGAGGCGGTCTATGTGGCTCTTCATCTTAAGTACATAAGATGAGATCGATTGGGTGTCATTCATACGACATGCATGGAGTGCTCGAACTGTTTCGAAGCGCTCTACCCTTGCTTGTTGTTGGAACGTTTCCTTCAACTTGGCAATCATGTCGTATGCTCCATGATGTTCATACTCCTTTTGGAGATCCGGAGTCATACTTGCCAACATGAGGCAAGACTTTTGGACCGAGTCCTCAGTGTATTTCACCCAATTATTGTAGGCCTCCTCATCTTCCTCATTGAGTTGATCGGGAATCGGATCGTCTAAAATATATGACCGTTTCTCTTGCTTGAGAAAAATTCTCAAGTTTCGAAACAATCGATAAAGTTGTTATGATTTAGACGCTCCTTTTGGAGAATGGTTCTTAGTGATAGGGTATGAGCGGACGGGATATCATTGTTGTCAATGTTATTGGTGGCCATCTACAAAATTTAACAAAGTCCAATTTTAGTATTTGCAATATTATCATATTTTAATTATTAATACCCTTTTATGTGTCATACACAAATTAAAATTCTAGAATCCAACGTTATATTTAAATAGTGGTTAGGTGACCTTTATCCCATTATTTAAATTAACAAGGTAGTCAACATTTGACAATTGCAACCCTTTGCAACTTTTGGAGGTATTGGATCGAATTAAACATCATATGTATAGTCGGCATGATTATCCCATCAACACCTTTTGTAAACCACATTATAGGTGATACATTTAACATGTTTTTCAAATCAAGTCACCCTACTAACACATACATGTGAGTTTACCAACATAAGTGGTTAGGTGACCTTTATCCCACAAATATGGTATTCCCACCACAAATCACAAGTTCCCTCAAAATGGTTAGGTGTCTTTAATCCCATTAAGAGTTTCCAAGTGACTCAAGTGCTGTGCAAAAGGATGGTGTTAAATTTGTTTTTAAAAAGGATTTTAGTTTTCATAATTCTAGTTTAGAAAACTCTATGTACCTTGTATTTGCATGCTTTCAAACACATTGTACCCTATGGTTCCTTTTGTAATAAAACCCTTTTTATTTAAATTCATTAATCCTTTTAATAACCTTTTATTAACCACTTAATGATAAAGAACCATATTATTTCAGCTTGTTATGTTTATTAATTAGTTTGTTATGCATATCCATATATCAAACAACCATCATAAAATAAACAACCAAACAAGCACAACCATATAATCACAAGTGCATAACCATAGCTACTAAGTTGACTACACTTGTTTGCCATGACAAGTGTTGTCATTTGGTCTTTCCTAAGGGTTAATAATAACACATTAAAATGTGTTCATGAACTCCCACGTGAATCCGCATCCAAATGCTTCAAATGTCCATGTCTTTGTGTCCTTCCTTTGTATCTTCCTTTGAGTCTCCAACTTGTACATCTTCTTTTACAAAAATTATATCCTAATACAATTTTTCTAATAAAAGAAATGCACCTAATCTATTTATTACATAACCAAAAAATAAATAAATTACAACCCAAAGATACAAACAACAAATATTATTACAACCCTTTAATTAATAAAACCAAACATGACAAAACATTCAACCAAATCCAAAACACACTTGGTCAAGGCTATGTTGTGCACCAAAACATGTATCCAAATACAAGATTCAAGAACAAAATGAACTCCCTTTTTAACCCTTAAAATCTCGGCCAACATAAACCAAGTTTTTAGGGTTTTTATCCAAACAACAAAATCAACCACTTGACTTTAATCTTTCAAGATTTATTCTAAAGCATGTAAAATAAAACTTGAAAGACAAGGGATTCATATATCCAAAACAAATCATCCCCTAATGGGTTGAGAAAGTCTAAAAAAAACTAATTTTTCTTGAACTTTTAAAGCAAGTTTTCCACATAACCGGCTCTAGATGCCATTGTTGGGTTTGTTACATGTTTATCAAAGATTGTTTAACCATTTAAACAAAACGCAACAGATATTTAGAGATATAAAACATTTTTTAGATGCTGAAAATAAACCATTTTATATTTAAGAAGACAAACCCAAGAACAAGGATCATATATATGAAACAAATGCTATCAAACGAAACCAACCATAGGGTGTTCTTAGAATACTACCTTTCTAAGAACAAGAAGATGTGAGATGGATAATAGATGAAGAAGATGATGTTCTTGAATGGAAGCCTACAAAGAAGAAGACCTCAAGCTAGTATACAAAGAAAGCCTACAAAGAAGAAGACCTCAAGCTAGTATACCCACAAGCCTTTCAAACACGCCTAACTTGTTAGGAAGTTAAACACCAAATCTTCTTCTTGACCTTCTTATTAATCCGAAAATTGCAAGGAGAAAGGAGGAAAAGAGAGTTGCACTTGGTGTGTGAGAGATAAATTAGGTTGAGTGTTGTGTGAATATGGTTAATTTCTTGTAATAAATCAAGACAAATAATCCCAAGGAGAACCACCAAGGGGTGGCCGAAATTATTCAAATGGGTTCCCACTTATTTGAAATTTTATCACACATTATTTAGTATAAGTTTATAAAATTAACCTATTTTAATTTTATAACTCAACCACACTCTTATTTATTATTGTTTAACCTACTTAAATAATAATACAAATAACTTCTCATGAACAAATTATCCATATAATTTGTTCTATTTCAAATGCAATAATTTAGAAAACCCATTTTCTAAATTTGTGTCAATATTTATTTGGTTGATCATATCAACAAATAAATATTTATTGGTGTTTGCTTAGCTCAGGAAGATGATGGAGTATGTAATAAAGGTGGAGTTGGAAACAGGAGTAAAATTCAGAACAGAGGGTCCAAACCCTGCTTATGCTCATCAAGAAAAATCTGCTCCTGCTATGCCAGTTGTTGTAGAAAGCAAAGACAGGCACAAGGGTAAAGGAACAATTATTAAAGAGCCAAGATATGTGATTCCAGGCCAAATCTGGCCTCTTGGAACAATAGTTAGAGAGACCACACATGAAAAATCAAGTGTGATTTAACTGTATAATCATCTCACAACTCCTGGATTTGCTAAGGAAAACAAGATAATTACATGGAAATATGTTCCAGACCGGGATTGTGTAGCAATAAATAGGGCATCTGGTATGATACAATACTTCCTACTGATTGAATCATCATATCACTTCCGGATGCTGATATATCTGATCTTCAAAGCATTCCTATAACCAACTATCTAATCAGTCCAAGGGGAAGAGACTTCTCTGTGATTGTTGGAAAGTTGAGAACCAAATTTAAAGATGACGTGTTGAAGGAAGAAAGAAGAGAAGATAATGAGCATAAAAGAAGGAAACAAAAACAAAGAAGGTCCCAATCCAGCTCTTCTCATCTTGTAAATGATGAATTTTTAAGGAGAGTTGGATATACAAACAGAAGCACAGCTACAATCAAGAGTATTGATAGAAATCAATACATATTTCCAGTTATAGAATGGGGATATATGAAAAGAACAAAAGAGCTTATGCTACTGATAACTGAATCTAAGAAGAAAGATTCAAGCATAAGAAGTTTTGATCCAATAGAGATCAAACTTCTCCATCCAAGCTATACTTCATACCTTCATGATAAATATTTTCCAAAGCTGAAAGATGAACATGTTCAAAGTTACATATGCTTATATGTGCACATGATTCAAGTGATTGACAAGTTGCATGCCAAGGCCTACAAAGAAAAAGATTTGAGGCTGGTCAGCTGATGCGATTTGAAATTCCAACTATCACTGAATTAAGAATAACAGAACAAGATAAGTTGGAGATTGTCAACAATAATAGTATAATTGCTACATTGACAATAGAAGAAGATATGCTTGGTCAAGTTTTGATACTTTGAAGAGAATAAGAAGAATGGAGATCAAGTACAAGTATGATGATCAAAATGAAGCAGTCTCCTACATTAACAAAAAGAATATGGCAAGAGTCAAGGAGCTATCATGTTTGAAGAGTTTATTACAAGTTGTTAAGCCTAAGGGGGAGTATTGTTAGGTCAAGATTCAACAGGTCTAGACTCATTGTATAGGCTTAGAACTTTAATCATCTCTTATAATAAACTCTTGTACATATTTATCTTTTTGTATGCAATATATGTCTAGGTTAACCCAAATAATTATGTGTTGATTTATATGTGTGATTGTAGGAAGAACATCATACTTTGTCAATTTTCAAAATTTACTAAGTGTAAGAGTTATCTACGTGTAAGGCCCCATCCCGGGCGACCTCATAGTTGGAGTTGGACATCAGAAACACAAGTTCTCAAACATCGAATTTCATTGATGTACAAGCGGAACATACAAAAATTTTCATCGTTTAGACATTTACATCAAAAAGATAAGTATAGTTATCAACTCAAAAATCTATGCCAGGATGCCGGTCTCGACCATATGCCAAGTAGCTTCCATATACATGCCAAGCTCACTCCATAATGTACAGCATACCTATCAATCTAATATGCATACAGAAAGTCAACAACGCTAAGTGAGTTCTAGGTTTACTTTAATGGAACTATATCATACACGTATACTTCATCATACTTTAACCTCATTTAAACTTTAGCTTTCTTTATCATACTTTAACACCTAATAAACTTTAACTTCTCGCTTACAATAGTGTAAGATTGCTTTATCAATTATAAAACTCGTTCTATAAGTATACTTTAGCCCTTTACTTTTCCGTTTACTTTATCGTCACGTTACCCATACTCTACTGTTACTTTATCTATACTTTAGATTTATTATTTTACTTTATCTTTGAACTTGGCACAAAGCATAGTTCCTTTAAGGGGTGAGAATGCAACAGATGCCATTCTCCTTTAGCAAGTGAGCATAGCAAGAGTATGGCTCCTATGTGAGAATGCACCCAAGCATATCTTCTTTAGCGGTTTGAGCACACCAATTTGTAGCTCCTATGTGAGGATGCACCAAGCAAAATCCTTTAGCGTTTGAGTACACCGATGTGTAACTCCTATGTGAGTATGCCCCAACCAAACTCCTATGTGAGAATGCCCCAAGCAAACTCCTATGTGATAATGCAACAAGCATACCTCCTTTAGCATTTGAGTACACCGATTCCTATGTGAGAATGCCCCAAGCAAATTCCTATGTGAGAATACACTAAGCATATCTCCTTTAGCGGTTTGAGCACAAGCATATCTTCTTTAGCGGTTTGAACACACCGATGTGTAACTCCAATGTGAGAATTCCCCAAGCAAACTCCTATGTGAGAATGCACCAAGCATATCTCCTTTAGCAGTTGAGCACCGATGTGTAACTCCTATGTGAGAATTCCCGAAGAAAACTCCTATGTGAGAATGCACCAAGCATATCTCCTTTAGCGGTTTGAGCACATCGATGTGTAGCTCCTATATGAGAATGTAAAAAATACAATCCTTCTTTGCCAGTGCTTGCAAGACTTCTTTAGCGCGCTTTGACATTTTCACAGTTGTGCTTTATCGGGTAACTATACTTGAATTATTATTCAAGTTCATTAACGTTCGCATGTGACTTTATCATCGTTCTTTAACTACTTTAACTTTAATGATATATATAATATTTATATATCTATATACTTTATCTCTTTAGCATTGAGTTCATCGTTTGTTTATCTTTATCATCCGCTATACGGGAAAACTTTACACGTAAACAGTCAAGTTTTCACGCGAGAATATCATCATTCACGCGAGAGCTTCTCATTCGTGCAAGAACTCCTCACTCACGCGAGAACATTAGTTTTCGCACGAAAACCTAATCATTCGCGCGAGAACTCCCCCTACTTTGACAGCTTGCTGGACAAGTTTCCACATTAGTGCGAGAACTTTTGAAAAGTAACCGTTAGGCTCGAAAAACCTACTTTTCATGCGAGAGCATGCTCCCCACGCGATAACTTTTCTGTACATAAAACTTTATCCACAAGTTATCGATTCTTTAACTACTTTAACATCTAAAATGTGCTATAATAGTTTCTATCATCATACTTTATCAAAACATTCATTAAAGTATGCATATTAGCCCAAAGACATGGAAAACACATAAAAGAAGGGTCTAGAAACTCACCTTATGATATCTTGCACCCGAACAACACCTAAACCACGAGTGTTACGGTCAGAAGCTACATAATCATGAAAAATATCATTACACACTATACATAAATGCATAATTTCAATGTATATCGTCGGGTACATACCTTAGACACCACCTAGCACCGATTTCTCTCTCTCCTTAAGAACAACAGCAGTAATTTTCACGTGAAGTGTAGAAATCTAGGTGTCTGGGTCTATTATAGTGTCTCCCTCTCCTCCCAGCTGTTCTCGCGCGAGAACCTTGTTTTGAGCGAGAACTTTGTTCTACGCGAGAACTTTAAACTCGCGTGAAAACTCTCTCCTTTCGCGCGAGAACTTCAACCTTCTTCAAAAGTTTGAGGTGTTACAGTCCACCCCCTTATTTGGGTTTCGTCCCCAAACCCTTTATTCATTGAACAACTGAGGATAATGTTGTCTCATCTAATCTTCGGATTCCTAAGTGGACTCCGACCCCTTCCTATGCTTCCACTGTACTCGGACAAGTGGAACCACTTTATTCCTCAATCTTTTCTCCTTCCTGTCTAAGATTGCTACGGGTTGTTCCATGTAGTTCAACCTGTCATCAATCTCCACATCCTCCAATAGAACGTGAGTGCTTTCATCTATTAGACACTTACGCAGGTGTGACACGTGAAAGGTAGGATGAATCCCACTCAACTCATCTAGTAGTTTTAGCCTATATGCCACTTCCCCCAACGGGCTACTATCTTGAAAGGCCCAATAAAGTGAGGGTTTAACTTTCTTCTCTTTTGGAATCAAACGATTCCTTTCTAAGGAGAAACCTTTAGCATCACATTATCACCTACATTAAACTCAATCGGTGTATGGCGTTTGTCGGTATAGGACTTCTGCCTGTCTTTAGCGGCTTTCATGTAGTCCTTAATTCTGCCAAGCTTCTCATTGGTCGTGTCTATGACCTCAACACTCCCTAACTCCTTCTATCCGATCACCCCCCAACACACTGGGGTCCTACACCTCCGACCATAAATCATCTCATATGGGGGCATACCAATACTGGCATGGTAGCTTTATTGTATGATAATTCTACTAATGGTAGGTGACTATCCCAACTTCCACCAAAGTCTATGATTAATGCTCGAAGCATATCCTCCAACGTCTAGAAGGTCCGTTCAGATTGGCCATCCGTCTGTGGCTGGTATGCTATACTGATGTGTAGCTTCATTCCCATAGCATCATTAAACTTCTTCCAAAATTTCGATGTAAACCGTGTATCTCTATTAGAAATAATCGACACCGGTATACCATGACGGGTAACTATTTTGTTGATGAACAATTTAGCTAGCCACTCCGAGTTATACATCTCTCGGATAGGTAGAAAATGAGCACTCTTTGTCAACCTGTCTACTATAACCCATATGGCACCATTACCTTTAGCTGTACGAGGTAGCTTCATTATGAAGTCCATAGTGATATGTTCCCACTTCCATTCAGGGATCTCCAATGATTGGATTTTCCCATATGGCTTTTGGTGCTCAGCCTTAACCTAAAGACACGTCAAGCACCTTTCTACATACCTCGCCACGTCAGCTTTCATCCCCAGCCACCAATAATTCTTCTTCAAGTCTTGATAAATTTCGTTGGTCCCTAGATGAATCGAGTAGCAAGTCTTGTGGGTTTCATCTAACACTTTTTCTTGCTGCCCCCCATGACTAGGAATCCACACACACCCGAATCTAGTTTTGACACCGTTGGTGTTTTTTTCTAGATTCGCGACCTGCCCTTTTATCCTATCTGTGTTCACGTGTTCGGGTTCTAGAGCTGATACCTGAGCCTCACAGATTTGTTTTATCACATCAGGAGTCATAACCAACTGATAAGTCTTCACCCGAATCGGCTCGGGTCACTCCTTTCGGCTAAGGGCATCGACATAACGTTGGCCTTGCCTGGATGGTAATGAATCTCATAGTTGTAGTCTTTTATAAGCTTCAACCATTGCCTCTATCTCATATTGAGATCCTTCTGCTTGAAGAAATACTTTAGACTTTTATGGCCTGTAAAAATCATGCACTTGATACCATACAAGTAGTGTCTCCAGATCTTTAATGTGAATACAACAGCAACCAGCTCTAAATCATGGGTAGGGGAGTTCACTTTCTAAATCTTTATCTGTCAGGACGCGTACGCTATGACATTGCCTTGCTACATTAGTCACACCCTAACCCTTAATGAGAAGCATCAGAATAGACAACCAAGTCTTGGTCCCCTTCTAGCAGTGTTAATACAGGAGCTTGTGTCAACCTTCTTTTTAGCTCTAGGAACAAATTCTCCTGGTTTTCGCTCCATTCAAACTTCATGTCTTTCCTCGTCAACTTGGTCACCGCTGAGGTAATCTTGGAAAAGTCCTGAATGAACCTCCTGTGGTAACCTACCAATCCGAGGAAACTTCGGATTCAGACGGCGTCTTTGGCGAATTCCACTTCATCACTGCTTCCACTTTAGCAAGATCGACCGTGATCCGTTCTGGGTTAATCACATGACCCATAAAGTGCACTTCATGTAACCAAAACGTGCATTTGGAGAATTTCGCATACAACCTCTCCCTTCTTAGAGTTTTTAACACCTCACGGATGTGACAGGCGTGGTCCCCTCATACTCTGAATAGATCATGATCTCGTCTATGAACACTATCATTGATTTGTCGAGCATTGGTTGACAAATCCTATTCATCAGATCAATGAAGGCTACAGGAGCATCGGTTAGACCAAACGACATCACGAGAAATTCATAATGCCCATATTGCGTCCGAAATGCAGTCTTCGGGATATCCTGCTCGTTAACCTTTAGTTGGTGATAACCCGACCGAAGATCAATCCTCGAGAACGAACTTGCACCTTGCAACTTGTTAAACAGATCATCAATCCGAGGTTAAAGGTATATATTCTTCACCGTGTGCTTATTTAGCTGTCTGTAATTGATGCACATTCTCATGCTACCATCCTTCTTCTTCACGAACATTATCGGAGCACCCTAAGGCAAAATGCTCGGTCTAATAAATCCTTTATCAAGAAGGTCTTGTAGTTGGGTGTATAATTCGTTCAGCTCTGATGGAGCCAAATGATTTGGCACTTTAGTGATGGGCTGAGCTCCTGGCACTAGGTCGATATAAAACTCTATGTCATGATCGGGCATTACCTCTGTCAAGTCCTCAGGGAACACATCCGGGAAAGTACATACCACGGGTACATCTGACAACTTTATAGTTTCAGCTTTAGCATCTTTAGCGTACGCCAAGAATGCTCGACATCCTCGTCTCATAAACTTTTTCTACCTTTATCATGGATATCATCTTCGGAACTTCGCAAACTTTATCGCCGTAAATCATGACTATCTTACCATCAGGCGTTTCACTCGAATCATTTTCCTCCGACAAACGATATTAGTAAGCGGCTAACCAATCCATGCCCAACACAACATCAAATTCTCCTAGGGTCATAATGAATAGCCTAGCGGGGAATCTATGACCTTCCAATTCTATGTTATAATCCTCTAAGGCCTTGGTTATCTTAGTAGTATTTCCAATCATAGTTTCTACTTCAAACACATTATCTATTTCTTTAGCCTTAGCATTCATCGTATCATAGAAGGTAGCAGATATTAAACTCCTACTTGCACCAAAATAGAAAAGAACATAAGCAAGTATGTTGTTAACCTGAAACATACCTGACATAACATCAGGTTCCACCATGGCTTCCTCTCTCATCATCATGAAAGTCCTAGCCTTGGCCCTTGGCTTGTCACCAGCCTTCTTCTCCTTCTCAACCTTTTTCCCTTTAGATGAGTCAACCCCTCTCGTCTCCGTGCACTCTCGACTGTAGTGCCCCAACTTGCCACAGTTGTAGCACTTCACCAGACTAGGGCAGTCTTTGGAAAAATGCCCGTCTTCCGACATCTGATACACAGACTCAAACCGAGCTGCCTTCACCGGCATGCTTCCTTCCATACTTCCGGCAATCATCGGATGACTCTAATTTCATCTTTTTGGCCTAAGCAACAGACCTCTCATTTCTCTCTCGTTTCACATTCTCCGACCAACTCTTCTTCTTCATCCCCTTAACAGGCTCATCAGCCACCACGTCATCATACACTATTCCACTCAGCTCCACCAAAAACTCATAGGTCTTCAGCCCGCATTCCTTCATAAATGTCCTGACCTTTAAAGGCAAACCTTACATATAACACTTCATTCTTGTCTCATCATTACTCACCAGGTGAGGCACCAACCTCGCCATCTCGTTAAAACAATAGGTGTATTTTCTATGGGTCATACTCCAATTCTTAAACCCCAAGAACTCTCTTTCTACCCTACCGAGCCCATTCTGAGGGCAGAACTTCCTCATTACCAGCTCTTTCAGGTTGTTCCACTTCAAGTTCCTGAACTCACAAGGGTCTTTAGTCTGCTTGATTGTGTTCCACCAGTGAATAGCTTCGTCGACAAACTAGTAGGCTGTAAACTTCACAACCTGATCAACCTTACATTCACTGATCTTGATCACTGCCTCCATCTCCGACACCTAATGTAGAGTGGCAATAGCACCACCCTTGCCATCAAGTGACGGAGGGTTGCATTCTTTGAAGATGAAGTACAAACGCCCTCTAGCTAATTCCCTATTAGTTTCATCACCCGCATCCTTCCCATCCTTTCCTGAGCATTCCCTAACGCCTTCACTGTCTTTCTTGCTGACTCTGTTCTTTGCCTCCATCATCTACTCTTTGGTTACCTCATTCATGGCCTCAGTTATGATCGAAGCCATGATGTCATGAAGAATCTTGTGGACTTCATT
Organism: Flaveria linearis; assembly: GCA_024085815.1. NCBI lineage: Eukaryota > Viridiplantae > Streptophyta > Magnoliopsida > Asterales > Asteraceae > Flaveria > Flaveria linearis. The sequence goes on along the minus strand of CM044004.1, from coordinate 45,592,618 downwards.
ACCAATGGCTTCCCTAACAATGGGTTCCATGGTAATCCTCTCCTCAGAGTGATGAGAGTTTTCCTCACTGGTAGTGTGAACAGAGTCCACGAGCACCTCCTCAGTCGTCTGCCTTCTGTTCCTGCTGACTGGTGGTCTACCCCTACCACGAGCACCCCCTAGAGTAGCCTTCTTTCTTCCAGTCATAACTTTCTATAAAATACGGAAAAGCAACGTTATCATTCGAGGTAATGGTTTAGTTCATGTCGAGAAATGTAAGTTTATAATGACAGTGGTCAGTTATAACTAACTACTTACTTTACTTTTCATGCCCCAAAACTTTCCCTATGCTAAGTTACATTAGTTCTCTTTCTCACATGAGTGCTATAGCCCTAAAGAATTCTATTAGTCAAAATCTTTAACTTAACCTTCCTAGCCTGGAGCTACTGGCACTGGCATCCCTTAAACGATCCCATTCTCAGTTCTAGTTCAGACATCGGAGAGTCAAAATCTCTCAAACATGGCTCTGATACCAACTTGTAAGGCCATGTTCCTGGTCGACCTAACAGTTGGATTTGGACATTAGAAACACAATTTCTCAAACATCTAATTTCATTGATATACACAGCAGAACATACAAACATTTTCATCGTTTAGACATTTACATCAAAAAGATAACTACAATTATCAACTCAAAAACCTATTCCATGATGCCGGTCTTAACCATATAAATACCAAGCTCACTCCAGAATGTATAACATACCTGTTAATCTAATATGCATACAAAAAGTCAGCGACGGTGAGTGAGTTCTAGGTTTACTTTAACAAAACTATATCATACACATATACATTATCATACTTTAACCTCACTTAAACTTTAGCTTCCTCTATCACACTTTAACATCTCATAAACTTTAACTTCTCGCTTATATTAGAGTAAGATTACTTTATCAATTACAGAACTCATTCTCTATCTATACTTTTGCCATTTACTTTAGTGTTTACTTTATTGTCACGTACCCATACTTTATCATTACTTTATCTTTTGCCTTTTACTTTAGTGTTTACTCATTCTATAACTATACTTTTGCCTTTTACTTTAGTGTTTAGTTTGTTGTCACGTTACCCGTACTTTATCATTACTTTATCTGTACTTTAACTTTATTCTTTTACTTTATCTTTGAACTTAGCACAAAGCTTAGTTCTTTTAATGGGTGAGAATGCAACAGATGCCATTCTCCTTTAGTAGGTGAACATACCAAGAGTATAGCTCCTATGTGAGAATTCACCAAGCATATCTCCTTTAGCGGTTTGAGCACACCGATTTGTAGCTCCTATGTGAGAATGCACCAAGTAAACTCCTTTAGCATTTGAGTACACCGATGTGTAACTCCTATGTGAGAATGCCCCAAGCAAACTCTTAAGTGAGAATACACCAAGCATATCTCCTTTAGCTGTTTGAGCACACCGATGTGTAACTCCTATGTTAGAATGCCCCAAGCAAACTCTTATATGAGAATGCACCAAGAATATCTCCTTTAGCGGTTTGAGCACACCGATGTGTAACTCCTATGTGAAAATGTAACGAATACAATCCTCCTTTGGCAGTGCCTGCAAGACTTCTTTAGCGCTCTTTAACGTTTTCATAGCTATGCTTTATCGGGTAACTATACTTGAATTATTATTCAAGTTCTTTAACGTTCACATATGACTTTATCATCGTTCTTTAACCATTTTAATTGTAATGATATATATAATATTTATATATCTACGTACTTTATCTCTTTAGCATTAAGTTCATCATTTGTTTATCTTTATCATTCGTTATACGGGAAAACTTACACGTAAACATTCAAGTTTTCACGCGAGATCATCATCATTCACGCAAGAACATTATCATTCGTGCGAGAACTCCTCATTCGCGTGAGAAAAATAGTTTTCATGCGAGAACCTCATCATTTATGAGAGAACTCCCCCTAATGCGACAGCTTGCTGGACAAATTTCCTCATTCTCGCGAGAACTTTAGAAAAGTAGCCGTTAGGCGAGAAAAACCTACTTTTCACATGAGAACATGCTCCCCACGCGATAACTTTTCTCAGCACAAAACTTTATCCACAAGTTATCGATTTTTAAACTACTTTAACGTCTAAAACGTTCTATAACAGTTTATATCATCACACTTTATCAAAACATTCATTAAGGTATAGCCCCAAAACAAGGAAAGCACATAAAAGAGGGGTCTAGAAACTCAGCTTATGATATCTTGCACCTGAACAACACTTAAACCAAGAGTGTTACAGTCAGAAGCTACATAACATGCAAAATATCATTACACATTATACATAAATTGAAGATCATGTATAGGTTGGTCTCACCTTCGGTTAGTATTTGTTTACATTTCTATGTAATAGGATTTATGTTAGATTTCTTTTGTAAGTTATTTATTTTATTTATCTATTTTAGAAGTCTAGCGAAACTGTGAGAGAAACTGTAGTTTCGCACACAGTTAGCTGTTAGTTCACCAGGCAAAACTGCAGTTTCTGTCGGGTGAAACTATAGTTGCGGCAGCACAGTTTCGCTTACAGCGAAACTGTCTGCGAAACTAAGACTGATATATATAGATTTCATTTTGTTTATTATTTGGCATCCTTGCAAAACCCTAATCGAATATTTCTGTTACAAGAGGATTTTGTAAGCTGGTTCTTATTGAATATAGTGAGCTTATCTTATTTCATTCGTATTGTTGCTTATTGAATCATCTTTGAATACATTTTGGTCTTCTTTGTTCTTCAAATCCTTGTGTGTGTTATTTGTTTATGGTATTGAATGATTCAAACCATCTTCTACACTGAAACCGATCAAACTGATCAATTGGACCAACAAAATGGTATCAGAGCCTTAATGCTCTTGATTGTTTGAGGTTTTTGGTTATTTTTGTTCAATACCAATATTCCTTCATTTTTATATCAAATTAGAGTGTATTTGACATGGAAGTTGATTGAATTCTACTTGTTTTTGACTGGGGAAGATTTGTGAATCATCATATCTCAAATACATGGAGATTTAGGTGATTTTAGGTTGTTTTCGGGGTTTAAAGGGTTTTCTGTTTCATCCAGTGAAACTGAGTGTTCTTCCTGCGAAACTATACTCTTCTTTCAGCAAAACTACTGTTTTTCACTCCTACCATCTTCTGCGAAACTAGGATTTTTGAACGAAAGTTCATCTGTGCTCGTGTGTCTTTACTAGCGAAATTGCTGCCGAAAGTACCCTGAACGAAAGTTCAAGCTTGTTTCCTGCGAAACTCACAACGAAACTAAGTATTTGACTGCTTCTAGCTGGCGAAATTGCTACCAAAATTATCAGTGAAAGTATCCTTGTCCGGGCGAAATTAGCTTCAGCGAAACTATCATGTCAAAGATGACTTCTCTCACTTTTGCTGATCTAGAAAGTGTTGCTCCCAATAGACCTCCAAGACTCATAAACAGGGACAATTTTGAAGACTGGAAGAGATGTCTCAAGGCCTACTTCTTTTACACTGATCACAATCAATGGGATTTAATCATCACTGGTCCGCATAAGCCAACGGTTAGTGTCGGTGGCACAGTATCTCCAAACACACACTCTTCCACATTCACCGAGAAGGATCAAAAGCTGATTGATCAAGACCAGAAAGCTTTCGGAGCCTTGACACTATGTGCAAGCACCCGATATTTACAATCGATTTGCTGAACACAAAGATGCAAAATCTTTGTATGATCCCTTGTGTGAGTTCTATGACAGAAATGAGGATCTCAAGAAATACAAGAAAGCCCAAGCTCAAAAGGAATTCAATTCATTTGTCGGACACAAAAATGAAGACCTTACTGACATCTGTTGGACCAAAAGAACCAATGAGCCAAGATCAGGAAAACCTCTAAGTCCCACATGTCACTGCAACAACTGCTGAAGACTCCCATCAGTTACAGTGTTCTCTTGCTTGAATGTCAGACTCGAGAACATCTGAAGACTCCCATCAGCTATTGTGTTCTCTTGCTTGAATGTCAGGCTCGAGAGCATCTTAGCCCCAGCCTCAGCTGTTATGACAAAGTCTGAAGAACAAAGATTGAAGATCAAAGAACTGAAGAACAACAGCTGAAGACTTCAAGTACTAAAGACCAAGTACTGAAGTATCAAAAGCTGAAGAACTAAAGAACTGAAGATCTTCTTCCGAAGCACAAAGTCTGAAGACAAAGACTGAAGACAACAACTGATGATATCTACTGAAGTCATCAGTTACATCTTCGAAGCTGTTCTATCTTCCGAAGCAAAGTCTGAAGAAAAAGACTGAGGACAACAACTGATGATATCTACTGAAGTCATCAGTTGTTATATCTTCCGAAGCTGTTACATCTTCCGAAGCCAAGTCTGAAGACCAAGTACTGAAGACTCAGAGTTTGTCACAACAACTGAAGAAGTCTTCTTCAGTTGTTGTGGTGGTTTTTCTTTTTCAGTAGTTTATTTTGTTTCAGTAATTGTACAACAACTGAAGAGCATATTCTTCAGTTGTTATAGTATCAGTAGTTTTACTTTTGTCAGTACTTAGGAACTTTTGTAAGAAGATGTCAGTTGTTGACATCTTCAGTAGTTTTATGTTTTTGTCAGTTGTAATTTGAATATTCAGTGATGTCAGAAAAAGGACATCAACCCATCCTTTTGCCGCCTATAAAAGGATGGGTAACCATACTGTTTTAATTGCCGAAACGTGCGACCAATAGAACATTTATTGTTTCGCAGAACTCTTCTCTCTCTATGTTTATGCTTTTAAGTGAAATATCTTTTATGTTCTTGCTTTAATTGCTAATTAATATGCTAAATCCGCTGCAAACATAATCTAATTGATCAAACGAGAGGCTGAGATCCTGTCAAATGGTATCAGAGCAGGTTAATCATTGATCGATTTCACTATTGATCATTTGAAACTGCTCTTTTGATCTCTCAGTTTGATCGAATTAGCAATTTGCAAGAATTAGCCATAGAGAGTGAGTTTCTGCTGTTTTCGGCCAAAATCTTGAGGTCTTTTGGTGGTTTTGAGTTACGTTTGTCGTGTTTAAACTTGTTTTTGACTAAAACCTGAGATGACAACACCAACCAATGATCCTCACAATACTGGTTCCGCAACCAAGCCTCCGATGCTGGTTAGGAACGAGTATAACATATGGCAAAGACGTATGCTACACCACTTGGCTGTCAACAGTGCTGGTTGTTGGAAGTCAGTGGTGCATGGGCCATACAAGCCTATGGTGAGCGTCCCGGAATCTAATGAACAGGTTGCGAAGAAACCTGAACAATATTCGGACGAAGATCTAAAGCTGTTCGAAATTGATGCTAGAGCCCATGGAATTTTAGCCATGGCCATTCCAAACGAGATATATTCAGGGCTCTTGCATCATGAGTCTGCTCATGACCTATGGGTTGCTCTAAAGGAACAATTTGGAGGAACTGATTCGGTCTTAGCAAACAATAGGGAAATCCTCGCCCAACAATATGAGACATTCTCATATAGAAAGGGTGAGACTCTGACCCAGCAATATGAGCGGTTCTCTTGTTTGATCTCTGAGCTAAAGATGGTTAAACAAGAGTACTCCAAAAGCCAGATGAACAACAGCTTCCTCAGGTCATTGCCTGAGAGATGGGACACATATACAATTGTCCTACGCTCCAGTGCTGATCTGGAAACTCTAACTCTCACCCAACTTCATAGGAAGTTGCTCACTTTGAGAGAGAGACAGAGCAAAAGAGGAAGCTGTCCTCTTCTGGCAAGCTCGCTGATGACTTTGTCCAAGGTAATGCTGCCTTGATAAGTCATGAGTCAGAATATGCTTCATCAGAAAGTTCTTATGATGAGCATATTGATTTCTCTACTAACTCAGAACAAGCTTTTGTTGGTGTTAGTAGTTCAGGAGGTGGTGGTGACAACTTGTGTTTTCTGATGGAGGATTTGAAGGGCATTCCAGATGATGATCTGGAAGAGATGGATATTTTGAACCAAATGGCAATGATAAATATCCGCTCTCAGAAGTTCTACAAAAGAACTGTAGGAAATTCCCAGGACTCTCTGGCAAAACCAAAGTTGGTTTTGACAAGAGCAAGTTGAGGTGTCACAAGTGCCAAAGACTTGGACACTTTGTAAGAGAGTGTAGATCATCTGGATCTAACTCATCTGCACCCTTTGTGACTTTTCCCAGCAATAGCTCACAGCACAAAGGGCAACCTTCCTACACTTCTTCCCATCCATCTCAGGAACAAGCACCACCTGCTTATTTTGTGCCACAGGGTCATATACCATATCCTTACCCCTGTTACTACATGCCTCAGTCTGGTCAAACTCAAGCACCCTCGGCTCAACCACCTCATGCTCTTCCAGAGCCCCAATCTTCCTAATCTCATCATCACACACAACCTCAACAACAAAGCTTTTTCACCCCAACTGCTGTTGACTGGAGTAGTCTACCAGAAGAGCTATCTGGTCAGGAACCACTACTCCAAGGTGCTGGTCAACATGGTGGTGATCAACCTTTTGGAAATCTTGCTCTGATGGCCCTTGATTTTGCTGAAGGGTCATCATCTAATGCCTCATCTCAGGTATCCACTGAGGCAAAAGCCAAGCTTTGTTCAGAGTCATGCATAGCAACATTTGCTTCTATTAGAGAAGCAAATGTAGCTTTAATAGATAAAAATCTTGAGCTTGAGCACACGATTTCCAAAAGAAAAGCTGATTTTGAGGTTGTTCTAAAAGATAAAAATGATGAGATTTACAAGCTTAAATGCCAAATCAAAGATGCTAAAGCTAGGGAAGATGTACTTCTAGAGAAGTACAAGGACCTCAAGGAAACTCTTGCAACCACCCAAGTTGAGTGTGATCGATGGGTGCAATCATGCAAGGGTTTTGAAATGCTTCTTAGCAAGCAATCAGCTTCCAATGTGAAGTTTGGCATTGGTTATAATCACACTGCTCCTCCCACAGATTTCATTTCAAGAGCAGAAGTTGAATCTGATGGGGAGAGCAATAACCAATCCTTCTCATCATGTGACCTACTATCCTCTGAATCAGCATCATCAGAGATAGATGTTAGCATTTACAATGGTTCAGATGCTGACTGTCACATGACCAAAAGGCTGATCAACTCAGGAGTTGTCACTAGAAGTACTGAAGGTACTGGAGAGCAAGTGACAACATCTAAAGTTCAAACCTCAAATACTGTTAGCACTAAAGAGAAGAAAACTAACAGAAGGAAAGGTTTGAAGACAGCTAGAGAGGATACCAGGAAAGCAGGCACTAGGAAGAAAACTGCTAGTACTGATGACAAACAGCTGAAGAACAAGTCTTCAGCAGTTAAATCCTCTTCAGCTGATGATCAGCATAAGATGAAGAAAAAGCCATGTGAGATATGTGGCTTGTTCAATCATCTTACTGATGATTGCTGGTACAAAAGGGGTTCCAAACTCAAACAGAAGGAGAAAATTACTGAAAGCATCAATAAAATGAAGAATGAGTTTGAAACCAAGTTTGTACTAGCAACATCCAAGCCTGAAATCCCTAAGCCCAAAGCTAAATCTAAAAAGAAGGTAGGGATAACTCAGGCAACAGCTGAGGTTGCTCAGAAAAAGATGGTACAACATAGGAACTCATCATCAGCAAACTCCAATGTGTCTGAAAAGCTGAAAGCTTTATCACAGAATCAGACACAGTTGGTGATGATGGTTCAGCAGCTAGTGGGAAGAGTCAACCACTTAGATGCTCCTGTGTTGAAACCACAGAAAAGGAAGTCCAAGCCAAAGGGTTCCTCTTCTGTACCATCTTTTTCACCTCAAGCTGTCACACAAAACACACCTGTTAGTGCTGCACCTGTAGCTGAGAACAGACCCAAAACCAAGCAGGTTTGGGTGTCCAAGACTAACTAACACATGGCTGTGTTTGCAGGGTTCTTCAACATGCCATAGAAGCATCTGGTATGTAGACAGTAGAGGATCCATGCACATGACAGGAAGCAGCTCCCTTCTTAATGACTACTCTCAAGGAAAGAAGGGATTTGTTTCTTTTGGCAATGATGCAAAGGGTTACATCATAGGAAAAGGCTTTGTTTCCAATGGGGAAATAAGGTTTGATGATGTTAACCATGTGGAGAATCTCAAGTACAACCTCTTGAGTGTCAGTCAAATGTGTGACAAAGGCCATGTTGCCCTTTTCACAAGCCAGAACTGTCGGATTCTGTCATCCAAAGTTCTGAGTTTGATTGACAAGGCATTGGATGAACACACTCTCCTGAAGGCCAACAGGATAGGAAGAGTGTATGCCTTAGATCATTCCAAAAAGATGGATCTAAAAGGCCATCCTTGCCTATTCTCCAAGGCATCTCCTCAAGAGTCTACACTATGGCATAGAAGGCTGGGTCATGTTAATTTCAAGAACATGAATCAGCTTATAAGCCATGGTTTAGTAAGAGGATTGCCTCTGAAGGAGTTCAAGTGTGAAGATGACTGCACTGCTTTCTTGAAAGGAAAACAACACAAAGTTTCATTCCCTTCAATAGAAGAACCAAAGTCCACTGCTTGCTTACAACTTCTACACATGGATCTCTTTGGTCCTGTCAGAGTAATGAGCATGGCAAAGAAGAAATACTGCCTGGTAATTGTGGATGATTACTCCAGGTTTGTATGGACTTTCTTCTTGCACTCTAAGGATGAAGCAGCAAAGACAATAATGAACTTTGTGTTACAAGTAGAAAAGCAGTATTCCCTACAGGTCAAGTGTGTGAGGAGTGACAATGGAACAGAATTTAGAAACCACACACTTGATGAGTTCTACCTGTCCAAGGGAATTAGAAGGCAGTTTAGCATTCCTAGAACTCCTGAGCAGAATGGAGTGGTGGAGAGAAAGACCAGGACCCTCATTGAAGCAGCAAGGTCAATGTTGGCTGACTCTGGGTTGCCACTGACCTTTTGGGCTGAAGCTGTCAATACAGCTTGCTATGTACAAAATAGAGCTTTAGTAAATAAGAGGTTGATGAAGACACCTTATGAAGTTCTTCATCACTTGGCCCCTCTTATTTCATTCTTTAGAGCCTTTGGGTGTCCATGTTTATTCTCAACACTAGCATCCCACTCCATAAGTTTGCTAGTAAGGTGGATGCAGGGTACTTTGTTGGTTATTCATCAACTTTCAAAGCATACAAGTCTTCAGCTGTAGAACCAAGGGGGTTGAAAAAACTCTGCATGTTAAGTTCAATGAATCTCCAAAGGACAAGATTCCACAAAACCCTGTGGAGTTGTTTGATCTGAACATACTGCAATATGTTCCTTATCAACCTCCATCTGTTGAGCCTGTCAACAGATCTCCACCTGGTGGTACTGATGATGATGTAGTCAGTACTCACCTCTTCAGGATCAGTGACAACCTGCCTATGTTTACTGAACCTGATGTTCCTGTAGCCTCAGCAGCTCCATCCACTACAAATGCTGATGCGATTTCTGCCTGCTCTACTTCGTTTGAGCTGCCATCCTCTACATGGTTTCAGGAATCTCCATCACCATCTGTTGCTGCTGATGGGTCTACAAACACTTGCACAGATATCATTGTTTATCAAGAACTCAAGAATCACCCCACATCACAGATCATTGGTGATATCCATGCTGGAGTTTCAACCAGGAATCAATTGTCTAGCTTCTGCTTCTATGCTCTCTTCATTAGTCAGCAAGAGCCAAAGAACTATCATATTGCTTTAAGAGACAATGGATGGGTGGAAGCTATGCAGCTTGAGCTTCTTCAATTCAAGAAACAGCAAGTGTGGGAGCTTGTTCCATTACCCAAAGATAAGTGTGCTATAGGCACCAAGTGGGTATTTAGGAACAAAACAGATGAGAAGGGCCAAATTGTCAAGAACAAGGCAAGACTGGTTGTTCAAGGATTCGCACAGGAAGAAGGCATCGATTATGATGAGACCTTTGCACCTGTGGCCAGACTGGAAGCAATCAGACTCTTCTTAGCTTATGCTGTCTTTCACAGTCTTAAGGTTTATCAAATGGATGTCAAAAGTGCCTTCCTATATGGGAAAATCAAAGAAGAGGTTTATGTGTGTCAACCACCAGGCTTTGAGGACAATAAACATCCTGATTGGGTGTACAAGCTTGATAAGGCTCTTTATGGGCTGAAGCAAGCACCTAGAGCCTGGTATGAGACACTCTCAACCTTTCTTCTAGAGAATAAATTCACTAGAGGCACCATTGATAAAACTTATTCATCAAGACTGTGGGACAACATAAACTCCTTGTTCAGATTTATGTTGATGACATCATCTTTGCATCCTCTGATCCAAAGTTGTGTGATGAATTTACAAAGCTTATGAAGCTGAGATTTGAAATGAGTGCTATGGGAGAATTACAGTATTTTCTGGGTTTGCAAATCAAACAACTGGATGATGGAATCTTCATCCATCAGTCCAAGCATACCAAAGAGTTGTTAAATAAGTTTGATTTACAATCCTGTAAGCCCTGTTCTACTCCCATGAGCAGCATCACACAACTAGATGTAGATCAGAAAGGTAAAGCGGTTTATGAAACCCTTTACAGATGTATGATTGGGTCCTTGATGTACCTTACAGCTTCTAGACCAGACATCATGTTTTCAACATGTGCTTGTGCTAGATTTCAGGCTGCACCTAAAGAATCCCATTTGATTGCAGTCAAAAGGATCTTTAGATATCTGCAAGGTACCCAATCACTAGGTCTTTGGTATTCAGCTGGGCATTCTTGCAAATTAGTTGCTTTCTCTGATAGTGACTATGCAGGATGCAAAGTCACCAGAAAATCCACTTCTGGTGGTTGCCAATTCCTAGGCAATTGTTTAGTTTCTTGGCAGAGTAAGAAACAAACATCAATTGCTACATCTACTGCTGAAGCTGAGTATATTGCTGCTGCAAGTTGTACCTCTCAGATACTCTGGCTTCAGAACCAACTTCTGGATTATGGCATTACTGAGACTAAGACTCCATTATTAATGGATAGTGCTTCAGCTCTCTGTATTGTTAAGAATCCAGTCCAGCACTCAAGGAACAAACATATTGAGATCAGATATCATTTTATCAGGGATTGCTATGAGAAAGGTCTGATTGATCCTAAGTTTGTGCCTAGTGCTGATGAGCTTGCAGACATTTTTACTAAGCCTCTAGATAGTGCCACATTCCAAAATTTGGTACTAAGGCTTGGTATGCTGCAGCTTGAGTGATTTGACCTATGCTGGTACTCTTAGTTCATAACTACTGAAGAGCAAAGGTCAAATACAAGTACTGATGAGTAATTTAGTCTTCAGCTCTTTCACAACTACTGTAGACTAAAATGACTCAAAAGTACTGATGTACATTATTTATTGAAAAACAACTGATGTAGTAAGATGGGATACAACTACTGATGTATGATTTTCAAATAAATAAGTACTGAAGAACAAATTTTGCTCATAAGTACTGATGTGTAATCTTACACAAACACTGAAGACAAAATTTGTTCACCAGCTCTGAAGAATATTTCATCAGGACTTGTGAACATCTGATCACAAGAGCTGAAGGCATAAATATTCACAAGAGCTGAAGGGTCGATGAAACATCTGCAAGTCAGCCAAAGAGCTGATGAGTAAGTGTGGAGGCTAGTATGAAACAACTGATTTGATGGAAACAGCTGATGTGTAATTTCTCATCAGCTGATAACAACAGCTGCTGTTTCATACACAAACAACTGAAGGACAAAACCATGTCTTCAGTAGTTCACAACTACTGACATCAGTAGTTCACAACTACTGAAGGCTAACACTAAGTCCTCAGTTGTTTACAACAACTGAAGCAATACCATGTCTTCAGTAGTTCACAACTACTGATCTCGTAGTTTACAACTACTGAAGGCTAACACCAAGTCTTCAGTTGTTCCAACGTCTGAAGAAGAATACTAGGTCATCAGTAGTTCATAACTACTGACGACTGACAGTAACTCTTCAGACGTTTACAACATCTGAAGGACAAAACCAAGGTCTCAGTAGTTTCAACTACTGAAGACTAATACCAAGTCCTCAGATGTTACAACCACTGAAGGTTAAAACCAAGTCATCAGTCGTTACAACAACTGATAACTGACACCAAAACCTTCAGTAGTTTCCTTTCAACCTTTGGCCTACCCTATAAATACCCCACCTTCAGAGCATTTACTCCACTTGCCCTAATCTTACAAAAACCTCTGAACTTCCCATACACCATTAATGGCGACCATGCAACTGAAACCTCGACACAACTGTGTCGCCCATCTTACAAAATCGCCATTATGGCCTAAGTTCCACCAAGCCATAGATCTTATGAACGACTCACCCTACAAAACGGCTTTTCTCCTGAACCCCACTATATACACCGACTCCTTGGCGGAGTTTTGGACAAATGTAACCGTCCAAACCGGAGAGCACGATGGCGAGGTCTCTCTCCGGTCCTCCGTCAACGGCCAACCTGTGGTTATCACTCCAGCTACCCTACGCCAAACCCTAGAGCTGGAGGATGCCTCTCACCCAACTTCCTACCCCAAAGGTACCTTGGATCTCTTAGTCACATCTTATGACTACCAGGGTAACCTCTCCGCCTCCACCTTGTTGAAGAAACACTTGCCTGACCCTCAACGATTGATCTTCCACATGGTGAACGTGTGTCTGGCTCCTAAAACCTCTTCGTGGGACCAGATGTCCACCAGGTGGCAACAGGTATTGTATTCTATCCTTGAGAAACAACCTCTAAATTTTACTGATATTTTATTTTTGGAACTCAAGGACATGGCCATAAAACCTTTTTCTAATCGTTGGAATTTGTATCCACGGTTCATAATGGCCATGATCGAAAACCAGCTTCAGGCTGAGGGACTAGTTGGCACTGGGGTCCCTGCCATGGCTGTTCAAGCCGAGGTATACTCCAGGCACAACACTGACCACACACTCAAACAGGTTGGCCAGCTGCGAAAACCCACGCAGCAGGAACCCACAGCCTCCACCTCCAAATCCACAGTCCCCACCAAGCCAAAAGCCAAAAAAAAGCCCAAAAAGGGTACTCAGGGAGATGAGTCCCCTGAGGATGACCCTGCAACACAAAGGCAGGATGTGCTTGCTGGTTCGATTCTCCCAGCAGGTACCACGACTCCACCCACCACAACCGCACAGGCTTCCTCTCAACAGGAGCCTGATGTAGCCAACATTGGGGCAACCACATTACTGGGGTCTATCTCACTTGAGAAGACTACCATTGAAGAGCACAGTCCTCCCCATGTGCACACTGCTTCTAGCCCATCTACTGATGAGACCGCCCCACTAAGCCAACATTGGCAATAGCCAAAGTGCTGACCGATCTGAGCACTCCACCCTCTCCCCAGAAACCTATTACACCTGGGGAGACTCCAACCGAAGAGGGGGTGGGTACAAGTGCCGATGGGAGCCCACAGCACAGAGAATCAGTTCAATCTCCCAGTGTGGCTAGGGAGATAGAACAATCTGGTGAGGCTGCCACTTCCCCTGCATCAACATCTGAGCAGGGTGCAGCTGGTAACATCACTAAGACCTCACCAGAGGCAATGGCCGGTGATGGATCCAATCCGGAGGCCAGAAGTCCCCAGTACCATGAACAAGGGGCACATGTCATTACTGAGCCACACTCAGGACATGTACATCCTGACAATGTCAGGAGGTCAGGTGATTCAGCTCATGCTGATGATGACCTGAGCTTCTTCTATGATGTAGTAGCTCAAAACAATATCTTAGAGGATGAGATAAGCAGACTCAAAGAGCTGCTTGCTCAAATGACTCAGGATAGAAGTCCATCTGCCACCACTACCCCACAGATGGCACCTTCACCCGAAGGTCTCATAAACACTGAGCCACTCCCACAAACTCGCCCACCAGCCCCTGCTTCGAGCACTAGCTCTCAGGGTCAGAACCCCCCTGAGCAGCTGGATGCTATCCTCCAAAAATCCCTGCCTCTCATCACACCCATGCTTAAAGACTTAGTCATTCAAACCCTTGATGAGAGGCTTCCCACATACATCCAACCCATGGTGGAGGTTGCCATTTCTAAGGCACTTGCTGATAGTCAAACCCCAACCAATGCACCCAAAAGGGGGAGACATCAGTGCAAGTCAAGAGGAAGAGGGGTGAGGAGGAGGTAGAGGCAGAGAAAGAGGTGGTGGTTGAGAGGGAGTTGGTTGAGGAGACTAGGAAGGTGAGGGAGAAAGGGAAGAGGAAAGAGAGGGAGGTTGAGCAAATAGAAGTGGCTGACATCCAAAAGGATTTCAGTTTCACTGATAAGAAAAAGGGAGAGGAGGGAAAGATGGTGGCTGACTCTGATCTAGCAGCCCTTGTCAAGGAGGCTGATGCTGAATACAGTAAATCAATGGATTCTGCCATTGCTCAGCTATTCAAGCAAGGCTTTGATAAGGACACTGCCCTGCTAGATCAGGAGATCAGGAAAATGGAAACTAAGGAGATAAACTACCGATGGTCTACTTATAGCCAAGAGGATCAAAAGAAACTCGAGGCTATGAGTAGATTCATTTCGAAGTACTTGGGCAGACCAGTCCTTGACATCAAAGCATGGACCAGGGACAGGATCTTGGCTATAACCACCAAGATCTGTTCGGCTGGTGATTTCACTAAGGGACTGGTCGCAGAGGCCCTTTCTGAAGCCGGTGCTGGGAACAGGACACTTCTAGCAAAACAGACTAAGCCTTCTCTAATATCTAGATTGCTAGCAGTGCCTGCCAACATTCCCACACCAACAACCCAACCACAACCCACAAAACCAACTCCTTTACCACCAAAACCCGCAGCCAATGATCCACCCTTGAAGAAGAAGAGAAGGGTGTTGAGGCTGCAAGATGAAGAAGAGGAGGATGAGGAGGATAGCCTGCCTATTTCAGCAGTTATACCTTTACCCAAAGCCAAATCACAAACCATCACTCCCACCTCACAGCAGGACACTGTGAGGGTAAAATTAGAAGAGGAGGAGCAGCAAAAGCGACATGATGAGGAAATGCTGAAAAGCATTGACAAATGCTATGCTGCTTCCACCTCTATAGTGAATATGCAAAAGGAAGTTCTGAGATTATTCACCCTCAAGAAAACCTTTCAATATGAAAAGGAGAGGGTGAGAACTTGGCCTGACCCAAGGGTGTCTCACAGGATAGTCAAAAAGGACATGCCTATGAGATACAAAAGCCAACTAAAGAGAATCGTAGATGAAGTGATCTCTGTGGCTTTTGTAACAACACCCTGGGAAATAGTAGAGGAATTCGAGAAAGCCTATAGAGCCGGCCAATCACCCTTTTCAATGCTAGATAATAGGGTGGTCAGGAAGGGTCTGGTCTATAAGAGGCTTGAGAATTTCCAAAGGAATGAGCTCAACCTGTTGTTGGAGGGTAAACATCCTGATGAGTTTGCATACAGGCAAACCATAACACTTGAGCTCAAAAATGGAAGACAGGTCAAGTTCATCTCAGAGCTGTATGGTCGGGAGGGATTGTTTGATGGTGTGCCTGAAGATCTATCCAAAGAAGAGCAGATGATCTTTCTTCAGGCATACACCCGAGAATCCTACCGGCTTGTACATGGGAGGTAGATCTCATGGATGGGACAACAGCTCTGTGTCCAATTCCCCAAGACAGAGCTCCCATCCATACTTAGCCAAACAAACACTTGAGACTACCTCTCTGGCCAGTGCTTATCTGGGTCAACTTCTAATCTGATCTAGAAGAAAATAGACCAATCTTTATGCCATCAATAAGTGGGACATCCAATAATTAGAGGTTTTGGCTGCATTGGTTCAGGGGGAGTTTGTTGGACCAAAAGAACCAATGAGCCAAGATCAGGAAAACCTCTAAGTCCCACATGTCACTGCAACAACTGTTGAAGACTCCCATCAATTACAGTGTTCTCTTGCTTGAATGTCAGACTCGAGAACATCTGAAGACTCCCATCAGCTATTGTGTTCTCTTGCTTGAATGTCAGACTCGAGAGCATCTTAGCTCCAGCCTCAGCTGTTATGACAAAGTCTGAAGAACAAAGATTGAAGATCAAAGAACTGAAGAACAATAGCTGAAGACTTCAAGTACTGAAGACCAAGTACTGAAGTATCAAAAGCTGAAGAACTAAAGAACTGAAGATCTTCTTCCGAAGCACAAAGTCTGAAGACAAAGACTGAAGACAACAACTGATGATATCTACTGAAGTCATCAGTTACATCTTCCGAAGCTGTTCTATCTTCCGAAGCAAAGTCTGAAGAAAAAGACTGAGGACAACAACTGATGATATCTACTGAAGTCATCAGTTGTTATATCTTCCGAAGCTGTTACATCTTCCGAAGCCAAGTCTGAAGACCAAGTACTGAAGACTCAGAGTTTGTCACAACAACTGAAGAAGTCTTCTTCAGTTGTTGTGGTGGTTTTTCTTTTTCAGTAGTTTATTTTGTTTCAGTAATTGTACAACAACTGAAGAGCATGTTCTTCAGTTGTTATAGTATCAGTAGTTTTACTTTTGTCAGTACTTAGGAACTTTTGTAAGAAGATGTCAGTTGTTGACATCTTCAGTAGTTTTATGTTTTTGTCAGTTGTAATTTGAATATTCAGTGATGTCAGAAAAAGGACATCAACCCATCCTTTTGCCGCCTATAAAAGGATGGGTAACCATACTGTTTTAATTGCCGAAACGTGCGACCAATAGAACATTTATTGTTTCGCAGAACTCTTCTCTCTCTATGTTTATGCTTTTAAGTGAAATATCTTTTATGTTCTTGCTTTAATTGCTAATTAATATGCTAAATCCGCTGCAAACATAATCTAATTGATCAAACAAGAGGCTGAGATCCTGTCAACATCACTAATCGATTTTTGTCCGTTTCAAGTACTTTAAAAAAGTATAATGATTAGTTGGGTAATCATGAGCAAGTGAATAAGCTCCTAGACTCTCTTCCACCTCAGTGGAGTTTACAAGTGAGGATGCTGAAGCAAGAAAGAAATTTTGCTGACTATAAGCTGATGGACTTAATTAACAAGCTGAAGTCCTTTGACTTAGATCTAAAAAGGAGGGAATTTAATCAGTCTATCATGTCTACATCCGGTTATTCTTAGAATGCTACATTACTGTCTTCCGCTGCAAGCTCTCCAATACAGGCATCTCATCAAGGAGGAGTGAACTCATGTGATTACTCTAGAGGATGTGGTAATATAGTGAGAGAGCAAGGGAACTTGAAAACAAATATGAAACTTCTATTCTAGCTGAGACAATGGCTCTTTTGGCATGTTTGTTCAGAGTTATGAAGCATTAGTAGCTAGGGATTTGAAAGGTAAAGGAATGATGATGGAGGATATGTATCAGGTGGATCTCGATGATCTCGAAGAGACTGATATTCAATGGCAAATGATGATGTTGACGCTTAGAGCCCGAAGATTTATGGAGCGAACTGGTAGAAAGAATTTTAGAGGTCAAAGTTCTAACTCCAAACTGGGTTTTGATAAGTCCAAGCTGAGATGCTTTAATTGCAAGCAATTGGGACACTTCAAACATGAATGTCCACTGCCAATTGTCACTGATCATAGTAATTTAGGAATTTCAAGATTGGTTGCAAGTGGGGGTAAAGAGGAGACGAGTCACAAGAAAGGGACTGCATTGATCTCTAACTTTGATTGGAGCGCAGAAGTAGAAGAGACAGAGAAGAGGTTAATCAAGCGTTGCTGGCTGAAATTGTGGAAGAGAAGATGAAGGTGAATTGTGAAGAAGATTTTGATCTATTCAAGGAATTTAAGGATGAAATTAAAGAGGTTGAAGAGTTGAACGAGAAGGAGAAGTTGAAAGAAGAAAATCAAAATGAGTTAGAGAAGCAAGTAACTCAAACCACAGAGCTAGCAAAGGATAATGATGATGCTGCTATCGCTGTTGAGGAAAACAAGTTGAGTACTCCGGTGTGTCAATGTGAGAAAGCTCTTGCAGCTGAGAAGGTGGTGATGGGACTTCCCTATGAGGTAATTCAAGATATGTGTTCATCTGCTCGTAAAATCAGACTATTTGGGGTTTATAAGGCTAATCGTTTATTGATCGATAATGAAAAGGATTTGAAACGAATGAATGAGGAGCTTAAAACAAATGATCAAAATACTTTGTCAAATTAAACGAGGCCTTAAAAGAAAACGATCATTTAAAAAGAATTGTTTTGGAAAGAAATGTTGAGGTTAATAATTTGACTGAAAGGGTTGCTCTTGCTGAGTTTGAAACAAGCAAGCTTCAGTCAAAACTTGATAAATGGACCATATCGGGAATGAAACATGATGATTTATGTAAATCTCAACTGGGGGCTAGGATTAAAACAGGTTTGGGATTTGAAAATGCTAAGATTTATCCTCATCCTAGTACTTACTATTATTCACCTATGCCCGTTCCCCATCCTTCTAATGATTTGATCCAAATAGATAATAATAGTATGTCTGCAGGTTAAGGTGTGAATCCTATGCATGTTCGTGAGGACTACAATTATAGACCGACTTGCGGGCTTGGATGTTCTAGCCTTAGTACACCTGAACCTCAGCATTCTATTTTAGATCATCACTCTAGTTTAAATTCTGTTTTTGTCTCTGGTAATGCTGTAAAAGATTCTATTTCTTTATTTTCTAGTGATGTTTCCGTTTCCTCTTTAAATGTTGTGGATTGTGATGTTGATACATCTTGTGATTGTGTTGATCTTGTGTCTGATATTACTATGAAAAGTGATGAGGAAATTAAAATTAAGTCTTTTGAAAAATTCTTTTCTCACCCTATTCCATCCTTTACCCCTGCTAAAGTTTCTGTGTTTAATGATGGGATTACATCTTCATCTGAGGCAAGTACTAGTGGTACTAGTACCACATGTATCTCATATGACACCTCATCTTCTTCCGTACATAATCATTCTTTTTCAAATGAAGACAACCCTGCTAACATGTATGAGACATATAGTGATGATGATTCTAGATTATCTGAATGTGATGAGGAAATATGCATTGATAAAATTCCTACCTCATTACATAATATACCTAGATTAAAACCACACTGTTTTCAATGTGGTAAAGATGATCATGTTGTTAAGCATTGTCCTCAGCTTCATCATAGACATGTTAATAGAAATTCTTTTGGGAATAGATTAAATCAATTAGTTAATAATTTCTTTTGTAAGAAATCTCTTTCTTCTAAACCAAAAGTTATTCAAACTTGGGTTCCTATTTCACCTGGTTAACTTTTTCTCTGATATTCCTACAGGAGTCATCCACTAAAGTTGTAAATAGTGTATGGCATGTTGATAGTGGATGTTCCATACATATGACGAGACTTAAAGATTTATTGACTAACTATCGAATAATCAATGGTGGTTACGTGGCTTTCGCCGAAGATAAGAAAGGAGGAAAAATGATAGGTCAAGGCGAAGTTTCCAACGGCTCACTTACCTTGGAGAAAGTCAACTACGTACCTGAGCTTGCATTCAATCTGTTGAGCGTCTCTCAGATTTGTGATAAAAGCATTCTGGTCTTATTCAAGTCCAATGAATGTCTCTTTTTGAAATCTGAGATTGATATTTTAGATAATATGGTACTCATGCGGGCTCCAAGGAAGCATGATACATATCTTCTTGACATGATTTCAAAACAAACTTGTTAGGGGATTACCTTTAAAATACTTTTCTGTGGTTGAGAAATACATGGCATGCGGAAAAGGAAAACAACATAAAAAACCACACAAACCTAAAATTAAAAATAGCATCTCAAATCCCCTCGAGTTGTTACATACTGATCTGTGTGGCCCAATCAGTGTTAAATCAATTGCTAAGAAATCTTTCTGCCTTGTGATTATAGATGATTATTCCAGATACTCATGGGTGAGATTTCTTGCTCATAAAGGAGAGAGAGACTTCTGAGGAGCTACAAAAGTTAATTCTTTCGATTGAAACGATAAGTAAGAGGAAGGTTATGGCGATCCGAAGTGATAATGGTACTGAATTCAGGAATCAGATTTTTGATTCTTTCTGTGCTGCCAAAGGAATATTAAGACAATACAATGTTGTGAGAACCCCTCAACAGAATGGTGTGGCTGAACAAAAGAATCGCACCCTCATTGAAGCTGCACGTACAATGCTAATAGAATCCTCCTTACCCATCATCTTTTGGGTTGAGGTGGTGAACTGTGCTTCATATGTTCTCAACAGGGTGTTGATAGTCAAGGACAAGATGAAGACTCCGATGAACTATTTCACAAGAGAAAGCGCTTGATTGACTTCTTTCGACCATTCGGTTGCTCATGCACTTTATTGAACACTCAAGCGCAGAAGACAAAATTTGGCGCCGTGTCTGATGAATGTTATTTTGTAGGTTATTCATCTTCACAAAAGGCTTATCGGGTATATAACAAGAGAACACGTGTCGTTCAAGAGTCATTTTATGTTGATTGGCAGGAATCTAATTCCTTTGATGTTCCTTCAGAACCAACTTGGTTCTTCGACTCCGATATGGTGTTCAAATAATTTAATCTTCCAGTTTTCGATAATGATGCGTCCATCTCCAATGTTACAACAAACATTATCCTTCCCACTCCATTACCTATCAAACCTCTAGTCCCTCCAAACACAGCAGCAAATGATGCTATATCAGTTGATGTTGCATCATCCTCATCCTTATTTGATCTTCCACCCCCACCTGTGTCAACATCACAACCCTCATCACCTTTATGTACCACTTCATAACCAACCTGTCCCATTTCCCCAATTCACTCTACCTCACCATCCTCTACGCCGTTAACCACTCATCAACAATCTCTTAACGAACCACCCACTCACATCCCACCCATGACTACCGATTTTAAAAGCTTGAAAGATCATCCTTATGATAACATAATAGGATCTATCACTGATGGAGTTCGGACGCGGACTCAATCTGGCTTGATTAATGTCTGCCTATTCTCTTGTTTTATATCACAAATCGTTCCTACAAACGTTCATGTAGCATTTCAGGATCCTTGTTGGGTTGAATCAATGCTATTAGAATTGCAACAGTTTAGGAAACTCAAGGTGTGGACTCTGGTCGATCCTCCACCAAACAAGTGCCCCATTGGAATGAAAAGGTGTTTAAGAACAAACCTGATGACCGGGGCATCGTGGTAACAAACAAATCCAGACTAGTGGTCCAAGGCTTTGCTCAAGAAGAAGGGATTGACTACATCGAAGTTTTTGCGCCTGCCACCCGTCTAGAAGCTATCAGAATATTCTTGGCGCATGCCGCTCACAAGCAATTTAAAGTCCATCAGATGGATGTGAAATGTGCATTTCTCTATGGTGACATTGATGAAGAGATATATGTATGTCAACCACTAGGTTTTGAGGATCCAGATTTTCCAGACAAAGTATACAAGCTTGAAAAGTCTCTTTACAGTCTTCATCAGGCACCTCGAATCTGGTATGAGACATTAACACAATATCTCTTAAGCAATGGTTTTTCTCGAGGCACCATCGACATTACGTCATTCAAAAAGGAGGTAGACGGTCAGATGCTGATCGTGCAAGTCTACATCGATGACATTATCTTTGGCTCCACCAATCCAAAATTATGTCAGGAGTTTGAGGAGGTTATGCGTAGCCGGTTTGAAATGAGCATGATGGGAGAGATATGCTTTTTCTTCGGGTTGCAAGTTGAACAAAAGCCAGTGGGAATTCTCATTCATCAAGAAAAGTATATTAAAGAAATGTTGATGAAATTTAAAATGGATGATGCTTCTTCTGAGATGACTCCCTTCACTGCTCAAACATGCCTCACTCCTGAGATCACCTTTGCTGTAGGATATTGTGCTCGATACCAGTTAGCTCCTAAAGAATCCCATGAAAAGGCCGTCAAATGAATTTTTCATTATCTAAAGGGCTTTTCTCGATTAGGACTTTGGTATCCTTATGGTGGGAATTTTGACTTACATGCTTACTCAGATAGTGATTCCAATGGTTGCAGGTTAAACAGAAAGTCAGTTACCAGAGGTTGTCAATACTTGGGCAATTGTCTCATTTTATGGCAAAGCAAGAAACAGACCACTGTCTCTCTCTCAACAGGAGAAGTAGAATACATTGCCGCCTCTAGTTGTTGTTCCCAAGTGTTATGGATTCAGCACCAGATGATGAATTACGGATCAACTTTCTTCATACCCCGTGGTACTGACCTGGAGTGATGATCTCCTCTACTGTACGTGAGTACTGACCTGGAGCTCTTATCAGCACAACATGATGATCTCCTCTGCTGTACGATAGTACTAATCTGGAGCTCTCATCGACACAATTTGAAGAACTCCTCTGCTGTACTGTAGTACAGACCTGGAGTGTTCATCAGTACAATTTGATGATCTCCTCTGCTGTATGTGAGTACTGACCTGGAGCACTCATCATCTGCTATCAAATTGTATCATGCTTCTTCTGACAAAGGGATCATTACTGTACGTCAAAAGAAGTAATCAATCAGTAGGTGTCATTCGTTCAAAATATCATGAGGATAGGATAGGTTTCTTTGCCAAATGTCTATGGGGACTGAGTCTTTCTATGTCTTCTATTAAATTAACCGGTAACATGATAACAATAGCTGCGGTTTACTTGTCAAAAAGAAGAAGGAATGGGTTTAAGAAAGGACAAATATATCTGCAATCTCATCAAACTATGACTCTCAAGAAGATTCATTCAGCTTCTCACTCTTCTCTAAGATATTTTCTATCTTCGGTTAAAATAAATGATGTTTGGTGTGATCGTGTGGGGTCTTTTTCTTTGAATTTTGGTTTCTCCTATTTTATTTTATTTTATTTTATTTTATTTTATTTTATTTTATTTTATTTTTTTTTAATTTTATTCTATTTGGTCTAAATTAATTTTTTATAAATTTTAGGTTTTCTGCGAAATTATACTTTCGCAGATAGTTTCGCTATGCAAAACTGCAGTTTCGCCAGACGAAACTGCAGCTTCGCTAGACGAAACTGCAGCTTCGCTAACACTTTCGCTCTGGGTGTTTCGCTCATTTGTGCTCAGCGAAACTATAGTTTAGCTGTTGCGAAATTATATTTTTACGTGAAACTGTGACCAGCGAAAGTGATGATTCCTCAGCGAAATTACCGGGTACTTTTGTGTCTCTACGAAACTAAATGGGTCATTTTCGCAGATTACACATTTTGTTTCGTGAAAGTAGGGTTTTTAGGTTTTCATACGGTTTCCTTCACAAATCATCGCATTTGTGTCATTTTGTTCTGCTTTTCCTTTGATTTCTCTTCAGAAGTGAGTTTCGAACTCAGGACTGTAGTATTTTCTAGGTTTATTTCGTCCATTGTGACCGTATTTGATTGTGACTGTTGGGTAGTCTTTCAGTTCATTCTGCGAAACTACCCATCACCTAGCAAAACTGAACGAAAGTTCTCCAATTTCAGCGAAACTGTGTAGTTATGCTGTCCGAGCAAACTTAGCAGTTTCGCCAAACGATACTCAGTTTCGCTACGTCGAAACTATTGTTTTGGTCAGTCGAAACTATCACATTGTCATGCCGAAACTATCAGTTTCGGCTGACTAAATGTCTCCATTCCTTGCCGAAACTATAATAATTTCAGCGAAACTATAGTTTCGCCTAAGCGAAACTATATTTTGTAACTAAATATATATATATATATATATATATATATATATATATATATGTATATATATATATATTGTATTTTATTACTTTTTACTATCTTTCTTAATATTACATTTGTATATATCTTACTAACTTGCTGTGTTTGTTTCTCAATTTTTAAATGGCGACTCTCAAGTTTCAATGAGAGGAACAACAAAACAGCCATATTAGATGACTCCCACCCTAAAGCAGCTGGATTTAGAGATTGTATTAGGTGGTTGCAAAGATCTCCGATTGCATACGCTATCTCACACTCCACCACCATTTATGATCTGCATATTCAAGATTTCTGGCGTATCGCTGAGTATAATACAAGGGGAGACTCAGAGAGGATCGTTGCCAAAGTATTGGAGAACGAAGTAATTATTACTGAAGATATTCTTTCAAGAGTACTGATGCTAGAAGAGGATACTGGAGAAGAAGTTGATCTAACTGATCAAGAGGTGTTTGATGCTTTTCGCTCTATGGGATATGAGGGTCCTCCTTTCGGGAGTAGAAAGGAAATCAAAAAGTCCTTTCTGTCCAAGGAGTGGAGATACATAGCCCATGTGATCATCATGTGCTTAGATCACCGTAAAGGTGCATCAGATGGGCTAAATCTGGATTGGGCGAAAGCAATGGCGATCTGCTGCAGAGGGGAGAAGGCAAATATAGCCAGTCTAATATTTGATTGCATGGATGAGAATGTAATGGCACTAAAAAAGGACAAATGGCTGCTATACCCTAGATTCCTTCAGATGATAATAGACGACCAAATCCCCAACGTTCCGAGACACGGAGAAGTTAAAAGGCTGGTGTTAATGAATACACGCATCTTTGCTGATTGTTGTGCAATCAGGCACGACTTCAGTGGAAAGATTTCACATTTATGGCAGAACATGTATACATCGATTGTTGGGCATACATCAGGAAGGTGATAGAGTCTGAGGATAAACATGCAGAGGAAACTAGACAAAAACAGTCTGAGGATGTGAAGAAAAGGAAGAGATACGCTAAAGAAAAAGATTATGTATTTGAAGATGAGGTAAATCAGATGGCGTCTCAGGCGAGGGCCGAGAAGGAGAATAGAGCGAAGAAGAAGTCTGATACTGGCGAATTTGAGAGGAAAACTAAACAGAAACATCAAACCTTTTCTGAGCCTCCACAAATATAGAGACAGGCAAGTTTAGATGAGGATGTGATCAGAAACCTCAACTCCTCTCTCTCCAACGAACTAAGTATGATCAAGACGAAGCTGATGAATCAGCAGTTAAGGGAGAAACAAAAGGATGAGATGTTGGATGGAATGACAAAGATGTTGGTCGATCAAAATAAACTGATCAAGAGATTACTGGAGGAGGTAAATGAACTGAAAGCTGCTGCCGGCTTGCCCAATCAGCTAACTCAACCTGAGTTAGATGATCTGAGTGATACTTCAAAGTACCCATTTCTGAATGTGGGTACTTCATCCATGGCAGGAGAGGGCACATCTGGTGCAGGTGTTGATGAAGTAGGTGGATCGGGAAGGAGGACTGAGGAACCATATGATGAGAATGTTGAGAATGTTGAAGAAGTGACAGAGGATGGATTTGTTGATATAGGAATTAATCTTGGTGATTTTTCTGGAGAAGAGAGAATGGGAAAACAGACTGAAGCTTCTGAGCAACCCGTTGAAAAGGGATTGGTGGATGAGGAGGAAGAGGATGAGCAACTAGTTGATTATGATTCAGAGCCTGAATACTATAAGGTGGATGAAGGGCACTAACATACATGATTCAAAAAGGCGAAAATGAGAATGATGTTATGAAGATAGAGAAGGATGACTGGTTTGTGAAGGAGAAAGAGCCCGAAGAGGTGACTCCCCTGTTCCAAAATATGGAAGGGTTGAGCAAGAAGGAGGCCGATAAGAGAATAATTAGCCGGAAGTATCACACCGGCTTCAAGTTGTACATGATTAAGAGGAGAGGGGGTGGGATTACATACTTACACAAGGGGAAGGCGTTCAAGACCTTGCCTAGGAGGGATTTAAGAAGGTTGGCATCCTTGCCTCTGCTTGAAGCTGATCTGAGTGAAAGGGCCAAGCTGCTAGAGAAAGAGATTAAAAATGGGCTGAATGATAACTTTAAGGCATTTGGGTATATGAAGGCTGAGAGGAAGTGGTGCAAGAAAGATAAGGATTGGGTGACTGGCAAAGGGAAGATTGTGCTAAGCGTGAAGCCACCGAAAATGGTTCATAGAGTAAGATTGGCAGATCCTTCCCCTCCACGTCTACAAGAATTTGAGAAATGGTTTTATGATAACCAAATGGGGGAGGCGGTGATTAGAGTGAAGGGTGGTATAGAACACAAAATCTTTGACCCTATGGAGCTTTTTGGATTCTCAGATGAAGACCTGCTCATTCTATATGAGAATCATATCAAAGAAGGAGTAGGAGAGGAGACGAGGAAGGAGGCAAGCCTTTTATGATAGTAGCTAACAAGGTTAGAGGTGTGAGGGCTGATGTAAAGCAGCTGGCAGAGAAAGTACGGGATGAAGATGATCTGAGCATGGATATTCGGGACTTAGCTAAAAAATTTGCACAAGCCAGTAATCGTCCCGAAGGAGCTGCTAAAGCCGGAGGTGACCAAGGTGGATCAGGTGCTGAAGCTCGACAAAGGAAATCTGCAAAAGCTGAGACAGAGACATCAGGTGCAGGAGCAGGGGATGCTGGAGCTGAATAGAGATATCAAGACAAGCGGAATCGGTGAGATCCAACCTACGGGGAGTGTTGAAGATCATGTATAGGTTGGTCTCACCTTAGGTTAGTATTTGTTTACATTTCTATGTAATAGGATTTATTTTAGATTTCTTTTGTAAGTTGTTTAGTTTATTTAACTATTTTTGAAGTCCAGTGAAACTGTGAGCGAAACTATAGTTTCGCTCATAGTCATCTGTAAGTTCACCCGGCGAAACTGCAGTTTCTGTCGGGCGAAACTATAGTTTCGGCAGCATAGTTTTGCTTATAGCGAAACTGTCTGCGAAATTAAGACTGCTATATATATATATTTCATTTTGTTCATTGTTTGGCATCCTTGCAAAACCCTAATCGAATATTTCTGTTGCAGGAGGCTTTTGTAAGCTGGTTCTTATTGAATATAGTGAGCTTATCTTATTTCATTGGTATTGTTGCTTATTGAATCATCTTTGAATACATTTTGGTCTTCTTTGTTCTTCAAATCCTTGTGTGTGTTGTTTGTTTGTGGTATTGAACGATTCAAACCATCTTCTACACTGAAAACCGATCAAAACCGATCAATTGGACCAACATAAATGCACAACTACAACGAATATCGTCAGGTACATACCTTAGACACCACCTAGCACCGATTTCTCCCTCTCCTTAAGAATAAAAGCAGTAGTTTTCACGTCAAATGTAGAAATCTGGGTGTCTGGGTGTATTTATAGTGTCTCTCTCTCCTCGCAGCTATTCTCGCGCTTCGTTTCGCACGAGAGCTTTGGACTCACGTGAAAACTCTCCTCTTTCGCGTGAGAACTTCAACATTCTTCAAAAATTCAGGGCGTTACACTACGGATGAACAATTTGTACTTCCGTAGATGTACTGTTCCAACAGAACAAGGAATTGTGCATCCATGGATGTCCTACGGAAGAACTACTTGTTGCAGATGAAGTCCCAAGTGTATCTCCAATGGAAGAGCAAAATTCCTACGGAAGGCTAAACTCCTACGAAAGAACAAAGTCATACGGAAGAATAATACACTTGCATGTACTTCACTAACCAAGTACATTAAGTCAACAAGTCAATCTCACTGAAGTGATGTCATAAAGCCAACATCTATAGATGACTTCACTTTAGTTAGAAATCATCACATCAAGAACATCCTTAGAGTAACTTTCTTACCATAATAAGAAAGTTACTATTACCCTAAAAGTAAATCCTTGAGCCGATTAATACAAGGCATAGGTACACACTTTTAGGTAATGAACAAACCCTAGCAACCATAACATAAATTAGTGAATTCCATCATTAGAACCCTAGCAATAGCTATAGCAAGAACAAAAATAGCATTCAATAAATCATCAATTGTTCAATTGTAATCATTATTCGATATTAATAGAAAACCATTTGAAGCAAATTTGTTTGTTCATATGATTTTTCATTTATTTGATTTATTCTTTGTTGATTCATATTACAATTACTATTTAAACAAAAATTAATTCAACAACAGGGCAGTGATAATTCCATGATCACTATTCATACAATCTAACCTGATAATTCCTTGTTCGATACTTTGATTCACATCATTACACGCACGCCATGTGCTATAATTGGCACATTACTTTTTGCATTTTTTCATACATTGCATGTGTTACTACATACTTAGGATTTGTTTTTTTTGTTCTATTTCAATGTCGTTGTATACACAACATACCATTCTCAGTATAGTGTATGTATTGGTGATTACACAACACATGTTATTGTTTATACTTAAATTTTTGCGTTGCTATATACAATGCCCTGTCTTTGAATTTCCCTATATTTGATTCTCATTTGATATTTTCATGTCCAATTTTTTCTTGAGCAATTTCAACCAATATGAATAAATTTAGATGTGCAAGAAAGAATAGTAGATACACATATCCAATTTGAATCTAGCTATTCTTGTTAGACTTTTATTTCGACCGTATATTTCAATTTGTTCTCTTTGAACTGACCACAGTTTCAGACCTTCAAATGATTTTGATTCAACTATTCTCATTCAATCTTGATTTTGATCACATTTAGATATGTAAATAAATTTAGACCGATGGAGAAGCTCCATGGAAGTGCTATAACTTGTACTGAAGCGGATGTTTTTATCCTTTAAACTTTAAAAGAACTCTGTTAGTTGTTGATGAAATCAGAATATTAATCAATCAACTCATACTTTTGAATAGAATGAAGTTGTTGATAATGTTGATTTCCCTAAAGATCTTTCCTAATCTCTCAAACAATATAACAACAGATTTGTTATATCAAATTCAACAAACATCAAACATGGTGCGGAAACCCATGATTAATGCTTATGATATCAGTGTGTGTGATTGTGTGTGTATGTTGATACACGATGTCCCTTGTTTATGTACTTAAATGTCTATGTCTTTCATTTCTTACACATATGTAACGCAAGAACTTAATGAAATGTGATATGTGTTTGGATGTTTATTTATCTTTGATTATATCATGTTCTTATAGTATTTATTATTACACATATGAATCAACATTATATATAGGTTTGAGGTTGTTGTGCATAGTTCTGAGTCAATAATGATTCAGAAATGTGTTCGACTTAACCCCGCGAGTGATCATCACCACTCCTGCTGTAACAGCTATCCCGTGACAGGTCATAAAGACACTGCCCCGTTGTTCTTAAGGCAACTATGGCTCACTGTCCATAATCTACCCTAAGGCTCGTAATAGGCCTAGTTACTAGAACCAAGCACCATTTCCAAGACTTCTTAACCGTCAAATCCATCTCGTTCCCCTTGGACCATGCAAGACTTTCTTTCATTCATTCATTCATTCATTAACGCATGCATTCATTCATCATGTTCCTCTTTCATTTGTTCATTCATTAATGCACGCATTCATTCATCATGTTCCTCTTTCATTATCTTTCACTTTACGTTATTTATTACATTCGTTTCATTCATTCATTCATTCACGTAAAGTCACTAAAAGATAAACATGCATCAACACAAGGAACATCGATATTTACAAATCATCAGTCATTACCATCATATAAGGCAACATCATACTTATCATATTTGCGTCCTACATACACATCTCTCCTCGATCACATCAGCCCTATTTGGGCGATTGAACATACTTTAGTCGCATGGCCTCCATGCGACTGGGTCATGCGATTGGGCAGTTATACGAATGGGCATACAATCTTGCGAATGGGCATACAATCATGCGATGGACACTATACGAATGGACTACTGGGCGACTAACCCTCAGTCGTGCGGCTGGCCTACTATGCGAATGGACCTATGCGAC
Source organism: Flaveria linearis (assembly GCA_024085815.1). NCBI lineage: Eukaryota > Viridiplantae > Streptophyta > Magnoliopsida > Asterales > Asteraceae > Flaveria > Flaveria linearis. Next base: position 45,562,879 of record CM044004.1, on the reverse strand, counting down.
CGAATCCCTCAATCGCATGGCCCGTCGGGCGATTGAGCCCCAGTCGTACGACTGAGCCTCAATCGTCTCAATCGTATGATTGAACATCAGTCTTTCCTTAGTCATGCGACTGGCCCTCCAGTCGCTTAGCCCTAACTGGGCGGCGACTGAAGTTCATCACGAACAGCAGCCGCAACATACGGCTGTAAAACCCTACTAAATCCGATTCAAGCCCACATTAACCCTCCCAAACCTTAGGGATTCATACTAGGACATCATACAAGCTTATACAAGTCCTAAATCATACCTTAAACACATTACCCAAGATTTCACCCAAACGGGTCAAACATACACTTTTTTCAAAAACGGGTTTAAATGTGTTCCAGCCCCAAAATCATTTGAAAACAAGTAAATGAGGGGTCCTAGAACTCACCTTAGTAGTCTCCTCGGTTATAGCTTCGATTTGACTCGCTACACATCGATTTTGGCTCACGAACCCGCTTGAACCGAACTTTCTTCTCCTCTCTTTCCCTTTTTTCCTCTGTCTCTCTGGTTTCGCAAGTATGGGGAGAGGGTAGGGGCTGCCCACTCCCTTAAATACCATAATCCAATCGCCCGAATCCCCCCGCGCGACTCAACCTTCAGTCGTATGAGCTCCATGCGATTGGACAACTCAGTCGTGCGTCTTCCATGCGTATGGAGCTCCAGTCGTGCGATTGAGGTTCAATCGCATGACTCCCATGCGGTTGGACGCTCCAGTCGCATGACACTCCAAATCGAAATTTCCGGGCGTTACAAGTCCACCCCCCTTAAACGGGTTTCGTCCTCGAAACCTGTTGTTCCTTAAATCTTTGCGGGCAATACTGTCTCATCTCTTTTCCAGTCTCTCACCTAGAACCCTATCGCTACCATCGTTTACCAACTTATTGTTGGGTTTGTTGGACCTAAAACAATGTTGTTTAACCATTTTAAACAAGAAAACGCAGCGGATTAACATCAAACATCAACCATTTGAAATCTGAAAATTATAGTTCATTGCATGTCTACAACAAACCCAATAATGCAAGGATCTTATATATGTGTTTGAACTAGTTATCACAAATAAAACAACCCAAAGAAGCAATACATACTACCTTCAAAAACCTGCTGAAAATCGTGGATGAAGCTGAAAAGAATGATGTTCTTGAGCAGCCAAAACACCAAGAGAAGGTGTTCTCAAGTGTTCATACCCACAAGCATTAAGCATACACCATTTTGCTAGGATTTGACACCAAGAATCGGACCAATCAAGGCTGCTGAAAACGATTTCCAGCCCCAAACGAAAAGCAATGCTGCTGGAACAGCTTGCTGAAAACGTTTTTCAGCCCCAAACGAAAGCAATGCTGCTGGAACAACTTGCTGCCGTGAATCACTTTTGAAGAAAAGGGATTACCTTTCGTTTTGTGGTCCTTGCATGTGTGAAGAAAGGAAGGAGAAGAAGTATGTGTGTGTTCAAGGAACACCTTTGTTCCAAGACCCCCAAAAACGAAAATGAAGAGGCTTCAAGAGAGGGGGGGCGGCCGAATCCCCTTATGGGGTTAGGGTTTTCCTCAAAATAAACTCTCTTTTAAATATTAGAAGAGTTTTAAATATTACACATAATTAAACCTTTAATTATATATAATATGCACACACACTTTTATTATTTGATGTTGCTTAACTAATTTAAACAACATAACAAATAATATCCATGAACAAAATATCCTCATAATTTGTTCTTTCTCGCATACAATTTATTTAGAAAACCCATTTTCTAAATTGGTGTAATTATTTAATTGCATGATCATATCATTAATTAAATATCAGTTGGTGTTTGCTAAGCTTGTTATTGGGTATGACCCGACTTGGATCATGACGTACTAACCACATCAATATTCTATGTGTCTTGGGCATCAAGAATCCAACAATCTCCCACTTGCACAAGATACATAGAAGATTGATGCAAGCAGTAAATAACGCCTAACAACGGTTTACTACCCTTAATACGCATGACTTAGAAGCCATTCAATAACATCATCCCCTTCAAGTATCCAACTTGAAATGATTTAGGTGAATCAATCATTTATCCTTTTGTTACAGATGTCATGTTAAATCCAAGGACACAGAATGATCATTCCTTGTTGATTTAACTTAATCAGGCCTTAGACATCATACTCTCAACGAATAAGAGGAACAAATCCCATCTTGACTACATACGTTTCTCACAATCACCTTATGTCATATCTGAACATAGCCTTATGTACTGACAATTATCTCATATCAGTGAAGAACTAGCTCAAGGTATAACACTTGGTGAATATCAAAACCCAATATGTATCTCAGGTCGGAGGATACCAAAAGATATTCGCCTTTACTCAAATTTACTTATGATCAATCAATAAGATTCCATGTAGTAAGATTTGAGATGCGGGTCAGTCCAATATTCGTATCCCACGAATATCTATGAACCTTGGCAGCAACCAATTGCTCTATATCCATGCCTTATGAATATCCACCAATCCAAGTTCATAATAGTCTTACATTCATATTTGTTCCCACAAATATGACCGACTACGGACATTTAGAATAATGAAATTATTCATGGATGTAAACATGCTAAAAGGGAACATCACTTAAAGTATCGTAAATGCATAGATAAGTTAAGTATTACAATTGTTCCATATTAATAATATTAATACTAAACAGATCAATTCCAATCACTAGAATATCGAAGTCCTGAGGCACAAGTATGACTTTCATGCTTTGCCCTTTCAAGGAGCTTCGTGAGTGGATCCGCAATGTTTTGATCAAAGTGAACTTTGCGAATACATATCTTTCCCTTTTCAACTTCATCCCTTATGTAGTTGAATTTCCGCTCATTGTGCCTAATCTTTTGATGTGCACGGGGTTCCTTGATTTGAACAATCGCACCCTTGTCATGACAAAAGATTTCTAAGAAGTCTTGAATGGTAGAGACTATCCTTAGATTGGTGATAAACCCTTTTATCCATGCAGCTTCCTAAGCTGCTAATGAGGCGGCTATGTATTCGTATTCTGTAGTGGACAATGCTACACTATTCATAATGGAGACATACCCCGATTGTGATCGAGGATCATCTCGATCAGTTTGGAAACTAGCATTCGTGTAACCCTTTACAACTAGTTCCTCTTCATCAGATACGTATATTAGAAACAGTTCCTTAGTCCTCCTAAGGTATTCAAATATACTTTCAACAACCATCCAATGAATGTTACTTGGATTCTGCTGATATCTATTTGTCATGCTTAACAAGCATGACTCGTCCAGTCTAGTGCATATCATCGCATATATGATGGATCCTATAGCAGACGCATATGGGATGTCCTTCATACGATGTTGCTCATCCTTTAAGCTTGGACATTGAGATGCACTCAATATTGTCCCTCTTTGAATAGGTACTATACCTTTCTTAGAGTTTACCATCTTGAACCTTTTCAAGATTTTATCAATGTATGCACTTTGGTTTAACCCTATCAACCGCCTCGATCTATCCCTATAGATCTTTATTTCCAAAATATAGACGGCTTCACGGAGATCCCTTTTGGAAAGATGATTTCCAAGTGTAGTATGTCATTAACATACAATACTAAGAACGTAATTACACTCCCACTAGCCCCTTGATACACACAATCCTCGTTAGCGTTCTTGATGAAACCCAATTTCTTGATCTTTTCATCAAAACGTTGATTCCTATTTCTCGATGCTTGTCTCAATCCATAGATTGATATCTTTAACTTGCATACTTTATCAGGATGACTTTAGCATTGCCATTGGCGAGAAGGTTTCATTATAATCAACCCTTTGACTTAGAGTGAAACCTTTTGCTACAAGTCTTGCCTTGTAAGTATCCAAGTTTCATGCATGTCAGTTTTCTTCTTGAAAACCCACTTGCATCCAACCGGTTTGGAGTTAAGTGAAGAGTCAACCAATTCCCAAACTTGGTTGTCATACATGAATTGCATCTTTACGTTCATGGCTCCTAGCCACATATCACAATCCGAATTGGACATTGTATCATGGTATGTAGTTGGCTCTTCGGAGTCAACAACGTAGCATCCATCTATGAAAAATCCACATCTTTCATGTGAAATGCTAACTTTACCAGATCAGCGAACGTTTTGTGTGTATTGATCAACCTCTTGATCATGATCAACAACCTCTTATTGATTGCTAGTGACAACCAAACGTGTATCGGCTTGTGGATCTTGATCCTCATCAAATTCCACTGTTCTATGCGTCATTCCTTCCATAAGGAACTTGGCTTCCAAGAACTCTGCCTTTTGAGCAATGAATACTTTTTGCTCTGTTGGATCAAAGAAATAGTATCCTATACAGTCCTTTATATATCCAACAAATATACACTTAGTGAATCGACTTGCAGTTGGTTTGGGTGTTAAGCTTAACATAAGCTTCATAACCCATAATTTAAAATATGATGGCGATGGAACTGTTCCATTTCATATTTCAAAAGGCGTCGAATCCACTTTCTTGGTTTGGATCATATTCAAAATATGAGCCGCGGAGAGTAGTGCGAAACCCCAAAATTATAGAGGTAGTGAGCTTATAGTCATCATAGGTCGAACCATATCCAATAGGGTTCGATCTCCTTTCAGACACATCATTATGTTATGGTGTTCTGTGAGGAGTAAGTTGTGAGACAATCTTACAACTTCCTAGATGATCCCCAAAAGTCTCACTTAGGTATTCACCTTCTCTATCTAAACGGAGAATTTTTGTAGTTCTATCGAGTTGATTTCCTACTTCATTCTTGAAGTTTTTTTGAACATTTCAAATTCTTCATGTCTATGTGCCATCAAGTACACATAACCATAGCGACTATAATCGTCGGTTAAGGTAATGAAGTAAGTTTCACCATACCTTGTCATTCTCTTAAAAGGACCACATACATCCAAATGTATGACTCCTGATAAGTCTTTTGCCCTCTCATTAGTACCACTAAAGGGTGTGTTAGTCATCTTACCTTGTAAACAAGATTCACACTTATCAAATGAACAATTTTCATTTGTTTTCAAAAGACCATTCTTTTAAAGTGTTTAAATCCGATTCTTGTTTATGTAACCAAGATGACAATGACAAGAATAAGAGTTACTTAAACCATTTTATTCTTGTTTATGTAACCAAGATGACAATGACAAGAATAAGAGTTACTTAAACCATTTTAAGTCTCTTGGTGCATGATAGGTATAATGTGTTATTATAGGACGCATCATTATGAACCAATTCATTAACATCATTAGAAGGCATAGCCTTGAAATAATATACATCATCCATATAAATATAGATACCATCATCTACTAACTTTAAATCATAACCATATCGTTTTAAAGGGGAACTTAAATCATGTTCCTAGTCAAACTAGGAGCATATAACAAGTTTTGAAGAACAACTTCCAAACCTTTTGAAAGTTTCAAAACATAGTCTCCTTTGTTAAAGTGCTTATTTCTTTTGAACCCTTGCAACAGATTGCAATTGTTAGTTCCACATGTGGTATCCAATTACCCATGTGCTTTGAGGAAATAACATTTAAGTCAATATGGATTATGAAAGTTGTACTTGAGGTTTGCCCAGCATCCCTCTTATTTCTCAACTCATTGAGATAGGTTGGATGAATCCCTTTCAAATGACCTATCTCACCATACTCAAAGCATGGATCGTTTTCGGTTACCTTAAGCTTCATAAGCTTAGGTTTTGGAGGTTCCGCTTTGATCTACCCTTACCCATTGCCTTTGATGTGCCCTTCTCCTTTGGCAACATTTGCCTTAGGATCGGGAATGGCCTCAACATCGTCGGGGCCGGGTTGCTTAGGAATAGGGTCGTCAAGGACATATGCCTTTGCTCTTGCTCGAGAACAATTCTTAAGTTTCGAGACTAGTCCATAAGGTTATTATGGTAGAGACGATCCCTATCTAAAATAGTTCTCAGTGATAGGGTATGGACAGGTCGGGGTGGTAGCATTATTGTTTGCGGTCATTCTACAAATTTTACAAAGTTCTTTTTAGTATTTCAAAAAAATTTCATTTTAATTATTAATACCCTTTATGTCTCATAGACAATTAATAATTAAAATCTAGAATCCAACGTTACATTCAAATAATGGTTAGGTGACCTTTATCCCATTATTCAAATTAACAAGGTAGTCAATATTTGACAATTGCAACCCTTTGCAACTTCTAGCGGTATGGGATCGACTTTAAATGTCATATGCAAAGTCGGCATGTTAATCCCATCAACACCATTTGGAAACCATATTTTAGGTGATCCATTCAACATGGTTTGCAAATCAAGTTATCCTACTTGCACACACATGTGAGTTTACCAACACAAGTGGTTAGGTGACCTTTATCCCACCAATGTGGTATTCTCACCTTAAGTCATAAGTTCCCTCAAATGGTTAGGTGACCTTTATCCCATTAAGAGTTTCCAAATGACTTAAGTGTTGTGCAAAAGGACGGTGTTAAACTTGTTTGAAAAAGGGATTTTTAGTTTTCATTGATTCTAGTTTGAAAACTCTATTTACCTTGTATTTGCATGCTTTCAAATGCAAGGTATCCTATGGTTCACTTTTAATAAAACCTCTTTCATTAAATCATTAATCCTTTTAATAACCTTTTGTTAATCACTTAATGATTAGGAACCATAAAATTCAGCTTGTTAAGTTTGTTAATTAGTTTGTTATGCACATCCAAATGTCAAATAACAATCACACAACAAACAACCAAACAAGTACAATCATACAAGCATATGTGCATAACTATAGCCACTAAGTTGACTACACTTGTTTGCCATCACAAGTGTTGTCATAAGGTCTTTCCTAAGGGTTCAACACAATACAAATGATGAGGTCTTCAAAGACTCCCACTTGAACTTGCATCCAAATGCTTCAAGTCCATCCTTTGTGTCTTCCTTTTGTGCTTCTTTCCCGAGCATCTTCTTTTACAAAATATATATCCTAATACATATTTTCTAGTAAAAGAAAAAATACTCCTAATCTATTTATTACATTGCCAAATGAATAAACAAATTACAATCCAAATAGAAACACCAAAAGGATTATTACAACCCATAAAGAATGAATACAACCAACATGACAAGATTACAATCAACCAAATCCAAAACACACATGGTCAAGGCTATGTTATGCACTAATATATGTATCCACATACATCATTTCAAGAACCAAAATGAACCCCATTTGACCCTAAATTTTCAGCCAACACAAACTAAGAATTTAGGGTCTTTTGTCCAAACAAAAACCAATCAACCAAATTGATATCTTTCCTTTCAAGATCTAATCATAAGCATGCATGATTACAACCTTGAAAGGTTGGGGTATCATCAAATCATCACAAAACAGCCCTAATAAGGTTGTTAAAGCCTTATAAAACCAATTTTACAAGAACACAAGAAACTAGTCATCCACATATCCGGCTCTGATACCATTGTTGGGTTTGTTGGACCTAAAACAATGTTGTTTAACCATTTTAAACAAGAAAACGCAGCGGATTAACATCAAACATCAACCATTTGAAATCTGAAAATTATAGTTCATTGCATGTCTACAACAAACCCAATAATGCAAGGATCTTATATATGTGTTTGAACTAGTTATCACAAATAAAACAACCCAAAGAAGCAATACATACTACCTTCAAAAACCTGCTGAAAATCGTGGATGAAGCTGAAAAGAATGATGTTCTTGAGCAGCCAAAACACCAAGAGAAGGTGTTCTCAAGTGTTCATACCCACAAGCATTAAGCATACACCATTTTGCTAGGATTTGACACCAAGAATCGGACCAATCAAGGCTGCTGAAAACGATTTCCAGCCCCAAACGAAAAGCAATGCTGCTGGAACAGCTTGCTGAAAACGTTTTTCAGCCCCAAACGAAAGCAATGCTGCTGGAACAACTTGCTGCCGTGAATCACTTTTGAAGAAAAGGGATTACCTTTCGTTTTGTGGTCCTTGCATGTGTGAAGAAAGGAAGGAGAAGAAGTATGTGTGTGTTCAAGGAACACCTTTGTTCCAAGACCCCCAAAAACGAAAATGAAGAGGCTTCAAGAGAGGGGGGGCGGCCGAATCCCCTTATGGGGTTAGGGTTTTCCTCAAAATAAACTCTCTTTTAAATATTAGAAGAGTTTTAAATATTACACATAATTAAACCTTTAATTATATATAATATGCACACACACTTTTATTATTTGATGTTGCTTAACTAATTTAAACAACATAACAAATAATATCCATGAACAAAATATCCTCATAATTTGTTCTTTCTCGCATACAATTTATTTAGAAAACCCATTTTCTAAATTGGTGTAATTATTTAATTGCATGATCATATCATTAATTAAATATCAGTTGGTGTTTGCTAAGCTTGTTATTGGGTATGACCCGACTTGGATCATGACGTACTAACCACATCAATATTCTATGTGTCTTGGGCATCAAGAATCCAACACTTACGACTTCTAGTCTATCCTTGACTATCGACATCGGCAACCCATGCATACTGATCAATGTCCATTTGACCAGCACCTGCGACTTCAAACATGCCATGTAGCATACGGTTACTACATTTCAATATTCGAGCAAAGGCTCGGCGTCATAATCATTGAGCTTCAGAATATCGCTGAAAACCTTCAGCTTTAGTGCTTGAAGAACAAGGCCTTCAACTTGCGTAAAGTTGCTGCTCACTCCGGCCCTTGTTTGATGTTCTTTATCTAGGAATAATGACCTTCTTGCAAACCAAATGACTGATGAAAAAGGCTTTCATTAATCGTGCTAGGTGTTGTTCCAAATATAACTGCACTGAGATCGGTTTTCCTCAGGTTCCTTGCAGGTACACTATGATAGATAAACATATAGGCTTCTTTGGTAGCCCAAACCAATTTATCTTTTTCTTTCGCTTATGACCTCCCATTCTACTTGTTTGCTATAACGTCAAAACTATGCATACGTTGTTGTTCGGTGAACCAATCACAGGCTGGAACTGTTCCTCAGACAACGGGTGACACAGCTTTCTCAATTGCATCATGCAATCCCCTACGCTGAATGGCTCGTCAATGTTCCTTCTCTTAACATGCAACTTACAACCGAGAGTAGTAGGAACGAACTGCCACTAGCATCGCATTCGAGATGTATGTGTAAAAAATTAAACTACCGGAATCGTACCTGTCGTCCGGGCGGAGTCCGCTCTACCTTCCACTTGACCAGGGCAAAAGCTGTAGCCTTCACCCCCTTTTTTCTTCCCCGCTCCGGAACTTCCCGCCTTTGACTTCTTACAATCCCTATTCAGATGTCCAGCCTTACCGCAATTGTAGCACTTAGCCACACGGCAATCCCTTGCCCTATGACCCTCCTTCCCATACTGAAAACAGACGTTAAATCCTCATTTGCACTCCCTTTTATGACCTCTACTACCCTTCTTGCATTCCTCAACCCTTCCCATTATTGACATCACCTCCCGTTCATCATACAACCTTCCCGCTAGATCTACCGCCGACCTGAACGTGCTTGGCCGGGCAGTGATCATATGCCTACGGATGTCCGCCGGCAAGCCCTGCATGTACCTCTCGATCTCCCGCGAAGGAGGTGTCACCTGATCCGGCGCCAGCCGTGCCACTTTGTTGAATTTGGTGGTGTACTACTGATGCGTCATCGTCCCCGCCTCGAATTGAAGGACTCCTTTTCAACCTTATCCATCTCACGGTGAGGACAAAACTCCTCAATCACCAGCCTTTTCAACTCTGACCACCTCGTCCTTCCGATAGCCCGACTACCCTCAACTTGGACTATGTTGTCCCACTAGCACAAAGCTGAATCCACTGAAGAGTGAGCGGCAAACTTCACCTTCTGATCCTCCCGGCACCCGCTGATATTCAGCACGGCTTCCATTCCCCTCACCCATCGGTGAGCAGCAGCAGTGCCGTCACCATCAAAAGTTGGGGACTTGCATCATTAAATTGTCCCGTATTCACAGTCTCGTGCCGCCTCTGGCGCAAGCTCCTCCACCTTCTTCTTTCTCTTCATCATTGAAGAAACCGTTCCAGTTTGGGCTGTCTTCTTTCACCTGAAAGTCTACCCCCTTCCCTGTCTCTCACAATTTCTAACAGCATTTATCACCTCGGTCACCACAGACGATAGGATCGTCTGCACGGTCTGGTGCACTTCTTCTGCGACTGCCTCTGAGTTTACTCTCGGAATCATCGTGACCCGATTCCCATAAGCAGTTGCCGAACTCACGTCAGGCGTTATCCTCGAATCATCTCCTCACGACACGCTATATTTGTCTCGAAGTCCACCAACCCATCTATTCCAAGAACCAATTCGAAAATCATCTAAGGTTATCACAAGTAGTCTAACCGGGTATCCGTGACCTTGTAACTCCACCTTGCGGTCTCCTATCATCTCAGAAGTCCTGATGGACTTACCTTGACGGTTTTTACATCGAAGGGCTTATCAATACTCCCACTCCTAATGGGCAACTTAGCACAGAAAAATAACATAAACAAAACTTTTTCTAGCTCCGGAATCAAACAGCACAGAAGGTAGAGTTTGATTACTAGATACATACCTGTCACGATATCGGGGCCTATCCTAGCCTGCTCCGGCATCATCGTGAAGGCCCTGCGCCCTCCGCCCTTGGTTTCTTGCAATCCTTGCTTATGTGACCCCTTCCTCCGCAGTTATAACACCGTACCACCCCTCACTCTCTGGCTACGTGACCGTGCCTCCCACATCGAAAACAGATATTGGTCCCCAATCTACATTCCCCGGGGTGTTGGCGTCCACATATGGTGCAGAGGTTTGGTCTCCACGTATCTTCTCCAATGTGCCCTTTGGCACACTTACCACACTTCCTCGTCCCCGTACCGGACGAAGCTGCACGTCGGTCCTCCGTCCTGGCAATTTTTTTGTTTGGAGTGGCCCTGCCACATCCGAACCGCTTTCCATTCCAGGTTCATGTCGCCGCTACCCTTCGTGCTTCCTTCAATAGTCGTCGTCTCCTTACCGCCCTAATTACGTCAGTCACCATAGATGGCAGAATCGCCTGCATGACCTGTTGGACTCCCTCAACAACAGCCTCTTTCATGGCGATCCTCAAACTAGCACCATTATCGCTGCCTTCCAGGTGAGGGGCTTCAGGCTCTTCAAGTGTCATTTCAGCTGCTCTAGACATGCTCCTCGTGACACGCGGTTCAGCACCACGTCAACCACAGCCCCTATTTGGCAAAACCTTAGGAGTTCTGCCGCTAGCCATCCTCTATCACACACTGAAAGATTCAAACACTAACACGGTCATTCAAGGGAATATCTCAGTTTATGTCAAGTATAGCAAGTTCCTAATTACAGTGGCCAGTTGTGATTAGCCACTTACTTCACTCTTCGTACCCTGAGCATTACCTGTCCTAACTACATTAGCATCTAAACCTAGCAGTACACATAAGCACACAACATGCGCACATACTACCAGTTAATATTAAGAAAATACCTGATGGCACGTAGCTACTCAGATTGGCATCCCACCCCTTTCTGTCCCATTTTCAGTTTAAGTTAAGGTTTATTTTGAAAATTTACCCATTTCACTTAAACTTTGGCTCTGATACCAACTTGTAAGGCCCCGTTCCCGGGCACCTCACAGTTGGTCATTCATCGCACATAAAGACATTTCAAACATACATTTATTTTGCAGCGGAATTTAAAATTTTTCATTTATAACTAAAACATGTCATTTCATAACTTTACAACATTCGTTTTCTTTCTCAAAATACAATGACATGTCAAAATATGGATGCCAGCCCCATCAACTGAGTAGTCGCCTCGTGCCATCCTCAGCAACATACCTGCCAACTGGAAACACATCAAAGTCAGCGTTGCTGAGTGAGTTCTAGTTTTATAATAAAACGTACTTTACTGTCCATCAAAACCGTTCTTACATACATACGATCATACAACATACGTACACGTAGATAATATTATTATTTTCATCATTCATTCATTAACTTTCGTTCGTGTACCTTTCATCGTTAACGTTCACGTTCTTTCTTAACTCTTTCTTTTGTTCGTACGTTTCTTACTTTCATTCATACATTTGTTACATTCATCTGTACGTACGTTACGTTCATTCTTACGTTCATTTCATTTATTCGGACGTTCATTACTTTCATGCATCCTCTATCTTTTACTGAGGTCGAGTGACGAGGATCCCGTTTCATACGTCATCATTATGTTGCTTCCGTTCATTACTTTCATTCGTCAAGCATGCAAATCTCTAAGGGTCACTTCTCGTCTCTGCCCTCATGGTTCCAACCCATGAGCCGACAAAGCACACTGTAACATACTGGTGCCCCTATGGCTCTCAGTCCATAGACCGACACCTGGTGCCCCTATGGCTCACAGTCTATAGACCGACACCTTGTTGCCCCTATGGCTCTCTGTCCATAGACCGACAACCTTGTTGCCCCTATGGCTCTCTGTCCATAGACCGACAACACCTCTTCCCGGGGTCACATTAACCCCGCGAGTGATCATCACCACTCCTGCTGTAACAGCTATCCCGTGATAGGTCATAAAGACACTGCCCCGTTGTTCTTAAGGCAACTATGGCTCACTGTCCATAATCTACCCTAAGGCTCGTAATAGGCGTAGTTACTAGAACCAAGCACCATTTCCAAGACTTCTTAACCGTCAAATCCATCTCGTTCCCCTTGGACCATGCAAGACTTTCTTTCATTCATTCATTCATTCATTAACGCATGCATTCATTCATCATGTTCCTCTTTCATTCGTTCATTCATTAATGCACGCATTCATTCATCATGTTCCTCTTTCATTATCTTTCACTTTACGTTATTTATTACATTCGTTTCATTCATTCATTCATTCACGTAAAGTCACTAAAAGATAAACATGCATCAACACAAGGAACATCGATATTTACAAATCATCAGTCATTACCATCATATAAGGCAACGTCATACTTATCATATTTGCGTCCTACATACACATCTCTCCTCGATCACATCAGCCCTATTTGGGCGATTGAACATACTTTAGTCGCATGGCCTCCATGCGACTGGGTCGTGCGATTGGGCAGTTATACGAATAGGCATACAATCGTGCGAATGGGCATACAATCGTGCGATGGACACTATACGAATAGACTACTGGGCGACTAACCCTCAGTCGTGCGGCTGGCCTACTATGCGAATGGACCTATGCGACCGAATCCCTCAATCGCATGGCCTGTCGGGCGATTGAGCCCCAGTCGTACGACTGAGCCTCAATCGTCTCAATCGTAAGATTGAACATCAGTCTTTCCTTAGTCGTGCGACTGGCCCTCCAGTCGCTTAGCCCTAACTGGGCGGCGACTGAAGTTCATCACGAACAGCAGCCGCAACATACGGCTGTAAAACCCTACTAAATCCGATTCAAGCCCACATTAACCCTCCCAAACCTTAGGGATTCATACTAGGACATCATACAAGCTTATACAAGTCCTAAATCATACCTTAAACACATTACCCAAGATTTCACCCAAATGGGTCAAACATACACTTTTTTCAAAAACGGGTTTAAATGTGTTCCAGCCCCAAAATCATTTGAAAACAAGTAAATGAGGGGTCCTAGAACTCACCTTAGTAGTCTCCTCGGTTATAGCTTCGATTTGACTCGCTACATGTCGATTTTGGCTCACGAACCCGCTTGAACCGAACTTTCTTCTCCTCTCTTTCCCGTTTTTCCTCTGTCTCTCTGGTTTCGTAAGTATGGGGAGAGGGTAAGGGCTGCGCTCTCCCTTAAATACCACAATCCAGTCGCCCGAATCCCCCCACGCGACTAAACCTTCAGTCGTATGAGCTCCATGCGATTGGACAACTCAGTCGTGCATCTTCCATGCGTATGGAGCTCCAGTCGTGCGATTGAGGTTCAATCGCATGACTCCCATGCGGTTGGACGCTCCAATCGCATGACACTCCAAATCGAAATTTCCGGGCGTTACACAACTTCAAAGTTCATTCCTGATCAATCTCTACTCATTCTTAACTTTTGTTTAATCGTTAGATTGATCAGGTTGTCGTTCTCACTGATTGGATCACCAATCAAATTGGATTTCGCACTATTTGATCTGGTTGCACGTTGAATCAGTTAGTACTCCGTACGTACACGGTCCTGACAAGTGGTATCAGAGCCTTGGCTCGTGATTCTTCATGGATTCGATTCGTGTTTTTGTTAAAATCAACGTTTTAATTTAAAAGATCCTTATTTTGATTCAAAAAGTGTTTTTGAAGTGTGTTTGATTCAAAAGGGTCAAACTTTTCGACTTAGGGCAGATTAGGGTTTGTGAAAAATCGTTTTTGGTGTCAAAGTGTTCAAAATTTTCGAATTCTTCATTCACAGCAGCTTCAGTCGCATGATTAGCTCAATCGCACGACTTAATCCCAATCACACAATTCAACCACACGACTAAACTTTGTCGTATTGTTCATTCGCATGACTAAGCTGACTCACATGGTTGAACTCATTCACATCCCTCAATCACACAATTGAACATAGTCGCACTCTCCAATCGCACGATTGAATTCAGTCATACTTTTCAATCGCACATTTGATTCTGTCATATGCAAAAGTTTTCAAGTTTGATACCATGGACGATTAGAACTCTGCGTTTACTGCTGGGAAGGACTCATGGATCCAGAATCTACTACTTCTGGAAAATGAGATAGGGAATCATAACAAACCACCTAAACTGTTGACTTTGGATGAATACGCGCAATGGAAATCACGGTTTGAAATCTATTTGAATGGTGTTGACCCTAACTTGTGGACAGCCATTAAGAATGGATATACTATACTAGTTGGTGCTAATGGGGTAAAGCTAACTTTGGGTGGTATGAATGAGGAACAAAAGATTGCACACAATGTTAAGAAGAAAGCTTACGCTTTATTAACACAGTCAATTCCTAAGGATATCTTTCATTATTTTTCGAAACATAAGCAATCTAAGAAGTTGTGGGAAGCTCTTGAGAAGAGATACATTGGAAATGCAACCTTAAAGGCACTGAAGGCTAAAGCGCTTAAGAATGAGTTTGACAACTTTTCATCTATTGGAAATGAAAGTTTGGATGATATCATAGACAGGTTTTATCATCTAATGAGTGAGTTGCACACACATAGTGTAACTACCTCAATGGAGGATAAAGTTGCTAGCTTTGCAGATGGTCTACAGGATAAGTGGGATCCGTTCGTGTCTAATCTGAGACAGAACGAAACTTTAGCTACTCTGGATATAAATTATTTTATTCTAATCCGAAAACCTGGGTAATATTACGGTTGAATTAGCCAAGGAACACATGGATCTACTTACTGCTATTATGCAGTCTTATGATGGATTGGTTGTTAGTAAGATCAGAAATTGTCATCTAGCAGATGAAGACTATGAGCAGGTAGATGAGATGAAAAATGGATATCATGTGGGCCTTAGCCAGTGCTGTTAGAAGGGCTAAGAAGTTTGTAAAGAAGATGGGGCAAAATCTGGTTACCACCAAAGATACAACCTTTGGTTTTTATAAAACCAAAGTTACATGCTTCAACTGCAGTGAAAAGGGTCACTTCAAAAGAGAGTGCGTGAAACCTAAGAAGACCGGAAATGATAACCCTTTTCTCATCAATCAACTGTCAGGACAAAGAAAAGAAAGCTACATCAACAAGTCAGGATTCTAAGGCATTGGTTGCTCAAGGAGATGAAGGACAGGACTGGTCTTTCAGGTTTCTATCTGATGGTGAAGCTAATATGGCATAAGTAGAAGATCTAAATGATGGATCAACAAGTGAAGGAGATATCATAGCTGACTATGCAAGTTTAGAAGTTGAAGAAGCTATGAATGTCGTGGATCGCTTGGTTGAAGAATAGTTATTGCTGCTAGAACAGAATCTCCTGTCATCGAGGAATCCAAGTCTGTATTTATGGCTGATACTTCTAGCTCTGCACAGGTAGATTCTAAAGATGAACTATTTGATAAACATGCTTATGTTGAATGTAATAAGTTTCGTGAAAGCATAGAGTTAAAATTTGCTAGGTTGTTAGATCACAATGACAGTCTAGTAAATGATCTGAAATTATGCACTGAAGCTAAAAGAGTTTTAAAACAAAATGAAAGTGGCTTTAAGGAAAAACTTGATTTGTTAAGTAAACAACTTAGGGAAACCAAGGTTGTTGCTTTCAATCAAGCTAATGATATTAAGTTCTATTTATCAACAATAGAGGAAACTAAGAAAGAGAAAGCTATTTTGCAAGTTGAAATAGAATCGTTAAATCAAAAACTTCACTGTCAGGCTAGTTCCTCTCACATTGTTCAGAACTTAGTAAAAGAAAGAAACAACGGGGAAGGGCTTGGTTATAAAATAGTGCCACCACCACATGCGATCCTTTTGAATACAAAATGTCAACTTATAAATAATAACCCTATCAAGGATCATGTGGTGACGACCCCTCTAGTCAGTGATCTAGATTCCACAGATAAAACTGTGCAATCTGTTACTGAACAAAAGGCATCTAGTTTTGGCACTACAGATGGGGCTTTCACTAAAAATAGGGATTATGAGAATTGCAATGCTACTCTTGGGTTGGGTTCAAAAGTTCATATCTTAAAATCTAAAAATCCAGAACTGCTCAACATCAAAATCTCAACAAAATGAAAGTAAAAAATAATCAAAATGTCAAACCAATAAAATTTGTCAAAGAAGGTCAGAAACCTAAAGTTGAGAGGAAAGAGACCAGACCTAGATCTCACTCTCCCCCACACAACATATCCCCCAGACCTGTTGAGGGGAGATACTGTTATAGTAGTGGAGAACGAGGACATATTTCTCCTAATTGTCCTTACTATCAGACACCTAGAAGAAAAATTGAACTTGTTCATGAAAATAAACTTAGATTTTCTAAAACAATATCAAATACCCCTCCAAAATACCAAAAGCATCACAGACAAGCTCCAGGCAAAGCTGTGTTTACTGCGTAAAACCTAGGGATAAAAGCAAACCAAAAGTTCAAACTATAAACCAGTCATCTGTTTATCAAAAACATGCCTTACACAAAACTGGTTTGTGGCAAGCAAAATCCACAAGTGTATATGAGAGTGAGGATAAGATGAAGAAAAATGTGTCTTCATCTTCCGAAGGACAGTGGGTGGAGTTTTTAATGCATGATGCCTCTGGGAAACCCAAGCCAGTAAAGGCTTGGGTCCCATTCTTGAACTAATTATTTCTATTTTTTGTGCAGGTTGTCCGTTACAGCTCTATCACTAACACCTGGATTATTGATAGTAGGGCATCCAGGCACATGACCAGGAATCTGTCTCTCATTTTCAATGTCAAACAAATCAAAGGGGGACATGTATCTTTTGCAGGAAATAAGGGAGGATATATCACAACTCAAGGTAAAGCAAGAAATGAGAAAGTAAAGTTTGATAAAGTCAACTAGGTTCAACAACTGGAGAACAATTTACTCTTAATTTCTCAAATCAGCGACAAGGGCTTCAAAGTTGTATTCAGTAATAAGAGATGCTACATTCTAAAGAAGGATTATGTTATCCCTAAGGAGAAAGTTCTAATGTCAGCTTCAGATATAACGATCTATATGTCTTGGATATGTCAAAAGCCTCGACAACTGAGTCTGCTGCTCAGTGTTTCCTGTCCAAAACCATCGAGAGGGATTCTAGTTCTTGGCATAGGAGAATGGGATACATTAATCCTAGGAAGATGAATCTTTTGATTCAAATCAACTGGTTAAAGGTGTAACAGTCAAGAACTTTTAGCTTCCAGATTTCTGTATAGCATGCAAAAAAGGGAAACAGACCAAGAAATCTCACAAATCTAAGAAAGTTCACTCAATTGAGATTCAACTGGAGGTGTTGCATATGGATCTATTTGGCCCTGTCAGTACTAAAAGCATCACCGGAGATTGGTACTGTTTTGTAGTAACTGATGATTATTCAAGATTTTCCTGGGTGATGTTTCTCAAAACAAAGTAAGAGACATTTGAGTCTTTCAAACAATTGGTTACTACACTGGAGTCTCTGTATAAGCTGAAAGTAAGGAAGATTTGTTCAGACAACGACATTGAATTCAAGAATCAGTGGATGGAGGCTTTCTGTCAAGAAAAAGGGATTGTTCATCATTTCTCTTCTGCTTATACTCCATAGATGAACGGAGTTGCTGAACACAAAAATAGAAGTTTGACTGAAACTGCAAGGACGATGTTGGCAAATTCAAAACTGCCTATTCAATTATGGAATGAAGCAGTTGCTAATGCATGCTAATGCCTGTTCAATTCTGGAATGAATGGCAAATTCAAAACTGTTTGTTCAATTCTGTAATGAAGCAGTTGCTAATGCATGCTACACTCTCAATCATGTATTAGTTGTCAAACATCATGTTAAAACTTGTTATGAGTTGCTTCAAAGGTGTAAACCAAACTTCGAGTATATGGAACCATTTAGAGCTCCTTGCATGTTGCTGAACAAAACTCAGACTGGCAAGTTTAATGAAAAAGTAGATGAAGGAACTTTTCTAGGATACAATATACCTGAATACGTTGATGCTGCAAGTTGCTGCTCTCAAATTATCTGGATTCAACAGCAAATGCGGGACTACGGTTTACAATTTACTAACACTCCTATTTTTGTTGATAATTCTGCTGTCATAGCTGTAACTAAAAATCCGGTACAACGTCCCAAAACCAAACACATCGGCATTAAATATCACTTCATACATGATTGTTTTGAAAAGCATTTAATCAATGTAATTAAAGTTAACATGGATTTTCAGCTCACCGACCTCTATAAAACGCTTTTGATAAACCAAGACTTTATTATCTTTTAGAGGTTAATGGCGTCAAAAAGAAAGTGGATGTAATTTCGGAGGAGTCGAGTTCATAGTCCGTCAGTATGTGTCTTAGTTTTCATTTTTTTTGTCAAATTTATTTTATTTTATTTTATTTTCCCTTTTATCTTAAAAAAATTTAAAAACACAAAAAGATTTTCTATTTTAGGATTTTAGGGGGACAATAGTTTAAGTTTCAGTATTTTTTACTTAAAAAGAAAAGGAGGGGTGGGCAGGTAAGCTGATAAGTAAAGACGTCAAATCCTAGAAATTGATTCAGTACAGTGGAAAATGATAGTACACAGGCATCGAATCGTTTAGGACACCTAAAAGATTTTCATTTTTGCAATGTTATTTTGATAGTCACAGAAAATATAAGTCTGAGAAGTCAAAGCCTAATAAGTTGAAAAATGATAGTAAGCTAGTATGTTACTGTGGTTACATGGAGTTAGTAGATTTAGGGGTTGCAAGTCTATTATATGATGTGTCGGTAGATTCAACACAATAGACTAGTAGACATCGTTGGTGAATAACGCAAATTAAATCACTCAACAAGGTGTGGGTTCTCATCTTATCCCTGGTCTGCACAATCAATAAATTTCCAATAAGGAGTGAGGAGCAAAAAGAAAGCCACAAATGTGTGCGAATGACCAAAACAATAAGCAAAGCACATGACAAATATGAAATGCTATCAAGTTAATGACAACTGTTGTTGCTGTGTTAAATGTATTCTAAAATTGCTCCAATAAGAAGATCGGTTTGTGCCTCTCTGCTGTGCGATGGCACTGACCTAAGGGTAAGCATAACCTATATATTCTAAGAATTCATTGTTGTTTGCGCCTCTCTGCTGTGCGATGGCACTGAACTGAGGCCTAGCATCTCTTTGAAAGCTCTTAGAATAGTTTCTTCTTGGCAAAAACCCGTAGACCGCTCAAAAATCTCCTGAGGAATGTTGATTACCATATAACCATGGGATCCACAAATACTTGTTGAACCAATACACCTAAATAATCACCAATATGTGTCAAAAATCTATGTATGGATTTAAGTGGAGAAAAATACTAACAATCATCATGGCTGCAACTCTCGATGTTCATAATCAATGTGTGCTATACAACAGCTCTAGCATGGTTTCCTGTTAGTGCTTTTGACTCTTAGATGAATGAGATTTTGTGAATTGTAAATATAATGTTCTCTGTTATTGATATAAATACAAAAGGTCCCAAAGATTAAGTGTTTATGCCTGTCTGATTCCATGTGAATCTTTCTGAAAACGATGTTAATGCTTGAAGCTGTTCCGCTCAGGGGGAGAAATCGTTTAATTGAAGTTAAACTGTTTTCAACCCTCCTCAAATAAAAATACAAAAATATGTCTTATTTCAGTTTCATTTCAAGTTTTTTCCTGTTTTAGTTATGTTTGTAGTGAGTCATTGTCGGACAATGTAACCAGACTGAACTCTGTGAATCTCACATAATGAACCGAACGTTAACTATGAAAGGCTTGTTTCTGAAAGATAAAAGGATCACGTCTGAGGTGATCAAATGGTTTTCATTTAAAATGATCATGTCTGAGGTGATCAAATAGTTTCATTTAAAAGGATCACGTCTGAGGTGATCAAATGGTTTTCATTTAAAAGGATCACGTCTGAGATGATCAATGGTCATAATGTCAATTATCAAAGATAAGTATGTGAAACAGTGGGCCAAAAAAAGTCAAATGCATAAGTATGGCCCCATCGCACAATTGGACCATAAGTATGGCCCAATTGCACGATTGGACCATAAGTATAGGTTAATCACACGACTGGACCATAAGTATAAGCCAATCACACGACTGGACCACAAGTATAGCTCAATCGCACGACTGGACCATGAGGATGGCCGAGTCGCACGATTGGCAAACTCAGTATGAACCAATCGTACGATTGGTTGAATGCGTATAGGTCAGTTGTACGACAAACCCCAGTCGCACATATGAACCATGTGTATGGCTCCAGTCATACGACTGAAACTCAAATCAGTATAAAAGGAGGTCAGTCGGTCGTAGCCCTACACTTTATTTCAAATTCTCTTAAATAACCGGCTACATAGAGGACACCTTTTCCAAATTTTTCTTTGCGAACTCAACTTACAGGTACAGTCAAGATGAAATCAGGATACATGAATATATTAAATCGATCAAAAGTGTCCGAATGATATAAAACTTAAACCGAACCGAATAACTCTAAAATTGGACCTTTAAATGGACTTAAAAGTGAACATAAAAGATAACAGGTGTAATGACGAGTCCTGGCACGTCTAAGGACTCTAATCTTGACATGAATATGGTTGTTTTGACATGGATTCAAAATCTCAAACTAGCATAGTATGGATGCGACTGGACATACTGATGAACCTCAATCGCACGTTTGAATCATACGCATGATTCAATCGCATGATTGACTCAATTGGTGATTCAGTCGCACGACTGGCACAACTGTTTGTTATGGCACACGACTAAGCTCAGTCGGTTGCCTAATAGTACGATTGAGTTAAGTCGTATGGTTCAATCGTACAATTGAACTAGTATGATATGATCTGTTCAAAGTCAAATGTTCTTTCTTGTGAACGGGTCTAACATGTTTGCTGCTTGTGTTACAGTGAAATGGCTGATAGATGGACTATGAGTACTAAGCACAACATCTGTTCTTATCTCAACAAGACATCCCGGAATGCTGCAGAGTGTGTTGGGATTATAGAGTTCCTAAGCAGATCCAGGATCTACCGAGCTATATCAACTCCCTTCACACCATACCGTTCTCTACAGCAGGCATTCTGGGAGAATGCCGTAGTTGACAGATCTGTCGAGCCTTATAGGATCCGGAGCTCCATCTTTGGATAGGATATAGATATCGGTGAAGATGATTTGAGGAGAGTGTTAGATTTGGGAGATGACATGGATTACCCCACCAAGCTACATCCCATGACGGTTAGGGGATGCTTTCTACGGATCAAGTACGCCGGTGACATCAATGACGGCGTGCTCAATAAGATCAACATGTGCCCGCCTTTAAGGTATTTGGCACATGTGATTCTGAAGAGCATAGCCTCACGACGCGGTCGTTTTGATGAGATGAGCGATCACATATAGAACGCATTTGTTGCGTTAGTACTAAACCACCCATTCAGTTTCTCCAAGATGTTCTTCAACTACTAGAGGGAGAATATCGAGGCCAAGGCAAAGGAAGGATTTTGCATGTATCCCCGGTTTCTTCCGATGATCCTCAACGAGAAACTACCTAACCTTCCTAAGCTTAAGGATGATGAGGTGTCATTGGAGGTGATGGATGACATGACTTAGGGTAGGATGAAGGTATACAGGGGAAAGCAGACTAAGCCCCCAGTGAGAAGGTTGTTCGGCCATCTTGTGAATGTTGATTATGAAGCGCCGCCAGGAAGAAGTGGCGTAACGATGATAGTGACTCGGATGTTGAGCATGTCTTGATTCCTGGTGATAACGAGGATGATGACCAAGATAAGGGTCAAGGTGGTGGAGATGAGGGCTCGAATCAATCCAGAGCCACTGATACATCTACTATCCAACCACCACCTCAGCAGGGTTGTTCAGCGCTACTGGTGGGTCTAAGCAAGCTGCCATCGACCAGGACTTCCTGATCAGTGAGGATATCAGAAACTTTGATCTAAAGGATGAAAGATGATGATTCTGAAGAAGAGCCTCTAGTGAGACAAGTCGGTAGCAAGTGGGTAGCTACTAAGAAGGGGAAGGAGGTGGTTGGTACCTGCCAGGCTCAGTCAAAGGGTGTCGATACTGAAGAGAGTGATCCATCTTATACACCTGACCAGCCCATCAGCCCAGGGGGAGCCTTAATTGCTAAGGGGTCTAGGAGGAAGAGGATGGCCCAACCCCGTGGAAAGAAGGGGAAACGCTAAAAGATTATCTTGTTGAATTCTTCCACCACCAATGCCACTACCACCCCCACAGCCACTACCACCCCCACAGCCACTACCACCATCACAGCCACTACCACCAACATACCCACCACCACACTTACCCCTACATCTTCCTCACCCTCAATACCCAAAACCACACCTCCACAAACCATACCTATCCTCTCACCCATTTACACCACATCCACAAGCACCCCAACCATCTCCCAAGCTAGAACATCCACCTAAATACCACCTCTACAGAGTACTACTCTACCCACTGTTAGGTTAGAGGAACAGCTTGCGAGCCTTAACAGGCTAGTTCTCAAGTTGTTGGAGACTAATGATCTTCGGGCTAATCAAATGAGCCAACTGATGGCAGTGAATACAGCACAGGGCAAGCAAATAGCCAAGCTTACAGAGAAGAACGAAGCTCATGAGTGGGCTTTAGTTCAAGCTCCCAAAGCCCTTCAAGCTTAAAATGAGCTAGTGATGATAAAGAAGATTGAAGATCTAGAGAAGAAGAAAAAGAAGATAATGTTGAGGTTGAAAGGTAAGAGGGAGGAGCCTCTAAAGATAAAAGAAGATAGAGATGATGATGGTGATGATGATGACGATTCTAGCGATGACGAATCGGAGGATGAGGGTGATGAGGAGGAGGCTGGTGAGAGTGGAGAGGAGAAAAAGAAAGACAATGATAAGGATGACGACCTGGAAAGTGATGCTAACACGTCAGGCTCAACTCAGATAGCCAGGGAGAGACGTATAAGGAACCTCTTCCTCAGCTACTCAAGCAGATAAGCCTTAACTTCAAGATAAAAGTAATGATTAAGAAAGTTTATGTAATTTGAAACTTTTTGTAATTGAACTTTGTAGTTCATTAATGTAAATGATGATACTTTATGTTTAATGTCTTGATGATTCATTAATGTGTGGTTTGTTGATTATTCTATCAAACAGATGAAACTCAACAGGTCGATGAATATGATGTCGCTCCCCTTCAGCAAATTAAGACTCAACTTACAATGATTCTTGATTTGCAAGGGATAGTCAGATGATCTGTAAGTTACACACCAGAAGAAGGGGAGATCATACACGATCTATCTAAAGAACAGCTTGTAGAAATATTCAGACTCAACCCAGATGAGATAGTTAAAGATGCTCCAGAAGTCAATGTTGTTAGTGATGAGGAGTTACAAGGAGTGGATGATATAGAGATGGAGGGTGTCACGTTAGATCATTATCCTTAGTACACTGACTTTGATAGAAATGTTATCCCAGACTTGGGTGAGACTTTTGTCAGTGATGCATTTGACAAGATCGATGAGAAAACAACTGAGAAAGAAGAGGCCAAAGGTAAAGCTCAAGCTGTTGATGCTGATGTTGATGTGGAACTAAGGAAAGCTGAATGGGCTGCATGTTTAGCAGAGATGAAAGCTCAGAGAGAACCTCCAAAGCAAAATGCCTACACCAAGGTGTACAAAGTTAAGAGACTTCAGAAGGTGTCGAGCAAGATTATCAGTTGGGCTTATTTTGAGGACTTAGATGTCTATGCTGTGAAATGGGAGAAAGGGATCGAGTACTACAGATATCCACATGATCTGAAGACTCTTCTAGGATTTGAGTTAAACAAACTAGCATGCCTAGATCTATTATATGCCAACCCGAGGAAAATGTCGGGATGGTTTGAGATGGCATTAAAGAAGGAATACCACATGAGATGGGTCAACTTCAAACCCCAACAACCGAGGAGGTTTCTTCATAAAACTAAGGTTGACTCGATCTCTAGAAGAAGGAAGGTGGTGCTGAAGTGGAGACCTCCGAAGGACAATGTCAAAGATTCCATTGAGGGAAATGCCATAGGATTTCACACCTCATTTTTAATGGTGGTAGTATGATTGGAGGACGGGGAAAGCAGTTATTGTTTTGAATAGAGACGAAAAGATTGAGACAATCAGGGTATTCAACCTAACGTGGCTTACTAACTTGTCGACAGAAGATGTATATACTTTATACAAGTGGCCACTGTTCTATAATACAAAAGACATTGTACGAGCTCTCTAGTTCCAACACGTTATATGACTCTGTTTTGCTTTTGAGATTCATGCTGGAGTCACCAAAGAGGAGAAGTACAAGAAGTTTCAAGAGCACGTGAAGAGTGTTAGACAATAGAGTAAACTAGGTCCAAAGGGGAGTTTATTGATACACGATGTCCCTAGTTTATGTACTTAAATATCTGTCTTTCATTTCTTACACATATGTAATGCAAGAACTTAATGAAATGTGATATGTGTTTGGATCTTTATTTATCTTTGATTATATAATATTCTTATAATATTTATTATTACACATATGAATGAACATTATATATAGGTTTGAGGTTGTTATGCATAGTTCTGAGTCAACAATGATTCAGAAATGTGTTCAACTTAGTCTTGTGGTTATTCATGCTTATGGACCATGCTCATGGACCAGACGCACGAATGTACTATACTTATGGACCAGTCGCACGACTAAACTAGGTGAATGGATCAGTCACATGACTAAGACATAAGATTGACTCAGTCGCACGACTGAACCTTTAGTCGTGCGTATGAATCAATCACATGACCCAGTCGCACGACTGAACCATGCAAATGGCTCAGTCGTACAACTGAACACTGAAACCTATAAATACCACATAATTCGTGAAAAAACGTAACACTTCGAATATTATTATACCCTAGCTGTCCAGAGCATTTTAGTTCGTCCATCTAACTTTAAAGTTCATTCCTGATCAATCTCTACTCATTCTTAATATTTTTTTAATCGTTAGATTGATCAGGTTGTCGTCCTCAGTGATTGGATCTCTAATCAAATAGGATTCCACACTATTTGATCTGGTTTCACATTGAATCAGTTAGTACTCCGTACGTACACGGTCCTAACAATATATGAATTGCAAGTGCTTGAAAATTGCTGAAAATATTTGTATATTGATTGTTCAAAAGCTTACAAAGGATTAAGGTAGAATGCTATTTATAGCCTATACAAAAAGCTATTTACAATTACTAAACTATCCTTATGTAAACGAAAACTTCATAAAATCTTAAGTCTAAGTCATCCACTGTGGATGATTAGCTGTCCACTGTGGAAGCTAAGATGTCTGCTGTGGATGTTGAATAAACAGTCTGCTGTGCATTGATGTTGTCCGTTGTGAACACTGATGCTTTGTATGTTGTCTGCTGTTGAATGTTCATCCACTGTGGATGAAAATCCATTGTGAACAATTCATTAGCTGTGGACATGGATCCGCTGTGTATGTTGTGCATCCGTTGTAGACACTTGGACTTTTTTTTCATCCGCTGCATATTCTTAGTCATCCGGTATGGCAGTTCTTCATCAGCTGCCAACACTTGTCAAAAATTTCTTCTTATCTACAATCCTAAAAAAGAAATTTAAGCTTAATTAGTGTATCTTATGAATGTTAATAATGCTAATGTGTTAGTTAATGATTTTTTGAATGTTAGAACACATTATGTTTGATTATGGCAAGCATTATCCTTTATATGCATTGTTTCCTTAATGCACTTGTTGATTCTAACAATACTCCCCCTAAGGATGATGCTACCATCTCTTTAAGTATACTTGTTATTGTTTTCATTGTTGGTACTAATGTGTGTGTTTTATTGTTTGTTATGTATTATCTTGAAATGATTGTGTGCTTGACTTATGATGTTTGATTACATGATTATTTGTTTGTTAGATTACTTGACTGATTGTATGTTTGCATGTATGTCTTGTATGTTAACTTGTTGTTTTGTATGGTTACTTCTAAGTTTTGTGTGGTTACTTGTATGTTTTGAATGATAACTTGTATGTTTTGTATGGTTACTTGATTGTTTTGTATGATAACTTTTATGTTTTATATGGTTAGACAAGATTGTCTATTTTGTTTGTTTGTATATTAGAAACCTCTTAAGAATGAGAAGGTCTAGCTTCATCTGCATTCTTCTGAATTTCTTCAGATGCCCTCAATGACTCTTCAATATCTCTTTCTGTTGCTTGATCTTGTACAGCTTCTTTTACTTGTTCAGTCAATGGAGTGATCTTCAGAGCATTCCTGCAGTTGACTATGTGTTCAACAAAATAGTCAACTGCACTCTTCTGATCATCATACTTGAAATCTATCTTTAAATGAACAAGTTGTTCCGATGTTGATTTATCAAGACTTTGCACATCAATGTTGCTAACCAATGTGGTTACAACATGATTGCCCTTCAAAATCTCTAAATTATTGTACTCTGATATTCTCATTCTTGTTATCCCTTCTATGTGTGTTAGAGGTTGATGATTTGTTTCTAGTCTTTGTTTTATTGCAGCATGGAATAACATCAATCTCCCTTCAAAATCTCTAAATTATTGTACTCTAATATTCTCATTCTTGTTATCCCTTCTATGTGTGTTAGAGGTTAATGATTTGTTTCTAGTCTTTGTTTTATTGCAGCATGGAATAACAGCAATCCCTTCTTTGTTTTATACACAGTGCCTAAAATTCTTAGCATGTGTATGAAATAACAGCAATCTCCCTTACACAATACATTTTCAATGGCAGGGAATGTCTTGGTCTTCATGAATGAGACATATGATGATGAAGCAGCTTTATCTCTATAGGATCAAAAAGCCTTATATCAGCTGCTTCTTTCTCTTCTAGCTTTCTCTCCAACACCACTTCAAAGTGGGTCTCATCATAATACCATTTGGTTATTGGATGCTGGTAATGATTGTTATCTATCTCCTTCATGATCAAATTTAAGTTTGATGGCCTTAAAGGGTAACTAACCCTTTCAAGAATGTCAGATCAGTTTGAGAAGAGGATTCTTCTCTTACTTGCTTTTGTTTTCTTGTCAACTGTTGTTCTCTTCTAAGTTTTTCAATATGTAGTTTCCTGTCTTCTGCTTTTGCTTTCATCTCATGATATCTTCTATTCATATATGATCTCATTATATGATAGAAATCTGCTCCCCTAGGCTTGTTTGTGTGATTGACCATTCTCAATTGCATCAAGTCCAATCTGTCTTCATAGCTTCATGATCCAAGTTGAGATATGTATGATAAGTACTGGAAAAGCCCAGATACTCTCCTGATCTGGACAGCATCCCATATTTCATCATATTTCCAAGCCACTATTTTTCTTTCATTGGCTTCTGCTGTGAGAGTGATTTTGTCATAAAGCTTGACGAAGTTTGTTTTCTCACTTATCATTTCCCGAACTTCATTAACTTCAGGCCATAGCCTATGAGGCATGAATTTTCTTGGCTCTTCTATTTCATGAGGCACAGGAGGAGCTTGATGATAAGTAGACAGGGAAGATGCAGGGTGAGATCTGAAGACCTGTGGCTTAAGAGCATTTGCTAGCATGTTCTTGTATCTCTCTTTGGCCATCTCTTTCATTTGAGATACAGTTCTCCGGCATATGACCTATATGGGATTCTTATATGACTCAACCAGCTTTTCACCTGGGAGTAGGTCATCTTCTCTATTTGAGTATCTTTGGGAAGATTCTTTTCAAGCTCTTATTTGTCTTTAATTTCCTTGTATCTCCTGTATGTTTGATTTTTTTTCATTTTGCATGACCTCTTGAAAGTCTTTGAGCAAGTCTTTAACTCTAGACAGGTTAAGATGTATGAATGATTCATAAGAAAATCCTCATGTTATTAATTCTCTCCTTATCAAAGTTTTAGGATCATCTGTGAATAGCTCTTGGATGTTTTGCATGATCTCATCGTCATCTCTTTCTTCTTCTTCCTCATCAGAATCACTTAAGATAACAATGGAAGCTTGTTGTTGTTCAAAGGATTGATCTATCTCCCCCTCTTCTAATGTATTTGCTTTTGATGATTGTTGTGGAGCATCTAACTTCAGACTTAACTTCAGAAGCTTAAGTGGTGGAGATTCTGGTTCTTCCTGCTTAATTACTGGTTGTTTTCCTTTGATTGAAGAGGCAATGTATGACCTCTTTCTCTTTCTTTCATATGTTCTGAAATGAGCTTTAGATGAAGAAGAAGTCTGATTCTTTGATGATTCTTGAAATGATTCCGCATATCGTTTGATTAACTTCATTTGTTTTTCAGACAAAGTGTTCACAGGGACAATGCTTGTTTCCATTGTTTGTGTGTCAGGAGTATGACAATGCTATTTCAGAATTGGAGAATAGTGGATGTTCTAAAATGGATTAGATTCTTCAAACAGTAGATCCATTGAGTAAGGTTCTTCATAAATGAGGATTGCTTTTTCATGCTCATTTGTACTAGTTCCTTCAGCTTGAACCATGACTTGTTTTTCAATTTGATCTCTCTGGTCTTGTTCTTGGCCAACTGAATGTTCTTCCTCATTCGGTAGAGTGTCTGTATAGACTAACTCATGATTGAGTCTTTCAATTTCTTCCATTTGAGAATAAATTGTGCTTTTGAGCTCATCTATCTCCAAATCCTTAGATTTTGTTTGCTCTGTTAAGTATGCAATATCAAGTTTTGCACTACTTAGCTCTTGATATTTCAACTTCAGCTCTTCTTTAGCCTGTTTAAGTTGTTGTTCCAGAACTTGAACAATGAACCTTTGAGCTATCTGATTTGATTTCAGCTTGTCTATTTCTTCATCTCTGCTCTTCAGTTTATCTTTTAGCTTTCTTGCTCTATTATTAGATTTTTCAATTAATTTATTATACTCAGTAAATAAGACTACCTTAGAGTATTCAATTTCTTCCTCAGTAGGAATCTCACTGCTTATTTCCTCTGTCCCCATGTTTTGAACATGAGCACTTAATTCTTCTTGAGTCTGCTTATGTTGAGAAGATGTTCCAACTTCTTCTATAAGGATTGAATGTTCTTGTAAAGTAGCATCTATGTCTTTCAAGAGTTTCTCTCAAGAGTGAAGATGATGTTTGTTGGTCTGAGTTGGTTGGGATGTGTGGTGGTGAGTGTAAATGATGTTCAAACTGGAATTCTCCCATCTGTTGAGCTTCTTCAATTACATGCTCTTGTTCTTGACTGAATGGTTCCGGCTGTTGTTCAATCGGATCATGCAAGATGGGTGCAGGTTCAGGAGCAGCTTGCTCTTCTTGAATGATAGGAACTTGTTGGATGATTGGTTCTTATGGAAGACCATGTTGAAACATCATCTGAGGTTCATCTTGACTTGAATCCACAAGAAGATGTCTAGTATAGGAATGTTGTAATCAATCATGTGTGCTGGAATAGGCACTTCATCCCCATGATATAGGCTAGACTTTATCCTTATGAATACATGTTCATTAAAATGAACAGGATGAAATATGGCACCTTCTCTTGGAATGTTTGGAAGAAGATCAACAATAATCATCTAAAGGAATCTTGGAAACATCTGAAACTTGTTCCTAACCTCAGTTATGTTGTAGACCATTCCATTCAACACTTGAGCAGCAAAGTTGAAAGGTCTTCTTGCTATAATGCTTGCAATTGCTGATGAACTTCTCAGAGAAGTGGCATCCCAGCTAGTCTTTTTGTTAGTCATAGTCTTTTGATAAGTGTGCATTAAGAATCTGAATTTAGCACACATGTAATACTTCTTAATCTGCTTTCTTTCAATGGTATCAGTATATCCAATTTGTCTGAAAACATGTAATACATAGTTTTCATCAAATTCAACTGGTCCATGAGCATCTTCCTCTCCCAATTGAAGGACTTTCCTTATGATCTCTTCAGTAATAATTATCTGATGATTATGGACAGATGATACAATAACTTGTTGGCCATTCATCTGCTCTAAATGAGCATGAGTCCAGAATTGGACTATATGATCTTCATAGATATCTGGCCTGAATGTCATAGCATGAACCAGCCTTGTCTGTCTGATTGCTTGTATAATATCTTTGTAATTCATAGTCTTTAGTGAGTCTGGATTTAGATAGGCACAGAGATTGTGATCTCTTACAAATACTAAGTCTGCCATATCTGCAATAAAGAGATTTATTGTTAGAATAGTGCATGCTAATGACGTGTAATGACGAAATCATGATCAAGTGTATGTTAGAAGGTTATGTATGTTATGAGATGTTTGAGTGTATGATTAAACACTTGATATTGTATGATATTTGCAATTAAGCAATTGAAAGAGTTTGACTTTTCAAAAGTCAACAGTTTGTCAGTTTTGATCATGAAAATCTTGTCTGTTTCAACTTGATTTTATCCAAATTGTATTATAATGTGTTTGTTTAACACCTATAAGTTGTTTTTGTTTAATTTATACATCAATTTAATCTTATAACAATTGGTTCATGAATTCAGTTTGACTTTTTAGAGTCAAAGCTGACCATTTAATGCACATTGAATGAAAATTGCATTTAATGTTTGTATGATAAATGTCATGCCAAAACAACTGATTTTTCATATTTGTTACATCATTTTGAACCTGATTACAAAGTTATAACATATTTCAAACAATTTTCATCATGTTCAAAAATCAAAACTAGTTTTTGTATGAATTTTGGCATGAACTTCATGTCTGATTTTGAACCCGATGAACACTTAATCAAATTTCATCAAATTAACAGTTCGTACACAATCAATAATGGCCATCTAACACATATTCAATGTTTGATTTGGTTTAAACCATCAAAAGATTCATGTTTTGATTTCGGTTCAATGTTCGACTTAGGTCTAACAAGGTTCAAATCAGAATCAAAGAACAGGATGTTTTAATAAATGTTTGATGATAAGAATCATGTTATTATACCTAATCGACCTTGAATCAGAAAACAAATCGACTAGAATTCAGATTTTTGGATGAAAAGGGGTTTAAGGGTTTATCGCACAGTTGAGTTTTATGAAATTTTAGTAATTTTCTCACTTTCACTCGTGGTTAATGAAAAAATTACAAGTGTAAACATATATATACAACAGACAGATTGTGCGTTCACTGTGTATACAGTGTGCCCGCTGTGTATCACCAGTTTAACCTAAAATTATATTTTAAGTGTCCGCTGTGAAATACACATCCGCTATGTGAACAGTGTCCGCTGTGGAATACACATGCACTGTGTGAACAGTGTCCGCTATTGATCCTTTTTGACTGATTCTGATTGTATAGCGGATGACGACTCTATCCATATGTTGTGGACACTTTAAAATTTCTTCGATTATTTACAGTGGATGAACATTGGTTCATGCGCTGTGTGTTCATAAAATGACTTTTTGCTGTTTACAGCGGATGATAGGTTACTCATGCGCTGTGTGTTCATAAAATGACTTTTAGTTGTTTATAACGGATGATAGGTTACTCAAACTCTGTAGACCCTTAAGAACTTTGTTGTGTTGATTTATCTTACATAGCGGATGAACATTTGTTCATACGCTGTATAAACTTGTTGTTCAAGACTTTCACCCAGATGAAAATTTGTTCATGCGTTGTGAAATGTTATTGTATTCACAACGGATGCCTTACCAACATCATCTGTTGTGCACATGTTTGTTTATTATACTGTAGCTACAGCGGATGAATTGGGTGTATGTCCGCTGTGTGAACTTGAAAAATAAAATAAATAAAATAAAAAATAAAAAAAATTGTTTGTTTAAAAATTGTATGTTGAAATATACAAATTTTAACATGATCAATATATGGATGTTTAGGATATCACTCACAAGCAATATTGTGCATATGTATATGTGTCAAATTGCTGTGTTTGGGTGTTTTCTTGGCTTGGCTTTATTTTAAATTTCAAAATTTAATATTTTAAAATTTTAACATTAATAAGAATGCAGTTGTTCTGCTGACATTGATATTTCCATGTTCAAATTCTCTCCCTAAATTTTTGTACATTTATAAAACCTTTTATAAAAAGACAAAAATTTTAGATGTGTTTGAATGGAAATTTATCAAAGTCTAATTTGATTGCTTGCATGATATGAATTTAGAAAGATAACACTTATCTAACTAAAAATGTTTGTTTTGCATGTATTAGCATGAATAATTGCACATAAAATGAGATCAAACTAGTCTTAAATATTCATAGAGTTGTTTGATGAAGTTTTGAGAATAGACATAGACTAATACAATATTGATTGCAGATATTTGGATCCATTTAAACTGATGCATGGTATTAGTGATTAATTAAACAGTGAGTGATTATCATGTTTTGGGTTTGTTTGATGATATGTATGTACCCCACATCTGATTGTATATTAAAATCAATCCTCCTCAAGATATACTAGCAAGCACTTTCAATACTTAGAACCAAGTTATTTAGGAGTATAAATGCTCAATTTGATCCTTTTGATTGATCCTCATTAGGACTCTTTTGCACTTCACTTTGGAAGGTGATCCACTTTGGGATTCTTTTGATTGTTCATCCTTAATGGATGTGTTCCTTATTGGGAATCTTTTGGATCATGTTGTTAGTCATTCAGGTCTGTGCTTAGCACAACAAAGAATGTCAGGATGTACTCTAGGTCTATGATAATCATAACAGAGAAGACAATTGTATGATTGAGCAATTTAAAAACTATTTCACTTGGTGTATTGTAGTTACTTTACCAATATCCATATTGGATAGACCAATACTTACCATAAACCAAGATATGTTGTTTACTACACAATCATGAGCATTTAGTTCTTCACTGTTGTATGTGTTGTTAGATGTCCCGTGCTGAGCCTATCCACATATTAAACAAAGTATTATCAGTCTTTATTAGTGAAAAATGACTCTAGTGAATGATTAATCTAGTGTACTATCATTTCTCATGAATTGTTATATGTGATTCCAAATTAGTTCTTATTGGAAGTACATGAATGATTGTATGATATCTTGATTTTGTAAGATGCTTGT
Organism: Flaveria linearis; assembly: GCA_024085815.1. Lineage (NCBI taxonomy): Eukaryota > Viridiplantae > Streptophyta > Magnoliopsida > Asterales > Asteraceae > Flaveria > Flaveria linearis. The sequence goes on along the minus strand of CM044004.1, from coordinate 45,529,175 downwards.
GTTATACTTGGACTTTGACAAAAATCAAGCTTGTGTGAATTAATGTTTTGAAAACATCACTTGTTTGGTTCATAGTTGATCATACCAAGTGATTGAACTGAAAATTCAAATCTGGTTGAATCAAATGATTTAGTAAAGAGGTCAGCCAACTGGTTGTTTGTGTGGACCTTGATCAACTTTATTAGGCCCTTTTCTGAACAATCTCTCAGAAAGTGATATCTGATATCTATGTGTTTTGTTTTAAAATGTTGAACTTGATTGTCAGTTATAAACATGGAAGCAGTATTATCAATGTGTATGGTTGTTTTAAGAAAATTAAAGGCATTATCAATCATTTGGTTTTGAATCCAAACCACTTGAGAACAGCATGCAAAAGCAGCTATGTATTCTACTTCAGCTGTTGACACAGATACATTTGTTTGTTTCTTGCATAGCTAGGAGATCAATCTTGATCCAAGAAACTGAAAACCGCCAGAAGTGGATTTTATGTTATTATTACATCCAACATAATCACTTTTTGTATATGCATATAAAGAGAAATCTCCATCTTTGGGATACCACAAACCAAGTGTTGGTTTGCCTTTCAAGTATCTAAAGATTCTCTTCACATCATTGATGTGTGATTCTTTGGGATCTGCTTGGTATCTTACACATATGCAAACTACATACATGATGTCTAGTCTGCTTGTTGTTAGGTACATCAGTGAGCCTATCATTGATCTATAAAGTTTTTGGTCAACTGATATGCCTTCTGTATCTGGTCCAAACTTCAAACTGGTTGCAAATGGTGTTTTGATTGATGTACAGTCAGACATATTGTATTTCTTCAATATCTGATGAACATACTTGATTTGGCTGATGAAAATTCCTTCAGTTGATTATTGAACTTGAAGACCAAGGAAGAAGGTAAGCTCTCCCATTGAACTCATTTGGAACTTTGATTGCATAAGTGTTTCAAACTCTCTGCAAAGTTAGATGTTTGTGGAGCCAAAGATGATGTCATCCACATAGACTTGGACTACTAACAAGTCTTGTTCTTTCTGCTTTAAGAACAATGTCTGGTCTATTATTCCTCAGGTATACCCATTCTGTAGTAGAAACTTGGATAAAGTTTCATACCACTTCCTAGGTGCTTGATGAAGACCATATAGAGCCTTATCTAACTTGTAGCCTCTATGAGGGAATTCTGGATCTTCAAACCCTGGTGGTTGAGCAACATATACCTCTTCATCTATCTTTCCATAGAGGAATGCACATTTTACATCCAGTTGGAAGAAAGTGAAGTTTTTAGATGAGGCATATGCAAGAATACTCGGATGGCTTCAAGTCTAGCTACTGGAACAAAGACATCATCATAATCAATACCATCTTCTTGAGTATATCCTTGGGCAATTAGCCTTGCTTTGCTTCTAATAACAATACCTCTGTCATCTGCTTTGTTTCTGAATAGCCATCTTGTGCCTATGGCATATTGACCTTCAGGTAGATCAACCAGCTTCCATACCTCTTGCTTTCTGAATTGCTGTAATTTCTCCTGTATTGCTTCTATCCAACTGTTATCTTTTAGTGCTTCTATGATGTTTTTGGGTACATTTAGGGATAAGAAACATGAATACAAGCAAATGTTTGCTATGTCTGATTGACTTTTTGTCAGTTGGGTATTTAGTTCACCTATGATGTTTTCTAAGGGGCGATCTTTGTGAATTCTTGTTGTTTCAATCTGATCAACGGGGATTGTTGAATCAAGATTGGTGATTGTTTGATCAGGTGTTGAGGTGAGTCATGAAAGAAATCTAATATTTCATCATCATGACGTGTGTCTAGTAAGGAATGATAATCATCATCTTCTTCAACTGTGTGTGGTTGATGTGACTTTGGTTGGTTGGGTGGCTGAGTAGTCACAAGTGTTGATGAAGATGGTGTGGTTGTGGTTATGACATTAGATATTTTTGTTTGTTTTGGAGGAGGTGTAACTGTGGTGCTTGAAGGAGATGTGATTGGTCTCCTTGGAGGATCAGCAGTTAATGGAACATCAATGGTTGATGGAGGAAGTACCATAGGATATTCAATATCTTCTGTTGTACCTAAAACATCAAAATAAGGTGTGTCAAATGATTTGTAAATGAATCAATATCAAACAACTAGTCTGATCCAATGACTTTCTTTGTGAAAGAATGTTCATTAAAATGACATCAGTTGATTCTTCCATAATATTATGTCTTGGATTGTATACATTAGAAGCTTTTAAGCTTCCAGAGTATCCATAAAAGAATCCTTCATCTGCTTTTGGAGCAAATTTGGATAATTGTTCTCTGGTGTTTAAGATTGAAACATAACATCCAAAAGCTTTAAGAAATCCAATGAAAGGTTTTCTTTTAAACATTAATTCATATGGAGTTTTTGTATGTTCTTTGATTATTAATGTTCTGTTTTGAATGTAACAAGCTGTGTTGATTGTCTTAGCCCAGAAAGAGATGGGCGGTAGAGAGTCAGCTAGCATGGATCTGGCTGCTTCTATCAATGTCTTGCTTCTCCTTTCAGCTACTCCATTTTGCTAAGTAGTTCTTGCTACACTAAACTGATGACTAATTCCCTTTTCAACATAAAAAGAAGAAATAGAGTCATTCTAGAATTCAGTACCATTATCACTTCTTACAGATTTAACTATAAGATCCAATTGATTCTCAATATTAGTGATAAATGTTTTGAGAATGTCTGGTGTTTTTGACTTGTGCAGTAGAAAGAACACCCAGGTAAATCTGGAGTAATCATCTACTATAACAAGACAGTATTGCTTTTTCCTATGCTTAGAATGTTTGTTGGGCCAAAAAGGTCCATGTGAAGCAATTTGAGTCGTGTGTTGTTAGTGTTTACCAATTTAGACCTATGAGACACTCTATGTTGTTTGCCATTAAGACATGCAGTACAGTGGTCTGTACAGAAGAATTTCTTTTATGCATGGTAAACCTATTACTAAGTCACCTTTTACAAGATGATTAATTCTGTTATAATTAGAGTGTCCCAATCTTCTATGCCATAATTAGGAAGCATCTTCTGATGTTTTTGATAATAAACACGTTTCAGTCGTGGTTGTTGAAGCAATGTTCATATCAACAATGTATGTGTTATTATGACATGGAGTTTTCATAAGGATACAATCTTCTGGTATTTGAAAACTTGTCTTGAGGATGTAGCAGTTGTTGGAGTCAAATAAGGTGGTGTATCCCTTATCACAGATTTGAGACACACTTAGAAGATTAAACTGAAGATTGGAGAAGTAGTTGACATTTTCAAATCTAATTAATCCATTTGATATTGTTCCTTCACCATTTATCTTTCCACCTGTCCTGTCACCTCCAAAAGCTATGTTTCCTCCATGTTTGCTCTTAAAATCCCGAAGGAGGGAACAATTTCTTGTCATATGTCGGGAGCATCCACTGTTAACATACAAGATGTTGTCAGGCCTTCATTGATGTCCCTGAGAAAACACAAAAATCAGTTAGATGGTACAACCCAAGACAAGATGGTCTTGGGTTTTCCGTCTTTTCCCACAATGCAAATTTCTTCTAAGATGGCATTGTCTAGTTGTTTAGGAGTTCTTGGTACACTAGATTTCCTTTGAGTGAGTTTAGCTCTATTAGGAGAAGTGCTTTGAGCTCTTCTCTTACTAGTGCTAATGTCTGATGGTGGTCTGTTTTGAGACTTATGTCTCCTTGGTGTTTGTTTAAAGGTGTCATAAAAGGTTTTGTCATTGTTTAAAATAACCTTTTGATGAGGAATTTGTCTTGGTACTCCTATCTTGTTCCTATTAGGCATAATTGTTTGTTTCTCAATTGATTTTTCAACTAGAGAGCGAGTGTTTTGCTTTTTTTTTCTTGTTGAAAAAGTAGTTAGCAGTACTGTGATTGTTCCTTTTACAAATTGAACAATAGTTATGAAAATGGCAAGTTTCAGTACTGTGATTGTTCATGTAACAATACTTGCAATATTACCCTTATTTACATTTTTCAGTGCTGCGAGTGTGTTAATCACACCATTCACGGTATGGGAAATTTGTATTTCCTTGTTTGTTTATAACTTTTGATTTTAAATTTGATTTTGAAGGAAGATCAAAAGTTAATATTGTTTGTTTTTGCTGAATTAGGGCTTTATTTGATTGTTTAGGAGAGACAGCGGATGATCCAGCTTTTCTTCCACTAGAGCAGATATCAAACCCTTTAGTCTGCTTTGTTTGGATGGTTGGATTATCAACCACACTTGAAACTTTGTGGGTTTCAGTAATTGGTTGAATGTGCTCATCATCTAATAAGTTAACATCATCTTCATTAGATATTAGTTCATCAAATTCATTATTTTCTCCTTGATAAAAATCTGTTGAATTAGTTTGTGGTGATGCTTGACTTTTAACAAACTTTATCAAAGGTGTTTTGGCAGTTAATGATGACTTTGATGATGTTGATGATGATGGTTTTGAATCATCTGTTCTATCATGTGAGTCAAGTAACTCACCCTATATGTTAGTCATGGAATTAGGTAAAGGAATATAGTTATCAGTGTATGGTGGATTTACTTTGTTATATCCTAAACCTGAAGGGTCTTTGAAAACCCTTTGTTATGCAAGAAGTTCTTCAAACTTCTTGTTACTTACTTGAAACTTCTGAAGTTTCACTTCAGTTTCAGCCAGTAATGTTTTAGAGTTAGTCAAGGATACAGGGAGTTGCTCAACTTGAGCTGCAACAATTAACTTTTCAGACATTAACTTGACTAAATCATTTTGTAATGAAAGTATCTTTACACCATATTATTTTTTTCTGCTTTAAGACTTTCATTTAAAATGTTTGTTTCAATTACTTTTTTAGAAAGTTTATCTGCATGCTCTCTGTATCTATTGACTTCATCTATGCATGCTTGTGTGTAGAGGTTCTCCTTTACCTATTTTAGGATTTTTGAAACTTTTGTCTTCAATGTCTGCCATGAGTGCATGATCTGGAGAATGAATTTCATCTTCATACATGCTCAAGTCACATTCACCATCCTTCTTAATGATCATGGCTGATGATTTGGATTGCTAATTTGGACTGTATTGTGTGATTTGTGGTGGAGTTGGTGCAGTAAGGATACTGATTAGAAGTGGGATCTGTCTGTTTGTTTGATAGCTACTTAAAGCTTGTGATGGATTGTTATGTCTGTCAACTCTAGGTTGTTGGCATTCTCTTGAAAAATGGTCATAAAGTTGACAGTTGTAGCATCTCATCTTGGTTTTATCAAGTCCAATTTTTGTTTTCTTATCCATGCTTAATCCCCTGTTCCTTTGTAGAAACCTCTTTGATCTATAGGCAATCATTGCCATAGACCACTGAAGATCCATTTCTTCAACCGTGTCTGGTGGTAGTTCATCCAAATCTTGTTGAATGATCTGAGATGGTGTGAGATTGACACCTAGATAAGCTTCAAAGCTAGTTGAAAAAGCTGCATAAGCTGCCTTCTACTCTTCACTTTGAAGAATGATAGTGAGAGCATCCATGGATTTATCAAACATGTGTATGTTTTGTGACTTTGTCTGTTGTTGCTTGCTTGAGCTTGAAGCATGATAATGTTGATTTTGTTTGCTTTGAGGTGTTGTTTCATGCGAAGCATGAACACTAGTCTTTTTGGACTTCTGTTTGTTGTTGCATGTATCGGGTGCAGAGAAGAATGATGTCTCACTAGTAGAGGTGCACATCTGAACCGGTTTCAGGACCCGACCTGACAACCCGACTTGGAACCGAACCAGTTTGGAACCGGTATTACCCCAAACCGGTTCCAACCAGAAAAAACCCACCGGTTCGGGACCGGTTTTGCTATTTCTCACCCAAACCGGTTTGGAACCGGTTTTGATCCAATCCGGTTTTGGAACCAGTAAAAAAAACGGTTCCAAACCGGTTTTTACCGTTAAAAAATGTTTTTTTAAACGGCTATATGACCGTTGGGGGTGTTCTGTGACCCTTTTTTCAACTTTTTATGACCATTTTGCCCTTATATGATAGTATAAATAGGTAGTGGGTGTAATGGTTTAGTCACAGCACTCAAAAGCTCAAAAACATGCTTAAAAACGCAAAAACGCTCCTCACTCACAACTTTCTATTCTCTTAATCTCTTGAATTTTATATAATGGCTTCTAAATCTTCCGTTCCAACCGGTGGATCCTCAAGTATCGCTACCGTTGTTAGAATTTTTTCAACAACGAGAAACCAAGAGATTTGGTGTAATTTCGACTTATGCGAAATGTCGAATGGTCAACATAAAGCTCGATGCAAGGCTTGTGGTTCATTTTTCAAGTCGGATTCAAACTCGACTTTGAGAAATCATATGACCAAATGGTGCAAGTCTTTGAAAAGTACACCGAGTCAAGGGCAAACATCAATCGGAAACGATGGTGGTTTATGGAACTTCAACGTAGATATGGTTCGAGATAGAATGGCAAAGTTTGTAATTCAAGGAGGATTACCGTTCGATCACTTCGACAACCCTCGGTTAACAAAATTGATTCAAGAAACTCTTCAACCACACTACATTCACGTAAGACGCACCACTCTTAGACGTGATTGTTTAAATATTTGGAAACAAGCAAAAAGTGATTTAAAGGTTTTATTTGAAAATTTACAAACCGGTGTGAACTTAACTACCGACATTTGGTCCGCCCCACACGGTTTACCGGAATCGTACCTTTGCGTCACCGTCCATTGGATAGATCCAAGTTCGTGGCAAATGATGAAACGTACGATTGCGTTTGAATTATTTGGATATCCGCATACCGGTGATAATCTATTTCAAATTTTAGACTATGTAATCAAAATATATAAATTAGAAAACAAAAATTATTCAATGTCATTTGATAACACCTTGAACAACACATCCGCCGTTGATAAATTAAAAATAAAATATAAACCGGTTTGTGATGGCGTATTTTTTCATTCAAGATGTGTTGCACATATTATTAATTTAGTTGTGCAGGATGGTCTTGGCGTTCCTGAAGTTGAAGATTTTAAATCGTCTTTCAAAAATATGTTACGTGACGTTTTTAAAACTAGTAGAAAAAGATATGTTAATTATAGAAAAATGTATCACGATACGAATTCCATTTGTTTAGGATCAAATTGGGATGTCCCGACTAGATGGAATTCTACTTGGAAAATGTTTAATAGTGTTTTGCGTCAAAAAGAAACGCTTCATATTTTCCACGATGGTCTTGCGATGCGGGGTCGGGTTGTTCCGTTTTCGTTAGAGGGTTGGGAATATATTCAAGAAATAACTCATTTTTAGAGCTTTTTAAAAACGCAACTACAAAATTGTCTGGGGTTTATTATCCGACAAGTTTTCTAACACTTCATCAAATTTATTTAATGACCCATAAATTAAGTGAATATGAAAAAAGAAACGAAATGTTTTCAGCAATGGTGGCGCCGATGAAAGAAAAATTTAAAAAATATTTCATTGAACTACCCCCGGTTTTTACGTGTTCCGCCGCACTAGACCCGTGTTTAAATGCTTCGGGGGTAGAAACTTTAATAGATGAGATAACTTATGATTTAGATTTACATGAAAAAGATCCATTTTTTAATGTTAATGCAAAACAAACATTTAATGAAATTTTTAAAAAATTGTTTAATGTTTATACTGAAAAATATGGTGCAACATCAAACATCCACCGACCATCGAACGTGGAATCGAGTTCGTCAAGCTCAAGTAGAGACCCGATGATTAGTTTATATAATACTTTGAGAAATGAAAACAGTAAACGTCAGAGGGGTAACGCCCCAAGTAGCGAACTCGGGAGGTATATGGGAACCGATTTTTTAGCTACTATGACTCCCGATGAATTCTTGAAGTTTGATATTCTGACATGGTGGAAAGGAAAGGAATCACAATTTCCTGTCCTAGCCGCCATGGCACGTGATTTACTAACCGTCCAAGCTTCCACGGTAGCTTCGGAGTCTGTATTTTCTGTTAGAGGCAAGGTTTTATCGATAAGAAGAACAGGGCTAACTCCAACATCGCTAGAGATGTGTATTTGTTTAAAAGACCACTTAGATGCGGCCGAACGAGGACAAGATAAATCAAACCTTGAAGAAGAAACACCAATTGAAGAAGAAATACACGAACAAGAGGTACAAACCGGACGATCCTCACCGCTCTCCGACGAAGAACTCACTTATGATTTTTCTGAACGCATTGGCACACAAACCGACGAAGACGATTAAATTAGAAAAACTTGTATTCGTAATATGGATATTTTGTTTTCTTTGGTTTAATTTTATTGTAATTTTTATTGTTTATTTTTCGTAATGAATTAATTGTTTACTTTTATGAATTAATGTAATTTTTATTGTTTTCTTTAGAAAAACTCGCTTATGAATTATGTAATTTTTATTCGTATTATGAATTTTATTGTTTACTTTACTATTGGGTTTAAATAATCTACTCTAATATTTTTTAATTAATCAAAATTTGTAATTAATTTGTATATAATTTAAATAGTATTTAAAAAAAATTAATAACCGGTTTTTCCAAACCGGTTCTTAGACCCGACCCGGTTCGGTTCCAACCCGAATCGGCTCCAACCGGGTTGGGTTTTCCAGGCTTGAAAACCGGTTCCGACCCGAACCGGTTCATGGTCAAAAACAGGGCCCCCAACCCGAACCGGTTCCAACCCGAACCCGGTTCAAAAAAAACCCGGTTTGTGCACCTCTACTCACTAGTATCTAAAAATTCTTCATCTTCATCTTCTCCAGTGCTTGTCAAGAAAGCATTGTCTGTATGTTGCAATTCTTTGAACTTGTATGATTCTACATGTCTGATTGTGTTGTTGTTTCTGGATCTTTCATCTAAGTCTAGTGCCTCCACTTTAGCCACTAGAGCATCCAATGATAGTGCTTCAAGATCCAACGTTGCTTTTCATGAGTGACACTGGTTAAGTCCAACTCTCAGGTAGTGTATGCAACATCTTTTTATTTATTTCAACAGATTCGCATTTGAGACCATAAACAATCAACTCATTTACAAGTTGTACAAATCTATGAAGTTGTTGGGGAATTGATTCTCCCTGAACATGATGAAAAGTTTCATATTGGGTCCTCAATTTTTCTTTCTTGATCTCCCTGATTTCTTCACTTCCTTCACACATTGTGTGAAGAACCTTCCCTAGTTCATTTGTTGTTTTGTAATTCTCAACCCGTGTTGAGATTTCAAATGGCAAAGTCATTGCCAAAATATTGTATGCTTTCATGTAGTCTTTACTTTCTTCAATTCATCACCAGCTACGTTCTTCAAACTTACTAGTTTTTATGTGTTATAATCTGGACCAAGGTTTACAGGAATGTATGGTCCCTCGGTTATGGAAGTCCATAAATCCGGGTCTTGAAAGATAATCCAATTACAGAACATGATCTTCCATTGTTTGAAGTCTGCTTTGTTTTTCAGTCTTTGTGGTTTGAGACCACTATTTGTTCCTGAAAGTTCGTCAGACATGATTGTTTAGTTTTCTAACTTAATGTTTTAAGTTAAATTATGTTTAAATATTTATCCCGGTGCTAACTTTGTTTTATCCTAAAATCACTAGGATTTGTTTGTTAATTAATTTGATTTTAATTGATTACTGAATACAAGAAAATTAATAAATTTAAGTCAATTAATAGTCCTATGTAATGTCACTGGAAATTCTCGATGAATGCAGAGAATTTTTTTTTAGAATGTCACACCAGTCAATTTAGTGAAAACCCTTAAGTCAAAAAGTCAAAACCCTAAAAAAAGTTTTATTTTAGAAAATTAACTTTTTGGATCAAAAAGTGACTTTTTTAAAAATTCAAAACAAAACTAATGTTCTTCTTTGATTTTGATGAGAAACAAACACAATCACCGGAGATTTGTGATCGATCAAAAACTAGGGTTTATCCTAGGGTTTTTGTGCGACGCAAACAACTTTTGTCAAAAAACAACAATCATTTTGTTGTTTTAAGCAGATTTATGATCTGTTTTGAGTGTAGAACAACTCAAATGTGATGATTTAAACACAATAGTGATTTCAATGTATATAAGTGAGTGATTTGTTTGATGAAAATCGATAGAACAATACCCGTTTAATAGTCTTATCAAGAAAATCAGTAGAAATCGATGTGATTTCGATGCATCGTATTTACGATGTATCTATTTCAAAAACAGTGTATGAAAGATTTGAGAGCTTTTCTAATCAACAAAAACACAAAAATCTTCTTCAAAATGAACGAAAACAAAAGATTAACTCATGTTTTTGAACATTTGTTAAATGTACGATGTAGAAGAAGAAGATGTCATGATTTTAAGCTTAAGATGTATGTTATGAAGCTAATGAACCACGTATATAATGTTTGTTGAATGAGAGGATCGAAAATTGGTTCTTGATTTGAGCTAAGGCTCTGATACCACCTGATGAAATCAACATATTAATCAATCAACTCATACTTTTAAATAGATTGAAGTTGTTGATAATGTTGATTTCCCCAAGGATCTTTTCTAATCTCTCAAACAATATAACGACTGATTTGTTATATCAAATTCAACAAACATCAAACATGGTGCGGAAACCCATGATTAATGCTTATGATATCAGTGTGTGTGATTGTGTGTGTATGAATTGCAAGTTCTTGAAAATTGTTGAAAATATTTGTATATTGATTGTTCAAAAGCTTATTCCCCGCCACTCTTTCACACAACATTGAGGGCTTTTTCATAAGAAGCAACACTCTATTGTTCACTTCGATAGCTTCATCGCGGGCAAAGGATTAGCATAGAATGCTATTTATAGCCTATACAAAAAGCTATTTACAATTACTAAAACTACCCTTATGTAAACGAAAATTTCATAAAATCCTAAGTCTAAGTCATCCGCTGTGGATGATTAGCTGTCCGCTGTGAAAGCTAAGATGTCCGTTGTGGATGTTGAATAAACAGTCCGCTGTGCATTGATGTTGTCCGCTGTGAACACTAATGCTTTGTATGTTGTCCGATGTGGAATGGTCATCCGCTGTGGATGGTCATCCGCTGTGGATGCATCCGCTGTGTATGTTTTACAAAAAGAAAACAGTAACCGGCAGGTCGGTTATTTGGGTATGTTTTATAGATAAGTTTGGATGGGTACTCTTGGGTGTGGTTATAACCAATGATTTCGAAACCGGACCGGACCGGCCGGTCCGACCGGTTCGACGGGGAACCGGTGAGGTAGTCGGTTCGGTTCGGTTCGGTTGGTGGTTTTGGGCCGTTTTCGGTTGAACCGGCCGGTTCGTGCGGTCGACCGGCCCGACCGGAACCGGCGAACCGGGTTGAACTGGTTTTTTGAAATTTTTTTTTTTAAATATTATTGGATATGTGTTAACAAACCTGAAATTCATCATTTACTTGAACAAAGATATGTATAAATCTGAATTTGATAGGAGCTCTTTGATATGATTACAAAGAAAAACAATCAAGAATCAAACAAGATCAGATTAAAGAACTTACTAACCTGCAAGTCTGCAACGATGTGTTGCAGATTCGAACCTAATACAAGAACTCTATGAACCACAATGAACAGAGAAGAACAAGATGAAAAACCCTAATGGAAACTTGTATCAGAAGAAAAGATGGTATGAGAAGATTCTGCAAAACCGAAGCCAAAGAAATCTATATAAAGACTTTAAAAACCCTAGCTGGGCCTTTCCATCACAAGTCTTGTTATGTTCAGCCCACTATAAGCAATAGTCCAGCCCACCAAGTTTGCAACTCAACTCAAATGATCACCACAACCCAATCACCTGAAATACCAAACAAACAAAAATAAATAGATATAGTTCTTAAACATTTTCTAGTTGAATTGTTATTATGTTATATATTTTTAAGAATATGGATTAAGGAACACCGGTTCGTTAATTTGGACTATGTTTACTTGAATGGTATGTATTTTGAATGTTGTTTTGGATTAAGGAACGCCGGTTCGTTAATATTATTGGCGAACCACTATTTGATTTATGGTTTTTTAAACTTTGAATGTTGTATTTTGTTTTGTTTTATGGTTGTTTAAACTTGAGTTGTTGTATTTTGCTAAATTGGCCTATGTTTACTTGAATAATATGTGTTTGTAGTTTTATAAATATTTGGAATTTTTTATATTTTTTTAAATATTTATGACGTCATCCGGTTCGTAATCCGGTCCGACCGGTCCGACCGGTCCGACCGGTGCGACCAGTGAACCTCTAGGCCGTGCGGTTCGCTTTCCGGTCCGGTTTTGAAAATAAGGGAATGCTACTGAATTAACGTTTGGTGCAATGGGTGTTTCTAGACTGTAGTGCTGACCCACCCATTTATATACTCCATTTTGGCGAGATTGAACCTTCCTCAGTCAAAACAGATCTCCTCTCATCCATCTATCAATTTTGACCGCATTCTTCCTTATATACATTGGGCCTTTCATGGAATCAGGTTTCATCTTCCAACTCCATTGCCCTAATATACATTGTTCTACTTGATCTTGTTGATTTGTAGATGGAGGGGGGTGGTGTGGTCTCATCGGAGAAGCAGAATGCAAAAATAGAATCAACTATCTGTACGACGTCGTCTACTACTTATTAGGTTAGACAAGCTAACAAGATGTTGCACCTCTCTCACTCCCATGGAAACTCACTGCCCAGGATCTCTCTAATTCCTCCTCTAATCATCTGGGTTCTGCTTGGAATAAGGTAATCTCTTCTAAAACTTAATTAATTTCCATTTTATATGTGATGTATAGTGGTATGAGAATCTAATGACATAATCTTTTACAGGCTGGAACTTCGGAGGAGAAAAACTTAAATAAATGGGCAACTGAAAGAATCAAGGTTTGTCTTTCCATACACATGCCTATGTGATTGATTTTTGCTAGCAAAATTCAAATGTTTTATCTTCTAAATTTTGTTCTCCTCACTTCAGGAGTTGCTTCTATCAGTGGGTTCCTTGGAGTTCTCTTCTGGAAAGCAAAAATTGCACAAGTATCAAGATGCACCGGAGATGTGAGTATTTTCTTAGATGTGGGCAAAAGGGCAGATTGGGCACTTTGGCTAATGGGTTCTATCCAACCATCCAATTCTTTGTTTTCATCTAGAATTATATGCATTGTAAATTTTAAATTTTGTACTTATAATATTGTTTTAAAAGCTATATTGATGACAAAATAAGATCGTTTTCTGTTTGAAGTGAATGATGTAGGGAAGTGTACACAGTTTTATACGTGTTATGCAACCTTTAATTTGTTTCATATGTAGCTGGTTTTCTATATTTGAACCCTTCACACTAAAATACAATCTTGAATGACATGCTTCCATATAAATGGAAGAAAACAAAGGTGGTTTTTTGTATAACTTAATTTTGTTTTTGTCTCTGTCTCATTTATTTGCTTAGCTTTAGAGGCATTTTTGGTGAGGTGACTGTAAGGAACAAGAAGCGTGTTGGGTACACATATGAAATAACATTGAATGTCAAAGGTAAGCCTCTGCTAGAAGCCTTGTTGGACTCTTAGTTGTGGCAAATTTAACCAATTTACATGATAAATGAGAGTTCTTAAAGACGCCAGATAAAGGTTAGGAATCTTTAGGAGAACCTGGAGATTTATGTTGGATTGAATGTTGGATGAGATGTCGAGAATTTTAAAGAATAGTATTTTGTTCCACATTGGTGTGGGAATAAATGTTTATTTAGTTTATATGTGTTAGCTTCTAATACATATTAAATTCTTGTGTTGTGTTTTACTTTAGCACCTTCCCGCGTGCAGGGGGGTGCGGAAAACGGGTTAATGGTTGGAAATTTATTAAACCAATGCGATATGCGGACACGAATGCAGCTCTGAAAACTCGGGTTCGTGAGAGACCCTTTTTACTACTGAAACCGTTTTGAATAACATAAAATTTATGGACAGTTACATAAGGTGTTTCGAATGCCTTATTCATTAGTATTTTAAAAATGTTTTACTAATGATGATCATTACTGTCCAATAATGACAATAATGATATAAACATTCTCTGTAATGAATGTATTTACGGTTCTATTATTTACGTGTTTATATAGAAACACATTACAGAGGTCAAAACACACAAAACAATCTCATCACACATAACTCAAATAGCTTCATTATCCGACTACCTTTCATGCAAGTGAAAAGTCCGGCAGTACGCTAGTTTGAACCGGTGTACCCTGGGAACAGACGACGAATCTGTTTAAGGGAATTGTGTTAAACACAAGCCAGGTTCTACTCATCTTCTTGTTTCTTTACTTCTGTTTTGTAGAATTACTTCCTCCTATTGCTCTTCTTCTTCTTTATTGATATTACTAACAATCTTCTATTGTATTTATTTACATAATTTGTTTATGTACACTGATTACGTATTTCTAACAAACTTAAACAGATCTTTTGACAAACTATTCCTGATTGGTTACCTTTCAGTTATGGATTCTCAGCCCGGCCAACATGTTGATGATGTTGACAACCTTGTTCCTATGATTTCTGATATCACTATGATGATCACTGAAGTTAATTTAGTTAGGTCGAATACCAAAGAATGGTGTGTTGATATCGGGACTACCCGCCATGTTTGTGCTAACAAGAACCTCTTTAACACTTTCAAGGAAGTCAATGAAGAGAAACTTTTTATGGGAAACTCTGCCACTGCTGATGTCATGGGGGAGGGTAATGTGATCCTAAAAATGACATTTGGGAAGGAGCTTACCTTAACTACTGTGTTGTATGTCCCTGAGATTCGCAAGAATCTTGTGTCTGGGTGGCAGTTGCACAAGTTTGGTTTTAAAATAGTGTTTGAGTCTGATAAGGTCGTGTTGACCAAAAATGGTATGTATGTTGGTAAGGGCTATTCCCTTAATGGTATGTTCAAACTAAATGTAACCATGGTGAATGGAATGAATAAGACTGGTAATAGTTCTGCTTATTTCCTTATGTCTTCATGGCATGGTAGACTAGGTCATGTTAACTTTAATTCCATTTATCGTTTGATTAAATTAAATTGCATACCAATATTTGATATTGATTCAAACCATAAATGTGAAACTTGTTTTGAAGCAAAACAAACTAGATCATCATTCAAAAAGGTTGAGCGAACCACCAAACCCCTTGACATGATTCACATTGATATATGTGATTTAAAAGTGATTCCCACTCGCAATGGGAACAAGTACTTCATAACATTTATTGATGATAGTACAAAATATTTTCGTGTGTACTTACTCAAAAGTAAGGACGAGACTATTACCAAGTTTATCTTGTTCAAAGCCGAAGCTAAAAATCAACCTGCAGGACCAGGTTGAAGAGTTATGCACTTTACAACACAACAACACAAAGAGGAGAGTGTGGAACAACAAAAAGAGGAGAGTGTGGAACAACACAAAGAGGAGAGTGTGGAACAACACAAAGAGGAGAGTGTGGAACAACACTTAACAATTCAAATGGGGAACTGGTAAACTTAGTTTAGAGAACTAAGAAACACAAGTGTAAATGAGACAGAAACTAGAACAACACACAAGCAGTTGGTTTTCAAAGTTGATGTATATTGATCTCTAGTTTCTTACAAATGGTTTTTAAAGTTCTCCTTCTAAGTTACAAGGACTAGAAATACTTATACTACAACCTACAGCCGACCATACTTTGAAGGTCAGCTGGATACATGATCTAGATAACAAAATCCATATAGAGTCAAAAGTCAGATTGCCTTTTGACTAGCGACTATGACATGCCATAGCTCACATCCTAATATATTACAAAAAGGATAAAGTACATAAAGTGGAAAGTTACAGACTTAAGATCTCAATGTACAGTTTACCAAAAGCATGGACATTTTCACCAATTCATGTAAGGTTGGTGACTTATCAAAGTGACAGCGGAAAGTGGTTCAGCTTTAGGTAAAAAGTTCATCAGATTAAGCATGTAATATAAAAGTATTCGGAAGAAATCTGTCTTCAATAGTTGGCTTCGGAAGACTTTGTCCTTAAAGCTTCGGAAGACTTCATCTTTTAACTTCGGAAGATATTGGTCTTGGCTTTGAAAGATTTCACACTTAGAATAATTTCTAAGGCAGTGTGAAACTTCAGAAGCATTCCACTTTAATACACTTGTGCATGCATGCAGTAGAGACTTTGGGTGTTTGGATTGCATCAGCCTTACTAATAACCTTACAAACTCCCCTACGCTGATGCTACCAAAACACTTGAAGACTTCAGATGTTGACAGTCCTCATTATGATGATGACCATCCCTTTTTTCATAAGATGACAAGGATCACTCAGACTCTCATAGTATCTTCTTATGTCAAAGAGATCATGCAGAGGTAGATTGAACATATCCTGCCATGTGTAGATATGTTCAACACCTTGATCTCTTATGACATGCCATCTTTCTGGATTTGTGGTGTATGTCCAAGATAAGATGGGTCTTCCTGATGCCAGAGGAGCTGCTTGAATTGGAGTTGGTGGAGCATCCTGTTGTTGCACATCCTCAGGAGTAGGCGTATGCTTGTAGAGTCTCTTCTGTCACCTTTCTTCTTTGATTTTCAGAAGTAGCTATACATCCTCTTGTTCTTTTCTCTCTTTTGATAGTTCCATGTCAGCCAGTTCATTTAACTCATATAAGGGAAGAGAAATGATATTATCAATATCATAGTTCTTTGTCTGCAAGTAGTTGATCCTGGCTACCCTTAACTAATCATCCTGAGTATTTGGTCTGGGGGCAGCCCTGATAGCACTTTCCACGAGTCTTGCAGACCCAGTAGAGGAACTTTCTCCCCTTAGCTTCCTTTTCTTCTCTCTCTCCTCCTCAATCTCCTCAGAAGTTAATTTTCTTTTCCCTTTGTCACTCACAGACCTTTGTGACTCAGGGTGTGTTGATACATATTGATGTACCTAGTTTATGTTCTCAAATGCAAAAGTCTTTCATGTCTTACACTTGTGTAATCCAATGTAATGAATTGATTGAATGACATATGAAATGCATTGTGATGTTTATATGTGATTAATTATCTCATGTTATATTTATATTAAATGTGATTCACATGTATGAACTAAATATATAGGTTTGATGTTGGTTATACATAGTTCTAAGTCAATAAGAACTTAGAAATGTGTTTAACTTAGTCATGTGGACATTCATGTTAATGGACCATACTTATGGCCCATATGCATGAATGAACCATGCTTATGGACCAGTCGCACGACTGAACCAGGTGACTGGATCAGTCTTATGATTGAGACATAACATTGGTTCAATCGCACGACTGAACCTTTAGTCGTGCGTATGAGTCAATCGCATGGTTCAGTCGCAGGACTGAACCATGCTAATGGTTCAGTCGTATGAATGAATACTGATAATCTATAAATACCATATAATTCGTGGAAAAACGAGACTTGATAATAATACTTCATACCCTAGCCGTCCAGGGCGTCCCAATTCGCAAATCCAAGTTCATAGTTCGTTTCTTATCGTTTTTAATTTGTTCTTAACGTTTGTTACATCGTTTGTTCGATCGGGTTATTCGTTCTCACTGATTGGATCGTCAATCAAATAGAATTCCGCGCTATTTGATCTGGTTTCACGCAGAATCCGTTAATACTCCGTACGTACACGGTCCTAACAAGTGGTATCAGAGCTTAGGCTCGGGATTTTGCGTGGATTCAATTGGTTTTGGTGTCAAAACTAACGTTTTCATTCTAAAGATACACTTTTTCGCTTTAAAACTTGTTTTTGACGAGTCTCTGTGTTAAAAGTTTCGACCTTTTCCCATACGGCAGGTTAGGGTTCGTGAAAATTCATAATTTTGAGTCAAGTGTTCAAAAAATTTTATTTTTCCCACAGCAGCAGCTTCAGTCGCACGATTAGCCCAATCGCACGACTGAATCCCATTCGCATAGTTCAATCGCACGACTGGACTCATTCGCACAGTTCATTCGCACGGTTGAAGTATTCCATACGGTTAACCTCATTCGTCTTGTTTATTCGCACGACTAAATCCAATCGCATGATTGAAGCCATTTGCATCCTTCAATCGCACGATTGAACCAGTTATCCTATCCAATCGCATGGTTAATCTGTCCTGTTTTAAGTTTACCAAGTTTAAAGAAATGGAAAATCAGTTCTCTGCATTCATTGCTAGAAAGGACTCACGTATTCAGAATCTTCTACTTCTGGAAAGTGAGACCGGGAACCACAACAAAACACCAAAGCTGTTAACGTTGGATGAATACCCACAGTGGAAACAATGATTTGAAATCTACCTGAATGGAGTTGACCCCAATCTATGGACGTCCATTGAAACTGGTTATGTGGTACCAGTCAGTGCTAATGGGGTAAAGCTGACTTTGGGAGGAATGAGTGAATCCCAGAAGACTATGCATAATACTGAAAAAAAGCATATGCCTTGTTGACTCAGTCTATACCTAAGGACATATTTTATCAGTTTTCTGAGAACAAGTAGTCAAATAAATTATGGGAGGCCTTGGAAAAGAGATACGAAGGCAATGCAACTCTGAAAGGACTGAAGGCAAAAGCTCTTAAAAAGGAATTCGACAATTTCTCACCAATTGGAAATGAGAGCTTGGATGATATCGTTGATAGATTCTATTATCTGATTAGTGAGTTGCACAGTCACGGCGTGGCCACATCCATGGAAGATAAAGTATTTAGCTTTGCTGATGGTCTGCCAGACAAATGAGATCCATTTGTGTCTAATTTGAGACAAAACGACATTTTTGCCACTTTAGACATAAATGATTTCATTCTAAAGTTAAGGGAGGAAGAGCTTCGTCAGAAATACAAGTCAAAGAAAGGATTCTATGCTCAGAACCCTATACTATACAACTCAGTTCCAACCCCTTCTACATCAGGGGCACCGCTTCAAACGGCTTTTGTGTCTAACTCTTCTGCTCCTTCCCAAAGCAGCTCGTCAGGATTCGAAACGTCAGGGTCGACTAGCACCCGATACATTGTTCCTGAGGTAAATACTACCAAGTTAAAGACCGAGAATCTCGGAAATGTCACAGTGGAAGTTGCTAAATAACATATGGACCTTCTAGCTGCTGTTGTTCAATCTTATGATGGGTTAGTTGCTGGTAAGATTGGGAACTATCATCTTGCTGACGAAGACTACGAGTAAGTTGACGAAACTGAGCTGGAACGGATGGATATTATATGGGCATTGGCTAGTGCTGCTAGAAGAGCCAAAAAGTTTGTCAAGAAGACGGGGCAAAACCTGGTTGCAATGAAAGACACTACATTTGGATTCGATAAAACCAAGGTCACGTGCTTTAGTTTTGGAGAGAAAGGGCATTTCAAACGTGAGTGCGTAAAGCCAAAGAAAACTTGGAATGGAAATCCTTTTCCCACGTTCAACCTCAAGACAAGGAGAAGGTTGGAGCATCGTCAAGTAAAGATTCTAAAGCTTTGGTTGCTCAAGGTGATAAAGGACAAGAGTGGTCCTTCCAAGGGTGAATCCAATGTTGCATTTGTTGATACCTTGGATGATGGATCTGCAAGTGAGGAAGACACGATAGTTGATCATGCTAGTTCAGATATCAAAGAAGCTAGGGATGCCGTTGATCATTTGGTTGGAGAAGAGTTAAGTGCTGCAAACTCAGAATCTAAAGTCACTGAAGAGTCTGACACTGTTTTTATGGCTGATTCGTCTAGTTCTACACAGGTATATTCTAAAGATGAATTATTTGATAAACATGCGTGTTCTGAATGTGATAAATTTAGAGAAAGCATTGATTTAACGTTTGCTAGGTTATTAGAGCACAATAATAATCTAGTAAATGATTTATAACTCTGCACTGAAGCAAATCGTATATTAAAACAAAATAAGTGTAGCTTCAAAGAAAAGATAGAACTGTTAGGGAAACAACTAAAGGAAACCGAGTTTGTTGCTTTAAATCAATCTAATGATATTAAGTTCTATTTAAATTCTTTAGAAGAAACTAAAAATAAGAAAGCAGTTTTGCAAGTAGCAGTTGAATCCTTAAAACAAAAACTGCACAGTTTGGCAAGTTTTTCACACATAGTTCAAAACTTAGTAAAAGAACGAAATGGCGGGGAAGGTCTGGGTTATAAAGTAGTACCGCCACCACATGCTATCCTTCTGAACACTAAATGTATACCAATCAATAATAATCTAGTAAAGGATCATGTGGTGTTTACTCCTCTGGTCAGTGATTCAGATTCTACGGGTAAACCCATGAAGTATGTCACTGAACAGAAGAATACTACTTTGGGATCAAAAGATAAGATGCCTGTTGAAGACTTGACTGATAAAATTGAAAAAGTTAACTTAGGGTCAGGTTTAAAAACGTCTATTTCAGAACCTAAACAATCTAAAGTCAACAAACCCTAAACCAGCAAGTCATCAAAATTTAAATAAAACAAAAGCAAAAGATGTTGCAAATGTCAAAACAATTAATTTTGTTAAAGAAGGAGAAACATCTAAAAGTGAAAAGAAACTACCCCGCCCCCGACCAAACTCAACCCCTATTAACGCTTTCCTCATACTGTCGAAGGGAGATCCTGCTACAGTTGTGGAAAACGAGGACACATCTCTAAAAATTGTCCTTACTATCAGACGCCTAAAAGGAAAATAGAACTTTTTGATGATGAAAAACCAAAATTTTCTAATATCAGATCTAATACTCCTTCAAAACACCAAAGTCAACACAGACAAGCTAAAAGCGAAGCTGTGTCACCTAAGGTTAAACCTAGGGTTATTAGTGAACCTAAAGTTCAAACCATAAGCCAGTCGTCTGTTTACCACAATCAGGCCTTACACAGAACTGGTTTATGGAAGGAAAAATCAAGTAATGGGTCTGATAGTGAAGACAAGGAAAAGAAAGATGTACCCTCAGTATCTAAAGGTCAGTGGGTTGAGTTCATGATGTGTGATACCTCTGGGACACCCAAGCTAGTTAAGGTTTGGGTCCCAAACCTGAACTAATCATTTCCACTGTATGTGCAGGGTGTCCGCTACAGTGCTATCACTAATACCTGGATTATTGATAGTGGGGCGTCCGGGCACATGACCAGGAATTCGTCCATCCTTTTCAACATCAAGCAAATTAAAGGGGGACACGTGTCATTCGCTGGGAAAAAAGAATGTTACATCACCGCACAAGGTGAAGTGGGAAACGAGAAAGTGAAGTTTGACAAGCTGAACTATGTTCAGCAACTACAGAACAACTTGCTTTCTGTCTCCCAAATCTGTGATAAGGGGTTCAAGGTTGTGTTTGACAACAAGAGGTGCTACATACTAAAGAAAAAGTATGTCATCTCGGAGGAGCAAGTTCTAATGTCGGCTTCACGATACAATGACCTGTATGTCTTGGACCTGTCAAAAGCCTCCACAACTGAGTCTACTAACAGTCTCTTGGCACAGGAGAATGGGACACATCAATCCCAAGAAGATGAACCATCTCGTTCAGAACGATCTAGTAGATGGTGTTACAGTCAAGAATTTTTATCTTACAGATTTCTGTGTCGCCTGCAAGAAAGGGAAACAAACCAAGAAGTCTCACAAAGCAAAGAAAGTTAATTCTATTGACATTCCTCTCGAGCTTCTACAGATGGATCTGTTTGGCCCAGTGAGCACAAAAAGTATAGCCGGGGATTGGTCTTTGTGGTGACAGATGATTACTCAAGATTCTCTTAGGTGATGTTTCTAAAAGCTAGATCAGAGATATTTGACTCATTCAAACATGTAGTTACCACATTAGAGTCTCTCTACAAGCTGAAAGTAAGAAAAATTCGATCAGACAACGGGACAGAGTTCAAGAACCAGTGGATGGAGGCCTTCTGTAGAGAGAAAGGAATTGTTCATCAGCTTACCTCTGCCTACACTCTACAAATGAATGGTGTTGCTGAAAGGAAGAATCGAAGCTTGATAGAGACAGCAAGGACTATGCTAGCTGACTCCAAATTGCTAGTTTAATTCTGGAATGAGGCAGTAGCTAATGCTTGTTACACTCTAAATCAGGTCTTGGTAGTTAAACGTTATGGAAAAACTTGTTATGAGTTGCGCCAACAACAAAAACCCAATTTAGAGTATCTGGAACCATTTGATGCACCCTGCATGCCCTAAAGAAGAATTAGACTGGGAAGTTCTGCGAGAAGGCAGAAAAAGGTATATTCCTTGGATACAGTATACCAGACAAACGGGTTTACAATAACTTAACGGGTCAGGTAGAAGTGTGGTGCAATATTTATGTTCAAAGATACACCACCCCCTACAAGAAAAGGACATTCATTTTTCTTTGACTATGATGGATTTTTCAAATCATTCAATCTACCTCCCTCCCATTTTGGTGATGACTTAGCTTCACGAATAATGTACGATATTCTGAATTCTCCCACACTAGACTTGACATCATTAGTTCCATTAGATGATACTTCTAGCCCTTCAGGGGGATAGCTTAAGGTAAGTGATTCTTCCTCTGATGATGAAGCAGTTGAAACCACAAATATGGAACAAGAAGAACAGGTTCCTACTACCGAAAGCACTCAGCCTCTGATCATGATGCAGCTGACACTTCTGAACCACATACTCCAACAGTTCAGAATCTGGATACTGAAGTCGCAGTACCTACCACTCTAGGAACTCGAGTTAATGTACATCATCCCCTGGACAACATAATCGGGGATATTCTATTGGGAGTTCAAACAAGAAATCAGCTATACTCAGTTGATTATGCTATAGTCATAGAAAAGGGATACTTACACGATGGTGCTTATCAATGCTTTGTTTCTCAAGTTGATCCAAAACATGTCAGCAAGGCTTTAAAAGATGAGGCATGGGTAAGTGCCATGTGTAACACCCGAAAGTTTGACTTCTCAGCATGTGATGCGACTGAGCTTCAGTCGCCTGTGATTTATGCGACTGAAGTTCAACCGCATGGCTATTCGGCCGATTGGAGCTCAACCGCGCGATTGGAGCTCAACCGCCCGAATGAAGTATGAGCCGAATGGAACACGTGCGATTGGGGTCCAATCGCATAGTGTTGATGCGACTGAAGGTCCAGTCGCCCCTGGACCAGATGCGACTGAGCTGTGGGTATAAAAGGGGAGCAGCTCCACTCTCCTCCCATTTTTCAGTCGGGAAGAGGGAGCATAGGGCGACAGAGAGCAGAAAGAAACCGAGAAGAGAAAGAAAGAGGGGAAAGTGCTGCCCGATAGTCGAGAAGCAAGCTAATTTGAAGCTCATCAACTCCTACCTGACAATGTGAGTTCTAAGACCCCTCATTTACATGTTTTTAACCGATTTTGGGGCTGGAATCACATATAAACCCTAGTTTTGTAAAAGTGTAAGTTTGACCCATTTGGGTAAATTTTGAGTAATGCGTTTATAGTAAGAAGTAGGACTTGTATATGCTTGTATGATGTCCTTGTATGAATCCCTGAGCTTTGGGAGGGTCAATTTGGGCTAAAAATGGGTTTTTGACGAGTTTGGGTGCGGGGGTTCGCGGCTGCTGTTCGTGATGAACTCCAGTCGCAGCCCAGTTAGGGTTATGCGACTGAAGGGCCATTCGGCCGAATGAGTATGAGTCGATGTCCAATCGCCCGACTGAGGCCCAGACGCCCGATTGAGTCTCAATCGTACGATAGGTGATGCGACTGAGAGTTTCGGTCGCATAAGTTCAATCGCAGAGTAGCTCAGTCGCACGGTTAAGAGTTAGTCGCATATAATCCAGTCGCATAGTGTCTAGTCGTACGGAAGGAAGTCCAATCGCACGTTTGAGTGCCCATTCGCATGATAGCCCAATCGTATGGCCCAGTCGCATGGAGGACATGCGACTGGTAGTAGTTCAGTCGCCCGAACAGGGCTGATGTGAGTGAATGTAGAATTGTATGTATGATGTATGTATGTTAGTATGATGTTGTCATGGTAGACGATGAATACTGATGATATGTAAGTAATTATGTTCCTTATGTGTATGTGTCTTATCTTTTAATAACTTTACGTGAATGAATGAACGAATGTAACGAATGTATTAAGAACGTAAAGTGAAAGATAATGAAAGAAGGAACATGATGAATGAATGCATGCATTAACGAATGAATGAATGTAATAAAGGCTTGCAAGCAAAATGAAGGAGGTGCACACCCCTGGCAGGTGTTAGCTCAACGGTGTGCGGGTTAGCTACCCCGAAGGATGCACATCGGGGTCAGTCTTTGTGATTGACCAGAAGTATGTATGGGATCCTTGCCGCTTACCCTAGGTGACTGGATCAGCATTAGTGCACAACGTTCGTGATTGATCATCACAGGTCCAGCACCCGCATTTGTGCACAACGTTCGGGGTAAAGCATATGGCATTGATCCAGAAGTAAAGTGAAAGATAAGTGGTGCATGTACCTACCCCAGGTGACTGGATCAGCATTTGTGCACAACGTTCGTGGTTAACCACCACAGGTCCAGCACCAGTAGTATGTATGATGAAAGTGGGGTATTGTACATGTCGCCGAATGTAATAAACGTTCGAACGAAAGTAAAGAAAGTATGAATGAATGTAATGAATGTTCGAACGTGAGTAATGAATGTAAGAATGAAAGTAAAGTACGTACGAAAGTACATGAAGTATGTATGTATGAAAGTAAATGAGAATGAGGAAGTGTACACGAATGAAAGTAAGTAATGAATGATAAGATAATAATAATATTATCTGCGTGTACGTATGATGTGTGAACACATATATGAAAGAACGGTTAATAAGAATGAAAGTATGTTTTATTATAAAAACTAGAACTCACTCAGCAACGCTGACTTTTATGTGTTTTCCAGTTCGCAGGTAGTGTTGCTGAGGATGGCACGAGGCGGCTACTCAGCTCTTTTGGGAGGGCATTCTCCATTTTGTAATGCTGCAACGTCACGTGTTGCGGGCCCATAACGCACGCAACAAGTCACGTTGCCTGCCATTACGAGATTTCTTGAGGATCTGAATCAACGAGATTACTCAAGAAATCTCCTTTATATATTTTTGAATTTAATATCTTCTTTATGAAGAAAAATATATTTTCTTATTTCGGTAGAGGTCGCTGTACGACCCTATGATTGTTGAGGAATATGCATCAGCAGCAATCATAGTGTAGTATGCCCCTATGATTGCTGAGGATTCGAATAAACGAGATTGTTAGGTAATCTCGGGTTTTTATGTGTCTCCCCAGCAATCATAGTAAAGTTAGGAAGTGTAAAGAAAGTTGTATTTTGTAATTGTGTCAATGATGTAATGACTCTTATGAATGAATGAGAATATATATATGTTTTCTTTATTAATTCCGCAGCGTATGTTATGATCATGTATTAAAAGTTTGCTTATACATTGTTTATCTAAAATAGATGCAATGAAAGACCGACTGTAGGGTGCCCGGTGAGCGGGGCCTTACAAGTTGGTATCAGAGCAAAAGTTTAAGTAAAATGGGTAAATTTTCATAATAAACCTAAACTTAAACTGAGAATGGGACAGGGAGAATGAGAATGCCATCTGAGTAGTCGCGTGCCATCAGGTATTTTTCTTAAAGATTAACTGGTTATTATGTGCGTATGTGATGTGAGTTATGTGTACTGTTAGACTGAGATACTAATGTAGTCAGGATAGGTGATGCTCGGGGTACGAAGAGTAGAGTAAGTGGCTAATCACAACTGGCCACTGTAATTAGAGACTTACTGTACTTAACATAAACTGAGCTATTTACTTGAATGACCGTGTTGGTGTTTTAATCTTTCAGTGTGATAGAAGATGGTCGGTGATAGATCGTCTGATGCTTCCCGTGATGGTGAACGTGGTGATGAGCCGCGTATCACGCGAGGAAGACTTAGGAAAGAGAAAGTAGTTCGTGAGGAGAACGAGATTCCTCACCAGGAAGAAACGGACGAGAGCGCCAAGTTGAGAGCCTCGGTAAAAGAGGCAGTGATTGAGGAAGTGCACCAGGTTATGCAGACGATTTTACCGACTGTAATGACCGAAGCGATAAAGGCAGTACGTGAGGAGGATAGACGAGGGAGGAATCGGTCCTCGGGTAGGCAGCAACAGGCAGGGGTAGAAACAGTATTGTCTGATGATGAAGAGGAAAAAGAGGAAGAACAGGTACGGGAGACAGCCCGGGGTTGTGATTATGGGAAATTCATGAGGTGCAAGCCTCCAACTTTTGATGGCTCCGGTACTGCTACTGATGCTCACCAATGGGTGATGGAAATGGAAGCTGTCCTCGATATTAGTGATTGCCAGGAGGACAAGAAGGTGAAGTTTGCTACCCACTCTTTCACAGGGTCGGCTTTATGCTGGTGGAAAAATATGGTCCAAGCCGAGGGTACCAGGGCTATAGGGAAGATGAAGTGGGCTGAATTGAAAAGGCTGGTGATCGAGGAATTCAGTCCTCGTCGGGAAATGGATAGAATAGAAAGGGAGTTCCTGCAGCTGGAGGCGGGGACGATGACCCATCAGCAGTACACGACTAAGTTTAACGAGTTGGCGCTGTTGGTGCCAGAGCAAGTGACGCCGGTGTCTCGAAAGATCAACCGGTATATTCAGGGGCTGCCATCTGAAATTCGTTGGCATTTGATTTCCGCCCGACCGAGTACTTTCAGGTCGGCGGTAGATTTGGCTGGGAGGTTGTATGATGAACGAGCTGCTTTGGTGAAGTCTGAGGGCAGTAAGAAGGGAAGTGATGAGAGGAAGTGGCAGGGAAAGAGGTTTGGTCGGGGTGATACTTCGACAAGTAGTAAAAAGGCACGGGTTGATGATCGCCGTGTGGTCGTGACAAGTGCAGGGTCGAGAAAGTGTGAAAAGTGTGGGCGAGAGCACGGTGGTGAATGCAGATGGGGGCTGAATGTATGTTTTAAGTGCGGAAAGCCCGGTCATATGGCTAAGGAGTGTAGGGCGATGAAGTGCTTTAACTGCGGGGAAAGTGGTCATATGAACAAAGATTGCAAGAAGCCGAGGCCTGGGAGTTCCGGCGGGAAGAAGGCAGTGGGTGAAGGGTCGAAGGCAAGTGCCAGAGCATTCACGATGACGCAGGAAGAGGCTAGGACGGACCCTGATGTAGTGTCCGGTACGTTTCTGGTGAACCAAACTCTAGCCTCAGTATTATTTGATTCAGGTGCCAGTAGGAGTTTTATTTCTGCTGCTTTTAGTGCCAAATTGCCTGTTAGTAGTAGGCGTGTGGATGTGCCGTTTGATGTAGAGACTGCTATAGGTAAAACCACCAGGATTTCTGAGGTAATTGAGGGTTGCGATGTAGAACTGGAGGGTCACAAATTCCCAGTTAAACCCTTTGCGATGACGTTAGGAGGTTTCGATTTGGTGCTTGGAATGGATTGGTTGGCAGATTTCGAGGCGAACATTATGTGTCGCAAGAAGATGATCAGTTTGACAGCACCTGACGGTAGCCCAGTGACAGTTTATGGGGATCGGGTTACTACGATTCCGAAAGTGATCTCAATGGCAGTGGCGGGGAAATGTATGAGGCGTGGATGTAACGCCTATTTATGTTATGTGAAGGATGTAGAGAAGCCAGCACCACAACTGTCTGATGTTCCGGTTGTGTGTGAGTTCCCAGACGTGTTCCCAGAAGACTTATCGGGATTGCCACCTGACAGAGAGATCGAGTTCCAGATTGATTTAGTACCAGGCGCCCAACCTGTTGCCAAGGCACCATACCGATTGGCCCCGACAGAGATGAAAGAGTTGATGGAGCAGTTACAAGAGCTACTGGATAAGGGGTTTATTAGACCGAGTATCTCACCTTGGGGTGCTCCGGTCCTGTTTGTAAAGAAGAAGGACGGTAGTATGAGGATGTGCATCGACTACCGCGAGTTGAATAAGCTGACAGTAAAGAACAGATACCCCTTGCCGAGGATCGACGACTTGTTTGATCAACTTCAGGGTGCTAGTTGGTTTTCGCGTATAGATCTTCGATCAGGCTACCATCAACTGAAGGTGAAGGAACAGGATATCCCTAAAACAGCTTTTCGTACGCGCTACGGTCATTATGAGTTCCTCGTTATGTCATTTGGTTTGACCAACGCGCCAGCTGCTTTTATGGATCTGATGAACAGGGTGTGCCGGCCGATGTTGGATAAATCAGTGATTGTATTCATTGATGACATCTTGATTTATTCAAAAAGCGAGACTGAACATGCCGGTCACATTCGCGAAGTTCTGGAGACACTGAGAAGGGAGAAGTTGTATGCAAAGTTCTCCAAGTGCGCATTTTGGTTGCGTGAAGTTCAGTTCTTGGGTCACGTGGTAAATCCGGATGGGATTCTAGTCGATCCGGCGAAGGTGGAAGCAGTAATGCAATGGAAGTCTCCGAAGACGCCGTCCGAGATCCGTAGTTTCTTGGGTTTGGCGGGCTACTACCGAAGGTTCATCCAAGACTTTTCCAAGATTGCTTCTCCGCTGACCAAGTTGACCCGAAAGGATGTGAAGTTTGTATGGGGTCAAGCTCAAGAAAAGGCATTCGAAGAACTGAAGACAAGATTGACCCAAGCTCCAGTATTGGCACTACCCGACGGGAGTGAGGATTTAGTGGTTTATTCTGATGCCTCCTACTCGGGGTTGGGGTGTGTATTAATGCAGAGAGGAAAGGTGATAGCCTATGCATCCCGGCAGCTGAAAGTTCATGAGGTTAATTACCCTACTCATGACTTGGAGCTCGCAGCGGTGGTTTTCGCGTTGAAGATCTGGCGGCACTACTTGTATGGGACGAAGTGCACCATCTTCACAGACCACAAAAGCTTGAAGTACTTCTTCGAGCAGAAAGATCTGAATATGAGGCAGAGACGGTGGTTGGAACTAATAAAAGACTACGATTGTGAAATCCATTACCACCCGGGCAAGGCTAACGTGGTGGCCGATGCCCTTAGCCGAAAAGAGAGGCCCGAGCCGATTCGGGTGAAAGCATACCAGCTAATCATGACCTCAGACATGATGAAACAAGTCAGAGAGTTCCAGGATGAAGCATTGAAAGATGAACATCTTAACTCTGAACGAATGAGAGGACTGGTAGCGGAGCTAGTAGAAAACGCGACGGGCGTTAGAACTCGGTTTGGGCGTATGTGGATTCCTCGCCTTGGGGATCTGCGAATGAAGATTTTGGATGAAGCTCATAAGTCTCGATACTCCATTCATCCCGGTGCCACCAAGATGTACCAAGATATGAAGAAAGATTATTGGTGGCCGGGTATGAAACGCGATGTGGTGGAGTATGTGAGTAAATGCCTCACGTGTTTGCAAGTGAAGGCGGAGCACCAGAAGCCGTATGGAAAGATTCAACCTTTGGACATCCCGGAGTGGAAGTGGGAACACATCACCATGGATTTCATCACAAAGCTGCCACGTACCCCTAAGGGGTATGATACGATCTGGGTGATTGTGGATCGATTGACGAAGAGTGCTCACTTCTTACCGATGCGGGAGACATATTCGTCCGGGAAGTTGGCTGATCTTTTCATCAAAGAAATTGTGACTCGTCACGGTGTACCGGTGTCGATTGTGTCTGATCGCGACACTCGGTTTACGTCCAAATTCTGGAAGAAATTCCACGATGCTATGGGAACGAGGTTGCATATTAGCACGGCTTATCATCCTCAAACTGATGGTCAGTCAGAAAGGACCATTCAGACCTTGGAGGACATGCTTCGGGCATGTGTTATTGATTTCGGAGGAAGTTGGGATGACCATCTACCGTTAGCTGAGTTCTCGTACAACAACAGTTATCATGCTAGTATTGGCATGCCACCCTACGAGATGTTATACGGTAGAAGATGTAGGACCCCCGTCTGTTGGGGTGAAATCGGTCAGAAAGAATTGGGAAGCGTCGAAGTGGTAGAGGCTACGACTGAAAAGCTCGAAAGAATTAAAGCGTACATGAAGGCAGCCAAAGACCGACAGAAGTCGTATGCCGACAAGCGACGCCGACCAATTGAGTTCCAAGTGGGAGACCAGGTTATGTTGAAGGTCTCACCTTGGAAAGGGATCATTCGATTCCGAAAGCGGGGTAAGTTGAGTCCGCGATATATAGGCCCTTTCCGAATTGTTGCTCGAGTGGGGGAGGTGGCTTATAGGTTGGATCTGCCAGACGAACTAAGTGGAATTCACCCGACCTTCCACGTGTCTCATCTGAGGAAATGTTTGGCAGACGAAGGCATGGTCGTTCCACTGGGTGATATCGAGGTAGACGAAAAGCTCAATTATGTAGAGCAACCAGTGGCGATCATAGATCGCAAAGAAAAGAGATTGAGAAATAAAGTGGTTCCCCTTGTGCGTGTACAGTGGCGGCACAGGAAGGGATCCGAGTCGACGTGGGAGACCGAAGAAGAAATGAGGCAGCATTACCCACGATTGTTCGAAGAATGACAGGTTTCGGGGACGAAACCTAAAATAAGGGGGGTGGACTTGTAACACCCGAAAGTTTGACTTCTCAGCATGTGATGCGACTGAGCTTCAGTCGCCTGTGATTTATGCGACTGAAGTTCAACCGCATGGCTATTCGGCCGATTGGAGCTCAACCGCGCGATTGGAGCTCAACCGCCCGAATGAAGTATGAGCCGAATGGAACACGTGCGATTGGGGTCCAATCGCATAGTGTTGATGCGACTGAAGGTCCAGTCGCCCCTGGACCAGATGCGACTGAGCTGTGGGTATAAAAGGGGAGCAGCTCCACTCTCCTCCCATTTTTCAGTCGGGAAGAGGGAGCATAGGGCGACAGAGAGCAGAAAGAAACCGAGAAGAGAAAGAAAGAGGGGAAAGTGCTGCCCGATAGTCGAGAAGCAAGCTAATTTGAAGCTCATCAACTCCTACCTGACAATGTGAGTTCTAAGACCCCTCATTTACATGTTTTTAACCGATTTTGGGGCTGGAATCACATATAAACCCTAGTTTTGTAAAAGTGTAAGTTTGACCCATTTGGGTAAATTTTGAGTAATGCGTTTATAGTAAGAAGTAGGACTTGTATATGCTTGTATGATGTCCTTGTATGAATCCCTGAGCTTTGGGAGGGTCAATTTGGGCTAAAAATGGGTTTTTGACGAGTTTGGGTGCGGGGGTTCGCGGCTGCTGTTCGTGATGAACTCCAGTCGCAGCCCAGTTAGGGTTATGCGACTGAAGGGCCATTCGGCCGAATGAGTATGAGTCGATGTCCAATCGCCCGACTGAGGCCCAGACGCCCGATTGAGTCTCAATCGTACGATAGGTGATGCGACTGAGAGTTTCGGTCGCATAAGTTCAATCGCAGAGTAGCTCAGTCGCACGGTTAAGAGTTAGTCGCATATAATCCAGTCGCATAGTGTCTAGTCGTACGGAAGGAAGTCCAATCGCACGTTTGAGTGCCCATTCGCATGATAGCCCAATCGTATGGCCCAGTCGCATGGAGGACATGCGACTGGTAGTAGTTCAGTCGCCCGAACAGGGCTGATGTGAGTGAATGTAGAATTGTATGTATGATGTATGTATGTTAGTATGATGTTGTCATGGTAGACGATGAATACTGATGATATGTAAGTAATTATGTTCCTTATGTGTATGTGTCTTATCTTTTAATAACTTTACGTGAATGAATGAACGAATGTAACGAATGTATTAAGAACGTAAAGTGAAAGATAATGAAATAAGGAACATGATGAATGAATGCATGCATTAACGAATGAATGAATGTAATAAAGGCTTGCAAGCAAAATGAAGGAGGTGCACACCCCTGGCAGGTGTTAGCTCAACGGTGTGCGGGTTAGCTACCCCGAAGGATGCACATCGGGGTCAGTCTTTGTGATTGACCAGAAGTATGTATGGGATCCTTGCCGCTTACCCTAGGTGACTGGATCAGCATTAGTGCACAACGTTCGTGATTGATCATCACAGGTCTAGCACCCGCATTTGTGCACAACGTTCGGGGTAAAGCATATGGCATTGATCCAGAAGTAAAGTGAAAGATAAGTGGTGCATGTACCTACCCCAGGTGACTGGATCAGCATTTGTGCACAACGTTCGTGGTTAACCACCACAGGTCCAGCACCAGTAGTATGTATGATGAAAGTGGGGTATTGTACATGTCGCCGAATGTAATAAACGTTCGAACGAAAGTAAAGAAAGTATCAATGAATGTAATGAATGTTCGAACGTGAGTAATGAATGTAAGAATGAAAGTAAAGTACGTACGAAAGTACGTGAAGTATGTATGTATGAAAGTAAATGAGAATGAGGAAGTGTACACGAATGAAAGTAAGTAATGAATGATAAGATAATAATAATATTATCTGCGTGTACGTATGATGTGTGAACACATATATGAAAGAACGGTTAATAAGAATGAAAGTATGTTTTATTATAAAAACTAGAACTCACTCAGCAACGCTGACTTTTATGTGTTTTCCAGTTCGTAGGTAGTGTTGCTGAGGATGGCACGAGGCGGCTACTCAGCTCTTTTGGGAGGGCATTCTCCATTTTGTAATGCTGCAACGTCACGTGTTGCGGGCCCATAACGCACGCAACAAGTCACGTTGCCTGCCATTACGAGATTTCTTGAGGATCTGAATCAACGAGATTACTCAAGAAATCTCCTTTATATATTTTTGAATTTAATATCTTCTTTATGAAGAAAAATATATTTTCTTATTTCGGTAGAGGTCGCTGTACGACCCTATGATTGTTGAGGAATATGCATCAGCAGCAATCATAGTGTAGTATGCCCCTATGATTGCTGAGGATTCGAATAAACGAGATTGTTAGGTAATCTCGGGTTTTTATGTGTCTCCCCAGCAATCATAGTAAAGTTAGGAAGTGTAAAGAAAGTTGTATTTTGTAATTGTGTCAATGATGTAATGACTCTTATGAATGAATGAGAATATATATATGTTTTCTTTATTAATTCCGCTGCGTATGTTATGATCATGTATTAAAAGTTTGCTTATACATTGTTTATCTAAAATAGATGCAATGAAAGACCGACTGTAGGGTGCCCGGTGAGCGGGGCCTTACACCATGCAAGAAAAACTTCTTCAATTCAAAAAGTTAGGAGTCTAGACACTTGTGGACAGACCAAAAGGTGTAAAGGTGATTGGCACAAAATGGGTTCTTCAATGTAAGAAAGATGACCAAGGGGTCATAATTAAGAACAAGGCTCGGCTTGTCATTCAAGGGTTTAGGCAAGTCGAAGGCATTGACTACAATGAAGTGTTTGCACCTGTGGCAAGGATGGAAGCTGTTCGTATCTTCTTAGCCTATGCATCCCATATGCAGATTAAAGTCTATCAACTGGATGTGAAAAGTGCATTCCTTCATGGTGAAATCCGTGAAACGGTGTACGTCAGTCAACCCGAAGGATTCGAGAATCCTTATTATCGGGATAGAGTTTATAAACTAGACAAGGCTTTGTACGGGCTGCATCAAGCCCCTCGAGCCTGGTACGAGAAACTCTCTACTCATCTGCTAAAACATGGTTTTCGCAGAGGGGTCATTAACTGCACGCTGTTTATCAAGGAAAAGGACGGTGATTTACTAATGGTGCAGATGTATGTGGATGATATAATCTTCGGTTCCAAGAATGAAGCATTATGTAAAGAATTTGAGTCTATGATGAAAGCTGAGTTTGAAATGAGCGCCATGGGAGAAATGAAGTTGTTTCTCGGGTTACAAGTAGATCAGACACCAAATGGTATCTTCCTGCATCAGACCAAATATGTAGGCGATATCCTTAGTCGGTTTGACATGGAGAATGCAACGGTTGCTAAGACTCCACTTGCCACGAATCACGATGTGGCACCCGATGATAACGGTGATTTGGTGGATGCTACTATGTATCGAGGAATGATCGGATCTCTCATGTACCTCACAGCTTCTCGTCCTGATAGTATGTACGCCACGTGTCTTTGTTCCAGATATTAGGCAAAACCTAAAGTAAATCACCTAATTAGGGTAAAGAGGATCTTTCGTTATCTGAAGGGTACTCCAACGCTGGGGTTGTCGTATCCTCATGATGATGACTTTGAGTTTACAGCGTATAGTGACTCGGATTACGGTGGTTGCAAGATGAACTACAAGTCAACATCAGCGGGATGTCAGTTCTTTGGAAGACGCTTAGTCACATGGAAGTGTAAGAAGCAGACTTCAGTTGCTCTATCGACATGTGAAGCCGAATACGTTACCGCTGCAAGTTGCTGTTCTCAAATCATCAAGATTCAACAGCAAATGCGAGACTACGATTTGCAATTTTCTAACACCCCTATTTATGTTGATAATTCAGCTGCAATTGCTGTCACTAAAAATCCGGTCCAACACCCAAAGACTAAACACATCGGTATTAAATATCGCTTCATACGTGACTGTTTTGAAAATCAATTAATCGATTTTGTTAAAATTAATACGGATTTTCAACGTGCCGACCTCTACACCAAAGCATTTGATAAACCTCAGTTTTTTTATCTCTTAGAGGTTAATGGTGTCAAAAACAAAATTGATGTGATTCCAGAAGAATCTAACAATTAGTCCGTCTTTATGTTTTATTTTTTAATTTTTATTTATTTTATTTTATTTTCATATCTTTAAAAATACAAAAACACATTTTCAGTTTTAGAATTTTAGGGGGAGAATAGGCTTAGTTTCAGCAGTTAGTATTTAAATTACTCAAAAAAAAAACAAGGGCGGGCAGAAGAGCTGAAAAGCAAGGACATCAAATCTGTGAGATTGATTCAAAACTTTGGAATATTATAGTACACAGGGGACTAATTGTTTGGGACATCAAAAGAAACTAAATAGTTCAAATGTTACATTAAAACTACAAGTCTGAGAAGGATAAGCCATACAAAGGAAAAATAATAGGAAAGTAGCCTGTTATTGAGGTTACATAGAGAAAGTAGGCCTAGAGGTTGCTAGTCCATTATATGATGTGTCGGTAGATTCAACACAATAGACAAGTAGACCTCATTGGTGAAACAAATTGAAACTAAATAGTTCAACTAGCTGTGGGCTTCCACCTTATCCTTGGTTAACACAATTAACGCATTTCCAATAAGGGGTGACGAGCAAAATAAACGCCACAAATGTGTGCGGATGACCTAAAAAATGAGCAAAGCACATGAAAAAATTATTAAACGCAATCAAGCTAATGACTAATGTTGTTGGTGCGTAATGTGTAAAAGAAAAGTGCTCAAACAAGAAGATAGGTTGTGTGCCTCACTGATGTTTGATGGCACTGAACTGAGGATAAGCATAACCTAAATATTCTAGAATTCATTGTTATTTGCGCCTCTTTGTTGTGCGATGACACTGACCTGAGGCTTGGCATCTCTTTGAAAGCTTTTAGAATAGTTTCTTCTTGTCCAAACCCGTAGACCGCTCAAAAATCTCCTGAGTAATGTTGATTACCATATAAGCGTGGGATCCATAAATGCCTGTTGAAATATCAAATCTAACTAATCACCAATGTGAGTCAAAAATCTGTGTATGGATTTAAGTGGACAAATATACTGATAATTATCGTCGTAGCAATCCTCGATAGTCAAAATCATTATGTGCTTCTTATGGTTCTAGTATGATTTCCTGTAAGGGCCTTGGACTCTCAGACAAATAAGAATAAGTTAAAAAAACATATGCAAAAAGGGTCCCAAATGATTCTATTTATGCATGTATGATTCCATAAGAGTATGTCCAGATAAGATGTACATGCTTGATGCTGTTCTGTTAAGGGAGATAAATCTTTTAAGGAAAATTAAAATGTTTTCAACCCACCTAAAACAAAACCACAAAAAATATGTTCTGTTTTATTTCAAATCAAGTTGTTTTCTGTTTTATCTATCAATTAGGTGTAAATGTCAGACTATGTAACTAGATGAACTCTGTGTATCATAAATTAAAAGGGTCACGTCTGATGTGACCAAACTGGTGTGAATTTAAAAGGATCATGTCTGAGATGATCAAGTTTTGAAAATTAAAATGGTCACGTCTGAGGTGACCAAACTATTTCAATTAAAAGGATCACGTCTGAGGTGATCTACCTGTTCTAAGTTAAAAGGATCACGTCTGAGGTGATCAAAGAATTTCTGTTAAAAGATCATGTCTAAGATGATCATCGGCCATAACATTCATAAATCAAAAGTCAAATTTGAGTATGTGGAAATGGATGAAGTCAAACTCATAAATAAGGACCAATCGCACAATTGGACTATAAGTATGGACCAGTAGCACGATTGGACCATAAGTATGAGCAAGCCGCACGATTAGACCATAAGTATGGACCAGTCGCACGATTGGACCATGAGTATGAGCTAATCACCCAATGGACCATGAGTATGGGGCAAACCATGCGATTGGATCATAAGAATGAACCACTCGTACGACTGAATGATGGAGTCTGGGTCAGTCACACGACTGAACCCTAGTCGCACTATTGAGTCATGCGCATGGGTCCAGTCACACGATTGAGGCATGCACATGGGTCCAGTCGCACGACTGAAATCCAAAACAGTATAAAAAGAGACTTATTCGGTCGTAAACCCTACTTGACTTCAAATTCTCAAAAACCGCCTTAAGCCCAGACACTGCCCAAATTTCTTGTTTTCGCGATTACTCTCCGATTCAGTGACTAACATATATCTTGTTCATCTACAGGTAACTTGCGAATGAAATCGGATCAAATAACTGGTTAAATCAAACATAAATGACTGAATTTGATTGACTAAACAACCGGGACCAAAACCTAAAATAAACCACTAAACTGGAAAAGAATGTTGATTTAACGGACATTAAATGTTATACCTGCGAACCATATGAACCTAAAAAAACGAACTCAAACTTAACTTTTTGACAAGATTCAAGATTATGGTGTCGCACAGTGCAATATGCGAATGGGCAGACTGATGAACTTCAGTCGCACGATTGAGCCAGACGCATTATTCAATCGTACGATTGAATCAATTGGTGACTTAGTCGCATGACTGACTCAACCGCATGACTTTGCATACGACTGAATTCAGTCGCAGGCTCAATCGTACGACTAAACTCAGTCGTATGGGTCAATCGCACGTTTGAACTAGTCTGTCTAAATTTGTTCCAAGTCAGTTGTTTATCTCTTATGAACGGAACTAATGTGTTTGTTTCTTGTATTGCAGCAAAATGGCTGAGAGATGGATGATGAGCACCAAGCACAACATATGTGCTCATCTGGATACCACGTCCCGGAACGCTTCTGAGTTCACTGGGATTATAGCTTTCATACGTAGATCGAGGATCTTCAAGACTATTTCCACTCCATGCACACCTTGTAGGTCGATCCAGCAGGCATTCTGGGAGAATGCCATTGTCGACCGCTCTACTAAGCCATAGTGTATCCAGAGTTCTATCTCCCGTCAAGATATCGATCGGAGAAGACGACCTAAGGCAAGTCTTGGACTTGGGTGAGGATGGAACCAACCCAACCAAGCTACATCCCCTAACGGTACGGGGATGCTTTCTCAGGATCAAGTACGCCGGCGACATCAATGCCGGCGTGCTAAACAAGAGCAACATGTGCCTCAATTCAAGTATCTGGCACATGTGATCCTAAAATGCATAGCCTCTAGGAGAAGA
This sequence comes from Flaveria linearis, assembly GCA_024085815.1. Taxonomy (NCBI): domain Eukaryota; kingdom Viridiplantae; phylum Streptophyta; class Magnoliopsida; order Asterales; family Asteraceae; genus Flaveria; species Flaveria linearis. The sequence continues at coordinate 45,491,572 of CM044004.1, read as the reverse complement.
GGATTTGACGAGCTGTCAGATCAGATCCAGAACGCATACGTTGCTGGTGCTGAACCACCCGTTTAGTTTTTCACGTATGTTCTTCTCCTACCTGTCGGAGAACATTGAGGTCAAAGGCAAGAAAGGCTTCTGCATGTACCCAAGATTCTTGCAGATGATTATCGACGAGAAGCTTCCTATTCTACTTAAGGAGGAGGACGATGCAATGACCCTAGAGGTGATGGATGATACCACCTTGTGCAGAATGAAGGTCTACCGGGGAAAGCAGGTAAAGCCCCCGGTGAGGAGATTATTCGGCCATCTGGCCAATGAAGGATACATGGCGCCAGCTCATAAGAACTGGCGTCATGACGATAGTTATTCCGACGTCGAGTCAATCGTGGCTCCTGCTGTCGAGGATGATGACGATGATGACCATGGTCAAGGTGGTAGAGATGCAGGCCCCAGTCAATCACGGGCACTGACACGTCTACCATATCTCCACCACCTCCCTACAGTAGTACTTCTGCTCCCGGTGGATTGGAGCAGGCTGCCATCCACCGGAACTTCCTGGTTGACGAGGAAGAGGATGAGTCAGATGAGGAGCCTCTCACGAGGACCATCGGTAGCCGAGTGGTGGCTACTGAAAGGGGCAAAGAGGCGGTTGGGGAACGCCAGGTTGGGGCTGAAGGTGCTGAGACTGCAGATCCCACTTACATACCTCCCCAGCCAACTATCTCAGGGGGAGCCAGCTTGCCAGAGGTTCGAGGCTGAAGAGAATGGCCCAGCCCCACGGCTAGAAGGTCAAGAGATGGAGGATAGTACTGAGTACCACCTCCACTACCACAGCTACCACAGCCACCACTACCACCACTCCTAACACCACTCCTACAACCACTCACACCACCAGTACCACCACTCACACCACCACTACCACTACTCCTACGACCACCACATATACCTCCACAGCCACCACTACTGCCACCACCACAGCCACCACTATTCCCACCACCACACATACCATACCTATATCTATTCCACCACCATTCACCTTCATTCCCACTCCATCATACACCACATCCACCACCACATCTACCATACCCCAAACCGACCCTTCCACATCATTGATCCCTCCACAGGGATCTCTTCTACCCACTGTTGGGTTAGAGAGCAGCTGGCTAGTCTCAACCGTCTGGTGCTCAAACTGCTCGCTATAGATGACATACAAGCTAACCAGATGAACCAGCTGATGGCAGTCTACGCTGCACAGGGCAAGCAAATAGCCCTGCTGACAGAGAGAGATGCAGCTAAGAGTCAACAGATCGCCCATTTGACTGAGAGAGATGCTTCTTATGAGAGAGACTTGGCTAGAGCTCATCGTGGTCTCACCGCACAGAATGATTTACTGATTGCCTCGGTGAAGAGGATTGAGGAGATCGAGAAGAAGAATAAGAAGCTTCTGCTCAGAATTAAAGGGACGAAGGGTGAGCCCTTAAAGATAAAGGGCGACGGTGATGATGGAGATGATGATAATGATAATTCATCGGATGATGAATCAGATGATGGTGATGATGATGAGGGTGAGGTTGAAGGCAGTGGGAAAGACAAAGAAGGGGCAGATGATGATGAGCCTGAGCATGAACATGATGCATCTGCATCAGCCTCAAATCCATCGGCTCGGGAGAGGTGCACCAAGAGGAATCAAGATCAGCGACCCTCTTCCTCAGCTCCTCAAGCTGAAGAGTCGAGCGACCAAGGCAAAAGTAATGATTAAATGTCTTTGTTTTTGAAAAACTTTTGTACTTGAATTATGTATTACAGTAATGTAATTAATGTTTATTAATGTTTAATTATCTTGATTACTGATTTATGTGTGAATGTGTCTTGAATGTTTAATCAAACAGATGAGGCTAAACAGACAGACGACTATGATATCGCACCCCTTCAGCAAATCAAGACTCAGTTAACCATGATTCTTGATTTGCAAGGGATCATGTGACGATCTGTGAGCTACACCCTCGAAGAGGGAGAGATCATTCATGATCTCACAGATAAGCAGCTGGCCGACATGTTTTGACTCAACCTGGATGAGCTAGTCAAGGATGCTCCCGAGGTTGATGTCTTCAGTGATGAAGAGCTGTGAGATGTTGATGAGATTGACATCGAGGATATCACTGCAGAAGAGTATCCTCAGTACACTGACCAACAGGGAAATGTTATCCCCGATCTGGGTGAAACATTTGGCAGCGATACTTTTGGAACTCTTGATGCTAAGGGGAAAGAGAAAGAGAAAGAAGAAGGGAAATCCCAAGCTACGGACGTTGATGTCGATATTAAGAAGGCTGTGTGGGTAGTGTGTCTAGCTGAATTGAGAGCCCAACGATAACCTCCAAAGACTAACGCCTACACCAAACTTTATCGAGTAAAGAAGCATCAGAAGGTGTCAGGCACGATTATTAGTTGGGCTTATTTTGAGGACTTGGATGTCTATGCCGTGAAAAGGGAGAAGGGGATAGAGTACTTCAGATTCCCTCATGATCTAAAGACTCTTCTCGGTTTTGAGCTAAACAGGCTTGCCTGTTTAGATCTTTTGTACGCCAACTCCAGAAAGATGTCGGGTTGGTTCGGGACGGCACTAAAGAGGGAATACCACACCACGTGGGTCAACTTCAGGCCTCAACAGCCTAAACGGTTCATAAATAAGACCGAAGTTGATCCTAACACTGGAAAGCCAAAAGTAGTGTTGAAGTGGAGTCCTCCGCGCACAATGTCAAAGATACCATTACGGGAAATGCCTCAGTACTTCACTCCACACTTCAAGTGGTGGTATTATGACTGGCGAACGGGTGAAACGGTCATAGTTTTGCACAAGGATGGGCTAATAGAGACTATTCGGGTATTTGACCCTATGTGGCTGACCAACTTGTCTGCAGATGATGTCTATACTCTCTACAAGTTACCACTATTCTATGATATGCAGGACATTGTACAAGCTCTACAGTTCCAACACGTCATAAGACTTTGCTTTGCATTCGAGATACATGCAGGAGTTACAAGAGAAGAAAAGTACAGGAAGTTCCAAGAACACGTGAAGAATGTTAGACATTAGGCTAAACTAGGTCCAAGGAGGAGTTTGTTGATACATATTGATGTACGTAGTTTATGTTCTCAAATGTAAAAGTCTTTCATGTCTTACACTTGTGTAATCCAATGATATATGAAATGCATTGTGATGTTTATATGTGATTAATTATATCATGTTATATTTATATTGAATGTGATTCATATATATGAACTAAATATATAGGTTTGATGTTGGTTTTACATAGTTCTAAGTCAATAAGAACATAGAAATGTGTTTAACTTAGTCATGTGGACATTCGTGCTAATGGACCATACTTATGGCCCATACGCATAAATGAACCATGCTTATGGACCAGTCGCATGACTGAACCAGTTGACTGGATCAGTCGTATGATTGAGACATAAGATTGGTTCAATCGCAGGACTGAACCTTCAGTCGTGCGTATGAGTCAATCGCATGATTCAGTCGCACGACTGAAACATGCTAATGGTTCAGTCGCACGAATGAACACTGATAACCTATAAATACCAAATAATTCAGGGAAAACAAGAGACTTGATAGTACTTCGTACCCTAGCCTACGGAGCATCCCAAGTCGCAAATCCAAGTTCATAGTTTGTTTCTGATCGTTTTCAATCTGTTCTTAACATTTGTTACATCGTTTGTTCGATCGGGTTATTCGCTCTCACTGGTTGGATCGCTAATCAAAAAGAATTCGGCGCTATTTGATCTAGTTTCACGCAGAATCCGTTAGTACTCCGTACGTACATGGTCCTAACATGGTGGAGAGAGCTTTGACCTTCATTGCTTGATGTAGCTTCTAAGCTCTCGCCAGAGCAAGGTTGAGATGCACCTTCACCAGCAGGTGTCTCATCAAGGGTTTGAACCACTACAGCAGTTGGTGGTGAGACAGGACTCTCAGGTCCTACCACTGGGCCTTCAGTCAACGTTTTCCCTTTGAAGCTAATCTCAGGGTCTGCCTTAACATCCAGTTGACCGATGGTATTGCCTGATTGCCTTAGTCTTCCTCTAAGTCTAAACTCTGCAGTGTTCCTATCTTGAACTCTTTGAAGAATAAGAGTTCTTCTATCAGTATCATACCTCTACCTAAAAATGTGACTTGAAGTTAGTGGGGATGATGCAGCTCTTAGAATGCCTTTCTTAAATAGACTCCTAATGACTGAGTCTATACTGTCCACATCAATGTGAACTTGAGAAAGTTGCTAAGTATGCACAACTGCAAGTGAGGATGGTGAGTTCTTAGTGTCCATACTCCTTGAGGAACTCCCAGGTTCTATGATTGTAATGAGTTCCTCCCCCTTTTTGGTTGCATCGCCCTCTTGCACAGGTGAGCTAGGAGTTAGGTTAATTACATCCATAGGTTCTTGTGTTTCTGGTTGAGCTCCTCTTAATGGTATCCCAGCTAGTTTTTCCTTGAGATGAGATATCTCAAGTTGCTGATCATTGACCCTGTGTTGCAAGGTAGTCACTTGAGATTCAAGATGACTAACCTTGGAGACTAGATAGGTGCATATTTTTGACAGTTTTTGCACCTTTAGTCTCAGATTCCCCTCATCTTTATCAGAAGAATCATAGGGGATGAGAGAATTGGACCATGGTCCTTTTCCTCATCACCAGCATGGTGTTCTTGGCTGCTAGATTTCCTCTGCCCAGTGACAGCTTCAGTTGAAGTGTCAATGGGCTGAGTTGCTATGGTTAAGGTTTGAATGATGTAATCACTTGCTGAAGTGAGAGCCTCTTCCATATGGATATCTTGAACAGGTTCAGAAGTATCCACCTCATAATAGGTGACTGATATGGGCTAGACCTAGGTGACTCAGGAGCACTCATCTCCCTTTGAGGAGTGGTGTATAAGGAGACTCATGATACTCACTCGCATCTAAGTCCTCATCAGTATAGAAGTCAAGGTTGGGAATTGGTTGGTTTAAATCTAAAGGCTGGGGGTAGTAGCTGTCCCGTGAAGGTTGTTCACTTGAGTGTTGAGACTCAGAGTGAAGGCTTAAGGCTGTTCCATACTCACTCAAAACCCTTGTTCACTCCATAACTCCCTGTACCAAAATTCTACAACAACTAACCATAGAAATCGGAATGCCTATCCCCTCTATAACCACGTTCCATACCGATGATTCAAAGCCCATCGCCCTTCGGTTCCTTTCTCATGAAACAAATCGCTCTGTCTCTTCTCTCTGTGCGCTCTTGAAGCCTCGAGTTCCATGTGACGAATTTCCCTCAATCGATCGGTTTTTGTGAATTAAGGTATGATTTATGGTATAATTTTTCTAGATTTTGGTTGATTGTAGCTTAATTATTCTTGTTATGATACATGTTAATGATTCTTGTAGATTTTCTAGACAGCAAACTTGATTCTTCTCAAATTGAACTTTTATATGGTTTTAAAATGTGATGCTTATTTACAATATTAACAGCCTGAAATTCTGAAATGAGAGCTTCATATACCCTTCATTAACTGGTTTCCCTTGCTATAAAAGGGTTTACTTTTACATTCCTTTAGGTCTTGACTTCAATTCTTGAAAGGCATAAACTTTTACATTCCTTTTAGATATATAAAATTACTTTTATACCTTTAAATATAACAAGTTTTAATCCTATCCCCCACCCTTACAGCTTCTGCTAGCAAAAAGTATCATGTTATTTGCTAATTTGGTTGAGATAGATGACACAAACACAAGAAGCAATTGGTCTATTTTGGTTGGATGTTAGGTAGTTTTTGACTATCTAGAGGAGCTCATAATAAAGATCAAGTATCTTTATTTTGTGTTTAGGTATGGCTTTGGATGTTAGGTAGTTTTTGACTATCTAGACTATTCTGTTGAACCATGTTGTTTTTGACAGACTATTCTGTTAAACACCAACACCACCAAAAAGAACATAATGGTTTTCCCTTGTTCAGAGACTTTTAACCAACCATGACCACCTGACTTATTTGTACTATTTGCAAAATGAAAGTATACCTTAATGAGTCCAGAACTTGCAAATGATGTTTACAATAGAGCTTAGAACCAACATATGTTCCAACAAAAAGAAGACAAACTCTATATTATAAAAAAATCATAAATTAAGAGGGTGTTAGGATTGTTTATTTGAACAACTTATGCTTGTAAGTAGCAGGGGACAACCAGTTGAAAAGCTAAACAAATACCTCCAAGATGCACAACAAATACAAAGACGAAACTTTATGTCTGCTCATGTATCCTTTATGAAAAGTATTTGTATGCTAACTGATCAAAAAGTTTCTTGTTTGCTCATGTATCCTTTATGTTTGCAGTGATATATGTTACACATAGTTTATTGAAGTGATTGATCATTCTATTGTAGTGTGTTCTTGGATAATAAAAATATACAGGAACTGTATGGACATATGACAAGCATGTAATAAGTTGTGACACTGATAGTTAGAAAGTTGTAATTTTAAAAAGAGGCAACATCATATGGATATTGCTGCGGTGTTTATTTTACATCTGGTAATGTCATATCTAGTGCAGCTAGTGGTGATTTCTTTTACTTGTTATGTTTAATGATTGTATTGGTTCTCTTTATGCAGTACAATGTGGATACTTTTGTTAGTGATGATGGTTAGTGTCATTACAAGAAACAGATCTAAAGAACAAGATTCAGGTCAACTTAAAGTTCAGTCAACCATTGATGGGAGTTCATCTAAGATCGTACAACAACCCACACGTAAACGCAATCGTCGTTCGTCCAACATTGATTCTAATGGTAAATGTTCATTTTTTGTATTTGTTATGTCATATAACTATCTTCATTTGTAGTGAATATTAATAATAATATTTTGAAAATGCAGTTGTTGCAGTCGAACCTATCCCCCAACCAGGTAATTTTTATTTTGAGTAAAATGTCATTTTCGTCCCTGACGTTTTGTTGAATTTGCCATTTCAATCCAATTTTTTTTTTGCCATTTCAGTCACTTTAGTTTACCATATGTTGCTGCGATTATGTTATGAAATGGGTCAATTGGCTCAAATTAATCATGATTAACTAGCTTTGCTTATGTTGTTGCGATTATGTTCTGAAATGGGTCAATTGAGTCAAATTGATCATGTTTAACTAGCTTTGCTTATGTTGCTACGACTATGTTATGAAATGGGTCAATTGGGTCAAATTGATCATGTTTAACTAGCTTTGCTTATGTTGCTGTGAATATGTTTTGAAATGGGTCAATTGGGTCAAATTGATCATGTTTAACTAGCTTTGCTTATGTTGCTTCGATTATGTTATGAAATGGGTCAATCGGGTCAAATTGAACAACTTTAGCTAGCTTTGATTATGTTGCTGCGATTATGTTATGAAATGGGTCAATTGGCTCAAATTAATCATGTTTAGCTAGCTTTGTTTATGTTGCTGCGATTATGTTCTGAAATGGGTCAATTGGGTCAAATTGATCATGTTTAACTAGCTTTGCTTATGTTGCTGCGAATATGTTTTGAAATGGGTCAATTGGGTCAAATTGATCATGTTTAACTAGCTCTGCTTATGTTGCTGCGATTATGTTATGAAATGGGTCAATCGGGTCAAATTGAACAACTTTAGCTAGCTTTGAATATTTTGCTGCAATTATGTTATGAAATGGGTTAATTGGCTCAAATTAATCATGTTTAACTAGCTTTGCTTATGTTGTTGCAATTATGTTCTGAAATTGGTCAATTGGGTCAAATTGATCATGTTTAACTAGCTTTGCTTATGTTGCTGTGATTATGTTCTGAAATGGGTCAATTGGGTCAAATTGGGTCAAATTGATCATGTTTAACTAGCTTTTCTTATGTTGATGCGATTATGTTATGAAATGGGTCAATTGGCTCAAATTAATCATGTTTAACTAGCTTTGCTTATGTTGTTTCGATTATGCTCTGAAATGGGTCAATTGGGTCAAATTGATCATGTTTAACTAGCTTTGCTTATGTTGCTATGATTATGTTATGAAATGGGTCAATTGGGTCAAATTGATCATGTTTAACTAGCTTTACTTATGTTGCTGCGATTATGTTATGAAATGGGTCAATCGGGTCAAATTGAACAACTTTAGCTACCTTTGATTATGTTGCTGCGATTATGTTATGAAATGGGTCAATTGGCTCAAATTAATCATGTTTAACTAGCTTTGCTTATGTTGCTGCGATTATGTACTAAAATGGGTCAATTGGGTTAAATTGATCATGTTTAACTAGCTTTGCTTATGTTGTTGCGATTATGTTATGAAATGGGTCAATTGGGTCAAATTGATCATGTTTAACTAGCTTTGCTTATGTTGCTGCGAATATGTTATGAAATGGGTCAATCGGGTCAAATTGAACAAGTTAGCTAGCTTTGATTATGTTTAACTAGCTTTGCTTATGTTACTGCGATTATGTTCTGAAATGGGTCAATTAGGTCAAATTGATCATGTTTAACTAGCTTTGCTTATGTTGCTGCGATTATGTTATGAAATGGGTCAATCGGGTCAAATTGAACAACTTTAGCTAGCTTTGAATATGTTGCTGCGATTATGTTATAAAATGGGTCAATTGGCTTAAATTAATCATGTTTAACTAGCTTTGCTTATGTTACTGCGATTAAGTTCTGAAATGGGTCAATTGGGTCAAATTGATCATGTTTAACTAGCTTTGCTTATGTTGCTGCGATTATGTTCTGAAATGGGTCAATTTGGTCAAATTGGGTCAAATTGATCATGTTTAACTAGCTTTGCTTATGTTGATGCGATTATGTTATGAAATGGGTCAATTGGCTCAAATTAATAATGTTTAACTAGCTTTGCTTATGTTGTTGGGATTATGTTCTGAAATGGGTCAATTGGGTCAAATTGATCATGTTTAACTAGCTTTGCTTATGTTGCTGCGATTATGTTCTGAAATGGGTCAATTTGGTCAAATTGGGTCAAATTGATCATGTTTAACTAGCTTTGCTTATGTTGATGCGATTATGTTATGAAATGGGTCAATTGGCTCAAATTAATAATGTTTAACTAGCTTTGCTTATGTTGTTGGGATTATGTTCTGAAATGGGTCAATTGGGTCAAATTGATCATGTTTAACTAGCTTTGCTTATGTTGCTGCGATTATGTTATGAAATGGGTCAATTGGGTCAAATTGATCATGTTTAACTAGCTTTGCTTATGTTGCTGCGATTATGTTATGAAATGGGTCAATCGGGTCAAATTGAACAACTTTAGCTAGCTTTGATTATGTTGTTGCGATTATGTTATGAAATGGGTCAATTGGCTCAAATTAATCATGTTTAACTAGCTTTGCTTATGTTGCTGCGATTATGTACTGAAATGGGTCAATTGGGTCAAATTGATCATGTTTAACTAGCTTTGCTTATGTTGCTGCGATTATGTTATGAAATGGGTCAATTGGGTCAAATTGATCATGTTTAACTAGCTTTGCTTATGTTGCTACGATTATGTTATGAAATGGGTCAATCGGGTCAAATTGAACAAGTTAGCTAGCTTTGATTATGTTTAACTAGCTTTGCTTATACATATGCATGTTTTTATATGAGACATGATTTTATTCCGATGCACTTTGCCTTATTCATAATATTTACCACAGATGCAAATGAACATCCAGATGCGAATCAATCCTCGATCGATCCACCAAAAAGGCGTGGTCAAAGTCTTAATCGTAGTGCTACAAAGACTTTGGAGACGTTGCCTGAGGGTTTTAAAATTTCTTTAACAATGGCCAATGAACATGATAAAAAAGTAAAGAAATTTGTTGGGACTTCAGCTACTCAGTTTGCAACCGAGTGTGGGATCGTAATGCGTAATATATGTTCGATGAACTTTCATAAATAGGAGTTCATTCCCTCCGATGTTATGGAGCGAATGTATGAAAAGTTACAAGTAAGTTGTAAATATTATTAACTTTTATGTATTGAGAAGTTATTAACATGTTATATTTTCATTCCTAATATTATAAATAGTTTTAATTCTACATTTGGTTTGCTTTAAACTATTATAATGTGTTCCCTATTATATATTCATTGGTATTGTTCACATATATATTCATGTAGGCAAAATTCAACTTATTGCGAGCAGATAGAGTTTTTATGGCGTATGTGGATGATCACCTACATCGTCAATGGAGACGCACCAGAGGTAAGTTAAGTGCTCACTGGAAGCAGAACGGGGGAAGAACAAATCCACATTTAGCAAGATCAAATATGGATCTCAATTGTCGAAGCCCAGAAGATTGGAACCACTTATGTCACTATTGGGAGTTGGAATCAACTCAAGTAAGGTTGCTCAATGCTTGAAACCAATTTATTTATAATTATAGATTACAAACCCCTTATCTTAGTATTGTATAATTATGTTCTTTCGCGTAAACTACAACAAACCGCAGGCCACAAGGTTTTCACGATTTACAATTATGTTCTTTAACACTGTCAATCCATGGAAAGATGACTTAGTGTATAAGATTAAAATAAATTTCTCATTTTTTGTATGTTATTACTGCATCATTAATTACGATATGTATTCTTGATTGATTTGCCATATATTTTATTAATTTTTGTTTTAATTCTTAGATTCTAACATATGTGTTGGTTTTTATAGAAATATAGTATTCAAATGGAAGCTAATCGTCAAAAACAAAGAATTGCAAGTAGAGGAGGCTCACGATCAATTGTGAATAATGTATTTCACATGGTAAGTTTTAATGTTTATTTGATTTAGTGAATTAGTTTGGCAGCCTCTGTTTTTGAACCATATTTGAAACCTACACATTAGACTTTGATTATTTGTATTAAACTTGAACATAGTATTTGTATATAACTTAGTATGTCATTTGACAAATAAATATACACACACATATGTGTAGTACTACTAGTTTTGTCTAGGCAACTTAATTGTGTACTTTTTCATTGTTCTAATTGAGCTTCAAGGTCAAATAACTAGTGAGCTTAATTGTGTACTTGTTTATTTTTATAAGAGTATAAAGATCTAATAATTAGTGACCTTTATTGTTCTCTTAGCTGTAATTTTGTCTATGCAACTTAACCCCTAGTTTCATATTTTTTAAAGTTTATTTATCTATCTTTATTTATTGTTCTTAAATTTTTATTATCATAGACAAATTGTGAGACTCAAACCTACCCTATTTGAAGTATATCACAAGCTACATTTAATGCTGAAAAACAAGGATGGCTAAGCGATGACGCGCACATTCAATATGTAAGTTATAATTCTCTAGGATCATGTCAACTTGATTGTACTTTTAAAATTTTACTTGTTTTTATATACCTTTAATTTTGTTAGGAGAATATTATTCGTCATAAAGAGGAGGCGGTGGCGAAGTTAACTTTAGAAGGTACAACTATAACGCCTACAATGCACCACGAGCTAGAAAAAGAGGCTATTCAAAGTGTGTGTGCCAAGGAGTAAACAAAAAAATCTGCATGGATGGTAGGCGTTGGACCAGTGCTTAGAAAAAAAGATTTTTGGATGACATCAGAACCTCAATCTTCTCAACAACCTTCGAGCGAGGCTGAAACTCTTTGAAATCAAGTAGCTTCACTCCAAGAAAAATTGAAACAAAGCAATGAAAAGTATGATAAATTGTCGATATTCATGAGCTCGAAGTTTCCAGATTTTGAGGGTGTAGCATCCACAATTGCAAGTAGTGGAGCAACCTATTCGGAGGAGCAACTTAATGACGATGTTTGTGGCAATGATAGTTTAATTTAGTATGTTAGCTAGGATATTTTTTTTGTGTTTGGTTGTTAGATATTTTAAATTTTAGAATTAATCGAGTGAGTAGCATTATATCTTTATATTACAGCTTCTGTTTTAGTATGTTAGCTAAGACATATTTTGGGTTGGTTTTAAAAACTAATCTTTCGACTTTTGATATATATATTAAAGACCAAAAGTTAATTATAAACTATTGATTATTAGTTTGTAAAAAAACATTTTCAGGACTGAAAAAGTTATTAAAACATACAAATATTCAGTCTTTGATACATGTATTTTGGCATGAAATAATATGACATCTAAGATTAAACTTCAATCCTGAAAAACATATTAAATACTGAAATTTTATGTTATCAAGTACTAATTATTTGTCTCTAAATAATACATTAGTGACTAAATATTTTGTTATTAGGGAGTAAATCTCAGTCTTTACAACGTCTTATTAAGGACTGAATGATCATGAAATCCAGATATAATTATACATATTTAGGACAAATTTGATAAGGTTTAAGAACTAAGTTTCAGTCTCCAAAGACTATCACCAAGGACTGATTTTTAGTCGTGGATGAAATGTATTCGAGACTGAAATCACTTGAAACAAGGGGATAAGTTAAGGACTGAAGTTAAGTGTCCTAGTCCTAGTGACTGAATGTTAGTCCCTATTGATGACACACAATTGAGACTGAAATTTAGTGACTAACGCGAGTATCTAGGACTTGGTATTAAGAACTGATAGGGGACTACCAAAATCAGTCCCTGATATTCATTAGAGACTGATTACGGAGTATCAGAGACTAATTTTTCAGTCTCAAATAGCCTTGTTTTTTGTAGCATGATCCAATTGACACAAGTCAACATCTAGCTAAGAATAGACGTGAAATTGTTAACCAGTTGGAATGCTCAAGAATTATCGATAGCTTGATGTATTTTATGAGTTGTACGAGACCAGACCTAGCATATGCTGTAGGCAAGCTAAGTAGATACACGAGCAACCAAAGTTCAATTCATTAGAAATGTATAACTCGGTTGCTTAGGTACTTAAGATACACTCGAGAATACGGGTTGCATTATAACAGATATCCAGCAGTTATCGAAGGACACTGTGATGCAAATCGGATATCAGACATGAATGATTCCAGAGCAACAAGTGGGTATGTATTCACACTTAGAGGTGAAACTATATTGTGGAAATCGTTAAAACAAAAGGTCATTGCTAGATCCACGATGGAATCAGAATTCATTGATGTAGATAAAGTGGGTGAAGAGGCAGAATGGCTACGTCAATTTGTTGAAGATATACCAAGATGGCCTAAGCCGGCATCATCTATTTGTATACATTGTGAAGATCAAGTATATGTTGGACTCACCTTAGATTAGTTGTTGTATATATTTCTATGTAATAGGATTAAACTCAATTTACTTTTGTAAGTTGATTTGTTTAGTTTATTTCAATTTATAGTCCAGCGAAACTGTGAGCAAAACTGTAGTTTCGCTCACAGTCAGCTGGTAGTTTACCCGGTAAAACTGCTGATTCTGCCGGGCGAAACTATAGTTTCGGCAGCACAGTTTCGTAGCCAGCGAAACTGTCTGTGAAATTAAGACTGCTATATATAGAAATAGTTTTGTTCATTGTTGGGTATCCTTGCAAAAACCCTAATCGAGTATTTGTGTTGCATGTGCCTTTTGTAAGTTGTTTCTTACTGATTATATTGAGCTTATCTTATTTTGATTGTATTGTTGCTTCATGGATCATATTTGAATACATTTTGGTCTTTATTGTTCATATAAATCATTATGTGTGTTGTTACTTCTGGCATTGAACGATTCAAACCTTCATTTGTATTGAAAATCGATCATATGGACCAATAAAATGGTATCAGAGCCTTAGTGCTCTTGATTGTTTGAGGTTTTTGGTCGTTTTTTTTCAATACCACTATTTCCTCAATTCTAGATCAAATTTGAGTGTATTTGATATGGAAGTTGATTGAATTTTGCTTACTTTTAGTTGGGAAAGATCTGTGAATCATCAGATCTCAAATTCATTGAGAGTTGGGTGATTTCAGGTTGTTTTCGGGGTTTAAAGGGTTTTCAGATTCTTCCAACGAAACTAGAGTTCTTTCTGCGAAACTGTGGCATTCTCCCAGCGAAACTACAGGTGTTATACACTCTGTAGTTGTTTTTAGCCTTTCTGTGAAAGTAAAAACATTGAACGAAAGTTCATCATTGCTTGTGTCTCATCTCAAGCAAAATTGCTACCGAAAGTATTCTGAACGAAAGTTCAAGCTTGTTTCATGCGAAACTCTCAGCGGAACTAAGCATTTGACTGCTTCCGGCTAGCGAAATTGCCGTCGAAATTGCGAACGAAATTACCACTTCCCAGTGAAACTAGTTTCTGCGAAACTAACCCTACGAAATTACCTTTTCCTGCCAAAATACCTTTTTCTTCAGAGAAATTAGCATGTCAAAGATGACTTCTCTCACTCTTGCTGATTTAGAGAGTGTTGCTTCCAATAGACCTCCAAGACTCATAAACAGTGACATCTTTGAAGACTGGATGAGATGTCTTAAAACATTTTTCTTCTACACCGATCACAACCAATGGGAATCTATCATCACTGGTCCGCACAAACCAATAGTTACTGTTGGTGATACCGTATCTCCAAACATGGATCCTGCTATATTCACCGAGAGGGATCGGATTCTGATTGATCGAGACCAGAAAGCTTTTGGAGCATTAACACTTTGTCTTGCACCTGACATCTATAATCGATTTACTGAACACAAGAATGCAAAATCTTTATATGATGCATTGTATGAATTCTATGATGGAAATGAAGATCTTAAGAAGGACAAGAAAGCTCAAGCTCAGAAGGAGTTCAATTCATTTGTAGGACATAAAAATGAAGATCTCACCGATATCACCAATCGATTTTTGTCAGTATCAAGTACTTTAAAGAAGTATGATGATCAGTTGGACAATCACGAGTAGGTGAATAAGCTCCTAGACTCTGTTCCACCTCAATGGAGCTTACAAGTGAGAATGCTGAAGCAAGAGAGAAACTTTATTGATTATAAGTTGATGGATGTAATCAACAAATTAAAGTTTTTTGACTTAGATCTGAAAAGGAGGGAATTTTATCAGACTATGATGCCTACATCTGGTTATACTCAGAATGCTACATTACTGTCTTCCGCTGCAAGCTCTCCAATGCTGGCATCTCGTTAAGGAGGAGTGAACACCGGTGACTACTCTGGAGGTTGTGGTAGTATAGGGAGAGAGCAAGGGAACCTGAAACAACTGTTGAAACCTCGGTTTTATCTGAGACGATCGCTCTTTTTGGTATGTTTATTTAGAGTTATGAAGCTCTTGTAGCTGGGGATTTGAAAGGAAAAAGGATGACGATGGAAGATATGTATCAGGTGGACCCCGATGATCTTGAAGAGACTGACATTCAATGGCAAATGGCAATGTTGACACTTAGAACCCGAAGATTCATGGAGCGCACTGGCAGAAAGAATTTTGGAGGTCAAAGCTCTAACTCCAAACTGGGTTTTGATAAGTCTAAACTGAGATGTTTCAATTGCAAACAGTTGGGACACTTTAAACGCAAATGTCAACTGTCACTGATCCTGGTAATTTAGGAATTATAAGATTAGTTTCAAGTAGGGGTAAAGAGGAAGCAAGTCACAAGAAGGAGATAACATTGATTTCTAACTTTGACTGGAGTGCTGAAGTTGAAGAGACAAGAGAAGAGGTTAATCAAGCACTGGTAGATGAGATTGTAAAAGAGGTGATGAAGGTGAATTGTGAGGATGACTTTGATCCATTTAAGGAATTTAAGGATGAAGTTGAAGTGTCTGAGGAAATGAAGAAGGATGAGAAGGTGAAAGAAGGTGATATGGAAGAGATCAGGAAGGAAGGAAGTCAAACCATTGACTTAGAAAAAGAAAAGGATGATGCTGCTATCACTGTCAAGGAAAACAAGTTGAGTACTCCGGCGTGTCAATGCGAGAAAGCTCTTGCAGCTGAAAAGGTGGTGATGGGACTTCCCTATGAGGTAATTCAAGATATGTGTTCATCAGCTTGCAAAATCAGGTTATTTGGGGTCTATAAATCTGATCGGTTATTGATTGATAATGAAAAGGATTTGAAATGAATTAATGAGGAGCTTAAAATAAACGAGTCTAAATATTATGTTAAATTAAACGAGTCTTTAAAAGAGAATGATCACTTAAAAAGAATAGTTTTGGTAAGAAATGTTGAGGTTAGTAATTTGACTGAAAGGATTGCTCTTGCTGAGTTTGAAACAAGCAAGCTTCAGTCAAAGCTTGATAAATGGACAATATCGGGAATGAAACATGACGATTTATGTAAATCTCAACGGAGAGCTAGGATTAAAACAGGTTTGGGATATAAAAATGCTAAGGTCTAGTACTTATTGTTATTCACCTATGCCTATTCCTCATTCTTCTAATGATTTGATCCAAATAGATACTAACAGTATATCTGCAGGTTTAGAAGGTATGAACCCTAAGCATGTTCGTGAGGACTACGATTATGGACCGACTAGCGGGCTTGGATGCTCTAGCCTTAGTACATCTGAATCTCAACGTTCTGTTTTAGATCATAGACCTAGTTTAAATTATGTTTTTGTCTCTAGTGATTCTGTAAAAGACTCTATTTCTTCATGTTCTAGTGATGTTTTTGTTTCATCTTTAAATTATGTGGATTGTGATGCTGCTACATCTTCTGGTTATGTTGATCTTGTGACTAATATCACTGTAAAGAGTGATGAGAAAATTAAAATTAATTGTTTTGAAAAATTCTTTTCTCACCCTATTCCATCTTTTTCTCCAGCTAAAATTTTTGTGTCAAATGGAAGAGTTATATCCTTCATCTGAAGCAAGTACAAGTGGTACTAGTACCACATGTATTTCAGATAACGTCTCATCTTCCTCTGTAAATAATCATTCTTTTTCGAATAAAAGTAGATCTATAGACATGTATGAGACATACAGTGACGTTGATTCTAGACTGTCTGAATGTGATGAGGAAATATGCATTGATAAAATCCTAACCTTATTACATAACAGACCTAGATTAAAACCACATTGTTTTCGATGTGGTAAAGATGATCATATAGTTAAGCACTGTCCTCAGCTTCATCATAGACATGTTAATAGAAATTCTTTTGGTAATAGGTTAACTAAATTAGTTAATAACTTCTTTTGTAAGAAATCTGTTTTTCCTAAACCCAAAGTTGTTCAAACTTGGGTTCCTGTTTCACCTGGTTAACCTTTTTCTTGTTATTCTTGAAGGAGTCATCCACTAAAGTTGTAAATAGTGTATGGCATGTCAATAGTGGATGCCCCAAACATATGACGGGACTTAAAGATCTATTGACCAATTATCGGATAATCAATGGAGGCTACGTCGCATTCGCTGGCGACAAGAAAGGAGGGAAAATGATTGGTCAAGGAGAAGTTTCCAACGGCTCCCTTACTTTAAAGAAAGTCAATTACGTACCTGAGCTTGTATTCTATCTGTTGAGTGTCTCTCAGATTTGTGATAAAAGCATTCCGGTCTTATTCAAGTCCAATGAATATCTCTTTTTGAAATCTGAGATAGATATTCCAGATGATATGGTACTAATGCGGGCTCTAAGGAAGCATGATACATATCTTCTTGATATGAGTTCAAAGGATTCAACATCTACCGTCACCTATCATTTGTCCAAAGCTTCCACCTCTGAGTCTTTCTTATGGCATCGCAGACTGGGCCACGTTAATTTTAAAAATATAAACAAATTAGTTAAAACAATCTTGTTAGGGGATTACCTTTAAAATACTTTTCTGTGGTTGAAAAATGCATGTCATGCGCCAAGGGAAAACAACATAAACCAAAAATCGAAAATAGCATATCCAATCCCCTCGAGTTGTTACATACTGATTTGTTTGGCCCAATCAGTCTTAAATCAATTGCTAAGAAATCTTTCTGTCTTGTGGTCACAGACGATTTTTCAAGATACTCCTGGGTGAGATTTCTTGCTCATAAAGAAGAGACTGCTGAGGAACTACAGAAGTTAATCCTTTCGATTGAAATGATAAGTAAGAGGAAGGTTATGGCGATCCAAAGTGACAACGGTACTAAATTCAGATTTCAGATCTTTGATTCATTATGTGCATATAAGGGAATTTTAAGACAATACAGTGCTGCGAGGACCCCTCAACAGAATGGCGTGGCGGAACGAAAGGATCACACCCTCATTGAATCTGTTCGTACAATTTGATTGAATCCTCCTTACCCATCATCTTTTGGGCTGAGGAGGAGAATTATGCTTCATATGTTCTAAACAGGGTGTTGATAGCTAAGGACAAAATGAAGACTCCTTATGAACTATTTCAAAAGAGAAAACCTCTAATTGACTTCTTTCGACCATTCAGTTGCTCGTGCACTTTATTGAATACACAGACACAGAAAATGAAATTTGGTGCCATGTCTGACGAATGTTATTTTGTTGGCTATTCTTCTTCTCAAAAGGCTTATCAGGTTTATAACAAGAGAACACGTATTGTTCAAGAGTCCTTTTATGTTGATTGGCTGGAATCTAATTCCTCTGATGTTCGATCTGAACCCGCATGGTTCTTTGACTCCGATACGATGTTCAACTCATTGAATCTTCCAGTTTTCGATGATGATGCATATGTCTCTCATGTTCAAACAAATATCTCTCATCTGTCTCCATTACCTGTCAAACCTCTAGCCCTTCCTACCACATCTTCAAATGATGTTACCTTAGTTGATGTTGCATCTTCTTTATCATCATTTGACCTTCCACCTCCACCTGTTTTAGCATCCCTTCCCTCATCCCCTACATGTACCACATCTCAGCCAACATCTCCCATCTCTCCAATTCACTCTACCTTATCATCACCCTTATCCACTTCACCTTTAACTACCCATCAACAACCCTTTAGCCAACAATCCACACTCCCCCGCACCCATGACTGTCGATTTCAAAACCTTGAAAGATCATCCACATGATAACATCATAGGATCTATCACCAATGGAATTCAGACACGGAGACAATCTGGTTTGATTAACGTTTGTCAATTCTCTTGTTTTATATTACAAATCGTCCCTAAAAATGTTCATACAGCTCTCCAGGACCCTTGCTGGGTTGAATCAATGCAATTAGAGCTGCAACAGCTTAGGAAACTCAAGGTGTGGACTTTGGTCGATCTTCCACTAAACAAATGCCCAATTGGCACGCAATGGGTGTTTAAAGACAAACCCGATGACCGTGACATTGTGGTAAGAAACAAGTCCAGACTGGTGGTCTAGGGTTTTGCTCAAGAAGAAGGGATTGACTACACTGAAGTCTTTGCGCCTATCGCCCGTCTTGAAGCCATCAGAATCTTTTTTGCACATGCAGCCCATAAGCAATTCAAAGTGTATTAGATGGATGTCAAATGTGCATTTCTTTATGGAGAAATTGACGAAGAGATATATGTATGTCAACCACCTGGTTTTGAGGATCCAGATTTTCCAGACAAAGTCTACAAGCTTGATAAATCTCTTTACGGACTTCATCTGGCCCCTCGCATCTGGTATGAGACTTTAACACAATATCTCTTAAGCAATCGTTTTTCTCGTGGCACTATCGATATGACTTTATTTAAGAAGGAAGTAGACGGTGAGATGTTGATCGTACAAGTATACGTCGATGACATTATTTTTGGCTCCACCAATCCAAAGTTATGTCAGGAGTTTGAGGAAGTCATGCGAAGTCGATTTGAAATGAGCATGATGGGAGAGATGTGCTTTTTCCTCGGGTTGCAAGTTGAACAAAAGACAGAAGGAATTCTCATTCATCAAGAAAAGTATATTAAAGAAATATTGAAAAAAATCAAGATGGATGATGCTTCCTCTGAGATGACTCCTTTTACTGCTCAAACCTGCCTCAGTCCCGATGAGAATGGGAAATCGATTGGACCTCATTTTTACAGATCCATGATTGGTTCCCTTATGTATCTTACAGCAAGTCATCCTGACATGACCTTTGCTATAGGATATTGTGCTCGATACCTGTCTGCCCCGAAAGAGTCTCATGAAAAAGCTGTCAAATGAATATTTCATTATCTAAAGGGCTCTTCTCGTTTAGGTCTTTGGTATCCTTATGGTGTGAATTTTGACTTACATGCCTACTCTGATAGTGATTCCAATGGATGCAGGTTAAACAGAAAGTCGGTTACTAGAGGCTGTCAATACTTCGGTAATTGTCTGGTATCATGGCAAAGCAAGAAACAGACCACTGTCTCTCTCTCTCTACAGGAGAAGCAAAATACATTGCCGCCTCCAGTTTCTATTCTCAAGTGTTATGGATTCAGCACTAGATGATTGACTATGGGATCAACTTTCTTCATACACCGTTGTTTGTGACAACGAGGCAGCCATCGGCATCACCAAGAACCCTATTCATCATTCCCGAACCAAGCACATCGAGACACGGATTCATGCAATCCGTGATGCTCAGGAAAAGGGTTTCATTAATATTATTCCCATTGACACAAAAAATCAAAAAGCAGATCTTTTCACAAAAATTTGATAAACCTTGTTTTTATGAATTGATCTCAATGTTGGGATTAATATCATTTTAAACCCGTTTTTATTTAAAACTTTCTATGTACATATTGTTTATATTTCGTTCGTTCCTTTTTTTCTTTCTTTATTTTCGATATGCTCCATCGCTCTTCGTCATTCTATCTTATTTTACTAAAATAAAAAAAATTAATTAGGTTTAAGAAATTTCTTCATCTTGTTTTGCCATAGAAATTTCGGGGGAGAATAATAAATTTCTTCATCCTGTTTTGTCATAGAAATTTCGGGGGAGAATAATAAATAACTGCTTCTCTTGATTTCTTTTGCAGAACTTATGCCCCTTTGTGATGCCTGAACAATATGAAGGAGGTCATCAGTATCGTGTCAGGATTTGCTTTACAGGCTCAGCCCCAAAGCAAAGTAGATAGTACTCCCTTAGCTTAACTAAAAGAATAAGAAGCTTGATTACTCGGATAATCCCCTTGACATCTTTGGCCTTCATAAAGTTTCAAGTCCTTCTTCAAAAAGGATTGAGAATGGGGCATTTCTGTGTTGTTTTGTTCTTGTCTTATGTATCCCTGTTTCAAAAGAAAATACTCATCTGTTCTCAAAAGCTTTATGCTTATCCATCTTTGTATCTTAGAAGCTTCTTTGTGTACTGTTGTGTCTCATGTTTGTGCTCATCTCCTTTGCTATATGGTAGTACTGACCTGGAGTGATGATCTCCTCTATTGTACGGAAGTACTGACCTGGAGCTCTCATCGGTAAAATGTGATGATCTCTTCTGCTGTACGATAGTACTGACCTGGAGCTCTCATAGACACAATATGAAGAACTCCTCTATTATATGGTAGTACTGACCTGGAGTGTTCATTAGTACAACTTGATCATCTCCTTTGCCGTACGTGAGTACTGACCTGGAGTTCTCATCAATTGTTGTCTATGTGTATCTAGCTTCTTCTGAAAAAGGGATCTTTGTTGTAAGTCAAAAGAATTAATCAATCAGTAGGTGTTATTCGTTCAAAATATCATGAGGACATGATAAGTTTCTTTGACAAATGTCTGTGGGGACTGAGTCATTCAATGTCCTCTTTAAACTAACTGATAACATGATAACAACAACTATGGTTTACTTGTCGAAAAGAAGAAGGCATGGGCTTAAAAAGGACATGTATATCTGCAATCTCACCGAACTATGACTCTCCAGAAGATTCCTTCAGCATCTCGTTCTTGTCTAAGCTCTTTTCTTTGTTTTTGTCAAAAACAATATGATGTTTGGTGTGATCGTATGGGGCTTTCTCTTTTGCTCTTCCTCTTTTATTTTGTTTATTATCTATTAAATTCTTTTATTTTATTTTTGCTTTTAAAATTTTAATTTTTAGTGAAAAGAAAACAATATTTTAATTTTATGGTTTTCTGCGAAATTATATTTTCGCAGGTAGTTTCGCAAAGCGAAACTGTAGTTTCCTCCAAGCGAGACTGCAGCTTCGCTGACACTTTCGCTTTGGTTCTCTCGACCATTCTTTCGCTGAGCGAAACTATAGTTTCGCTTCAGTGAAAGTATATAACTGTGTCGAAACTTACACTGCGAAAGTATTGATTCCTCTGCGAAACTACTTACTATTTAGGACCTTCTACGAAACCGCGTTCTCATTTTCGTAGTATCGAGAAATAAGGGTTTTAGGTGTTTTAAGTGGTTTTCTTAGCGAATCTGCTTATTTTTGTTGTTTTGGATTAGTTATGCACTGATTTGTCTTCGCAAGTGAGTTTCGAACTCAAGACCATAGTTATTTATAGGTTTTATTCAGTTAATGGGGTTTATTTTCATTGAGACCGTGGGTTGCCTCACAGTTATTACTGTGAAACTATCCATTGTCTAGCGAAACTGAATGAAAGTTCTTGATTATTCAGCGAAACTGTGCAGTTATGCTGCCCGAACGAACTTAACAGTTTCGTAAAACAAAACTCAGTTTGCTGCGTCAAAACTATAGTTTCGACCAGTCAAAACTACCATATTGTCTTACCGAAACTACCACATTGTATAACCGAAACTGATAGTTTCTGCTGCCGATATTGTCTCTTTCACTTGCCGAAACTAAAATAACTTCTGCGAAACTACAGTTTCGGCTGGCGAAACTCTCCCCTTGATTAATTTTAATTATATTTCATTATTATCTTTTCTTAATCTTATTTTTTATATATCATGCTAACTTGTTCTACCTGGTTTTCAGTTTAAATGGCTAATCTCAAGTTTGACGAGAGGAACAACATCACCGCCTTCTTAGATGACACACTCCCGAAAGCTACCAGGTTTAGAGACTGTATATGGTGGCTGCAGAGATCCCTGATTGCTTACGCTATCTCACACTCCACCACTATATATGATCTACACATCCGAGACTTCTGGCGTACGACTGAGTATGATGCGAGGGGATACTCACAGAGGATTATAGCCAAAGTACTGGAGAATGAGCTGATTATTACTGATGAGGTTATATCTAGAGTATTGAGGCTAGAAGAGGATTCTGGAGAGAAGGTTGAGATATCCGAGCAGGAAGTATTTGATGCATTCCGCTCGATGGGATATAAGGGTCCTCCTTTTAGGACTATAAAGGAAATCAAAAGATCCTTTCTATCCAAGGAGTGGAATTATATAGCCCATGTATTTATTATGTGCTTAGATCACCATAAAGGTGGATCAGACGGGCTGAACCTGGATTGGGCCAAGGCAATGGTGAATGCTGTTGGGGAGAGAAGGCCAACATAGCCAGGTTGATATTTGCGTGCATGGCTGAGAATGTGATGGCCCTGAAGAAGGATAAATGGCTGCTATATCATCCATTTCTTCAGATGATCATAGATGACCTCATTCTTAATGTTCCAAGACATGGAGAGGTAAAGAGATTAATGTCGATGAACACTCGCATTTTTGCTGATTGTTGTGCAATCAGGCATGACTTTAGTGGGAAGCTCACCCATCTGTGGGAGAACATGTACTCTCCAGATCGTTAGGTATATATCAGGAGGGTGATAGAGTCTGAGGACAAACGTGCTGAGGAAACGAGACAGAAACATACTAAAGCTATAAAGAAGAGGAAGAGATATGCCAAGGAAAAGGATTATGTTTTTGAAGAGGGGCAAGGCTAAGAAGGAGAAGAGGGCTAAGAAGAAAGCTGATGTTGGAGGTACTGAGAGGAGGACGAAACAGAGACATCAAACCTTTACTGAGCCCTCACAAATTGAATGAGTGACAGGATTAGATGAGGTTGTAACCAGGAACCTCAACACATCTCTCTCCAATGAACTGAGTATGATCAAGACAAAGCTTATTAATCAGGAGATTAGGGAGAAGCAAAAGGATGAACTGATGGAGGGAATGACTAAGATGCTAATTGATCAAAACAAACTGATCAAAAGACTGCTTGAGGAGGTGAACCAGTTGAAAGCTGCAGCCGGCCTGCCCAATTAGCTAACTCAACATGAGTTAGATGATTTGACTGATACCTCCAAGTACCCATTTCTGAATTGGGTACTTCTTCCAGGGCAGGATAGGGCACATCAGGTGCAGGAGTAGAAGAAACAAGAGGATCAGAAAGAAGAACAGAGAGTGAGCATGTGGAGCATGTAGAGGAGGTGATTAAGGCTGGGTTTATTGATATTGGCATGAACCTTGATGATTTTACTGGAGAGGAGAGAATAGCAAAACAAACTGGAGATACTGAGAAGACTGATGAGAAGGGGTTAGTAGATGAGGAGAAAGATGATGAACAACTGGTAGACTATAGCTCTGAACAAGATTATTAGGAGGTGGATGAAAGGCCTCTGACTTATGTGTTCCAGTAGGGGGATGATGTAAATGATGTGATAGAGATGGAGAAGGAAGACTGGTTTATGAGAGAAAAGGAACCCGAGGAGCTAACTCCCCATTCTAAAACATGGAAAGGTTGAGCAAGAATGAGGCCAACAAAAAGATCATCAATTGGCAATACAACTCCAGCCTCAAGATGTTTATGATCAAGAGGAGAGGGGGAGGTATCACGTATCTACACAAAAGGAAGGTTTGCAAGACCTTGCCTGAATGGGAAATGAGAAGGCTGGCAGTTTTGCCTCTGCTTGATGCTGATTTGAGTGAAAGAGCAAAGTTGTTAGGGAAAGAAATTAAGAATGGACTGAAGATAACTTCAAGTCATTTGGGTTTATTAAAGCAGAGAGGAAAAGGTCTAAGAAAGACAAGGACTGGGTGACAGGTAAAGGTAGGATTGTGCTGAGTGTGAAGCCACCAAAAACCGTACACAGAGTTAGGCTGGCGAATCCCTCCCCCCAATGTCTACAAGGATTCGAGAAGTGGTTTTATGATAACAATACGGGGGAGGCGGTGATCAGGGTGAAGGGTGGAATAGAATATAGACTTTTTGATCCAATGGAGGTTTTTGGATTCTTTGATGAAGACCTGCTTGTTCTTTGTGAGAACCATATTAAAACAGGAGCAGGGGAGGAGACGAGGAAAGAGGCAAGTCTATTTATGGTAGTGGCTAACAAAGTAAGGGGAGTGAGAGCCGAAGTGAATGAGATAGCAGAGAAAGTAAGGGCTGGTGATGATCTTAACATTTAGATCCGGGGCTTGACAAACCAATTTACACAAGCTAGTGCTCGTCCCGAAGGAGCTGATGATGCAGGAGGTGACCAAGGAGGATCAATTGCTAAAGCTCACATTTCAGGAGGTGAGTCAGATAAATCAGGTATAGAAGCAGGAGTTACCGGAGCTGAATAGAGACATCAAGACAAGCGAAGACGGTGAGATCCAACCTAGGGAGAGTATTGAAGATCAAGTATAGGTTGGACTCACCTTAGATTAGTTTTTGTATATATTTCTACGTAATAGGATTAATGTTAGTTTACTTTTGTAAGTTCATTTGTTTAGTTTATTTCATTTTGTAGTCCAGCAAAACTGTGAATGAAATTGTAGTTTCGCTCACAGTCAGCTGTTAGTTTACCCGGTGAAACTGCTGATTCTGCTGGCGAAACTATAGTTTCGGCAGCACAGTTTCGCAGCCAGTGAAACTGTCTGCGAAACTAAGACTGCTATATATAGAAATAGTTTTGTTCATTGTTAGGCATCCTTGCAAAAACCCTAATCGAGTATTTGTGTTGCAAGTGCCTTTTGTAAGTTGTTTCTCACTGATTATATTGAGCTTATCTTATTTTGATTGTATTGTTGCTTTATGGACCATATTTGAATACATTTTGGTCTTTATTGTTCATAAAAATCATTGTGTGTGTTGTTACTTTTGGTATTGAACGATTCAAACCTTCATTTGTACTGAAAATCGATCATATGGACCAACACATTGTGATAGCCAATCAACAATTGGTAGAGCTCATAGCACAATGTATAATGTGTTGGACCAAAAGAACCAATGAGCCAGATCAAAAAAACCTCTAAGTCCCACAAGACATCACAATAACTGCTGAAAGCTTCATCAGTTGTTTGACAAAGTCTGAAGACCTCAACAGCTGAAGATCAAAGTACTGAAGATCAGCAACTGAAGTACAAGTACTGAAGACTCAAGTACTGAAGACTCAAGTACTGAAGACTCAAGTACTGAAGACTCAAGTACTGAAGACTCAAGTGCTAAAGACTCAAGTAGTGAAGACTATCAGCTGAAGATCAAAGTACTGAAGATCAACAGCTGAAGTACAAAGGCTGAAGACAAAGACTGAAGACATCAGCTGATGACAACTACTAAAGTCATCAGCTGATGAAACATCTGAAGTTAAAGTCTGAAGACAAGTGCTGAAGCTTCAGAGTTTGTCACAACAGCTGAAGAAGCATTCTTCAGTTGTTGTGATGGTTTACCTTTCAGCCTTTTCTTATTAGTAGTTTTATTTTCCATTTCAGTAGTTTGTAAAACGACTGAAGAGTATGTTCTTTAGTCGTTTCAGTTTTCAGTAGTTTCTTTTCAGTTGTTTTAATAAGTTTAACACTTAGAATTTTTGTAAGAAGATGTCAGCTGTTTGACATCTTCAGTAGTTTAGGTAGTTTCAGTATTTTGTTAGAATAACGGTTTGATATCACTATCAAGTGACATCAGCTGACGTCATTTTTCCTATAAAGGAAGATGACCTAATTGGTAATCCTTGCCGAAGCGTGTGATCTAATAAAAAACACCTTTTTGCAATTCCTCTCTCTCTCTATAACCTACTGTTTCATTGATATAT
Organism: Flaveria linearis; assembly: GCA_024085815.1. Taxonomy (NCBI): domain Eukaryota; kingdom Viridiplantae; phylum Streptophyta; class Magnoliopsida; order Asterales; family Asteraceae; genus Flaveria; species Flaveria linearis. The sequence goes on along the minus strand of CM044004.1, from coordinate 45,464,935 downwards.
CTCGTGTGTTCTTAGTATAATTTGCTTAATTCTTGTGCTAAATCCGCTGCGAATACAACCTAATTGATCAAACTAGAGGCTGAGATCCTTTCAAATGGTATCAGAGCTGGTTAATCATTGCTCGATTTAACAATTGATCATTGAAACTGCTCTTTTGCTATCTATGTTTGATCGAATTAGCAAATTTGCAAGAATCGGTTATAGAGATTGAGTTTCTGCTGCTTTTGGCCATTAAACTTGAGGTTCTCGTGGTTTTGAGCTAGATTTGTTTTGTTTACCTTGAATTTGCTTGAAATCTGAAATGGCGACACCAACTAATGATCCTCACAATACTGGTTCCTCAACCAAGCCTCCGATGCTTGTGAGGAATGAGTATAACATATGGCAACATCGTATGCTCCATCACTTGTCTGTCAACAGTGCTGGTTGTTGGAAGTCAGTGGTACATGGACCATACAAGCCTATGGTGAGCGTTCCTGAATCAAATGAGCAGGTTCCGAAGAAACTTGATCAATATTCTGACGAAGATCTTAAGCTGTTCGAGATTGATGCTAAAGCCCATGGAATTTTGGCTATAGCAATTCAAATGAAATCTATTCAGGGCTGATGCATCATGAAACTGCTCATGATCTCTGGGTTGCTCTGAAGGAACAATTCCGAGGAACCAATGAGGTCTTAGAAAATAATAGGGAAATCCTTGCCCAACAATATGAAACATTCTGTCATAGGAAGGGTGAGACATTGACTCAACAGTTTGAGCGATTCTCTTGTCTTATTTCTGAGCTGAAAATGGTTAAACAAGAGTATTCCAATAGTCAGATGAACAACCATTTCCTCAGATCCCTGCCTGAGAGATGGGACACTTATACCATTGTCCTATGCTCCAGTGCAAATCTGGATACTCTATCTCTCACCCAACTTCATGGGAAACTGCTTACATTTGAGAGAGAGATAGAGCAGAAAAGGAAGTTGTCCACATCTGGCAAGCTCACTGATGACTTTGTATCAGGCAATGCTGCACTGAAAAGTCAAGAGTCAGAATATGGTGCATCAGAGAGTGCCTATGATGAGCATATTGATTTCTCTACCAATTCTGAACATGCTTTTGTTGGTGTTGATGGTAGTTCAGGAGGTAGCAGTGATAACCTGTGCTTTCTGATGGAGGACTTGAAGGGCATTCCAGATGATGATCTGGAAGAGATGGATATTTTGAGTCAAATGGCAATGATAAATATCAGATCTCAAAAGTTCTACAAGAGAACTGGCAGGAAATTTTCTGGTCTCTCTGGCAAAACCAAAGTTGGTTTTGACAAGAGCAAGTTGAGGTGTCATAAGTGCCATAGGCTTGGACACTTTGCTAGAGAGTGTAGATCATCTGGATCTAACTCCTCTGCACCCTTTGTGACTTTTCCAAGCAATAGCTCATAGTACAAAGGGCAACAGACCACCAGTTCTGGTCATCCATCACTAGCTCATACATCACCTGCATACTTTGTGCCTCAGGGTCATATGCCATACCCATACCCCTGCTACTACATGCCTCAGTCAAGTCAAGTTCAAGCACCCACTGCTCAGCAACCACATGCTCTCCCTGAGCCTCAACCTTCTCAATCTCATCATCAAACCCAACCTCAACAACACAGCTTCTTCACCCCAGGAGTTGTTGACTGGATCAGTTTACCAGATGATTTATCTGGTCATGAACAACTGTTTCCTGGTGCTGGTCAACATGGTGGTGATCATCCTTTGGGGAACCTTGCTCTCATGGCCTTGGAGTCTGTTAATGGGTCATCCTCCAATGCTTCATCACAGGTATCTTCTGAGACCAAAGCCAAGCTATGTTCTGAATCTTGCATAGCTGCATTTGCATCTATTAGAGAAGCAAATGTGGCTTTAATTGATAAAAATCTTGAGCTAGAGCAAACCCTTTCCAAAAGAAAAGCTGAACTTGAGTCTATGCTTAATGATAAAAATGATGAGATTTATAAACTTAAATGCCAAATCAAAGATGATAAGGCTAGGGAAGAGGCACTTCTAGAGATGTACAGAGACCTCAAGGAAACACTTGCAGCTACCCAGGTAGAGTGTGATCGATGGGTGCAATCCTGCAAGGGTTTTGAAATGCTTTTGAGTAAGCAATCAGCTTCCAATGTGAAGTTTGGCATTGGTTATAATCACACTGCTCCTCCAACAGATTATACTTCCAGAGCAGAAGTAGAATCTGATAGAGAAAGCAATAACAAATCCTTTTCATCCTGTGACCTACTATCTGATACAGCATCATCAGAAGTTGAAGTCAGCATTAATTCCTCACAAAACCAATCAGCTGATGCTACAACAGCTGATGGTTCAAATGCTGATTGTCACATGATAAAAAAGTTGATCAACTCTGGTGTTGTCTCTAAAAGTACTGAAAGTTCTGGAGAGCTAATGATAACACCTGAAGTTCAAACCCCAACTACTGCCAGTACTGAAAGGAAGAAAACTGCCAGTAGAGAGGGTTTGAAGACTACTAAAGAAGATATCAGGAAAGCAAGTACTGCAAAGAAAAAAACTGCAAATACTGATAGCAAATTGATGAAGAACAAGTCTTCAGTAGTTTCATCTTCTTCAGTTGATGATCAACTAAAGATGAAGAAGAAACCGTGTGAAATATGTGGCTTGTTCAATCATCTTACTGATGATTGCTGGTACAAAAGGGGCTCCAAACTCAAAGAAAGGAGAAAATTAAAGAGAAAATGAATGCAATGAAAACTGAGTTTGAAACCAAGTTTGTACCAGCAACATCAAAACCTGAAACCCCTAAGTCCAAGAAGAAATCCAAAAAGAAGGATGGGGTTAATCAGGCAACAGCTAAGGTTGCTCAAAAGAAGATGGTGCAACACAGGAATCCATCACAAGCAAGCACTAATGTGTCTGATGAACTAAAGGCTTTATCACAAAATCAGACACAACTTGTTATGATGGTTCAACATCTAATGGGAAGAGTCAACCAATTAGATGCTCCTGTGCTGAAACCACAAAAAAGGAAATCCAAGCCAAAGGATTCCTCTTCTACACCATCTCCTTCACCTCAGGCTGTCACACATAACAAACCAGTTAGTGTCACATCTGTTGATGAGAACAGACCTAAAACCCAAAAGGTTTGGGTCTCAAAAACTAACTAATTTGTTGTGATGAATGCAAGGTTCTTCAACATGCCAAAGAAGCATCTGGTATGTAGACAGTGGAGGATCCATGCATATGACAGGAAGCAGCTCACTTCTTAATGACTACTCTCAAGGAAAGAAGGGGTTTGTTTCCTTTGGCAATGATGCAAAAGGTTACATCATCGGCAAAGGCTTTGTTTCCAGTGGGGAAATAAGTTTTGATGATGTTAACCATGTGGAGAATCTCAAGTACAATCTCTTGAGTGTCAGTCAAATATGTGATAAAGGCCATGTTGCCCTTTTCACCAGCCAGAACTGTCGGATTCTGTCATCCAAAGTTCTTAGTTTGATTGACAAGGTGTTGGATGAATATACTCTCCTGAAGGCTAACAGGATAGGAAGAGTATATGCCTTAGATCTTTCAAAGAAAATTCATCTAAAAGGCCATCCTTGCCTATTCTCCAAGGCTTCTCCTCAAGAATCTACTCTATGGCATAGAAGGCTAGGTCATGTGAATCTCAAAAACATGAACCAGCTGATACACCATGGTTTAGTAAGAGGGTTGTCTATGAAGGAGTTCAAATGTGAAGACAACTGCACTGCTTGTTTAAAGGGGAAACAACACAAAGTCTTATTTCCTCCAATAGAAGAACCAAAGTCCAATGCCTGCTTGCAACTTTTGCACATGGATCTTTTTGGTCCTGTCAGAGTGATGAGCATGGCAAAGAAGAAATACTGTCTGGTAATTGTGGATGATTACTCCAGATTTGTATGGACTTTCTTCTTGCATTCCAAAGATGAAGCTGCAACAACTATAATGAACTTTGTGTTATATGTGGAAAAGCAGTATTCCCTTCCAGTCAAGTGTGTGAGGAGTGACAATGGCACAGAGTTTAGAAATCACACACTTGATGACTTCTATCTGTCAAAGGGAATCAAAAGGCAGTTCAGCATTCCAAGAACTCCTGAACAAAATGGAGTGGTGGAGAGAAAGAACAGGACCCTCATTGAAGCTGCAAGGTCAATGCTGGCTGACTCAGGATTGCCACTGACCTTTTGGGCTAAAGCTGTCAACATAGCTTGCTATGTGCAGAATAGAGTATTAGTGAATCAGAGGTTGATGAAGACTCCTTATGAAGTACTTCATCATTTGGCCCCTTTGATTTCCTTCTTTAGAGCCTTTGGGTGTCCTTGTTTCATTCTCAACACAAGCAATCCACTCCAGAAGTTTGCATCAAAGGTGGATGCAGGGTATTTTGTTGGTTATTCATCAACTTGCAAGGCATACAGAGTTTTCAACTGTAGAACAAAGATAGTTGAAGAGACTTTGCATGTGAAGTTTAATGAATCTCCAAAGGACAAGATTCCACAAAACCCTGTGGAGTTATTTGATCTGGAAATACTGCAATATGTTCCTTATCAACCTCCAGCTGTTGCTCCTGTCAACAGTTCTCCACCTGGTGGTACTGATGATGATGAAGTCAGTACTCACCTTTTCAGGTTTAGTGACCACCTGCTTGAGTCAACTAAACATGATGTTCCTATAGCTTCAGCAGCTCCATCCACAACAAATGCTAATGAGATTTCTGAATCCACTACTTCCTTTGAGTTACCATCTCCTACTTGGTTTCAAGAATCTACATCATCATCTGTTGCTGCTGAAGGTCCTACAAACACTTGCACTGATATTATTGTCTATCAAGAGCTGAAGAATCACCCAATGTCTCAAATCATTGGTGATATCAATGATGGAGTTTCAACAAGAAGTCAATTGTCCAATTTCTGCTTCTATGCTCTCTTCATCAGTCAGCAAGAGGCAAAGAACTACCATGTTACACTAAGAGACAATGGATGGGTTGAAGCCATGCAGCTTGAGCTTCTTCAGTTCAAAAAACAGTAAGTGTGGGAGCTTGTTCCTTTACCCCAAGGTAAGTGTGCAATAGGAACTAAATGGGTGTTTAGGAATAAAACTGATGAAAAGGGCCAAATTGTTAAGAACAAGGCCAGGCTGGTTGTACAGGGGTTTGCACAAGAGGAAGGCATCGATTATGATGAAACCTTTGCCCCTGTAGCAAGACTGGAGGCAATTAGATTGTTCTTAGCTTATGCTGCCTTTCACAATCTTAAAGTTTTTCAAATGGATGTCAAAAGTGCCTTTTTATATGGTAAAATAAAAGAAGAAGTTTATATGTGTCAACCACCAGGCTTTGAGGATAATAAACATCCTGATTGGGTGTATAAGCTTGATAAGGCTCTTTATGGGTTGAAACAAGCTCCTAGAGCCTGGTATGAAACATTATCTAATTTTCTTCTACAGAATAATTTCACTAGAGGCTCCATTGACAAAACTTTATTCATTAAGAATGTGGGATAGCATAAGCTACTTGTTCAAATTTATGTTGATGATATAATTTTTGCATCCTCTGATCCCCAGTTGTGTGATGAATTCACAAAGCTAATGAAGCAAAAGTTTGAAATGAGTGCTATTGGAGAATTACAGTTCTTTCTAGGGTTGCAAATCAAACAAAGGGCTGATGGAATCTTCATTCATCAGTCCAAATATACAAAAGAGTTGTTAAAAAAGTTTGATTTACAAAACTGTAAGCCCTGTTCTACTCCCATGAATAGCACCATACAACTGGATGTTGATCAGAAAGGTAAAGCGGTTGATGAAACCCTTTACAGATGTATGATTGGGACCTTGATGTAACTTACAGCTTCTAGACCAGACATTATGTTTGCAACATGTGCCTGTGCTAGATTTCAGGCTACACCTAAAGAATCTCATTTGATTGCAGTCAAAAGGATCTTTAGATATTTGCAAGGTACCCAATCTCTAGGTCTTTGGTATTCTACTGGGCGTTCTTGCAAATTAGTTGCTTTCTATGATAGTGACTATGCAGGATGCAAAGTCACTAGAAAATCCACTTTTGGTGGTTGCCAATTCCTAGGCAATTATTTAGTTTCTTGGCAGAGTAAGAAACAAACATCAATTGCTACATCCACTGCTGAAGCTGAGTACATTGCTGCTGCAAGTTGTACATCCAGGTACTCTGTCTTCATAATCAACTCTTGGATTATGGCATTACAACTACTGATGTGGTTGTAACTACTGATACCTAGTTTTCACAATAAGTACTGAAGAACAAATATTGTCTACAAGTACTGATAAGTAATTTTACTCATAAGTACTAAAGACAATATTTGTTCATAAACTTTTCTTTTATCAGATCTTCTGAACATCTATTCACAAGAGCTGAAGAATAAATATTCACAAGAGCTGAAGGCCAATTAAACATTTGAAAGTCAGCCAAAGAGATGATGAGTAAATGTTGAGGTCAGCATGAAACAACTGAATTGACGACAACAGCTGATGAGTAATTTTACTCTTCAGCTGATTTCTTCTGCTGTTTCATACCAAACACCTGAAGGACAAAACCATGTCTTCAGTAGTTTTACAACTACTGATGACTAACACCAAGTCCTCAGTTGTTTACAACAACTGAAGCCAAAACCATGTCATCAGTAGTTTACTACTGATGTCAGTAGTTTACAACTACTGATGACTAATACCAAGTCTTCAGTTGTTTACAACATCTGAAGATGAAAAACATGTCTTCAGTAGTTTATAACTACTGATGACTAACAACAAGTCTTCAGTCGTTTGCAACATCTGAAGGACAAAACCACGGTCTCAGTAGTTTCAACTACTGATGACTAACACCAAGTCCTCAGATGTTTATAACCTTTGAAGGTTAAAACCATGTCATCAGTCGTTTCAACAACTGATGCCTAACACCAAAACCTTCAGTCGTTTCCTTTCAGCTGTTTTATAACCACTATAAATACCTAACCCTAACTTCAGAGTTTTTCATTCTCTCATAACCTAACGTTCCAAAAACTCTAAAACCTCTCTCCTACCATTAATGGCGACCATGCAGCTTAAACCTCGTCACAACTGTGTTGCCTACCTGACCAAATCCCCATTTTGGACCAAGTTTGATAAAGCCATTGATCTCATGGTCGATTCCCCACTCCAAGCGGCCTTTCTCCTCAATCCCACAATATATGCCGATTCCCTTACCCAGTTCTGGACGAATGTCACCCTTGCTGGAGAGAACGACGCCGAGGTCTCTCTCCAGTCATTTGTCAACAACCAGAAGGTGGTTATCACTCCGGCAATCATCCGCCAAACCCTAAAACTGGATGATGCCACCTTCCCAACCGAATATCCAAAAGGCACCACTGATCTGTCCTTTGCACACCATGACTATCAGGGTGACCTTCATGCATCTACCCTGCTCAAGAAACATTTCCATGATGCCGAACGCCTTATCTTCCACATGGTGAATGTTTGTTTAGCCCCAAAGACCTCCTCATGGGATCAAATGTCCACTAGGTGGCAGCAGGTATTATTCTCTATCCTTGAGAAACAACCATTAAACTTTTCTGAAATAATCTTTTTGGAACTTAAGGATATGGCCACAAAACCTTATGCTAACCGTTGGATACTATATCCACAGTTCATAATGGCCATAATAGAGAACCAGCTACATGCTGAGGGACTAGTTGGCCTTGGAGTCCCTGCCATGGCTGTATTGCTTGAGGTATACTCCAGGCAAAACACTGACCAAACACTCAAAAAGGCTGCCAAGCTGCGCAAACCTACGCAGCTGGAACCCACAACCTCCACCTCCAAATCCAAAGTCCCCACGAAACCCAAAAACAAGAAACCAAAAAAGGCTACTCAGGGAGATGAGTCCCCTGAGGATGCCCCTGCACAACAAAGGCAGGAAGTAATTGTTGGCATGATTCTCCCAGCAATTACCACGACTCCACCAACCACAACCGCACAGGCATCCTCTTTACAGGAGCCTGATGCAACCATTTCTAGGGCTGCCACACATCTGGAACCTTTCTCATTTGAGGAGGTTGCCATTGAAGAGCACACATCTCCCCATGTGCATACTGCTTCTACCCCATCTCCTACTGCAACCGCCCCTCAAAGCCCTACATTAATAATTGCTAAAGTGTTGACTCATCTTAACACTCCACCCTCTCCCTAGGAACCAATTACAACTAGGGAAACTCTAACCACAGAGAGGGTGGATACAAGTGTTGATGGGAGCCCACAACATAGAGAATCAAATGTCTCATCTCCAAGTGTGGCAAAGGAGATAGGACAATCTGATGAGGCTGCCACTTCTCCTGCTTCAGCACATGAACAAGATGAAGCTGGTAACATAGCTAAGACCTCACCATAGGAAACTGCCAATGATGGATCCAATCTGGAGGCAGGAAGTCCCCAATACCAAGAACAAAGGGCACATGTGATCACTGAGCCACACTCAGCACATGTAAATCCTGATTTAATCAGGAGGTCAGGTGATTCAGCAACAGCTGATGATGACCTGGGCTTCTTTTATGATGTGTTGGCCCAGAACACTATTCTTGAGGAGGAGGTAAGTAGATTAAAAGATCTACTTGCTTAACTCTCTTAAGAATCAAGTCCATCTGCCACCATAAACCCACAGATGTCACCTTCACCTGAAGGTCTCACATACACTCAACCACTCCCACAAACTCAGCCACCTGCCTCTGCTTCTGGCACTAGTTCTCAGGGACAGATCCCCCCTGAGCAATTAGTTGCTATCTTTCAAAATTCCTTGCCTCTCATCACACCCATTATCACAGATATTGTGATCAAAACCCTTGATGAGAGGCTTCCCTCTACTATACAGCCTGTGGTGGAAGCTGTTATGATGAAGAAGCTTTCTGACAGTCAACCCCTTACAACCAATGCAACTAAAAAGGGGGAGACTTCAGTGAAAGCTAAGAGGAAGAGAGTGGAGGAGGAAGTGAAAGAGAAAGAGGTTGAGGATGAGGTAGGACATGAGAGGAAGTTGGTGGTGGAGACTGAGAGGGAGAAGGAGAAGGAGAGTGCTGAATTGGTTAAAGTGACTGAAAGTCAAAAAGACTTTTATGTCACATACAAGAAGAAGAAGGGAGAGAAGGAGAAAGATCTAGTTGTTCTTGTCAAGGAGGCTGATGCTGAACATAGCAGGTTAATGGATAGCATCATTGATCAGCTGTTCAGGCAAGGCTTTGACTCTAACACTACTAAGCTAGATCAGGAGATAAGGAAGTTGGAGGTGAAAGAGATAGAATACCGATGGTCTTGTTATAGCCAAGAGGAAAAAGAGAGACTTGAGGCTATGACAAGATTCATTTTGAAGTATCTAGGGAGATCAGTCCTCGAGATTAGATCATGGCCCAGGAACAGCATCTTGGCAATAGCCACCAAGATCTGTTCGTCTGAGGTATTCACTAAGGGACTGATCATAGAAGCCCTTAGTGAAGCTGGTGCTAGGAACAAGACTAAGTTAGCCAAACAAACCAAATCCTCTCTCATATCTAAATTACTAGCCCAGCCTGCCCAATTTCCCACACCAAAAACCAAATCACCACCCACAAAACCAACTCCTTCACCATCAAAACCCATAGCCGATGATGCACCCTTGAAGAGGAAGAGAAGGGTGCTGAGGCTAGAAGAAGAAGAAGAAGAGGATGATGAGGAAGAAGATAGGCTCCCTCTCTCTGCAGTTTTATCTTTTCCTAAATCCAAACCTTTATCCATCACTCCCATCACTGCTGCCTCACAGATGGAAGCTGTGAAGGTTAAAATTGAAGATGAACAACAACATAGGCTACATGATGATGAGCTGTTGAAAAGAGTAGATAAAGCCTATGCTGCTTCCTCATCAATCATGAATATGAGGAAACAAGCTCTGAGATTATTTACTTCAAGGCATACATGTCAATTTCAAAAGGACAAAGTGAGTATTTGGCCTAATCCCAGGGTGTCTCATAGGATCATGAAGAAAGACATTCCACTGAGATACAATGGCTAAATAAAAAGGATTGTAGATGAAGTGATCTCTTTGGTCATTGTAGTATCACCCTGGGAGATCATAGAAGATTTCAAGAAAACCTATCAGGCTAACCTGCCACCACAAAAGATGTTGGAGAATAGGGTGGTTAAAAAGGGGTTAGTCTATAAGAGGTTTGAGAGCCTTAGGAGGAATGAGCTCCAGCTGTTTTTAGAGGGTAATCACCCTGATGAATTCGCCTATAGGGCTATAACAACTGTGGAGCTCAAAAATGGTAAACAGGCTAAATACATCTCAGAGCTCTATGGACCTGAAGGATTTTTTGAAGGTGAGGCAGAAGTTCTTACCATGGAGGAACAAGTAATGTTTTTAGAAGCCTACACCAGAGAATCCTACAGGCTCATAGTTGGGAAGTAGGTCTCATGGATGGGACAACAACTCTGTGTCCAGTTCCCCAAAACAGAGTTCCCATCCATACTATGCCAATCAGATCCTTGAGACCTCTTCCCAGGCCAGTGCTTATATGGGTCAACTTCTGAGCTGATCCAGAAGGAAATAGACCAATCATTCTGCCACAATAAGTGGGACCAACAATAAGCTTAGAGGTTTTGGCTGCATTAGTTCAGGGGGAGTTTGTTGGACCAAAAGAACCAATGAGCCAGATCAGAAAAACCTCTAAGTCCCACAAGACATCACAACAACTGCTGAAAGCTTCATCAGCTGTTTGACAAAGTCTGAAGACCTCAACAGCTAAAGATCAAAGTACTGAAGATCAACAACTGAAGTACAAGTACTGAAGACTCAAGTACTGAAGACTCAAGTACTGAAGACTCAAGTGCTGAAGACTTAAGTACTGAAGACTATCAGCTGAAGATCAAAGTACTGAAGATCAACAGCTAAATTACAAAGGCTGAAGACAAAGACTGAAGACATCAGCTGATGACAACTACTAAATTCATCAGCTGATGAAACATCTGAAGTTAAAGTCTGAAGACAAGTGCTGAAGCTTCGGAGTTTGTCACAACAGCTGAAGAAGCATTCTTCAGTTGTTGTGATGGTTTACCTTTCAGCCATTTCTTATCAGTAGTTTTATTTTCCATTTCAGTAGTTTGTAAAACGACTGAAGAGTATGTTCTTCAGTCGTTGTAGTTTTCAGTAGTTTCTTTTCAGTTGTTGTAATAAGTTTAACACTTAGAATTTTTGTAAGAAGATGTCAGCTGTTTGACATCTTCAGTAGTTTAGGTAGTTTCAATAGTTTGTTAGAATAACGGTTTGATGTCACTATCAAGTGACATCAGCTGACGTCATTCTTCCTATAAAAGGAAGATGACCTAATTGTAATCCTTGCCGAAGCGTGTGATCTAATAGAAAACACCTTTTTACAGAATTCCTCTCTCTCTATAACCTACTGTTTCATTGATATATCTCGTGTGTTCTTAGTATAATTTGCTTAATTCTTGTGCTAAATCCACTGCGAATACAACCTAATTGATCAAATAGAGGCTGAGATCCTTTAATAATGTGTAGAAGACTCTTGAAGATTAACATTTAGTCTTTCGTATAGTTTTGTCATAGTTTAGGGACTTAGTATGTAACTATATGTTTCTTATATTTTCTTGACAGTATGAATAGCATAGTATGTATTGTGTAGGTAGACTCAAGATCAGTTGAACGACTTGTAACTACTTTTCTTTCTACACTTGTATTGTCTATGTTTACCATCAATGGAAATCTATGAATTTTTCTAATATGTTTGCATTGATTTGATTACTTGTGTTTGTTTTGATGGAATTGCATTACAATATCATCACAGATGGATCCATTTTGATCCTATCAAATGGTATCAGAGCTGTTGGTTCAGTGATTTAAGTTTGTCGAACTATCAAGCTCTTAAATCACTTGAATCTGTGATTGATAAGCAATTTGATAAAATAATTGTTGATTTCAATTATGTTTCATCATTAGAAATATGAATTGAATCATAATTGGCAGTTCAATTCGTTCAAAATCAGTGAAGTTGTTCAAATTAGTGTTCGAACTTGTTCTTCATCTTCGGACTGAATTTTAATCAAAGAGTGAATTGTAATTGTTGTTTGGTGAAATTGAAGATAAAGGATTGGTAATTGATCAAACTACTACCTAATTGGAAGTTTTTAGATCAATTCAACAAGTTTTGAAGATTTTCAGAAGATTTGAGTTCGTATGAATCAGTTGAATTTGGCGCATTAGGTTACAACACTGTTGAAAATTGCCTAAGTGTATAGGCGCTTGTTAACTGTTCAGGCGTTTGATCACTATTCAGGCATTTTTGGTCTAGGCGTTTGACATTGTTGAGGAGCATTACAATTGTTTGATCACTTTGGAATTTTTTAGAAAAAAAGTAATTCTAGGCGCATTACAACTGTGTAGGGCATTTGAATTGTTTGGGCGTTTCTACATCCAGGCGTCTGACAACTGTTTGGACGTTTCACAACTGTTCAGACGCATTTCAAGTTGGGCGTTTTTGATAATTCTACTAAGGCAATTCATCTGGCGTTTCTGAGTCAAAGTCAGAAGTTTCACAACTGTTCAGGCGCTTCATCACTGTTTAGGCGCATTAACTCAACACTTAGAATTTTTTTTTCAAAATTTGAAAAATCCAAAAATATTTTCAATTCATTGTTTTAGTTCAAAAACTTAAAAACATCAAACACAAATCTTTTTCTTAAAATCAAAATATAAAAATGGTGAAGTCTGAATATTCAGAAAACAAAGATCCTAAGTTAGAGAACATAGCTTATTTTAAAAACTGGTCTCTTAGATTGAAACATGTTGATACATTGTACCTAGTTTATGTTCTCAAATGTAAATGTCTTTCATTTCTTACACATATATAGTGACATGTTTAATGAAATATGATGTGAGTTTTGATGTTGAATTGCCTTTATTTATATCATATTCATATTGTAATTGGTATTACTTATATTCATGGACATTATATATAGTGTGACAACCGGCCTCAAGGTCACTATTCTAACCCTAACTTACTTGCATCATCACCCGTCTTATGAGTACTAATAATGGAAACAATCTAACTCTATTAGTGAATTTAGAATCATCAATTGCAATTTATTTGCATTTCCATGATTTTATGTGATTTTTGTGAATTTTAGTTAGTTTAAGTTTTACCTTTTTGAAATTAGTGTCCCGGGAAAGTCAATTAGTCACCCTTACAATGAAATCAATTTATTATTGAAACAATTAAAATGTGTGCATACACACACTTAATTTTCGGCTTAAGACATGCATGTGCATGCACAACACTTAACAATTAACTAAACCTTACCATCTAAAATACTACACTACATAACAAATTAATACTACATAATATTAATTTACATTTAAAATTTAAAACATAAACACCTCACTAGAGGCCAAAAGCAGCCGCCCCCTTCCCTCCAATCTCCTCTCTTCTACACCACCCCTCTCCACCACTCACCACACACCCTCCTCTTCCCCACTCCCATTACATGCAATCTATCACCAACACTCCACCCTCATTCCTTTCTCTCTCTCTCTCTCTCTCTCGAATTTTCTCTCCAGAAAAACACACACACACCCACGGTTCCAAGCATTTTCAGCAGCATATTTCGAAGAACAAGTATAACAACCATCGGCCATGCTTAAAACCACAAGGAAGTGAAGGTTTGTGAGCTTTTGGTGCTTGGATCTTGCAAGTTTATGGTTTCCAGCACTTGTTTGAGATTCTACAGCTTTGTCCAAGGATTTCCAGACCATTCTTGATCATCTACACTCTCCAAAATGTGAACAATACCAAGTGTAAGCTTCATGTCACCCAAAAATAGTCATTTCATGTGTTTTCTTCACTTTCCTTCTAAAAACACCTCCTTTCTTTGTTGTAGCAGAAACCCGACACCATCACCTTTTTCATGAAGATATTTTAACTTCACAAAAGGTACCTCACATGTTATATTGGTCATTCTTGAGGTGGAAACCGATTTCCACCATGAAAACCCTCTTTTTGGGTGTTTTGCACCACCTAACTTGCACATCTTGTAACCCTTTGAAGAAAAACTTGTAATCTGATTGTTAATGGTTCACAGACTCCTAATAACCTGTTTTGAAAGTCACAAAGGGTATACACCATAAACATGTGGTTATAGCATGAGTTACACCTTAGAAAACCTTTATTTTACATGAAATAACACATGTGTAATGGTCGGTTATGGCATTATCACTATGTTTATAGTTTATTGATGTGTTGAACAACTAGGTCGTGAGTTTGGGACTGGATTTCAGAAAGTTTTGATGAATATTAAGTGTGTGATAGATGGTTAATCTCTGGAAATTAAAGACATGTTAAAATTAGACCATTTTAGTCACTTTCGGGACCCGAAAACATGGAAAAACCACCTAAAAATAAGAGAGTTAGGACTTTAACTTTTTAAAGAGAATTACAGGCTCAAAAATGGATATAAAAGGTTCTGGAAATAATGGGTTGATTAAATGGTCAATGAACTAATGGGTTGATTAAATGGTCAATAAGGTAAGCTAAATGGGTTTTTAGTTAAAAACGGGTATTAACAGGGAGACGTTTTTGGGGAAAATCTAAGAAAAATATAAGTGTAGAGCAAAAATTTATAAAAACCATTTTATTTCAGTAAGATAAGTGGGAAAATAAATTATAAAGTAGAAAAATTGGTCAAACGAGGGTAAACGGTCAAATTCGGTTAAAAACGTGTTTTAACGGGTTAAACGCAAAAACGAGGCTTTCAACTATCAGAGGCAAAAAATTCCTAATCAAAGGACTTGGCACTTATAAAAATGTCTTTAAAATGTTATCTACTGTTCTAGGATTCAAAAACATGAAAGTTCATAATTAACCGTTAAAACCCTTCGGTTTTACCGTGACCGGGAACGTTAAACACATAGGTATTAAACCGAACCTATAATCTGAAAATTTGTGTACACTGACTTAATAATAAGTTAATTTAAATTCAAGAACCTGATTTTTGGTTATAAAAGGCATCTAGTACAATAAACCAAACTTGAGGATAGAAACTGTCAATTTTGAAACTTGAGGGACTAAATTGTAAATTTTACAAAATTTCATAACCGGCTCATATGAGGTTAATAATCACTTGTGCAACATTATTTATCCTAGATCATTAATCTAATGGTGTAACATCCTAAATTACATAAGAAACCATGACTTTCCATAAAAGGAAACTTTTTATACAAACCCTAATCGAATCAAAGCCGAAACTGACAACTAACTCTTTGGCACACTTTATATACACCTTGATTGAGCTTAGAGCAGTAGCTTACCACTTAATATTGATGTTAGGGTGCTAGACTTGAGACATTCCCGGCACACGAAGTATCATATTGCTTAAATATCCAAGGTGAGTTCTAGTGATCCCTTTTTACTACTACTTTGTGATGAAACATGCTCTGTTATTTATGAACTATAATTGTGCTTTTCTTGGTGATTGTATGTGGGATTTATGGTTACCTGCTGATACTTATATTATGATCATTAATTCTTTCGTGAACCGCTTGTTTTACGTGGATAGATCTATTTGGGGAATCCCCCACACACAGTGGCTCCCGCTACAGGGAGATACCCCACTGAGATCCTGAGGGGTCGCTTGTGGCATGTGACAGGTTTTCTTAAGAAACTATGGTGAACCATTCGGGTAGGTATGGTGCACTGGTTTGGGGCTCAGTTCTTCCTTCGGGAATAACCGGTAAAACACAAATTTAGAAGAGGCTAACTGGGACTGAGTGCAGGTTTGATTATGATACTCCCACGATATTGAAACTATGATTCTTTCCTTTTTATCAAATGAGAATTTTGTTAAGTACATTTGTTTCTAAACTTTAAGCACTGGAATTCACCAACTTTTTAGTTGACATAATTTCTTTTTGAGCATGTTTCAGGTAATCCATGAAGAGACCCTAGTTGTTATTGAAGACCTAGACTTATCCCCGTGACCATGGCATTGGCTTATTTCACTTAAGGAACAATTTGAACAATTGGAAATTTCTGTTAAACAATACAAATTGTCTCTATGATGGTTGTATAACTCATTTGGGGGCTAGATCTGTTTCTAGTCCCAGTATCTTTTGAAAACTTTAAATGCCATGTGATATTCTCTCCATTGAGCTCTTGTATTGGTTTGTTTCCGCTACCATATATTGTTGCTAGTCTGTGACGTCCCACCCTATCTGGGCCCGGGGTGTGACAGATTTGTAGGATTCTGTGTGCCCAACTTAGAATTTTGATGCGGTTAGTATGTTATGATCCAAGTCGGGTTATACCCAACAACAAGCTTTGCAATCACCAAGAATTATTTAATTGTTGATGGGATCATGCAATTGAACAATTGCACCATGTTTAGAAAAGGGTTTTCTAAACTAAGGCATTCGAGATGGAACAAATTATGAGGATAATTTGTTAATGGGTTTATTGTTATTTTTTTATTTGAAAGGGTTTAAATAACACTAATGACATGTGAGTGTACTTTAATTAAATTGTTTAATTAGAGATGTCATATGTCACAATTTTAAATAAGTCTAGTAGAAGACTTTTTAATGTATGACAAAGACTATTTTATAATAATGTGTATTGTGTTTTAAGGGGGGAAACTCTTTCATTTTAAACTATTTTGGCCGCCCCCCCTTGCATGTGATTGGATCTTCACCTTTCTTGAGAATACACATTATTAAAAAGTCTTACACTCACCTCTCTCATCCATTCAATACATGCAAAGATAAAAAACTATCTCTTCTTCTCTCCTCAAGGTTATGGACCAGGCAGCAACATAGAGAGGGTTTTTGAGTTCATTTGGTGCTCATTCTTCCTAACAAGACTTATGATTGCAACCAAGCTTGGGGTATACAAGCTTGAGGGGTCCTATTTTGGAGCCTTGGCCGGTTTTGTGACATCCAATCTCATCTACATAGCTGCTAAAAGTTCACGGTTCTGGAAAGTGTTTAGGCAGCTCCCATCTTGGTGTTTTGGTGTCCAAATCTAAGCAAGTGTGAGGCTTACTTAGAGCTTTGTGGGAGTCAACATTTAAGGACATCCAACCTTGGAGTTTTGGCCATATTTCAGCCTTCTAACTTCTTTCTTTGGTCGACTTTTCACTGCTGAAAGAGGTAGTTTATGGCAGCCCTTTGAGGTTGTCATATAGTGTTGATTTTGTACATACATAGCATGTTGATTCACATAATATGATCCTTTGGTTAATGGGTTTGTTTTAAACACTAATATGGTAACCTAAAGAACATAATATTCAGCTTTTTAAATCGGTTTTAAAGTTGCCATTCCGCTGCGTTTTCTGAAAGTTTAAATGGTTAAACTTGTTTTTATGTTCTTGCAAACCCATCAATGGCATCAAGTGCCGGTTATGTGGATGACTTGCTTGCTTTGTCCTTTAAAATTGGTTTTAAAGGATGATTATAAACTTAGTATAGGCTGATTTTGGGCTGCTATGTTTTGTTTGAATGATTCCCCAAACATTCAAGGTCATATCACACATGCTAGTGATTAGACCTTGAAAGATATATATTATGGAATGTTGATTGTTTGGATAATGTTTAAAACCCAAAATTTCAGTTTATGTTGGCTGAAATTTAGTGGTTTTAAGTGGGGTTTCATTATATGTTTGAATGATGTTAATGATTGTTCATGTTGGTGCATAACCTAGCTTTTGGCCTTGTGTTGTTTGGATGCTTGCAATGTTTGTTTTGGTTGTTTTCATTTGGGATTGTAATATTATTCTTTTGTGCTTTGTTTAAAAATGTAATTTGTCTATTTATTCATTGGGATGTAATAATAGATTAGGAGTGTTTTTTCTTTTACTAGAAATATGTATTAGGATATATATTTTGTAAAAGAAGATGCTCGGGAAAGAAGCACAAAAGGAAGACACAAAAGAAGGACTTGAAGCATATGGATGCAAGTTCAAGAGGGGGTCTATCAAGACCTCAATTTTGTGTTGTATTCAACCCCTAGGAAAGACCAAATGACCACACTTGTGATGGCAAACAAGTGTGGTCACAATAGTAGCTAAGGTTATGCAAATTATGGTTGTTTATATTTATGACTTGTTTGGATGTTTGTTATTTGATTGTATGGCTGGAATTTTGACATGCATTACAAACTAATTAACAAACTTAACAAGTTATAAAAATGATGGTTCTTAATCATTAAAAGGTAATAAAAGGTTATTAAAATGATTTAATGATTTTAAAGATTAAAATAGGTTTTAATCAAAGGATCATAGGGTATCTTGTATTTGAAAGCATATAAATACAAGTACATAGAGTTTTCTAAACTAAAATTATGAAACCTCTAAATATTCTAAAACAAGATCAACACCGTCCTTTTACAAACACTTATGTCACTTGGGAACTCTTAGTGGGATAAAGGTCACCTAACCACTTTGAGGGAACTTATGACTTAAGGTGAGAATGCCATATTAGTGGGATAAAGGTCACCTAACCACTCATTTTGGCAAACTCACACGTGTGTGTAAGTAGGATGTCTTGATTTGCAAACCATGTTAAATGGATCACCTACAATATGGTTTCCAAATGGTGTTGATGGGATTAACATGCCAACTTTACATATGATGTTCAAAAGTCGATCCCATACCTCTAGAAGTTGCAAGTGGTTGTAACCGTCAATGGTTGACCACCTTATTAATTTAAATCGTGGGATAAGGGTCACCTAACCACAATTTAAATGTAATGTTGGGTTCTAGATTTTAATATAAAAATGACCTTAAAAGGCATTAATTATTAAAAATAGCAATATCGAAAATACTAAAATAGATCTTTGTTAAATTTTTTAGATGGCCACCAATAATAAAAATCACGATAACTCATCCGCGTCCAACCAATCACTACGAGCGATCCTCTAAAAGGAACGTCTAAATCATAACAACTTTATTGATTGGTATCGAAACTTGAGAATCGTTCTCAAGCAAGAGAGAAGATCATATGTTTTAGACGACCCTATCCCCGATCAACCTACCGAGGATGATGAGAAGGCCTATAACGATTGGCTAAAATACACTGAGGACTCCGTCCAAGTGTCTTGTCTCATGCTAGCGAGCATCACTCCGGATCTCCAAAAGGAGTATGAATATCACGGAGCTTACGACATGATAACCCAGCTGAAGGAAACTTTCCAACAACAAGCAAGGGTTGAGCGCTTCGAAACGGTTCAAGCACTCCATGCATGTCGTATGGATGACAACCAATCTGTTTCATCTTATGTACTTAAGATGAAAAGTCATATTGACCGCCTCGAGAGGCTTAATTGTCCCGTCTTGAAGGAATTGGCCACGGATTTGATCCTAAATGGCCTTACCAAGAAGTTCGAGACATTCGTGTTGAACTATAACATGAACGCATGGGACAAAAGCATTGGTGAACTTCACTCAATGCTCAAAACGGCCGAGGCGGCCATGGGTAAAAGGGTTTTACCCGTTCTCACCATCAATGAAGGTGGGAACAACAAAAGGCCTCATCTCGCACCCAAGGCAAAGGTTTCCAAGGGTAAGGGACCCGTTTGGGGAAAGGGGAAAGGGGTGGTAAGGGTACCACCCAAACCGCAAGAGAAGAAGCAAAAGGTTGCTACTAATGACCCATGCTTCAAGTGTGGGGAGATAGGACATTGGGCAAGGAATTGTCCTGTCCATATCCAAGAGTTGAAAGCAAAGAGAGATGCCGGGCAGACCTCAGGTACAATATACATGATTCATATTGATCTTAATGTTACATCTTCTAACACATGGGTATTGGATACCGGATGTGGAACTCATATTTGCAATTTGTTGCAGGGGTTCACAAGAAGTAAGGACTTCAAACAAGGGGATGTTAGCCTCTTCATGGGCAATGGAACTAAAGTCTTAGTTGAAGCTCGTGGGGACTACATCCTAAGACTTCCAAGTGGTTTGGAAGTTATTTTTAAGAATGTTTTGTATGCTCCTAGTTTGACTAGGAACATTTCTGTATCCTAGTTAAGACATTATGATTATGTATTATCTTTTGTTGAAAATGATATTCATGTTTCTTTAAATGATATGTTCTATTTTAAAGCTATTACCATTAATGGTATTTATGAATTGGTTCATGAAAATACTTTAAATAGTTCATTGTACTAAACTAACACTAAGAAACTCAAGTTGGCCCAAGACACTTAGAATTTTGATGCGGTTAGTATGTTATGATCCAAGTCAGGTTATACCCAATAACAAGCTTTGCAATCACCAAGAATAATTTAATTGTTGATGGGATCATGCAATTGAATAATCACACCATGTTTAGAAAAGGGTTTTCTAAAGTAAGGCATTCGAGATGGAACAAATTATGAAGATAATTTCTTAATGGGTTTATTGTTATTTTTGTTATTTAAAAGGGTTTAAATAACACTAATGACATGTGAGTGTACTTTAATTAAATTGTTTAATTAGAGATGTCATATGTCACAATATTAAATAAGTCTAGTAGAAGACTTTTTAATGTATGACAAAGACTATTTTATAATAATGTGTATTGTGTTTTAAGGGGGGAAACTCTTTCATATTAAACTATTTTGGCCGCCCCCCCTTGAATGTGATTGGATCTTCACCTTTCTTGAGAATACACATTATTAAAAAGTCTTACACTCACCTCTATCATCCATTCAATACATGCAAAGATCAAAAAAACTCTCTCTTCTTCTCTCCTCAAGGTTACGGACCAGGCAGCAGCATAGAGAGGGTTTTTGAGTTCATTTGGTGCTCATTCTTCCTAACAAGACTTGTGATTGCAACCAAGCTTGGGGTATACAAGCTTGAGGGGTCCTATTTTGGAGCCTTGGCCGGTTTTGTGACATCCAATCTCATCTACATAGCTGCTAAAAGTTCACGGTTCTGGAAAGTGTTTAGGCAGCTCCCATCTTGGTGTTTTGGTGTCCAAATCCAAGCAAGTGTGAGGCTTATTTAGAGCTTTGTGGGAGTCAACATTTAAGGACATCCAACCTTGGAGCTTTGGCATATTTCAGCCTTCTAACTTCTTTCTTTGGTCGACTTTTCACTGCTGAAAGAGGTTGTTTATGGCAGCCCTTTGAGGTTGTCATATTGTGTTGATTTTGTACATACATAGCATGTTGATTCACATAATATGATCCTTTGGTTAATGGGTTTGTTTTAAACACTAATATGGTAACCTAAAGAACATAATATTCAGCTTTTAAAATCGGTTTTAAAGTTGCTATTCCGCTGCGTTTTCTGAAAGTTTAAATGGTTAAACTTGTTTTTATGTTCTTGCAAACCCGTCAAGATTGTTATCGGAGCCAAAGGTTGTAGAGAAGTCAGGAATACCATAGTAGACCTTAGGCTACAACCCTGATACCCTAGGACTGTCCTTGTGGGAAGTGTTGGAATGATCAGGTTGGGTAAATTGATGATTACACTTGATCAACGTAATCATGAATTTACCAGACGTGTAATTTCCATCACGAACCTTTAGGTAATGTTTGGACTTTTCTGATTCACATTGATGATTTTGAAACTTATTTTAAAAAGGGGATTTAAATGACTTCTGTGATGAACTATGCTATCTGACACTATTTAAAAAGACTATTGACTCAATATCATTGACAAATGATGTGTTGGGATATCTGATACTATTTGATGAGACTATTGATTTTGATATCACTGACAAATGATATGTTGGAATATCTGATGCTACTGCCATTACTACTATTACTAGTACTATCATTATAACCATGAGCTATGAGAAACCAAATTACTCATGATGTTTCCTTATAGGACACAAAGATTATGGCTGATAAAGGTAAGGCGCCTGCACACCCTGATAATGAGACTGCTCCTATTGGGCGAAGCCTCAGACTGAGTATGAGGCATATCTTCGAAGATGCGGACACCCTGGATGGACATCCGTTACATCAGATGACACTGAAGCTTCTGAGGACTCTTCCTCAACAACACCTTACAAGAGCCGGACGCGCTCCCACTCTCCACACATTACTGCTTCTTCCCACTCTCCTATCCCACCTATCGGGAATAGAGGTGCACGTGTTGTCACCCGTCCACGCAAGAGTGCTAGGCCTGGACCTTCACTCTCGTTTAGGATGCCACCTCCTCCTCCAGCACCTGTTAGGACTCCTATACCTGCACCACCGCCGTTTAACCCACTCTAATGCCACCCACAGGATGAGCCCTGGATGCCACCGAGGCACAATATGTATGACGGCCCTAGCGTACTGGCTGGTGATAGGTACTCCCAGTCTAGCCGTCGGGCAAGTGACGTAGGACCCTCTGATGCAGCACTGGATAAGATCTTGAAGACCGTCCACCGCCACGAGCTGACTCTTCAGTACGCCACCCGGACCTCCCCGTCTGCTCAATTCCAGGCTATGATGGCTTTACATGGGGTGCAGCGGTTGGAACAGGAGCAAAAGTAGAAGAACTCAGGATGGCTTGGATGGCTGAAGAAAAAGTGGATGTGAGAGCAGGGATAAGAAGTGGGACCATCTGTCTTTAGATAGTTGAAGGAAACTATCTCGATTAATATTTGATACTATTATTATTACTATTATGGGGGTAATGGCACCTTCCAAATTGTAAGAGCATGGCTCTGATTCAACTTGCTTGCTGATACTACTATCTCTATTTAACTATGAAACTTCTTGTTTGGAATTAGGTTATTGGACTATTTATATTAACTTGCATTGTGTTAAGTTATGCTTTGAAATTTGTCTGTGCCCATTCTGATTGATTGCCTAAACTACTATGATATACTTTGAATTAAATCTTGTAAGAATCACATAGTAGGTTGTATATAAATATATATATATATGTATATATATATATATATATATACATATACATATGTACACCACGATCTCTCCTCCTGAGGTGAGACATAATAGGGTAATGATGCATGAGCTATTCGAAACAAATTTTAAGATGCTAAATGAATCTATCTGTGATACTATCAGAATGCCAACTAGGAGGGCAACACGATTTGGGAGGCGAGGAGCTACAAGGGGCCGCCATGAAGAGGCCAGGCAAACGGGAAACCAACCTACCCCACCGGGAACTCCCCGCAAGGAAAATGCTAATCAAGAAAATGACGAGAGGATGGCTAACCTAGTAGCACAACAGATTGCTAACGTCATGCCGACCATTATCACTCAAATCAATGCTGATTGGAGTAATAATAATGGAAATGATGGACCTGGGAACAACGAGGACCATAACGAAGAAGCCGAAGCGATAAGGAATGGATGCTCCTATAAGACCTTTATGGCATGCAAACCCGAGAACTTCTATGGCACCGAGGGTGCTATAGAGACTTACAGATGGATTGACGAGATGGAAGCTGTTTTGGATATCAGCAAATGCAAAATGGACCATATGGTGATATTCGCTTTTCAATCACTAAAAGGATCAGCATTGGAGTGGTGGAAGTCGATCACTCAAGCACGTTGAAGGAATGCTACAAATCGAATAAGCTGGACCGAATTCAGAGAGCTGTTAACCAACAAGTATTGCCCTATCAATCAACTTGAGAAGCTAGAGTCAGAATTCTTGAGTCTGGAAATGAAAGGTCCCAACTACACGGAGTACATCAATCGTTTCTTAGCCCTATCTCGACTGGTTCCCCATCTGGTGACACTTGAATCTAAAGGTGTAGCACGTTTCATCTGGGGGTTACATCCTAGTGTTAGGGGAATGGTCCGCTCCTCCAAGCCTTTGACCCTACAAGCTGCGGTTGACCTTACCAGCATTTTGACTGATGACATAGTTAGGGCTGGATGGACCGAGCAAACTAGGGCTGATGAAAAGAGGAAGTCTGTTGGTGAGAAAAGAAGGTGGTTTGAAGTAAAGAGAGCGGTTGGAAGTAGTAGCGGGTCAGGTAGAGAGGCGTGAAGATCAGGGAAGCAAGACCCGGAGACTGTACGCGGGGACAAGCCCGTTTTCCAACAAGTGCAAACTACACCATCAAGGGGAATGTAACCCGATGCCCTGTTTCAGATGCAAGAGAACAGGTTATTTAATCAAGGACTGCACCTACGCACCTGGAAAACAATGCTATGAATATGGGGATCCAGGGCACATGAGGAATAAGTGTCCTAAGCTGGGTAGAGACAAGGATGCCAAGCCCAACAAGCCTAAGGGAAGAGCATGAGCTCAAAAGGAACCTAATGTCGTTAACAGTACGTTCCTTGTAAACAACCATCCTGCTACTGTTTTGTTCGATACTAGAGCGACTGCTAGTTTTGTCTCTAGTGCTTTTACATCTTTGATTGACTTAGATGCGTGTACTTTAACCGATACGTTTATCGTTGAATTAGCTGACGGTAATATTTTAGAAACTAATGAAGTCATCAAAGATTGCTCATTGAATCTAAAAGGAAATACATTTAGAATAAATCTGATGCCCATTAAGTTAGGAGGATTCGATGTTGTTGTTGGTATGGACTGGCTAGCTAAGCATAGAGTCGAAATCGTATGCGATGAACGCCTACTCAAGAAACCATTGAACGACAAGGAAGTGCTAGTGGTACAAGGCGAAAGGAGTAACACTTTATACCCTATGATATCCCATTTAAAAGCTACCAAGAGCTTAATGAAGTGATGCTCAGCTTTCATAGTCTACGTGATGAAGACCAAAGAAGAGAAGAAGATTGTAGATATCACAGTGGTTTCTGAATACCTAGAAGTGTTTCCGGAAGACCTACCGGGACTTCCCCCAAGTCGACAAGTTGAGTTCTAAATAGATTTGCTGCCTGGCGCTGCACCAGTAGCCAAGGTGCCGTACCGACTCGCCCCACCTGAAATAAGGAACTGATGATGAAAATTCAAGAACTACTGGACAAAGGATTCATACGACCAAGTGTCTCTCCATGGGGTTCCCCGGTGCTATTTGTCAAAAAGAAGGATGGAACCTTACGTATGTGCATTGACTACCGGGAATTAAACAAGCTAACCATAAAGAACTGTTACCCTCTTCTGAGGATAGACAACCTATTCGATCAACTACAAGGAGCAAGTTATTTCTCCAAGATAGATTTGAGATCCGGTTACCACCAACTGAAGATAAGAGAAGAAGACATACCCAAGACGGCCTTCCGAACTATGTATGGACACTATGAGCACTTAGTCATGCCATTTGGACTGACTAATGCACCAGCAGCGTTCATGGACCTCAGGAACCGTGTATGCCGCCCTTATCTCAACAAGTTTGTGATCGTGTTCATAGACGACATCCTGATCTACTCTGGTAGTAAGGAAGAGCACGAAAAGCATCTCAGGCTAATTCTTGAGCTACTCAAGAATGAGTAACTATATGCCAAATTTTCTAAATATGAATTCTGGATGTGAGAGATTCAATTCTTAGGGCATGTGGTGAATGAGAATGGGATTCAAGTCGACCCTTCCGAGATTGAGGCCATAAAGAATTGGAAAATTCTTGAAACTCCCACTGAGATAAGACAATTCCTAGGATTGGCCGGATACTACCGACGATTCATAAAGGACTTCTCGCGCATTGTGCAACCCTTGACCGCACTGACTAAGAAGAACAAAACCTTTGTGTGGGAACAAGAGCAAAATGAAACATTTGAAACTCTTAAGGAAAAATTGTGTAGTGCTTCTGTCCTTTCCCTCCCAGAAGGTGTCGAAGATTTCGTGGTCTATTGTGACGCCTCGCGTCAAGGGCTGGGATGCGTACTAATGCAACGCAACAAGGTCATTGCCTATGCATCTAGACTACTGAACGATCATGAGAAGAACTATACTATGCACGATCTGGAATTGGGAGCTGTGGTGTTTGCTCTCAAAATGTGGAGGCACTACCTCTATGGCACGAAGTGCATCATCTACACTAACCATAGAAGTTTGCAACACATCTTAGACTAAAAGATGCTGAACATGCGTCAGAGAAGGTGGGTCGAGCAGCTAAACGATTACGAATGTGAAATCCGTTATCATCCGGTAAGGCCAATGTTGTGGCAGATGCGTTGAGCAGAAAGGAGAGAGAAAAGCCTCTTCGTGAACGAGCCTTAAGGATAAGGGTGTACACCGACCTTATTGCAAGGCTGAAAGAAGCTCAAAGTGAAGCGTTAAAGGAAGAAAATTTAGCAGGAGAAGCTTTGACAGGAATGGAGAAGCGGTTAGAGAGGAACGATGATGGTAAATATAAATATGAGGGGAGAACATAGGTGCCGAAGTATGGGGGGATTAGAGAGGTAATCCTCGATGAAGCACACGAATCTAGGTACTCGGTTCACCCCGAAAGCGACAAAATGTACCAGGACCTAAAGGCATTTTTCTGGTGGCCTGGAATCAAGAAAGCAATTGCTGTTTATGTCGGAAAGTGTCTAACCTATGCCATGGTAAAAGCTGAAAACCAAAAATCGTCAGGGACGTTGTAACAACCCAAAATCCCAGAATGGAAATGGGATAACGTCACGATGGATTTTGTTACAAAGTTACCTAGAACGTTTAGAGGTCATGATGCTATTTGGGTAATAGTGGATAGGCTAACTAAATCAGCTCACTTCTTGCCAATTCGAGAAGACTACGACCTGTCAAAACTGGCTCAACTGTATATCGATGAAATAGTGACTACGCATGGTGTGCCACTATCGATAATCTCTGACCGTGATAGCCGTTTCACTTCTCGTTTCTGGAAATCACTCCAGCAGGCCTTAGGAACCCGTCTGGACTTAAGCACTGCTTACCACCCACAAACTGACGGTCAGAGCGAAAGGACCATTCAAACTTTAGAGGATATGCTGAGAGCTTACGTGATTGACTTTGGTGGGAACTGGGATAACCATCTCCCTTTGGTGGAGTTCTCCTATAATAACAGTTACCACGCAAGTATCAAGGCAGCTCCGTATGAGGCTCTCTATGGTAGGAAATGCCGATCACCATTGAGTTGGAATGAGATTGGTGATAGCCAAGTATTGGGACCCGACATCGTGTTGGAGACCACCGACAAGATTTACAAAATCAAGGAGCGTCTACGGGCAGCAAGGGACCGTCAGAAGAAATACGCCGACAGGAGACGAAAGCCATTAGAGTTTCAAGTGGGTGACAGGGTAATGCTGAAAGTAGCACCATGGAAGGGAACCGTGAGGTTCGAAAAGAGAGGAAAGTTAATCCCGAGATACATTGGACCATTCGAAATACTTGCAAGAATTGGCCCTGTGGCTTACAAATTGAAACTGCCTCAGAAGTTGATTTACATACACGACACCTTCCATGTGTCAAACTTGAAAAAGTGCATGGTGGACAAAACCCTGGAGCTACCATTGAAAGAAGCAAAAATCAATAACAAGCTGAACTTCATGGAAGAGCCCATAGAGATCACGGACCGCTTGGTCAAGCAACTCAGGCGGAGCCGCATACCTAAGGTCAAGGTCAGATGGAATTTGAAACGAGGACCTGAGTTCACTTGGGAGCGAGAAGATGAGATGAGAAGGAATTATCCACATCTCTTCAAACCCACCCTTTCAGATTCTTATCGAAGCTAAAACTTCAGGATGAAATTTCCTAAACGGTGGGAGAATATGACAACCGGACTCATGGTCACTATTCTAACCCTAACTTACTTGCATCATCACCCGTCTTATGAGTACTAATAATAGAAACAATGTAACTCTATTAGTGAATTTAGAATCATCACTTGCAATTTATTTGCATTTCCATGATTTTATGTGATTTTTGTGAATTTTAGTTAGTTTAAGTTTTACCTTTTTGAAATTAGTGTCCCGGGAAAGTCAATTAGTCACCCTTACAATGAAATCAATTTATTATTGAAACAATTAAAATGTGTGCATACACACACTTAATTTTCGGCTTAAGACATGCATGTTCATGCACAACACTTAACAAT
The DNA here is from genome assembly GCA_024085815.1 of Flaveria linearis. Classification (NCBI taxonomy): domain Eukaryota; kingdom Viridiplantae; phylum Streptophyta; class Magnoliopsida; order Asterales; family Asteraceae; genus Flaveria; species Flaveria linearis. Next base: position 45,436,962 of record CM044004.1, on the reverse strand, counting down.
TAACTAAACCTTACCATCTAAAATACTACACTACATAACAAATTAATACTACATAATATTAATTTACATTTAAAATTTAAAATATAAACACCTCACTAGAGGCCAAAAGCAGCCGCCCCCTTCCCTCCAATCTCCTCTCTTCTACACCACCCATCTCCACCACTCACCACACACCCTCCTCTTTCCCACTCCCATTACATGCAATCTATCACCAACACTCCACCCTCATTCCTTTCTCTCTCTCTCTCTCTCGAATTTTCTCTCCAGAAAAACACACACACACCCACGGTTCCAAGCATTTTCAGCAGCATATTTCGAAGAACAAGCATAAACAACCACCGGCCATGCTTAAAACCACAAGGAAGTGAAGGTTTGTGAGGTTTTGGTAATGTTTAAACTCAAGTTATAATGATTTACACATGTGTAATGGTCAGTTATGGCATTATCACTATGTTTATAGCTTATTGATGTGTTGAACAACTAGGACATGAGTTTAGGACTGGATTTCAGAAAGTTTTGATTAATATTAAGTGTGTGATAGATGGTTGATCTCTGAAAATTAAAGACATGTTAAAATTAGACCATTTTAGTCACTTTCGGGACCCGAAAACATGGAAAACCCACTTAAAAATAAGAAAGTTAGGACTTTAACTTTTTAAAGAGAATTCTAGGCTCAAAATGGATAATAAAAGGTTCTGTAACTAATGGGTTTATTAAATGGTCAATAAGGTAAGTTAAATGGGTTTTTACTTAAAAACGGGTATTAACCGGGAGACGTTTTTGGCGAAAATCTAAGAAATATGGGTGTAGAGCAAAAATTTATAAAAACCATGTTATTTCAGTAAGATAAGTGGGAAAATAACTTATAAAGTAGAAAAATTGGTCAAACGAGCTTTTAAACGGTCAAATTCGGTTAAAAACGTGTTTTAACGGGTTAAACGCAAAAACGAGGTTTTCAACTATCAGAGGCAAAAATTTCCTAATAAAAGGAATTGGAACTTAGAAAAATGTCTTTAAAATGTTATCTACTGGTGTAAGACTCAAAAACATGAAAGTTCATAATTACCCGTTAAAACCCTTCGGTTTTACCGTTAACGGGAACGTTAAACACATAGGTATTAAACCGAACCTATAATGTGAAAATTTGTATACACTGATTTAATAATAAGTTAATTTAACTTCATGAACCTGATTTTTGGTTATAAAAGTCATCTAGTACAAGAAACCAAACTTGAGGGTTGAAACTGTCAATTTTGAAACTTGAGGGACTAAATTGTAAATTTTACCAAAATTCATAACCGGATCATATGAGATTAATAATCACTTGTGCAACATTATTTATCCTAGATCATTAATCTAATGGTGTAACATCCTAAATTACATAAGAAACCATGACTTTCCATAAAAGGAAACTTTTTAAACAAACCCTAATCGAATCAAAGCTGAAACCGACAACTAACTCTTTGGCACACTTTATATACACCTTGATTGAGTTTAGAGAAGTATCTTACCACTTAATATTGATGTTAGAGTGCTAAACTTGAGACATTCCCGGCACACGAAGTATCATATTGCTTAAATATCCGAGGTGAGTTCTAGTGAACCCTTTTTACTACTACTTTGGGATGAAACATGCTCTGTTATTTATGAACTATAATTGTGCTTTACTTGGTGATTGTATGTGGGATTAATGGTTACCTACTGATACTTATATCATGATCATTAGTTCTTTCGTGAACCGCTTGCTTTACGTGGATAGATCTATTTGGGGAATCCCCCACACACAGTGGCTCCCGCTACAGGGAGGTACCCCACTGAGATCCTGAAGGCTTGCTTGTGGCATGTGAGAGGTTTTGTTAAGAAACTATGGTGAACCATTCGGGCAGGTATGGTGCACTGGTTTGGGGCTCAGTTCTTCCTTCGGGAATAACCAGGAAAACACAAATTTAGAAGAGGCTAACCAGGACTGAGTGCAGGGTTGATTATGATACTCCCACGATATTGAAACAATGATTCTTTCCTTTTATTAAATGAGAATTTTGTTAAGTACATTTGTTTCTAAACTTTAAGCACTGGAATTCACTTACTTTTTAGTTGACACAATTTCTTTTTAAGCATGTTTCAGGTAATCCATGAAGAGACCCTAGCTGTTATTGAACACCTATATGTATCCCCGTGACCATGGCATTGGATTATTTCACTTAAGAAACAATTTGAACAATTGGAAATTTCTGTTAAAAAATACAAATTGTCTCTATGTTGGTTGTATAACTCATTTGGGGGCTAGATCTGTTTTTAGTCCCGGTATCTTTTGAAAACTTTAAATGCCATGTGATATTCTCTCCTTTGAGCTCTTGTATTGGTTTGTTTCCGTTGCCATATATTGTTGCTAGTCTGTGACGTCCCACCCTACCTGGGCCCGAGGTGTGACATATAGATTTGAGGTTGTTGTACATAGTTCTAAGTCAATAATGATTCAGAAATATGTTCAACATAGTTAAGTGGTTATTCATGCTAATGGACCATACTTATGCGCCATACGCATGAATGAACCATACTTATGGACCAGTCGCACGACTGAACCAGGTGATTGGATCAGTCGCATGATTGAGACATAAGATTGACTCAGTCGCATGACTGAACCTTTAGTCATGCGTATGAGTCAGACGCATGAGTCAGTCACATGACTGAACCATGCTAACGGTTCAGTCGTACGAATGGACACTGAAAACCTATAAATACCACATAATTTGTGGAAAAACATAACACTTCAAATACTTTCATACCCTAGCCGTCCAGAGCGTCCCAAGTCGCCGATCCAAGTTCATAGTTCCTTACTGATCGATTCCAACTCGTTCTTAACGTTTGTTTCATTGTTAGATCGATCAGGTTATTCGTTCTCACTGATTGGATCACCAATCAAATAGAATTCCATGCTATTTGATCTGGTCTAACACAGAATCCGTTAGTACTCTGTACGAAAACGGTCCTAACAAGTAGTATCAGAGCTTAGGCTCGTGATTTTGCATGGATTCAATTGGTTTTGGTGTTAAAATCAACGTTTTCAATAAAAAGATCCACTTTTTGCTTCAAAAACGTATTTTTGATGTCTTTGTGTTAAAGTTTCGACTTTTTTTCATACGGCTAATTAGGGTTCGTGAAAATTTGTATTTTTGTGTCAAAGTGTTCAAAAATTTGACTTTTTCATGAAACAACAGCCTCAGTCGCACGATTAGTTCAATCGCATGACTGAATCTCATTTGCTTAGTTCAATCGCACGACTGGACTCATTCACATAGTTCATTCACATGGTTAAGCTATTCCAGTTGGTTGACCTTAATCGTACTCTTCATTCGCACGACTGAATCCAATCGCACGATTGAAGTCATTCGCATCCTTCAATCGCACGATTGACCTAGTCGCCTTGTTCAATCGCACGTTTGAATCTGTCCTGTGTCAAGTTTGTCAAGTTTCAAGCAATGGAAGATCAGTTTCTGCGTTTATTGCCGGTAAAGACTCTCGTATCAAGAATCTTCTTCTTTTGGGGAATGAGATTGGGAATCACAACAAACCACCGAAGTTGTTGACGTTGGATGAATATCCTCAGTGGAAACAGCGGTTTGAGATTTACTTGAATGGAGCTGACCCCAATCTTTGGATGTCTAAAGAGACTGGTTATACTGTACCAGTCAGTGCTAATGGGGTGAAGTTGACTTTGGGGGGTATGAATGAAGCTCAGAAAGTTCTACATAATGCTGAAAGGAAAGCGTATGCATTATTGACTCAATCGATACCTAAAGACATATTCCATTAATTCTCTGAAAACAAGCAGTTGAAGAAGCTGTGGGAGGCGTTAGAAAAGAGATATGATGGGAATGCAACCCTAAAGGCACTGAAGGCTAAAGCTCTCAAAAAGGAGTTTGATAATTTTTCACCAATTCGAAATGAGAGCTTAGATGATATCATTGATAGGTTCTATCATCTGATGAGTGAACTGCACACTCATGGTATGACCACCTCTATGGAAGAAAAGTTTCTAGTTTTACTGATGGTCTGCCAGACAAATAGGATCCGTTTGTGTCTTATCTGAGACAAAACGACACTCTTGCCATATTAGACATAAATGACTTTATCTTGAAGTTAAGGGAGGAGGAACTGCGACTATAATACAAGTCAAAGAAAGGATTTTATGCATAGAATCCTTCACTGTACAACTCGGTTCCTACTCCAGCATCATCATGCACACTGCTACAAATAGTGTTTGTGTCTAATTCATCTGCTCCTTCCCAAAGCAGTTCCTCAGAAAGTGAAGCATCGGGTTCATCTGGAACTCAATACATAGTTCCTGATTCAAATACTACCAAAGACCAAATGGATCTTCTAGCAACAGTTATTCAGTCTTATGATGGGTTAGTTGCTGGGAAAATTGGAAACTGTCATCTAGCCGATGAAGATTATGAGCATGTAGATGAAACTGAGCTGGAAAGGATGGATATCGTGTGGGCCGTAGCCAGTGCTGTTAGATGGGCTAAGAAGTTTGTGAAGAAGACGGGACAGAACTTGGTTGCTACTAAAGACACTACATTTGGGTTTATAAAACCAAGGTCATGTGCTTCAACTGTAGAGAAAAGGGTCACTTCAAACGGGAATGCGTAAAGCCAAAGAAGATAGGTAATGGAAAACCTTTTCCTTCACTCAACCGTCAGGATAAAGAAAAGATTAGGGCATCGTCAAGCAAAGAGTCAAAATCTATGGTTGCTCAAGGCGATGAAGGACAAGACTGGTCCTTCCGTTTCGTATCTAAGGGAGAGACCAATGTTACACAGGTTGATGACTTGGGTGATGGATCTGCAAGCGAGGGAGACAACATAGCTAAGCACGCAAGTTCAGATATTAAAGAAGCTATGGATGTTGTTGATCATCTTGTGGAGGAAGAGTTGAATGCTGTAAACTCATAATCTCCAGTCATTGAAGATTCTGACTTTGCTTTTATGGCTGATTCGTCTAGTTCTGCACAGGTATACTCTAAAGACGAAATGTTTGATAAACATGCTTGTGCTGAATGTGATAAATTTAGAGAAAGCATTGACTTAAAATTTGATAGGTTATTAGAACACAATGATAATCTGGTAAATGGTTTAAAACTATGCACTGAAGCAAACCGCGTTTTAAAACAAAATGAGTGCAGTTTTAAGGAAAAGATAGATCTGCTAGGGAAACAACTAAGGGAAACCGAGGTTATTGTCCTAAATCAATCAAATGACATTAAGTTCTATCTAACTACGTTAAAGGAAACTAAAAAGGAAAAAGCAGTTTTAATAACCGAAGTTGAATCTTTAAAACAAAAACGGCATAGTGTAGCAAGTTCCTCTCACATAGTTCAGAACTTAGTGAAAGAAAGAAATGGTGGGGAAGGTCTGGGTTATAAAGTAGTACCACCACCACATGCCATCCTTTTAAATATTAAATGTAAACTAATAAATAATAACCCGGTAAAGGATCACGTGGTGATTACTCCTCTGGTCAATGATCCAGAGTCCACAGGTAAAACTGTGCATTCTGTCACTAAACAGAAGGATACTACTTCGGGATTGAAAGATAAGATGCTCAAAGAGGATTTGTGCGTTAAAGTTGAAAAGGATAGTGTTGGGTCGGGTTCACAAACATCTACGTCAGAACCTAAAACTGCTAAACCAACAAACCCTAAACGTGTAAATCATCAAAAATATGCTCAAAATGTCAAAACAATTAAATTTGTTAAAGAAGGTGAAGCATCTAAGAAGGATAAGAAACAGACCAGCTCCCGACCAGGCTCAACCCCTCATAGAAGATCTCCCCCACCTGTCGAAGGGAGATCCTGCTATAATTGTGGAAAACGAGGACATATTTCTCCAAATTGTCCTTATTATCAGACACCTAAAAAGAGTGGACCATAAGTATGAACCATTCAAACGATTGGACCATGAGTATGTGGCAAAGTGTATGATTGGATCACAAGTTTGGACCAATCGTACGACTGGCTGAAGAGGTCCAAGTCAGTCGTACGACTGGCTGAAGAGGTCTAAGTCAGTCGTACGGCTGAACCTCAGTCGCACGAATGATTGGTTCAGTCGCACGACTGAAACACAGATTAGTATTAAAAGGGCTCAGTCGGTCGTAAACCATACACTTGACTTCAAAACTCTCCATAAACCTCCGACTACCTAGATACCATTTTCAAATTTCTTCCTGTGATTCCTATTGTTTTAGCATCACTGACCGATTCTTACTCATCTACTGGTACTAAGAGACTGAAAACGTATCAAATGAGGATGATTAAGCGAACCTAATTGTTCGAATGGGTTAAAAAAAGAACCGTGACTGAAAACCCTAAAATAGAACACCTTAATGTAACTAAACGTGTATTTAAAAGACATTTAGTGTTATATCAAGTTTAGGTGCGTCTAATGAATCCAAACTTGAAGTGAAATTGACTGTTTTGACAAAGCTTCAAATTTTTGGACTCGAACAGCGTAGAATGGACATGCTGACGAACTTCAGTCACACGATTGAGCCAGTCGCACGATTCAATTGCACGATTAAATAAATCAGTGACTCAGTCACATGACTGACTCAACCACATGGCATAGCATACGACTAAGTTTAGTCGTAGGCTCAATCGTACGACTGAGCTCAATCGTACGACTGAGCTCAGTCGTATGGTTCAATCGTACGAGTGAATCAGTTAGATACATTCTGTTCAAATTAAATTGTTCTTTCTTATGAACAGATCTAACATATATGTTTCTTGTGTTGCAGCAACATGCCTGAAAGATGGACCATGAGCACTAAGCACAATATATGTGCTTACCTCGACACGAATTCTAGGAATGCCTCAGAGTTTACTGGTACCATTGAGTTTCTTAGTCAATCTAGGATCTACCGCCCCATTTCTACCACCTGCACACCTTATCGATCTATCCAGCAAGCATTCTGGGAGAATGCCGTGGTAGATCGCTCAGTGGAGCCTTACAGGATCCAAAGTTCCATCTTCGGCAAAGACATCAACATTGGGGAGGATGACTTACGGAGGGTCTTGGACTTGGGTGAGGACGGAGCCTACCCAACCAAGCTACATCCCCTGACTGTTCAGGGATGTTTTATGAGGATCAAGTACGCCGGCGACATCAATGCCGGCGTGCTAAACAAGAGTAACATGTTCCCATAGTTTAAGTATCTAGCACATGTGATCCTTAAGTGCATTGCCTCCCGGCGTGGGGGATTCGATAAAATGTCCGATCAAATCCAGAATGCATACATTGCACTGGTACTGAACCACTTGTTCAGTTTATCTCGGATGTTCTTCACGTATTTGACAGAGAACATCGAGACGAAGGGTAAGGAAGGCTTCTACATGTACCCGAGGTTTCTGCAGATGATTATTGATGACAAGATTCCTCGGTTGCCAAAGGAGAAGGATGATGCGGTGTGTTTAGAGGTGATGGATGACACCACACTGGGTCGAATGAAGGTGAACCGGGGCAAGCAGGTGAAGCCCCCGGTTCGGAGATTATTCGGCCATCTTAGCCAACATTGATTACGTGGCGCCCGCTTGAAATAAGTGGCGCCACGATGACAGTGATTCGGATATTGAGCCCATCGTTGTTCAAGATGACGATGACGATGAGGATGATGACCAAGATGATGGTTAGGGTGGTGGAGATGCTGGCGCCAGTAAAACACATGCCACCGACACGTCGACCATATCTCAACCACCTCAACAGAGTGGATCCTCAGCTCCCGGTGGATTTGACCAGGCTTCCATCCACCGGGACTTTATGGTAGATGATGAAGAGGAGTCAGATGATGAGCCTCTCACTTGGAGAGTCGGTAGCCGAGTCATGGCTACCAAGAAAGAGAAAGAGGCGGTTGGGGGACGCGAAACTGGTTCGGAGGGTTGTGATACCGATGTTACAGATCCTACTTACACACCCGACCCGCCAGTTAGCCCAGGAGGAGCCCCAATAGTCAAGGGCTCCGGGAGGAAGAGGATGGCCCAGCCTTATAGGAAGAAGAGCAAGAGGCAATGGATTGTTCTGATTACTTCTTCCACCACCACGACTACTACCACTACCACTGTTCCTCACCCTACCACCACTCCTACCACCACTACCACCACTACCACTCCCACCACCACTCATACATTCCCACCTACCTCACCCATTATACCCACATCAGTTCCACCTCAATCCACTCTCACACCTACTCCCATCTACACTACGTCCACCACTACACTATCTATACCCCAACTTGGCACTTCCACCTCATTCCCACCTCCACAGGGATCTTCTCTTCCCACAGTTGGGTTAGAGGAGCAGTTAGCTAGCCTCAACAGAATGGTGCTCAAGCTTCTAGCAACAGATGATCTGAGAGCTAACCAGATGAGTCAGTTGATGGCGGTTAACACTGCTCAGGGCAAGTAGATAGCCCAGCTGACTGAGAAGAACGTTGCTCACAAGAGAGCGTTGGTTCGATCTCACAAGGCCCTGACTACACAAAACGACCTTTTGATGGCATCTGTTAAGAGGATCGAGGAAGTGGAGAAGAAGAACAAGAAACTGATGTTGATATTGAAGGGGACTAAGGGTGAGCCCTTAAAGATCAAGGGTAATGGTGATGATGGTGGAGATGATGATGATGATGATTCTTCTGATGATGAATCGGATGATGATAATGAGGATGATAAAGCGGGTGGTAGTGGAAAGGGCAAAGACGGTGATGATGACGATGAGGATGATCAGGAAGGTGATGCATCTGCATCAGCCTCAAATCCATCTGCTCAGGATAGGCGCACGAAGCGAAATCAAGATCAAAGACCCTCTTCCTCAGCCCTTCAAGCTGAAGAGACGCCCGATCAAGGAAAAAGTAATGATTAGATGTTTATGTATTTGAAACTTTTGTTCTTGAATTATGTATTACATTAATGTAATTAATGGTTATTAATGTTTAAATGTCTTGATTAATGAATTATGTTTAATGTGTTGAATGTTTAATCATACAGATGAAGCTCAACAAACAGACGAATATGATGTACGTTGGGTTTGTTGGACTCAATATCAAAGTTGTTTAACCATTTAAACATGAAAATGCAGCGGAATCATAGCTTAATAATATGTTTTAGGAACTAAAATTTTAAAGCATATTACTTAGTAACAACAAACCCAAGAACATAGGATCATTTATATGTGTATAAGCTAGCTATCAAGAAGAATAAAACAACCATAACATACAAAAGATACAACCTTTGTAGAGCTGTCAAAAACGTGAGTTTAGATGAAGATGAAGCTGTTCTTGAACGACCAAAACACCAAGGATAGGTGTCCTCAAGCATCCATACCCTCAAGCATCAAGCAAGCACCCTTTTGCTAGGATTTTAGACACCAAAACTGACCAAAGCAAGCTGCAAATCCGAATTTTCAGCTTGTGTTTCTTCAAGAAAGTAGAGAGGAAACCTTGTTCTTGATGGTCCTTTGCATGTATGAGAGAGAGAGAGAGGATGGAGTGTGTGTGTATTCAAGAATAACTCTATCCAAGACAAAATCAAACACGCCCCTAAAAGGGGCGGCCAAACTCTCTTTTCAAAAGGGGTTTCCCCCCAAATTTTTTATAAACATTTATTTTAACTAGTTACTTGTTGAGTTATGAAATTAACATTTAATTTTATAACTCATACACACACACTTATATTATTTGATGTTATTTAACTAATCTAAATAATAGTGTTGCTTAACAACAGTAGTTATTAATGAAATGAATAGTTTTGTTAAATTATTTCCGCTGCTAAGTATTATGGAATATGTAATGTTTTATATGTATAACGCTATGATTAACCGACTATGAGGTCTCCGGGAACGGGCCTTACAAGTTGGTATCAGAGACAAAGTTTAAGAGAAATGGGTAAATATTTTCAAAAACCTAAACTTAAACTGAAAATGGGATAAATGGAGGGATGTCGGCTCGGGTAGCTACATGTCATCATGTATTTCTTTTCCTAATGTTAACCAGTATTATATGCGTGTGCTATTTGAATTATGTGCTCTTAGTAGATTTAGGTACTGATGAAGTCAGGATAGGAAATGCTTGGGGTATGACGAGTAAAGTAAGTGGCTAATCACAACTGGCCACTATAATTTGGGACTTACTATACTTAACATAAACTAAGCTACTACCTTGAATGACCATGTTAGTGTTTGAATCTTATAGTGTTTAAAGGATGGCTGGAGGTGGATCGTCTAAGGCTTATAGAGGTGGAGCACATGGTGGACGTGGTGGTGAACCGCGTGTCACAAGGAATAGGGCTAGGACTGTTGAAACAACACCTAAGGAGCCTGAGATACATCAGCATGAGGGCGGTGATGAGAGCGCCAATCTGAGGGCCACAACGAAGGAGGCAGTGGTTTAAGAAGTTTATCAAGTCATGCAGACGATCCTACCGTCTGTAGTGACTGAGGTCATCCAGGTGATGAGAGAAGATGAAAGGAAGGAGGAAGAGAGAAGGACTACAGCTGGAAGGAGGGAGAATGTGAGGGATCAGAACGAGGAGGAGGAGGAGGAACTGAATGCTGAGAAGGTAGCCTCCAGCGATGAGGAGGAGTTGGTAGTGCAGGATACCACAAGGGGATGCAGCTACGGGGCATTCCAATGGTGTAAACCATCGACTTTCAATGGCAATGGTAACGCTGCCGCCGCTCATCACTGGGTAAGAGAGATGGAGGCGATGTTGAAGATTAGTGAGTATAGGGAGGATCAGCAAGTGAAGTTTGTCACTCACTCGTTCATTGACTCAGCTCTTTGTTAGTGGGACAATATTGTCCAAGCTGAGGGTGTCAGGGCCATCGGGAGGATGAGACGGAAAGACTTGAAGAAGATGGTGATTGAGGAATTTTGTCCTCATTAGGAATTGGACAAAATAGAGAAAGAGTTCCAACAGCTTGAGGCGGGAACCATGACCCACCAACAATACACCACTAAGTTCAATGAAATAGCGAGGCTGGTGCCGGATCAGGTGATGCCGGTGTCTAAGAAGATTAAGAACTATGTGCAGGGATTGCCGGCTGATATTCACAGGCATCTAATTGCTGCCCGACCGAGCAGTTTCAGATCGGCAGTGGATCTGGCTGGGAGGTTATACAATGAGAGAGAGATAGCGGTGGTTGAGGTGAAGAAGACAGGTGTTGGTGATAGGAGCTAGAGTGGGAAACGGTTTGGACATGGTGGTTTCACTCCAAATAATAAAAGGATGAAGGTGGATGACCGTAGGGTGGGGTTATCAAGTTCGGGTATAAAGAATTGCGATAGATGTGGGAGGGAGCACACCGGTGAATGCAAGTGGGGAGTGAATGTGTGCTTCAAGTGTAGGAAGCCAGGTCATGTGGCGAAGATGTGCGGGGTTATACGGTGTTATAACTGTGGTGAGTAGGGCCATGTGTGTAGGGATTGTAAGAAGCCACAGGCCGAGGGATCTGGGATGAAGAAGAAGCCAGAAGAAGGAGGATAGAGGGCAAGTTCTAGAAAGAAAAGAAAAGGAGCACAAGTGGAGGGGGCCAAAGTGTAAATAAGTACAAAAGTCAAATATTATAATAATATTTTAGTATGGCCGCCCATGTATATATCCATCTCATCTGCTTTTGTCGATTGAAAAAGAAGAAGAAGAAAGAATAGCAGCTTCTCTCGGTTTTTCAAGAAGGAAAGACTTAATTTTCAAGAATTGTACGTGTTTTTGTATGTTCTTGGTTTGGTTATGTGGGGTTTTCAACTTTAGAACCGATTTATAAGTGTTATACGTGTTTTGGTGTTTGTTTTGGTTTGTTCTAGGTGTTTGAACTAGTGTACAAGCAAGTTTGGTGGAGTTTTGCTTGTTTGCTGCAATAAGTGAGTTCTAGACCCTGATTTTTACTTGTTTTATAACTTCTTTGGGGTTGAAAATGTATGCAAAAAGGTTTTACAACTGTTTTATATTAATCCGTTTGTATTTATGAATGTATGTTGATGTTTTATGGTTGTTTATGCTTTGTTGGTGCATAGAATGGCAGTAACAAGCTTAGAACAAGTTAGTATGATGTTTAGGACTTAAAACAATTGAGAAGCATGTATAACAGGTGTCCATGCACCTAAATAAGGCCCATGCGCCTGAATTTTACCTTAGAAAGGTTTAAGTGAAGCCCATGCGCCCAAACAGTACATCATGCGCCCAAACAGTACATCATGCGCCCAAAATAATGCCTTAGAATGATTTAAGTATAGGTCATGTGCCTGAACAGTAGTTCATACGCCCAGACAATTTGCCTAGACGACTAAGTGTTGGGGTTAGGCGCCTCAATACTGCCCATGCGCCTAACATTTTTCTCAGGCGCCTAAGTGTAAGTCCATGCGCCTGAATAGTTCATGCGCCCAAAAGTTAGGATGAAAACTCCTAAGTGTGAGATCATGCGCCTGTATAGTGATGATGTGCCTAAGCAGGGCTTATGCGCCTACATAGTTCCCATGCGCCTGGAACACTTAGATTATGTTCTGAAATTTTGGGAAGTCTGAGATTTTAGGGTTTTGACCCTAGTTTGACTTGGATTTTATATTTGCTTATTTTATGCATGGTTATGATTTGTTCTTACGTTCCATATTATATATATTGATGTGTGACTTTACGTGGTGTGTTTATGATCATAAACGTAAAGTATTGTCATTAAAGAAAGTGAAAGATTAATGATAATGAAAGTGGAACATGAAGAATGAATGAATGAAAAGGATTGCAAGGAGAATGAAAGGAGGTTCACAACTCAATGAGAGTTGCTAGCTCAACTGTGTGTAATATAGCGTGCGATTTTGGCTAACCCATGAGGGTTCACACACAGGGGATCAGTCTTGGTGACTGATCCATAGTACAAAATGGGATCCTTGTCACTTTACCCCGGGAATGAGTTGGCTTTGTGCCATGAATGAGGTGGCTTTGTTCCAGGAATGAGGTGGCTGTGTGCCTGACAATGGGGGTAAAGTTAGGACAGGATCTAGAAACAGTGAAAGATAATGATAAAGTACGAAACGAACGAATACGTACGATAAAGAATGATGAATAAGGTTATACCTTGATGTATGTACGATGAATGCTCACGTACGAAATTAAAGAAATTATTTTATTGAAAAAGAGTATTTTAACATATATAATTATACAAGATATTTTAATGCTTTAAAACTAAAACTCACTCAGCAACGCTGACTTTTATGAATTCTCAGTTGCCGGGTAATTTTTGCTGAGGATGGCACGAGGTTGAAGCTACTTGACAGGACAAGACTGACATCCATTCATGCTTAAAGATACTGTTGTTTTGTAATGCAGTTAAACAATCTTTTTGTAATTCATGAAACAATGATGTATTGCTTAACAACAGCAGTTATTAATGAAATGAATGATTTTGTTAACTTAGTTCCGCTGCTAAGTATTATGGAATATGTAATGTTTTATATGTATAACGATATGCTTGAACGACTGTGAGGTCTATGAGAACGAGGCCTTACAAACACATATTTGACTCAAACTCCATAATCATTTTCATCATAATCATGTCTATCAATGAACACATATCTCATGTATTTAAACATGCTTCAACTCCACAAAAATCGTACCACTTATGATAATTAAAACATATAACACGTAATTAAACATGTATATGAGTAAGTTATGGGTTAGTGTACTTACCTCCTTGTATTAGTGACTCGAGACCACCAATTACTAGTCGCACACGCTAATAACCGCTACTTCTAATGTCCGGAATCACTACAATTAAACTTAGCCACCTTTCTTGCTAATTTGATGAGCTTCGTAACTTATATATGTATGCATTTATAGTTCATTAATGTCACCATAACACATGTCAACGAATTCAATTTTTTTGTTAGCATGACTCATCAAAATATATGTAGATATGGCACTTTGAGAATCATGCCTATCCATTACACTTTAATTTGTATATCTAACATATTTATTATATATATACACATAATATATTGTAAGTTCACGTATACAACAATAATTATTTTGTTTAAATTTTTTTGAAACACACCTGCACCATGTTTTATTATTTTATTATTATTATTATTATTATTATTATAATTATTATTATTATTATAATTATTATTATTATTATTATTATTATTATTATTATTATTATTATTATTATTATTATTATTATTATTATTATTATTATTTGACAATAACAATACTAGTATAAACGTCCCATAATTCAATAGTAATTTAACCCGAAACTTACTTATTTTATAATATTCAAAATACGTTTCAAATATTATACTTTTATCCATAACCCATCATGTTACAAAATTTTCAAAACTTTGGCTCCTTTTGAATCGGAGAAAGGGTGAAAGCTAATAATCACTTTTTTCCATAACTTACTTGCAAAATGGTTGCGAAAGATGAGGGAATCTACTTGAGTCCCCCTAAAAACAGGGTATTATTCCTATTTTCCCTCGAAGCACGCCTGCCTAGTGTGCTTCTTTCACGACATGCTCTGGTCCCGGGTATCTCGTAAGAGGTAAGGTTTTCCGTCTTTACTCTGTGTCTCGTCTTTCCTAGTGGCTAGCTTGTAGTTACCTTGCCATTAAAAGCTGCCTTCCACCCCCTGGCTTCTCATGTGTGCCCCTCCACCGTCTTTCACTTCCAGGAATATAGAATCCCACCTTCTACTCTATCGGCTACTCTAATTTTGAGTTGGTCATAGGTTAACAGTTTTCGGGGAGTGCTAAGGTTAAGTTTAGATTTGACTGTTTGCAACATTAGAGCAGATTACCCAAAACATTTCACAGTAGTTGTGAACTTTTTAAGATTAGGTTTAGGATCGGACGGAAGGAAGACTTTTTCACTCTAAAGGCTTGGTCCGGTCTGAAGAATCTTCAAAGTGGAGATCTACTAAAACATAAAGAATGATAAATATGTGGTTGCATAATCATTTTTATTTGTTATTTTTAAACGATAGGTATAGGTTTTTTTTATCTTTTTATTTTTCCACTTACAATTGTGCTATATTAAACAAGTATATATACTCACAAACATTACTTACTTTTTACTTTTCTAAAGTCAATTGGTTTAATTATCATTTTGATCATGGAACGTATACACCGACAGTTTGGTTGGCTATTTCTTGATTGTTTTATTTGCAGTGGTTGGCTTTCACGGGTGGTGGTTGAATAGTCAAACCATCATCAGAGGTCGAACAGATTGGAGATTGGGTGTGGTGAAATCTTTCTCAATATAGACCAATGTTTCTAGAAACATTTTTGGTTACAAGATGTCTAAGCAATAATATTACAACCCCGCCAATGTGAAAACACAACGGAGTGATCAAAACTGAATTGAAAACAAGAGTACAAGAGATAAAAAAAAAATATACTATGACATTATCATTTATCAATCAAACATGTTTAAAATAACTTTTTCCAAAATTAATAACAATCATGATAGTTTCTAAATATGTTCACCTAGCTCTTTACCTTGTCCCTAGCGTGCGCATGTAACCTAGTTTTCATTAGTTCAAAAACAAGCTGACATATGTTAACTATAAGTAAGTTGGTGAGTTTGTAGGTTTTTTCACATATAAGTATAACTGTATAAGTAATAGAGTAGTACAAATTATGAACTTGCTAAATATACAAGTTCTTAAACCCAAATACATGAGTCCACGACCAACCGTTGGAATCGAATTACCATGACTACTTGTCATGAGGAGATCATATAGTCATAGTGTTACTAACATGCATTTTCTAACATCAAACTCCCTAGCTGGGAATCTTGAAGTTGATTGGCATGCATCAACTCAAGTATTTGATAAACTTGTTAAACCTATAGATCTATTTACTTACTCCCGTCGACTTTTCTAAAGTTAATGGTTGTATAGGTGTTGTAAAAAGAGAAGACTATGTTATAAAAGTGATATAGTGATATATCAACATGTAGCAGCCTTTTAATGTACACAAGTATAAAAACCATTAGTGATTCATACGAAAAAATAGTAGTAATGGTATTGTTGTATGAGTATAAAACATTTTTAAGGTTTACATCTAAAGGTTGATGTAACCAAAGCAACCAAAGAGCTCCTAGCATGCATGCATGAAGTTTAGAATGGGGTTACTTTGGAAGTTTTACACAACTCAATGGAAATAAGCTAAGTGTAAAATCTTCCGAAACCAATTGGCTAAATCTTTCGAGGCCAAAGATGATGTCTTCTAAAGCTTTGAAGACAAAGTATTCCGAAGCCAAAGACTGAAGACTGATTTCTTCCGAAGACAGAGAAGACATGCTTTCTCTGATCACCTTTTGACAAAAGGCTAAACAACTTTCCGCTGCCACTCTAAATACTCACCAACTTAGATAAGTTGGTAAAAAGATCCATATTTTTGTCAACTGTAGATTATGGTAATTGTCTGTAACTTTCTACTTTTGTACCTTTTATCAGTTTTGTAATATGTTAGGTTGTGAGCTATGGCATGTCATAGTCACAAGTCAAAAGGCAATGTGCCTTTTGACTATGCATTGATCTTGTTGTCTAGATTAGTGTTTCTAGCTGCCTTTTAAAGTATAGCTGACTGTAGGATGTAGTATAAGTATCTTAGGTTCTTGTATTTATCTTTATACTTTGTAACACTTGTAACAGAACTTGAGAGCAATATAAAACTTTCTTGAAAACCATACTTATCTTGTTCTTGTTCTTTATTCTGTCTCATACTTACTTGTGTTCTTAGTATCATCTACTTAGACTCGGTCCCCTATTTGATTTGTTAAGTGGTCTAACTCTCTTCTCATTATGAAACTGATTGTATTGACCACCCCCACACGGTCCTGCAATTAGTATCAGATGAAACAATCATGTGTGTCTGCATCAACTGCTGAAGCTGAATACATTGTTACTGCTAGTTGTTGTGCTCAAGTGCTTTGGATTCAGAATATGATGTTGTTGGACTATGGATTCAACTTCAAAGAGACTCCAATCCACGTAGACAACAACGGTGCTATCTCTATCACAAAGAATCTTGTCTCTTCACTTAAGGACAAAATACTTCAATATCAGATATCATTTGATTAGAGATAATTTTGAAAAAGGATTGATAAAACTAGTCAAAGTTAACACAAATGAACAATATTCCGATCTGTTCATAAAGGCTTTTGATGAATAGAGATTTAAATATCTTCTATTAACTATTACGATGATTAACTTTGAGTATATTTTCTTAAACTTAACTCAAGACTATTTCTAAAACATGTGTGTCCTAAGTTGTCTATATTATCACGTACATTAGCCTATTTTACTTTGGAAGAAAACTTTTTTAATGATATTTCTTAGAATTTTGGAAATTTTAGACATATTTTCTCTCAAAAGACACTAAGCTGTCTTCGGAAGAACATCATGTCTTTAAAACTAATAACTACTTATAAGACATTTACCTTTAGAAGAAATTATGATATATTTTCTGAAGCTTAAATATTTTTTTAAGTACTTATATGTTTTGAAGAACAATTTTCTTTTGAAAGCAATTCGGTGTCATAAGTTTTGTTCCTCTGTGACCAAAACTTCTTAGTTTTAATCTCTTTCGAAACCAAATATGTCTTTAAACTAAAAAAATACTCTAAGTATTTTTTTCTTCCGAAGCGAAATTTCCATAAGGGTCAAGAATACTTCCGATGTCAAAATTGGCTTCGAAAGCTTTTATAAAACTTCCGAACACAAAGTACCTTTGGAAGATTTTCGATTTCCAAGAAAACTGCCTTTTTGGGCGCTTTTTCAGAGGTGGGACCGACATCCGGATTTTAAAGTTTATCATTTTGCATTAACTTTATCTCAAATCCATTTCATATATATACACACTCAACGGTTCCCCCTCTTTCATTTTCTTCTACATCTGCAAATCTCTCTAACCTAAATTCATCCCGAAACCGCCTCTCTTTTAACTTTTTTTCACCCTAAAGTTACGCACAAACGACCACCCCTTATCGTAGAAACCTACAAGATATTTCCATGCATTTACACAGGCAACATAATCAGGTTGCTCTGTTGAACTCTGAGAAAGATCCTGGTTTCTCAGAGGTCAGTCGGTTCTTGACTCTATCCAACTACTTCATCTCCCTTACCATAGACCTCCACTATATAAAGTTCAAATATTAGAGCTTTGGAGGACCTACCAAGGGGTCACTATGGATGGGGAGAAGGAACAATCTGCCACAGTGTAAGGGAGGACAATTTTCATCACTCCAGCCTCTATTAACACTCATCTCAGGCTGGATAATGCAGAAGGTGACTTGTCCTTTCCAAAGTCTATTGTTAAATAGTCCTTCATACAGATGAGCTATGAAGATGATTACTCTGTAAGAACCTTCAGAAAAAGGAAGGTCTCCTCCCAGTGGAAGTACCTCCTCCATGTAGTCATCCATTATTTATCAAACATACATGGAAGTTGGGATCAAATTCCATAAGACCTTTTCTATATAGTCCATGGGATGGTTCAGGGTGTCAAGTTCAGGTATTCTCAGTCTGTATATATAATTTTTCTTGCTAACTTGGACTCCCTAAAATATTACATGTTCTCTAGATATGTTCAGCATATTCTTAACTATGAACTGGGCACATAGTTAAGGGGAACATGTATTGTTCTAAAAACTGGATAGATGAAGCCCAACATCATTAAAACAATAAGAAAGCGTATTGTGGGCTTCTTAGGGGTAGAAACAGCCCTAGTCCAAAAAATTTTAGAGCTCACTAATGTTAGAAATAGTGGTCATCGGAGACCAAATTTACCAAATCGTTGATGTGTCTGTTGAAGTTTTCTTCTCCGAACAGTGGCTAGTTAGTGATTAAGGCAAATGCTTCGGCCATACTTTGGTTTATTCTTTCGTATCAACAAGAGTTGCAGGTTTTAGGGTTCAATAGCACTGGGTTCAATAGCACTGGCCTACCTAACGGAACAAATAACCGAGGCGGCGAAGTAGGGTTTTTTTCGGGTGTTAGTTGGATTCAACGGTTGAGCTGCTGTGTAGCGGATTAACAAACTTAGGGTTTCGATTTGTTTTGCCTATTCCACCATCGCAGGATCACTGGTGACCACCACATCTTCCACAGCGACCACCACCGTCGTCCTTGGCTAACCGCCTCTCCACTTCTATCAAAATTTAAATTGCCGATTGGGAAGATTCTGGAGACCCCTAACTTGGGTGCTCTTCTGTTGAGATCATTCCATCTCTACATCTCTGCATCTTTTTATTCTATTATGTTTCTTTTATTATCTAGGTTTAGTGTTGTTTGGTTCTTCTTATTCTATTTAGTTTCTTCTTCATTATTTAGGTTACTGATCTTTGGCTGGGTTAGGAGTACCAGCGTGAATTAAAATAGGGAGAGTCATCCCCTTTTATCTGTGCTAGGTTTAATTTGATTATTCTTGTTTGTTTGAGTATCACTTGTTGTTGTGGATCCTGATTTGATTTTGTTAGGGTGGGACGGGGAGCTAAAATAGATAGGAGAAGTTATTATGTAACTCCGAGACCTTGTTCAGTGACGAGAAGTGAAACTAGAGGGAAAAAGAGTTATAGATTAAGATTAGGATCCTGGAATATGGGAACTTTAAGTAGTAAGCTCTTAAAGCTTGTAGATGTGCTAAAGAGACGTAGGGTACATATAGTATGCCTTCAAGAGACTACATGGCCAGGTTGGAGAGCATTGGAGTGTAATGGATACAAACTATGGTACTCAGGATCTGATGGAACAAAAAATAGGGTGGGCTTCCTAGTTAGTAAAGAACTGGGGAATGTAGTAGTGGTGAGAAGGTATGATGACAAGCTCATGTTGTTAAGAATAATAATAGGTGAAGAAGTGGTGACAGTAGTTGGCGCATATGCACCACAGAATGGATTAGGATAACTGGAAAGAAAATTTTTTCAAGGAGAGTTTAGATCAACTTATGAGGGACATACCTCGGGAAGAAATGTCACACCCCAACCTTAACGGCAGAAACGTCGAGATGTGAGTGTTAACATTGTTCATAGCCAGATAACGCTACCATTAAATATAAATATGATTATCATATGTTTTAAATAAACAATACATCCAAACGTCATAATGCAACAAAGCAAACAAATGTTCAACATCAAAGATTCAAGATAATTTATTATTTCCTAGGTCCAAATACTAGGGGTAAGCATGCTTCAAAGATATCATCAACCTTGTGCATTTCCTGAAACATGTTAAAATTAAAAGGTCAACTACAAAAGTTGGTGAGTTTCCATGGGTTAAGTATACATAAATATAGCAAAAGATTTACAAGTAGCAATTCATGTCAATGGTTATACATTATGCAAGTTTATAGAACACATGTAACTACAATCAAACTTTGAAAGATTACAAGATTAAACGATTAGCTAAATGTACTTGGTCCCCATAGTACTTAAGAATACGACACTAAGGCCACCAAATAGGCTTGTTAGACCCATAGATCTATGACGTCGCCAGGATAGTTAATGATTGTCAACATATAATGTATCTCATATAACACTCACAATAATACAAATAACCATGATGAAAATAAGTATGAACTGCATGCGCGTTACAAGTATAAAAATTTATAAGTGTAAGTTTATAAGGTTAACATGTTTCACCCCAAAAAGGTGTGAAATAAAGTAAAAGGGGCATGAATAACTCACATGACGTATATATGCATAAGATGATAATAAGAATTAAACGACGTTCCAATGAAATTCTTTACAAGGTACCATATATATTACAAGATTTAAGTTTAATAATAAGATTAATGATTTAATGTGAACTAGGGTTTCGATAAGAATTTGGGGGGTTTTTTATAAATAAATAAATAAGATTAGTTAGTGAATCATATATATATATATTCTATTCTAATAAAAGAAAAATACTATTTATGCAATTTTAAAGGAATTAAATCCTTTACAATAATTTGTGAAATTTAATTATAAAATGTATATAAATTCTATAGTTATCATGATTAATCCATAATTAAAGATAACATAGTGACCAAAAACAATTTGATAATTTTAACTTTTAATTAAAGTCTATTTTTATAAAAATGAACTAAATATAACCTTTGTTTTATAAAAATATTAAAGAAATAAATTTACCGATATTGATTATATGACTTTAAAAATAATTAAAGTTTACAAAATTGCTTTTCAGAGATTGATTATATGACTTTTAAAAATAATTAAAGTTTACATAATTTGCTTTTAATAAATTTTTAGAAATTTTATATATTTTTTTAAAGGCTGGAAAAGCCAAAAAATGGTTTAAGGGTGCCCGGGTTCGAACCCAGGACCTCAAGTTTAGTATGTAAGTGTGTAAGCAGTAAACCAGGGTCGTGGCCATGGTATAGGATGGGTTTTAAATTTTAAGAACACAGTTTCAAAGAATCCCCAATTTTCAAGAACCCTAGTTTTGATCAAATTGAGGTTTAATTCGATTCGGTTACAACAACAATCATGGGGCTTTTGTTCCTCATGTTTAAACCAGTACAATGCATATTTTAATTACCCGAATGATGATGGATTGGAGATGAATAGGTTATGAACAAGCCGCGACCAACATAGAGCTTGATTGATGTTCAAATGATGATTGTAATCCAATTAACTTTGTATGGAGCTTCAGAGGATGTTCACGACCCTAAGCCCTCTATCAATTTCAGTTTAATTTGCTCGGAAGATGGATTTCGATTGAATTGCAGGTTGCGGTAATGGTGATACTCGATCGAGGGGTGTTCATGGATTTCAGATAGAATTATGTTGTGTAGATGTTTAGGATTGATTAAACCACGGTTTAGCTTCCAATTAATTTGATTATTATTGACCTTTAATGCGCAAACGGTTCAATGATTCAAGTTCACCAGTTACTCGAGTTGAATGCACTCATAACCGACGTTTAAACCCATTTAAAGTACTTAACTGAGTTTGAATCGAGTTCACGAATCGATTTGGAGCGGTTTAGGATCGAGATCAAAGGGTTTCGGTGGGTTTTGGGACTCGCCGGAGTATGGTCGGAAATACGTGCAACGGGGTGGGAGGCGTTGGTTTGGGTTTAAACCATTTTACGCAATTGGTCCCTGTTGTTTTAAATGTTATTATTTTATGTAATAAACTTTTATTTAAAGTTTCCAAATTGACATAAACACCCCCCTGAACTTAATTAAACTTTAAGTTTTAAATATTTTTCTAACTTATTAATTATTTAACTTTTATAAGTTATTATTTATTATTATTATTATTATTATTATTTTATTTTGTTTTTATTATCATCATTTAAGTTAAGGTTTATAATATTAAGCAAAAGTTGTAATTACTAGTATTATTATTATTATAATAATTATTATTATTACTGTTATATTTAATAAATTAATTTATCAACTTTTAAATTAACAAAAGAAACAAGCATAAACAACCCACATAGTTTTATTAATGACAGAAAGATCCTTACAAGTACATAACAAAGTTAACTTTTATTTAACGAAAATATGAAAGGTTACAGTCTTCCCAACTTTTAAGAATTTCATCCTAAAATTAAGAATGAAACTTCAATGAACAAGTGCGGGTTTCTCTTCTTCATATGTTTCGCACGCTCCCAAGTAAACTCAGCTCCACGCTTATTCTCCCAGTGAACTTTGACGATTGGGGTAGTCGTGGTTCTAGTCTTCTTCATAATGCGATCCATGACTTCAACGGGTTTCTCGACAAAATGTAATGACTCGTCGATCTAGATGTCGTCCAAGGAGACATGTAGACTTTCGTCAGCCGAACACTTCCTCAAATTTGAATTTGAGACAAGGAAAACAGGATGAACTCCACTAAGGTCGGAAGGCAGTTCTAGTTTGTAAACCACTTTCCCGATCCTTTTCAGAATCTTAAAAGGTCCTACAAATCTTGGAGCTAGTTTACCCTTCTTCCCAAAGCGCATAACGCCCTTCCATGGTAAGACATTATGAAGAACCATATCCCCAACTTGGAATTCCAATGGCTTACGTCGCTTATCGCATAGCTCTTTTGTCGACTTCTCGCCACTTCAAGGTTCTTGTGAATTATGCAGACTTTATCGGTTGTTTCTTATATAAGTTCAGGACAGTGATGAAGTTTTCACTAATTTCGGTCCAGCAGATCAGAAAACGACATTTACGACCATAAAGCGCTTCGAAAGGTGCCATCTTGATACTCGAGTGATAACTATTATTATACGAAAATTCCGTGAGCGGTAAATGCGTATCCCAGTCACCACCAAATTCGAGGACACAAAGACGTAGCAAATCCTCCAAGGTTTGGATGGTTCACTCGGTTTGACCATCCGTTTGTGGATGGTAAGTCGTGCTTAGATCCAGTTGAGTACCCGAGAGTTCTTGATTAGACGACCAAAAATAAGAAGTGAAGCGAGCGTCTCGGTCAGATATGATGTGTGTTGGTCCATTTGATCGATTTTCAGTATAAATGATGGTTTGAATCATTCAATATCAGAATTAATAACAAACACAAAGATGGAGATGACTAAGAACAAGTAAAATGTATTCAAATATAAGCAAGTAATGATCCAATACAATCAAAAGAAGAAATCTCAATATATTTCAGTGAATTACAACTTACAAATGCCTCTTGCAACATAAATACACGATTAGGGTTTCTGCAAGGATGCCCCACAATGAGTAAGATCAAATCTATATATAACAGTCCTAGTTTCACAGACAATTTCACTGTGAGTGAAACTGTGCTGCCAAAACTATAGTTTCGCCCAGCAGAAACAACAGTTTCGCCGGGTGAACTAAACAGCTGACTTATGAGCGAAACTACAGTTTCACTCATAGTTTCACTGGACTGCGAAATGACATAAACTAATCAACATACAAAAGTAAACTAACATTAAACCTATTACAAAGTAATATAAACATAATCTAATTTAAGGTGGGTCCAACCTATACTTGATCTTCAATACTCCCCCTATCTTGGATCTCACCGCCTTTACTTGTCTTGATTTGTCTACTCGGCTCCTGTCTCTCCCGCTGCATCTGATGTATCTTTATCTGCTCCTGCAGCATCACCCTTGGGAGCTTGAGCAACTAATTCACTCTGATCAACTCCTGCTTCATTAGCTCCCTCAGGACGAGCACTGGCTTGCTCAAATTGTCTTGATAAGTCCTGGATATCCATATTCAAATCATCTTGAGCTCTCACCTTCTCAGCTAGCTCCTTCACTTCAGCTCTCACACCTCACACCTTGTTAGCAATGACCATAGACAGACTAGCCTTTATTGTTGTCTACTCCCCTGCCCCTACTTTAATATGGTTCTCACAAAGTACCAGCAGGTCCTCAGCACGATTCTTCCTTTACCCGTCTCCCGCTCTTTGTCTTTCTTGGACCTTCTCCTTTCAGCCTTCATGAAGCCAAACGAATCAAAATTATTATTTAGCCCATTCTTGATCTCCTTCTCCAACAGTTTGGCTTTCTTACTAAGATCAACATTCAGTAACGGCAGCACTGCCAACCTTCTCAAATCCCACTAAGGCAAGGTCTTGAAAGCCTTCCTCTTATGCAAGTATGTAATTCCTCCCCCTCTCCTCTTTATCATATACATTTTGAGGTCGGGTCATACTTCCAGCTAACAATTCTATTATCAGCCTCCTTTTTGCTCAACCCTTCCATGCTTTGGAATAGGGGATTCAGCTCCTCAGGCTCTTTCTCTCTCATAAACCAATCCTCCTTTTCCATCTTAATCATATCATTTTCATCCTCTCCCTTCTTGAACACATAAGTCGGTGGTCTTTTATCTAGCTGCATAATATTCAGG
This sequence comes from Flaveria linearis, assembly GCA_024085815.1. Classification (NCBI taxonomy): domain Eukaryota; kingdom Viridiplantae; phylum Streptophyta; class Magnoliopsida; order Asterales; family Asteraceae; genus Flaveria; species Flaveria linearis. The sequence continues at coordinate 45,412,095 of CM044004.1, read as the reverse complement.
CTCAGAAATATAATCTACCAACTACTCGTCACCCTCTTCCTCATCAATCACTCCTTTCTCAGCAGCCTTCTCAGCACCTACAGTCTACTCTGGGAACATTTCTTCTCCTCCCAGATCATCCATGTTCATCCATATATCCACAATTCCAGCTTCAAACACCTCTTCCACATTCTCCACATTTTACAGACTCATTCCTTATTCTAGAACCTCCTGCTTCCTCAGCTGCTGCACCAGATGTGCCCTCTCCTCCCCGGGTAGATGTACCCATGTGTAAAAATGGGTACTTGGAAGTATCAATCAAATCATCTAACAAATGTTGAGTTAGCTGATTGGGCAGGCCGGCTGCAGCTTTCAGTTCATTTACTTCCTCAAGCAATCTTTTGATCAGTTTGTTCTGATCTATCAATATCTTGGTCATACCATCAATCACTTCATCCTTCTGCCTTTCCCTTAACTCTTGATTGGTAAGTTTTGTCTTAATCATGCTCAACTATTTGGCCAGAGAGGTGTTGAGGTTTCTTATCACATCCTCATCTAATCCGGCTCTTCCTTCCGTCCTCGAGGGCTCAGTAAACGTTTGGTGTCGGTGTTTAGTACTCCTCTCTATTTCTCCCTCATCAGCTTTCTTCTTAGCCCTTGTTTCTTTCTCAGATCTAGCCTCAGATGCCATCTCATGAACATCATCCTCAAACACATAATCCTTCTCCTTTCATATATCTTCCTTTTCTTGATATCTTCAGGCTGTTTGAGCCTTGTTTCTTCTGCTCTTTTATCCTCAGACTCAATTACCCTCCTGATATAACCCTAACGATCCTGAGGATATATATTTTCCCAGAGATGAGTGATTTTCCCGCTGAAATCATGCCTAATAGCACAGCAGTCTACAAAAATGTGGGTGTTCATCTGTACTAATCTCTTGATCTCTCCATGTCTAGGAATATTGGGAATGAGATCATCTATAATCATATGAAGGAATCGAGGGTACAACAGCCACTTGTCGTTCTTCAGCGCCATCACATTCTCCGCCATGCAATCAAATATCAGTCTTGCAATATTGGCCTTCTACCCTCTGCAGCAAATCACCATGGCTTTTGCCCAGTCCAAGTTTAGCCCATCTGATCCACCTTTAAGGTGATATAAGCACATGATAAACACGTGCGTTATATATCTCCACTCCTTGAAGAGAAAGGAGTTTTTGATTTCCTTTCTCGTGCCAAAAGGAGGTCCCTCATATCCCATTAACCTATAGGCATCAAATACTTCCTGATCTGATAGTATGACCTCCTCTCCAGTATCCTTATCGAGTCTCAGCACCCTCGATATAACCTCAGCAGTGTTGACCAGGTCATTCTCCAGCACCCTAGCCACAATCCTTTGTGAATTGGCTCTCGTGTCATACTCAGCTGTCCGCCAGAAATCTCTGATGTGTAAGTCATATATAGTAGGGGAATGTGAGATCACATAGGTGATTAGAGATCTCTGTAACCATCAAATGCAGTCTCTAAATCCAGCAACTTTAGGATGACTGTCATCCAAGATAGCAGTAATGTTGTTCCTCTAATCAAACTTTAGATTCACCATTTAATCTGAAAACCAGATGAAACGTATTAGAATGGTATATTAAATAATAATATTAAAGAAAAATAACTAAAAGATTAAAATTAAACAAAAAACAAATTAATTTCGCTGGCCGAAATTATAGTTTTGCTGGACAAGTTTTAGTTTCGGCAAGCGAAAATATAATTTCGGCAACAATTATTAATTAGTTTTAACAGGACAGTGCAATAGATTTGACAGGCCAAAACTATAGATTCGGCACAGCGAAACTGAAGTTTGATAAGTGAAACCAAAATTGCAAACAGAAGACTCTAATCACTGGAAGGAAGCTAGGCAGGAGCCATTCAACTGTTACGTTCGCTCGGACAGCATGACTGCACAGTTTCGCTGAAAACCATTGAACTTTCGTTCAATTTCGCTGGACTATCAGTACTTTCGCAGTAAGAACTGCGAGGGTACCGAAGAGTCTCAATCGAATGGACTCACAATGTTGTCATTAAACCTAGAAAAGACTAAGGTCCTAAGTTCAAAACTCACTTGCGAATGAAAATCAAAGGTCAATCGAGAATCAAAATCACATAAGCTTATATTCGCATGAAATGCAATCAATAAAACCCTAAATGTCTAGACCCTCGAATGTGCGAAAATGAGAAGTTAATTTCACAAATTGAGTTATATAGGACTTAGTTTCGCAGGCAGCGAATAGTTTCGCTCTTGTTAGCTCTGATTGAAACTGACCTTGCAACGTGCGAAAGAGCCAGCGAAGCTATAATTTCATCCTGCAAAACTACCAGCGAAAGTATAGTTTCGCTGGATACTTAAAAAATTGAAATTTTTATTTTCCTTTTTAAAATAAAATACAGGAACAATTATTTAGAAAAGAATTAAAATAAAGTAAGCAAAAATAAAAGAAGTCAAAAGAAATTTTCCCACAAGACCTCACCACACTTCACGATTTTTTTAAACAAAATCAAAAAGTGGAAAAAGGATATGAATGAGAAGCTAAAAGGATCTTCTGGAGAATCAAAGTTTGTTGGGATTATTGATATACTTATCCCTTTAAGTTCATGCATTCTTCATTTTGACAAGTGCACTGCAGCTACTGTTATCATGTTTGGTTCTTTTAAAGAAAACATTGAATGACCCAGTACCCACAAACATTTGGCAAAGAAACTTATCATGTCCTCATGATATATTGAAAAAATGACATGCTCCACCTGATTATTCCTCTAAGAAGCAACGAAGGTCCTTTTTCATACGAAGGAAAACCCTTATAAACATCAAATGATGAGAGCTCCAGGTCTATACTTATGTATAACAGAGGAGTTGATCAATTGAGTCTTACAGATGAGAGTTCAGGTCTATACTTACGTATAACAGAGAAGATCATCAATTTGTGCTGATGAGAGCTCCAGGTCAGTACTATCGTACAGCAGAGGAAATCATCACTCCAGGTCAATGTTCACACAGAGCAGAGGAGATGATAAAAAATAATGTAATAAGGGGCTTCTTAGATGTGAAGATGACTAAGCATGTAGCTTATAAGATAGGATGGAAGATCTAGACCCAAAGATACTTTAGATAAGAATGACTCAATACAAAGATATGACGTTGTTCTCAATTCGTTTTGAACAAGGACTTGTATCTTTGTGAAGGCCAAAAATGTCTAGGGAATAATCCAAGTCATCAAGTTTCTTGTTCTTATTAATTAAGCTGCAAGATTACTGTCTACTTCGCATTCTGGCCGAACCTATCAAGCCTATCCCGCCCAATACTATTAACCTCCTTCAAATCATCCAGTATTCTCATTTTATTATGAAAAGAAAACAAGAAGAGTATTTAAATATATATTCTCCCCTGAAATTTCTACGAATTAAGCAAGATGTAAAAATTTCTTATTTAAATATATTTTATATTTTTTATGTGAATGATGATGAAGGACTATAAAGGGAGCAGAATGAAAAAGAAAGAAAGAAAATAAAGAAAGAAGTAAAATAAAATAATATAAAGAAATAAGTAAAAAGTAAAAAAAATATGTAAGTTAAATAATTTTAAGGAAAAGAGGTTTAAAATGATATTAGACCTAATATAGAGATCAATTTATAAAAATAAGGTTTATCAAACGTTTTACTGAAGAGATCTTCTTTTTGATTCTTAGTGTCAATAGGGATAATATCAATAAAACCTTTTTTCCTGAGCATCACGGATGGCATGAATCCGTGTCTCGATGTGCTAGGTTCGGGAATGATGAATAGGGTTCTTGGCGATGCCGAAGGCTGCTTCGTTGTCATAGAACAATTGAAACACCCGGGAATTTTCTTTGAAGCTGACGAAAGAAAAAAAAGAAATAAAGTCCAAAGTCGGGGGACCAAACTTGCCAACGTGAGAAAGTTGAGTAAGTGGGGATATTTGAAGGGAGAGGGCAGCCCTTACCCTCTCCCCACACCCAAAAACATCAGCCATAGAGAGAAAGAAGAGAGAAAAGGGAGAAGAGAAGAGAAAAGGCTTGGGTTCGGGTGGATTCAAGTGTGCAAAATCATCGTGTAGCGAGTCTAGACGAAGCTGTTCTTCTTCTTGTAGTTTGTGTGAGTTCTAGGACCCCTATTTTACTCGTTTTCAACTGATTTGGGGCTGGAACACATAGTAAACCTATTTTTGTATGTGTGTGTGTTTGACCCATTTGGGTGTGATTGCGTGTGATGCGTTTGGAGTTTGATTCCAGGCTTGTGTGTGCTTGAATGGTGTTATAGTATGCATTCCTAAGGTTTAGGAGGGTTGATTTGGGCTTAGAATGAGTTTGGATGAGCTTGGAGGTCGAAAATGGCAGTTTGGGTTCGGGAAGAACTGCATTTTGCATCAGCTAGGGCTAGGCGACCGACTGGAGGACATTCGCACGATTGAGGTGCAATTGGAGTTCATTCGCATGACTGAGGTTCATTCACACAACTAAGGTTCAGTCGCACGACTGCGGCCCAGTCGCATGGGTGGTCATGCGACTGAGAGCCCAGTCGCATAGGTGCTCATTCGCATAGTGTTCAACCGCATGACGTCCATTCGTATAGTGTTCATTCGCACGATTGAGGGTCCATTCGCACGATTGGGTGTTCATCTGCATTGGAGTTCATCCGCAGTGGTCCATTCGAATGATGTTCAGTCGCATGGAGGCGATGCGACTGAAGGGTGTCCATACGCCTAAATAGGGCTGTTGTACTCGAGGAGAAGCATAGTTTAATTATTGACTTTTGGGGGGAAGTGCAGATGTAAGTTTTGAAGTGGAAGTTCCCGTAAGTACATGTAAGATGGCCGTTGAGGCCTTAAAAGTTATGTTGGGCATGATGATGATGATGATGTTGCATGTGTATGCATGATGTATGTTATGTATGATGTTGCCCTGTATGATGATGATGACTATGTATGTTGGTGTTCCTTATTATGATGTATGTTTATCTTTCCGTGGCTTTACGTGTTATGTTAATGAACGAAATGAAAGTATTATGTAACATAAAGTGAAAGATAATGAAAGAGGAACATGACGAATGAATGCATGCATTACTAATAAATAAGAGTAAGAAAGGTTTGCAAGCAAATATATGAGGTGAGCGACCTTGTGGTTGCAATAGACTTGAAATGGGATCCATGTCTTTCGACCTCAGTAATCATGGCTGTGTGCCACGAAGAGGGTAAAGCATGACACTGGGATCAACCATTGTATAGAACCATTACTGCATATCCTAGGTACTATGGCCAGGAGGTGCGGTGCACCATTATAGAAGGTCTATGATAGGCCTAGGTCCAGTACCACGATACAGAAGGTCTATGATAGGCCTAGGTCCAGTACCACGATACAGAAGGATATTGCATGTCGTAATGGTCCAACTAAACTTTACCTTAGGTGCTGTGGCCAAGAGGTGTGATGCACCGTTATAGAAGGTCTATGATAGGCCTAGGTCCAGCACCACGAAACAGAAAGGTATTGTATGTAGTAATGGTACACCTAAACTTTACCTTAGGTACTATGGCCTGGAGGTGCGATGCACCGTTATAGAAGGTCTATGATAGACCTAGGCCCAGTACCACGAACAAAAGGGTAAGGTTTATGGTTTAATGGGAAGAAGTGATGAAAAGATGAAAGAATGTGAAAGTTAAAGATGTACGATGAATGAATGAAAGTTAAAGAATGAACGAATGAAAGTAATGAACGGAAGAAACATAATGATAAAGTATGAAACGGGATCCTTGTCACTCGACCTCCGTAATCATGGCTGCGTGTCATGAAGAAGGTAAAGTTTGACTGAATCTATATAGAAGCAAAAGATAATGAATGATGAAGATAATAATGATATTATCTATGTGTATGTATGATGTATGATAGAATCAAAGTAAAGATACGGTTTTAACGAAAGAAAAGTATGTTTTATTATAAAACTAGAACTCACTCAGCAACGCTGACTTTTTATGTGTTTCCAGTTGGCAGGTAGTGTTGCTGAGGATGGCATGGGGCGGCTACTCAGCTCTTTTGGATGGCATTCTTTTGTATAATGTTTTTGCACTATAATACGAACAAACGATGTTTTGTAATGAATGTTGTATTAACTTGTAAAAGCATTTATAGTAAAATGAAAAGTTATTTCCCTAATTCCGCTGCAATGTTTATTAAAGTTAATGAAATTATATGTTTTACGTGCGATGATTGACTGGCTGTGAGCGTCCCGGGAACGGGGCCTTACAAGTTGGTATCAGAGCTAAAGTTTAAGTGAAACGGGTAAATTTTAAAAATAAACCTTAACTTAAACTGAGAATGGGATGGAAACGAAAGAGATGCCAGTCTGAGTTGCTGCGTGCCATCAGGTATTTTCTTAATGTTAACCGGTATTATGTGCGCATGGTATGTGGTTATGTGCTGTATGTAGATTTAAATACTGATGTAGTCAGGACAGGTAATACTTGCGGTATGAAGAGTAAAGTAAGTTGCTAATCATAACTGGCCACTGTAATTAGGGACTTGCTATACTTGACATAAAATGAGCTATTCCCTTGAATGACCGTGTTGGTGTTTGAATTTTTCAGAGTGTGTTAGAAGATGGCCGGTGGTAGATCATCCAAAGCCTCGCGTGGTGGACTTGGTGCTGCATCGCGGCCCAAAAGAGGCAGGCCTAGAGTTTAAAAGGTGGTTCCGGAAGAACCCGATACCCCTCATCCGAAGGGTGTAGATAAGAGCGCCAATCTGAGAGCCTCGGTAAAGGAGGCTGTAGTGGAGGAGGTTCATCAAGTCATGTAGACGATCTTACCGTCTGTGGTGACTGAAGTGATTAAGGTTGTACGAGAAGGAAAACGGAAAGACAGGAACAGATCCTCGCGAGGACGGGAGCAACCGGAGCCTAAAACGGTTCTCTCTGATGTTGAAGAAGAGGAAGAGGAGGAACCTGCGCCAGAGGCAGCACGATGCTGTAACTATGGGGCGTTTCAACGATACAAGCCCCCTACTTTTGATGGTAATGGCACTGCTGCTGCCGCTCACCGGTGGGCGAGAGAAATGGAAGTTGTTTTGAACATCAGCGAGTGTCGGGAGGATCAGAAAGTAAAGTTCGCTGCCCACTCTTTTGTGGACTCGGCTCTGTGCTGGTGGGACAACATAGTCCAAGACGAGGGTAGTAGGGCCATTGGGAAAATGAAGTGTTCCGAGCTGAAAAGGTTGGTGATTGAGGAGTTCTGTCCTCACAGGGAAATGGATAAGGTTGAGAGGGAGTTTCTGCAACTGGAGGCTGGAACCATGACAAATCAGCAGTACACCACGAAGTTCAACGAGATGGCACGTCTGGTGCTGGATCAGGTGACGCCCCTATCACGGAAGATTAAGAGGTACATTCAGGGTTTGCCAGCGGATATTCGCAGGCATATGATTGCTACCCGACCGAGCACGTTTAGGTCAGCGATGGACTTGGCAGGGAGGTTATATGATGAGAGGGCTGTAGTGGTGGTGGCTGAATGTAGTAGAAGGGTGGTGGTGATCGAAAGTGGAGTGGAAAGTGGTTTGGTTGGGGTGATGCCTCGATGGGTAACAAGAAAGCACGGGTGGATGACCGCCGTGTGGGCACATCGGGTGTGGGTGTGAAGAAGTGCGGTAGGTGTGGGAGAGAGGATAGTGGGGAATGTCGGCTAGGGTTGAACGTGTGCTTCAGATATGGGAAGCCGGGGCACATAGCCAAGGACTTTCGTGCGGTCCGGTGTTTTAACTGTGGCGTGGAGGGCCACGTAACTAAGGATTGTAAGAAGCCTAGGGCTGAAGGTTAGGGGGTGAAGAAGATGGGAAGTGAAGGACCGAGAGCGAGCGCCAAGGCATTCACTATGACGGACCCTGATGTCGTGTGCGGTACGTTTCTGGTGAAGCAAACTTTAGCTTCTGTGTTATTTGATTCGGGTTCCAGTAGAAGTTTTATTTCTGCGGCTTTCTTTGCTAAACTGCCTGTTAGTAGTAGACATGTTGACGCGCCCTTTGATGTAGAAACTACCATAGGTAAGTCTACCAGGATTTCTGAGATAATAGAGAACTGTGATGTGGAATTAGAAGGTCATAAGCTTCCTGTTAGACCGTTTGTGATGATCCTAGGTGGCTTCGATTTGGTTCTTGGGATGGATTGGTTGGCGGACTTCGAGGCGAATATTGTGTGTCGCAAGAAGATGATTCTTTTGATAGCGCCTGACGGAGTTCGGTAACTGTTCATGGGGATCGGGTCACGACGATCCCGAAAGTAATCTCAATGGCGGTGGTGGGAAAGTGCATGAGGCGTGGATGTAGTGCTTACTTGGCCTATGTAAAGGATGTGGATGAGCCAACACCACAACTATCCGATGTTCCGGTTGTGTGTGACTTTCCAGACATGTTCCCAGAAGACTTATCAGGAGTGCCACCTGACCGAGAGATTGAGTTTCAGATTGATCTGATACCAGGTGCCCAACTTGTTGCCAATGCACCGTATTGTTTGGCTCAGACTGAGATGAGAGAGTTGATGGAACAATTGCAAGAACTGCTTGATAAGGGGTTTATTAGACCGAGTATCTCTCCTAGGGGTGCTCCGGTCTTATTCATAAAGAAGAAAGACAGTAGTATGAGGATGTGTATAGACTACCGTGAGCTGAACAAGTTGACGGTGAAGAATCGGTACCCGTTACCGAGGATTAATGATTTATTTGATCAGCTTCAGGGTGCCAATTGGTTTTCAACAATAGACCTTCGGTCTAGCTATCATCAGTTAAAGGTGAAGGAGCAGGATATCCCTAAAACAGCTTTCCGTATGCGTTATATGGAGTCAGGCACAGGAGCAGGCATTTGAAGAATTGAAGGCGAAGTTTACTCAAGCTCCTGTTCTGTCATTACCTCATGGAAGTGAAGATCTAGTGGTTTATTCTGATGCTTCCTACTCAGGGTTGGGGTGTGTGTTAATGCAGAGGGGAAAAGTTATAGCCTATGCATCCCGACAGTTGAAGGTTCATGAGGTTAACTACCCTACTCATGATTTGGAGCTAGCAGCCGTGGTTTTTGTGTTAAAGATTTGGAGGCACTACCTGTATGGGACGAAGTGCACCATATTCACTGACCACAGGAGCTTGAGGTATTTCTTTGAGCAGAAAGACTTGAACACATGAGACAGAGGAGATGGTTGGAGCTCATAAAGGATTATGATTATGAGATCCATTATCATCCAGGCAAAGCCAACGTGGTGGTGGATGCCCTTAGCCGAAAAGAGAGGCCCGAGCCGATTCGGGTGAAGGCGTACCAGCTGATCATGACATCTGATGTGATGAAGCAAGTCAAAGAGTTTCAGGATGAGTCATTGAAAGAAGATCATCTAAACTCTGAAAGAATGAGAGGTCTGGTCACGGAGTTGGGTGAAAACACATTTGGTGTTAGAACCCGGTTCGGACGAATATGGATTCCTCGTTTTGGGGATCTACAGGTGAAGATTATGGATGAATCTCACAAGACTCGATACTCTATTCATCCCGGTGCTACAAAGATGTACCAAGACATGAAGAACGATTATTGGTGGCCGGGTATGAAGCGTGACGTAGTGGAGTATGTGAGTAAGTGCCTCACTTGCTTGCAAGTGAAGGCCGAGCATCAAAAGCCGTATAGGAAGATCCAACCTTCAGATATACCGGAATGGAAGTGGAAGCACATCACCATGGATTTCATTTCAAAGCTGCCGCGTACTCTGAAAGGGTATGATGCTATATGGGTGATTGTTGATCGTTTGACAAAGAATGCTCACTTCCTACCAATTCGCGAGACTTATTCATCTGAAAGGTTGGCTGATCTGTTCATCAAGGAGATTGTAACTCGTCATGGTGTGCCGGTGTCTATTGTGTCTGATCGTGACACCCGGTTTACTTCCAAATTCTGGAAGAAATTCCACGACGCCATGGGGATGTGGTTACATATTAGCATAGCTTATCATCCCCAGACTGATGGTCAGTCAGAAAGGACCATTCAGATGTTGGAAGATATGCTTCGAGCGTGTGTGATTGATTTTGGGGGAAGTTGGGATGACCACTTACCGTTAGCTGAATTCTCATACAACAACAGCTATCATGCTAGCATTGGTATGCCACCCTATGAGATGCAATACGGTAGGAGATGCAGAACACCCGTCTGTTGGGGTGATATTGCTCATAAAGAGTTAGGGAGCATCGAGGTGATCGAGGCTATGACTGAAAAGCTTGAAAGGATCAAAGCCTTCTTGAAGGCAGCCAAAGATAGACAGAAGTCGTATGCCGATAACCGACGCAGACCGATTGAGTTCCAGGTGGGTGACCGGGTTATGTTGAAGGTATCACCTTGGAAGGGTATCATTCGGTTTAGAAAGCGGGGCAAGTTAAGCCCGAGGTATATAGGCCCTTTTCGAATCATTGCTCGAGTAGGATAGGTGGCCTATAGATTGGAGTTACAAGATGAGCTAAGTGGAATTCACCTGACTTTCCACGTATCCCATCTAAGGAAGTGTTTGGCAGATGAAGATATGATTATTCCACTGGAGGATATCAAAGTAGATGAATGGCTCAATTATGTGGAGCAACCAGTGGCAATCATCGATCGAAAAGAGAAGAGGCTGAGAAATAAAGTGGTTCCTCTTGTGCGTGTACAGTGGAAGCACTGGAAGGGATCCGAGTCAACGTGGGAGACCGAAGAAGAAATGAGACATCATTACCCACGTTTGTTCGAGGAATAACAGGTTTCGGGGATGAAGCCTATATAAGGGGGTGGACTTGTAACACCCGGGGATTTTCTTTGAAGCCGACGAAAGAATAAAAAAAGAAATAAAGTCCAAAGTCGGGGGACCAAACTCGCCAACGCGAGAAAGTTGAGTAAGTGGGGATATTTGAAGGGAGAGGGCAGCTCTTACCCTCTCCCCACACCCACAAACATCAGCCATAGAGAGAAAGAAGGGAGAAAAGGGTGAAGAGAAGAGAAAAGACTTGGTTCGGGTGAATTCAAGTGTGCAAAATCATCGTGTAGCTGGTCTAGACGAAGCTCTTCTTCTTCTTGTAGTTTGTGTGAGCTCTAGGACCCCTATTTTACCCGTTTTCAACTGACTTGGGGCTGGAACACATAGTAAAACCATTTTTGTATGTGTGTGTGTTTGACCCATTTGGGTGTGATTGCGCGTGATGCGTTTGGAGTTTGATTCCGGGCTTGTGTGTGCTTGAATGGTGTTATAGTATGCATTCCTAAGGTTTAGGAGGGTTGATTTGGGCTTAGAATGAGTTTGGATGAGCTTGGAGGTCAAAAATGGCAGTTTGGGTTCGGGATGAACTGCATTCTGCATCAGCTAGGGCTAGGCGACCGACTGGAGGACATTCGCACGATTGAGGTGCGATTGGAGTTCATCGCACGATTGAGGTTCAGTAGCACGATTGGGGGCCCAGTCGCATGGGGGGTCATGCGATTGAGAGCTCATTCACATAGGTGATCATTCCCATAGTGTTCAACCGCATGAGGTCCATTCGCATAGTGTTCATTCGCACGATTGAGGGTCCATTCGAAAGATTGGGTGTTCATCCGCATTGGAGTTCATCCGCTGTAGGATTCGATCTGCCCAAGATACATATTAAATTGATGTGGCTAGTGTGATATGATCCAAGTCGGGTCATACCCAATAACAAGCTAGACGAACACCTGTAATATTTATTTATTGATTTGATCAGTTAAATAAATAACAACACCATGACATTTAGAAAATGGTTTTCTAAATTAGATGCACTTAAGAAATTAATAAATAACATGGGTTTATTTATTTTGAGAGATTACTTTATAATTGTTATTTAATGGTTAATTAACATTTATAAATAAAACAATAACATGACATGTAAGGTGTTACAAATTAATTAAACTAGGTTTTAATTAATGTCATGTTAGAGTTAGTTGAGTGTACAAAATAAAATGTAAGTGTTACAATTTTTATTTTGGGGATTAATTAAATAGATTGGATGGAAAAAAGAAAAGGCAAACCACCCATTGGTGGCAGCCAAAGTCTCGGCCCTAAGGGCCTGAAAAGGAGGCCATCCAATTGATTTAAGGAAGCCTTTTACACCAACAAGTAATCCACATGCAAACACACTTCAACTCTCTCAAATCTTGTGTGCAGAACTCTCTCCTCTCTTCTCTCTTGCTCTCGAAAATAACCAGGAAAAGAAGGCTGAATTTTCAGTTTTAAAAGTGTTTTAAAAGCTGAAAATTGGTGTTGTGAAATCCTAGCATCAAGGGTGTTTTGTTGGTAGCTTGGGGTATCATCTTCTTGAGGTCTTCTTGCTTGAAGATTCATCCATTAACTTCATCATCTACACCTCAATAATCTCGGTTTCTAACAACAAGAAAGGTTGTCTTCTAAACATCCTGTGGTTGTCTTTATTGTATGCATTTCGTGTATGGATCCAAAGTTTGGGTTTTGATTATCAAATGGGTTTAATAATCAACTTATTAACAAGTTTTAAACTAATAAGCCGCTGCGTTTTTCATATAAACAAGCTTATATGAACTTTGATAAACTTGTTAAAACCCTACATCCGCAGTGGTCCATTCGCATGATGTTCAGTCGTATGGAGGCCATGCGACTGAAGGGTGTCCATACGCCCAAATAGGGCTGTTGTACTCGAGGAGAAGCATAGTTTAATTACTGACTTTTGGGGGAAAGTGCAGATGTAAGTTTTGACGTGAAAGTTCCCGTAAGTACATGTAAGATGGCCATTGAGGCCTTAGAAGTTATGTTGGGCATGATGATGATGATGGTGTTGCATGTGTATGCATGATGTATGTTATGTATGATGTTGCCCTGTATGATGATGATGACTGTGTATGTTGATGTTCCTTATTATGATGTTTGTTTATCTTTCCGTGGCTTTATGTGTTATGTTAATGAACGAAACGAAAGTATTATGTAACGTAAAGTGAAAGATAATGAAAGAGGAACATGATGAATGAATGCATGCATTAATAATGAATGAGAGTAAGAAAGGCTTGCAAGCAAATATATGAGGTGAGCGACCTTGTGGTTGCAACAGACTCCAAATGGGATTCTTATCTTCCCACCTCAGTAATCGTGGTTGTGTGCCACGAAGAGGGTAAAGCTTGATACTGGGATCAACCATTGTATAGAACCACTGCTGCATATCCTAGGTACTAGAAGGTCTATGATAGGCCTAGGTCCAGTACCATGATGCAGAAGGATATTGCATGTCGCAATGGTACAACTAAACTTTACCTTAGGTGCTGTGGCCAAGAGGTGCAATGCACCGTTATAGAAGGTCTATGATAGGCCAAGGTCCAGCCCATGAAACAGAAAGGTATTGTATATAGTAATAGTACACCTAAACTTTACCTTAGGTACTATGGCCAGGAGGTGCGATGCACCGTTATAGAAGGTCTATGATAGACCTAGGCCCAGTACCACGAACAGAAGGGTAAGGTTTATGGTTTAATGGGAAGAAATGATGAAAAGATGAAAGAATGTGAAAGTTAAAGACGTACGATGAATGAATGAAAGTTAAAGAATGAACGAATGAAAGTAATGAACGGAAGAAACATAATGATAAAGTATAAAACGGGATCCTTGTCACTCGACCTCCGTAATCATGGCTGCGTGTCGTGAGGTAAAGTTTGACAGGATCTATATAGAAGCAAAAGATAATGAATGATGAAGATAATAATGATATTATCTATGTGTACGTATGATGTGTGATAGCCTGAAAGTAAAGATACGGTTTTAACAAAAGAAAAGTATGTTTAATTATAAAACTAGAACTCACTCAGCAACACTGACTTTTTATGTGTTTCCGGTGGGCAGGTCGTGTTGCTGAGGATGACACGGGGCGGCTACTCAGCTCTTTTGGATGGCTTTCTTTTGTATAATTTTTTTGCATTGTAATACGAACAAACGATGTTTTTTAATGAATGTTGTATTAACTTGCAAAAGCATTTATAGTAAAATGAAAAGTTATTTCACTAATTCTGCTGAAATGTTTATTAAAGTTAATGAAATTATATGTTTTATGTGCGATGATTGATCAGCTATAAGCGTTCCAGGAACGGGGCCTTATAACAATGGTGTATGGAGAAAGTTGATCCCATAGTCAATCATCTGGTGCTAGATCCGGAGTACTTGTGAACAACAGCTGGAAGCAGCAACGTATTCTACTTCTTCTGTAGAGAGAGAAATAGTGGTCTGTTTCTTGCTTTGCCATGATACCAGACAATTTCCCAAGTATTGGCAACCTCCAGTAACTGATTTTCTGTTTTACCTGTAGCCATTAGAATCATTATCAGAATAGGCATGGAGGTCAAAATTCCCACCATAAAGATACCAAATACCTAAACAAGAAGAGCCTTTAAGATAATGAAAGATTCGTTTTACAGCCTTTTCGTGAGACTCTTTCGGGGCTGATTGGTATCGATCATAATATCCTACAGCAAAGGTTATGTTAGGAAGACTTGCTGTAAGATAATAAGGGAACCGATCATTGATCTTTAGAGATGAGGATCAACGGATTTCCCATTCTCGTCAGGAGTGAGGCAAGTTTGAGCAGTGAAAGGGGTGAGTTCAGGAGATGCATCATCAATCTTGAATTTCTTCAGAATCTCTTTAATATACTTCTCCTAATGAATGAGAATTCCCTCTGGATTTTGTTCAACCTGCAACCGAGGAAAAAACACATCTCTCCCATCATGCTTATTTCAAATCGACTGCGCATGAACTCCTTAAACTCCCGACACAACTTCGTATTGGTGGAGCCATAAATAATGTCATCAACATAAACTTGTACAATCAGCATCTCACCATCTACTTCCTTCTTAAATAATGTCACATCGATGGTGCCACGAGAAAAACTAATGCTTAAGAGATACTGCATTAAGGTATCATACCAGATTTGAGGAGCCTGATAAAGACCGTAAAGAGACTTATCAAGCTTGTAGACTTTTTCAGGAAAGTTGGGATCCTCAAAACCAAGTGGCTGACACACATATATCTCTTCGTCAATGTCTTCATAAAGAAATGCACATTTGATATCCATCTGATAGACTTTGAACTGCTTATGGGTGGCATGAGCCAGAAAGATTCTGATAGCTTCAAGACGGGCGACGGGAGCAAAGACTTCGGTGTAGTCAATCCCTTCTTTTTAAGCAAAGACCTGGACCACCAATCTGGATTTATTTCTTACCACAATGCCACGAACATCGGGTTTGTTCTTGAACACCCTTTTCGTACCAATTAGGCATTTGTTTGGTGGAAGATCGATCAGGGTCCACACTTTGAGTTTCCTAAACTATTGCAGCTCTAATTGCATCGATTCAACCCAGCAAGGATCATGAAGAGCTGCATGAACATTTTTCAGGACGATTTGAGATATAAAACCAGAGAATAGACAAACGTTAATCAAACCAGATTAACTCTGTGTCCGAACTCCATCAGTGATAGATCCTATGATGTTATCATGTGGATAATCTATCAAGGTTTTGAAATCAGTGGTCATGGGTAGGGTGGTTGATGACGGTTGGCTAATGGGATGTTGATAGGTGGACGAAGGTGAGGTTGATGGTAAGGTAGAGTCAATTGGAGAGATTGGTGATACCGGCTGAGATGAGATATAAATAGGTGATATTGGAAGATATATAGAAACAGGTGGAGATGGAAGGTCAAATGATGATGAAGAAGATGCAATATCAACTAATGTAGCATCGTGTGCAGATGTGGTGGGAGGGGCTTAAGGGTTGACAAGAAGTGAAGTTGGAGGAATGATATTTTTTTGAACATTGGATATAGACACATCATTATTGAAAACTGAACGATTAAAGGAGTTAAACATCGTATCGGAGTCAAAGAACCATGCTGGTTCAGATCGAACATCGAAGGAATTAGATTCCTGCCAATCAACATAGAAGGACTCTTGAACAATACATGTTGTCTTGTTATATACCTGATAAGCTTTTTGAGAAGAAGAATAGCCGACAAAGTAACATTCATCAGACACGCACCAAATTTCATCTTCTGCGCCATTCAATAAGGTGCATGAGTAGCTAAATGGTCGAAAGAAGTCAAGCAAAGGCTTTCTCTTATGAAACAGTTCATAAGGAGTCTTCATTTTGTCCTTGACTATCAACACCCTGTTCAGAATGTATGAAGCACAATTCACCGCCTCAGCCCAAAAGATGATGGGTAAGGAGGATTCAATCAACATTGTATGAGCAGCTTCAATTAGGGTGCGATTCTTTCGTTCAGCCACACCATTCTGTTGAGGGGTCCGCGCAGCACTGAACTGCCTTAAAATTCCCTTAGTAGCACAGAATGAATCAAAGATCTGATTTCTGAATTCAGTGCCGTTATCACTTTTGATCACCAAAACCTTCCTCTTGCTAATTGTCTCAATCGTAAGAACTAATTTCTGTAGCTTTTCTGCAGCCTCTCCTTTGTGGGCAAGAAATCTCACCCAGGAGTATCTGGAAAATCATTTGTAACCACAAGATAGAATGATTTTTTAGCAATTGATTTAACACTGATTGGGCCAAACAAATCAGTATGTAACAACTCGAGGGGATTGGATATGCTATTTTCAATTTTTGATTTATGAGGTTTCTTATGTTGTTTTCCCTTGGCGCATGCCATACATTTTTCAACCACTAAAAAGTCCTTTAAAGGCAATCCCCTAACAAGATTGTTTTTAACTAATTTGTTTATATTTTTAAAATTAATGTGTCCCAATCTACGAGGCCATAAGAAAGACTCAGAAGTGGATGCTTTGGACAAAAGACCGGTGACTGTAGACATTGACTCCCTTGAACTCGTGTCAAGAAGATATGTGTCATGCTTTCTTGGAGGCCGCATTAACACCAACTCTTCTGGAATATCAACCTCTGATTTTAGAAAAAGACATTCATTGGACTTGAACAGGACCAGAATGTCTTTATCATAAATCTGAGTTACACTCAATAGATTAAAAGCAAGTTCAGGGAAATAGTTGACTTTCTCTAGGGTAAGATGGCCTTTGGAAACCTCCCATTGACCAAACATTTTCCCTCCTTTCTTGGTGCCAGCAAATGCGACATATCCTCCATTGATTATGCGATAGTGGGTCAATAAATCCTTTAATCCCGTCATGTGTCTAGAGCATCCACTATCAACATGCCATACACTATTTACAACTTTAGTGGATGACTCCTGCAAAGATATCAAAGAACATGATTAACCAGGTGAGACTGGAACCCAAGTTTGAACTACTTTGGGTTTTGGAGAGATTAGCTTTTTATCAAAGAAATTATTAACCAATCGAGTTATCTACTACCAAATGAATTCCTATTAACGTATCTATGATTAAGCTCAAGACAATGCTTAACTACATGATCATCTTTACCACATCTAAAATAGTGTGGTTTTAATCTAGGTCTGTTATGCAATAAGGTATGGATTTTATCAATATATATTTCCTCATCACATTCAAACAGTCTATAATCAATGTCACTGTATGTCTCATACATGTATTGGCCTATTTTTATTTTAAAAAAGAATGATTATTTACAAAAGAAGATGAGTTGTCATCTGATATACATGTGGTATTTGTACCACTTGTACTTGCTTCAGATGATGATGTAACCCTTTCGTTTGACACATAAGTTTTTGTTGGGGTAAAACATGGAATGGGGTGAGAGAAGAATTTTTTAAAACAATTAATTTTAATTTTCTCGTTACTCTTCTCAGTGAAATCAGTCACAATATTAACGCAATTAGAAGAAGTTGCATCATTACAATCCAAAGTATTTGAAGATGAAATAGGAACATCACTAGAACATGATAAGACAGAGTCTGTTGCAGATTCACTAGAAACAAAAACAGAATTTAAACTAGATTTATGATATAAGACAGAATGCTGAGATTCAGGTGTTCTAAGACTAGAGCATCCAAGTCCGCTAGTCGGTCCATAATCATAGTCCTCACGAACGTGCTTAGGATTCTCATCTTCTAAACAGGCATAGGTGAATAACAATAAGTACTAGGAGGAGGATAAACTTTAGCATGTTCATATCCCAATCCTGTTTTAATCCTAGACCCCCGTTGAGATTTACATAAATCATCATGTTTCATTCCCGATAGTGTCCATTTATCGAGCTTTAACTGAAGTTTGCTTGTTTCAAATTCAGCAAGAGCAACCCTTTCAGTCAAAGTGTTAATCTCAACATTTCTTTCCCAAACTATTCATTTTAAGTGATCATTCTTTTTCAAAGCCTCGTTTAATTTAACAAAATATTTAGACTCGTTTATTTTAAGTTCCTCATTAATTCATTTTAAATCTTTCTCATTATGAATTAATAAACGATTAGCTTTATAAACCCCAAATAACCTAATTTTGCAAGCAGAAGAACACATATCCTGAATTACCTCATAAGGAAGTCCCATCACTACCTTTTCTGCTGCTAGAGCTTTTTCGCATTGGCACACCGGAGTACTCAACTTGTTTTCCTCGACAGTGGTAGCAACATCATCTTTTTCCTTTTCTTGCTCAGTGGGCTAACTTCCTTCCTTCCTTATCTTCTTAATTTTACCTTCTTCCACCTTCTCATCCTCCTTCACCTTCACAGATACTTCAGCTTCATCTCTAAGTTCTTTGAATGGATCAAATTCATCCTCATAATTCGCCTTCCTCTTTCCTTCCACAATTTCAGCCACCAGTGCTTGGTTAATCTCTTCTCTCATCTCTTCAACTTCAGCACTTCAATCAGAGTTAGAAATCAAATCTGTCTCTTTCTTCTATTTCATTTCTTCATTATCCCCACTTGAAACCAGCTTTGGAACTCCTGAATTGCTAGGATCAGTGACGATCGGCAATGGACATTCATGTTTGAAGTGTCCCAACTGTTTGCAATTGAACACCTCAATTTGGACTTATCAAATCCCAGTCTAGAGTTAGAGCTTTGACCTTCAAAGTTCTTTCTTCCAGTGCATTCCATGAATCTTTGGGCTCTAAGTGTCAACATTGCCATTTGCCATTGAATGTCAGTCTCTTTAAGATCATCAGGATCCACCTGATACATAGCCTCCATCGTCAGTCCTTTACCTTTAAACTCCCCTGCCACTAGAGCTTCATAACTCTGAACAAACATACCAAAAAGAGCTATTTTCTTGATGGAACTGAAGTTTCACCATGTGCTTTTTTTTAGATTAGATTGATCTATCCCAGCACTGCCACAACCTCCAGAGTAATCACCAGTATTCACTCTGCCTTGACGAGATGCCTGTATTGGAGAGCTTACAGCGGAAGACAGTAGTGCAGCATTCTGAGTGAAGCCAAATATAGGCATCATGGTTTGGTTGAATTCCTTTCTCTTCATGTCTAGCTCGAAAGATTTCAATTTGTTGATTGCATCCATAAGCTTGTAATCAACAAAGTTTCTCTCCTGCTTCAGCATTCTCACTTGTAAGCTCCATTAGGGTGGGAGAGAGTCTAGAAGCTTATTTACCTACTCATGATTAACCAATTGATCATCATACTTCTTTAGGGTACTTGATACTGACAAAAATCAATTGGTAATATCTATAAGGTCTTCATTCTTATGTCCAACAAATGAATTAAACTCCTTCTGAGCTTGGGCTTTCTTATCCTTCTTCAGATCTTCATTTCCATCATAGAATTCACATAGAGCATCATACAATGACTTTGCATTCTTGTGTTCAGCAAATCGATTGTAGATATCAGGAGCAAGACATAGAGTTAATGCTCCAAAAGCTTTCTGGTCTCGATCAATCAGCTTCAGATCCTTCTCATTGAACGTGGCTGGGTCCATGTTTTGAGACGTGGTACCACCAACAGTGACCATTTGTATGGAAGACCAGTGATGATAGATTCCTATTGGTTGTGGTCAGTGTAGATGAAAAAGGCTTTGAGACATCTCTTCCAATCCTCAAAATTATCACCGTTTATGAGTCTCGGAGGTTTGTTGGGAGCTACACTTTCTAGATCTGCAAGAGTGAGAGTAGTCATCTTTGACATGCTAGTTTCGCAGAAGGAAATGACACTTTCGTAGAAAATTAACAGGTTCGCAGAGCTAGTTTCAGAAACTAGTTTCGCAGACCAGATGGTAATTTCGCTGGCAATTTCGGCAGCAATTTCGCTATCCAGAAGCTTGAAAATGCTTAGTTTCACCGGCAATTTCGTACAAAACAAGCTTGAACTTTCGTTTAGTGATACTTTCGATAGCAATTTCTCTTAGAGAATGAACACAAGCACTGTTGAACTTTCGTTCAGGGTTTCTACTTTTGCACAGATGCTGAAAACAACTTCGAAGTGCGAAACACTTGTAGTTTCTCTGAATAAAGATGACAGTTTTGCTGGATGATCAGTAATTTCCCAAGATGAATCTGAAAACCCTTTTTACTTCGAAAACAATCTTAAATCACCCAAATCTCAATGGATTTGAGATCTGATGATTCATAGAGATTTCCCAACCAATAACAAGCAAAATTCAATCAAATTCCATATACACTCAAATTTGATCCAGAATTGATGAAATAGTGATATTGAACAAAAACAACCAAAAACCTCAAACAATCAAGAGCACTATGGCTATGATACCATTTTGTCAGTCCATATGATCGATTTTCAGTACAAATGATGGTTTGAATAGTTCAAAATCAGAAACAATAACAAACACAAAGATGGAGATGACTAAGAACAAGCAAAATGTATTCAAATATAAACAAGTAATGATCCAATACAATCAAAAGATGAAAGCTTAATATATTTCAGTGAATAACAGCTATGCCTCTTGCAACACAAATGTACGATTAGGGTTTTTGCAAGGATGCCCAACAATGAGCAAGATCAAATCTATATATAACTGTCCTAGTTTCGCAGACAGTTTCGCTGTGAACCAAACTGTGCTGCTGAAACTATAGTTTCACCCGTCAGAAACAACAGTTTCTCTAGGTGAACTAAGCAGCTGACTATGAGCGAAACTACAGTTTCGCTCATAGTTTCGCTGGATTACAAAATTACATAAACTAATCAACATACAAAAGTAAACTAACATTAAACCTATTACAAAGCAATATAAACATAATCTAATCTAAGGTGAGTCCAACCTATACTTGATCTTCAAAAACAACTACGAAGTGCGAAACACTTGTAGGTTCGCTGAATAAAGATGACAGTTTCGCTGGATGATCAGTAAATTCGCTGGATGAATCTGAAAACCCTTTTTACTCCGAAAACAATCTGAAATCACCCAAATCTCAATGGATTGGAGATCTGATGATTCATAGAGCTTTCCCAGCCAATAACAAGCAAAATTCAATCAAATTCCATAACAAATACACTCAAATTTGATCCAGAATTGATGAAATAGTGATATTAAACAAAACAACCAAAAACCTCAAACAATCAAGAGCACTAAGGCTCTGATACCATTTTGTTAGCCCATTTGATCGATTATCAGTACAAATGATGGTTTGAATCGTTCAATATCAGAATTAATAACAAACATAAAGATGGAGATGACTAAGAAAAAGCAAAATGTATTCAAATATAAGCAAGTAATGATCCAATACAATCAAAAGAAGAAAGCTCAATATATTTTAGTGAATTACAGCTTACAAATGCATGTTGCAACACAAATACACGATTAGGGTTTTTGCAAGGATGCCCTATAATGAGCAAGATCAAATAAATATATAACAGTCCTAGTTTCGCATACAGTTTCGCTGTGAGCGAAACTATGCTGCCGAAACTATAGCTTCGCCCGGTAGAAACAACAGTTTCACCGGATGAACTAAACAGCTGACTTATGAGCGAAACTACAGTTTCGCTCATTATTTCGCTGGACTACAAAATGACATAAACTAATCAACATACAAAATTAAACTAACATTAAACCTATTACAAAGTAATATAAACATAATCTAATCTAAGGTGAGTCCAACCTATACTTGATCTTCAATGTGCAAAGGTACCCCATGACCACTCACAATTTCATCAATGTATATACGAGCCAACCTTGATGTTTTGTAATGTCATGTATGGGTATAAAATATGCCAATTTGGATAATCGGTAAACGATCACCCGTATGCTATCATGACCACGAGAGGTACGAGGTAGTTTGGTTATGAAGTCCATGGATATGTGTTCCCATTTCCACATAGGAATCTCGGGTTGTTCAAGTAATCCACTTGGACGTTGATGTTCGGATTTAACCTTCGTACAGGCAAGACACTTAACTATATAATTCGCTATGTGTTTCTTCATTTCAGGCCACCAATATTGACCACACAAGTTCATATACATCTTATCGGAGCCAGGATGAATAAAATAGCGAGTTTGATGAGCTTTGTTCATAATAAAGGTACGAAGATTACCAAATTCATTCGCAAAATACATTAACCCATTGGGTTTCGTTTCTAGTTGAGCTAGAAGATTATGATCCAGTTCCTCTCCCATTCTTCCTTCTTATTGAACCGCTTGTTGAATCTCTAAAATACTAGTCTCGATGTCACTTTCAATACTCAAATTTTATAGCAGCACAGTAGTCTCGTTGACATCTAGACAAATCTCGGTATGAAATTCTCGCAAAGTATCAAACCATTGTCGTCGATCATGAATTTCTTGAAACGAGATCATCTTGTTATGGACCTTACTACTTAGTGCACGGGCTACGACATTTGCCTTCCCAGGGTGATAACGAATGTCAGAGACATAATCACTAATCAACTCAACCCAACGACGTTGTCTCATATTGAGATCTTTTTTATTAAAAACGTGTTGAAGGCTTTTGTGATCGGTGTAGACTATACATTGCGTACCATAAAGGTTATGCCTCTAAATCTTTAAGGCAAAAACCACAGCACCAAGTTCAAGATTGTGTGTCGTGTAATTCCCCTCGTGGACCTTTAATTGTCTCGATGCATATGCTATGACCTTTCCTCATTGTATGAGAACACAACCAAGACCTTGTTTAGATGCATCACAATACACGGTGAAATCGTCATTTCCATCAGGCAGGGTTAAGATAGGAGCATTGCACAACTTTTGATTTAATGCTTCAAAGGCTTCCACTTGCTCGGACCCCCACTCTAATGGTTTATTCTTTTGAGTCAAAGAAGTATGCGGTTTCGCGATTCTTGAAAAGTTGGCAATGAATCGCGACCAAGGAAAGAACGAACTTCGGTGGGAATTGTGGGAACACACCAATTCTTCATAGCTTCCACCTTTGCAGGGTCAATATGAATTCCTTGGCTATTCACCACGTGTCCTAGAAACTGAACTTCCTCAAGCCAAAATTCGCACTTCGAGAATTTCGCGTACAGTTATTCTTTCTTTAATAGTTCAAGAACTTGTCGCAAGTGAAGTTCATGATCGGTATTGGACTTGGAGTAGATAAGTGTGTTGTCAATGAAGACAATCGTAAACTTGTCTAGATAAGGCTAGCATACTCGATTCATGAGATCCATGAAGACAGAAGGAGCATTTGTTAAACCAAAAGGCATAACCATAAACTCATAGTGCCCATATCGAGTACGGAACACAGTCTTTGGGATATCATCATCATAAACTCGTAATTGATGATAACCATAACATAAGTCAATCTTTGAGAAAATGGCAGCTCCTTGAAGTTGGTCAAAAAGATTGTCGATGCGAGGAAGAGGGTAGCGGTTCTTGATGGTAAGTTTGTTAAGCTCATGATAATCGATGCATATACGAAACGACCCATCTTTCTTCTTTACGAACAGAACAGGTGCACCCTAAGGTGAAGAGCTAGGACGAAAAACCCTTTTCAGATAGTTCTTGAAGTTGACTAGATAGCTCTTGCATTTCCGATGGTGCAAGTCGATATGGTGACTTAGCCATGGGGTTTGCTCCCGAAATTAAATCAATTTTAAACTCGACTTCATGCACGGGAGGTAAACCACTAAGGTCATTGGGAAATACTTAGGAAAGTCTCGTACAATCGGGACCTCCTTAAGATCTTTCCCTTTGACTTTCATGTTGACCACGTAGGCTAAGAAAGCCGTATAGTTCTTGCTTAGGCATTTTCGAGCTTGAGTGCACAACATGAGTTTGAGCCTGTTGGAGGATTTTTCACCGAAAACTTTCAATGTATCTCCCGAAGGCAAAGGAATACAGACATATTTCTCGAAGCAAATAATCTCGACATGATGTTTGCTTACCAATCGATGCCAATGATAATATCAAAGCTTCTAAGTTTCATAGGAATAAGGTCGATATATAAATCATGCGCGTCGAGGCTCAAAATGCAATCACGAATAACGATATCAACGGTGATAGGTTCTCCATTGGCGGCTTCAACGGTAAGAGGTCTTTCTAGTTTCGTATGTGGCTTAGCAAGTATGGGCTCAAATTCTAACAAGACAAAACTCTTATCGACTCCTCAATTAAATAGGACGTAAGCATAAGAATTATTAATAAGGAACATACCTGTCAAGTTTTAAAGATATTTAGCGATGTAGGTAAAGCATCAAAAGACTTAGATCATAAAAGTTGAGGTTGGGTTTAACATACCGTTCATCACATCATTGTTCGCTTGTGCTTGGTTTGCATTGATATTGAAAGCACGTCCTCAAGCTTGTGGAAAATTACCCGCAAGATGAGGGCATTATAGGTGGAAGTGACTAGGTTCCCCACAATTGTAGCAAACACAATTCGCAACCATCACGGCATTGTTTGGTGCACGGTGACAAGTAGCCACCAAGTGTCCAGACTTACTGCACAAGGTACAGATGCGGCACGGAGCGTTCCCCGGATGATGGTACATACAGATATTGCACATAGATAGAGGACCAGCATAGGCCCTAGCAACAGGTGTTTGTGCTACAGGTGCAGCCACAGGTACAAGTTGTCTTTGGGGTGGTTTGGGTGCAGCCACAGCAAAGTTACGAGCCGGTGTGAACTTGCGTTTCTTGTCGTAATTGTAAGACGGTTCAGTTTTAGTATCCTTAGCAACTTCAGGGACCGTCTTCTCAACCTTCTTGGAACCCTTGACAGACATGGTGCCCGCTCGTATATGATTCTCGGTAAGTTGAGTGGTGATAATGATGGCTTCCTTCAAAGTTGTGGGTCGACTACCCACCACAGCATCTTGGATTTGGGGTGGTACCCCCTTGATGAACTTCTCGATGTTGCGAGGAATAGTGTCGACCATATGGGGCAACAGTATGCTCAACTCGTGATGCCTAGTTGAGTAGGCCAAGTGATCCCCACCATCTTGTTTGAGGTTCCAAAACTCCTCCTCCAGCTTTTGCAATTCACTTCTCGGGCAAAACTTCACGATTATAATATTCTTGAACTCGTCCCAAGTCAGTGCTAACACAGCATCAGCACCACGATTCCTTTTCTCGCTGTTCCACCATGTAAATGCCCTTTGTTGGAGCATACTAGTGGCATAACAAACCTTGAGCGCCTCGGGAAACTCATAGTTGATGAACGTGTTTTCCATGCTTTCGAACCACTCGAGAAGTCCAGTGGCTCCTTCCTTTCCACTATAGCTAGTGGGCTTGCATGAACTAAAGTGTTTGAATGTGCAGGTTTGGTTGTTGTGCCCTTGGTTCGTGATATTCTATCCTTGACCATTTCCATTGTTTCTATAGTTGGTCATCATGGTGCTACTTAGTTCAGCAACCATGGTCGGTATGACAACAGCCATTTAACGAGCAATCATGGCGGCTAACTTGCGGTTGGAACTTCCATGCTTTCCATGGTGACGAGACATGCTGGATAGAAGATAAATTAGTCACAGGAATTTGGAGATAAAAGGACAGTAAATCAAACAAGGATTATTTAAGACTTGTAAAACACACACGGAATGATTACATTTGGTAACGCATTACCATTTCGAAATGTTGACATGTCAAGGTAAGTTGACCCATTTGCCTTAGAAACTTGTGTATGTTGACCATAGTTTATCACTCATCCCAGAAATCCCCAGGTAAGCATAACTAGTCCTGTAGGATTTATGCGAAATGCTTACCTTAGCCCAAAGGCTTTTCTCCAGGAAATCCATAATACATGTGTCTATGTGCACACAATATTTCTTAGGTTCATGGAATCAAAACCTTGATGAGATTCTCATAGATTAGACATAAAGTCTAAAGATTTAAACCTTCTATATAAAGCGTACGATCCCACGTGTCGTCGAGAATAAGTTTAAGAAGTTTCACTCGTCGGGGAGAATTAAAGAATTAAGAATAAGTTTAGGGGAGACAAGCAACCAAGTTTAATCCATTATAAGTCACACCTATCTAAAGGCATCAAATTGCACATTCAAAGGCATTCCTAAAGAGATAGCATCATGTAGCATGCAACAATATATCTTTACAAGAATATAAAGATTCTTCTATAAGGTTCATGCATAAACTATAGTCTAGGTCACCATTAATAATAACCTAAATCCCTATAGTTATGGGCTCTAATACCAATCTCCCACACCCCAACCTTAACAGCGGAAACGTCGAGATGTGAGGGTTAAGATTGTTCACAGCCACATAACGCTACCATTAAATATAAATATGATTATCATAAGTTTTTAGTAAACAATACATCCAAATGTCATAATGCAACAAAGTAAACAAATGTTCAGCATCTAAGATTCAAGATAATTTATTATTTCCTAGGTCCAAATACTAGGGGTAAGCATGCTTCAAAGATATCATCAACCTTGTGCATTTACTGAAACATATTAAAAATAAAAGGTCAACTATGAAAATTGGTGAGTTTCCATGGGTTAAGTATACATAAATATAGCAAAAGATTTACAAGTAGCAATTCATGTCAATGGTTATGCATTATGCAAGTTTATAGAACACGCATAGCTACAATAAAACCTTGACAGATTACAAGATTACAAGATTATATGATTAGCTAAGTGTACTTGGTCCCCATAGTACTCAAGAATACGATACTAGGGCCACCAAATAGGCTTGTCAGGCCCATAGATCTATGACGTTGCCAGGCAAGCAATAGTTAATGATTGTCAACATATAATGTATCTCATATAACACTCACAATAATACAAATAACCATGATGAAAATAAGTATGAATTGCATGTGCGTTAAAAGTATAAAAAGTTTACAAGTGCAAGTTTATTAGGTTAACATGTTTCACCCCAAAAAGATGTGAAATAAAGTAAAACGGGCGTGAATAACTCACATGACGTATATGTGTATAAAATGATAATAAGAATTAAATGACGTTCCAATAAATTGTTTTACAAGGTACCTAAACGTATATATTACAAAATTTAAGTTTAATAATAAGATTAACTATTTAACATGAACTAGGGTTTCGATAAGAATTTAAGGGTTTTTATAAATAAATAAATAAGATTAGTTAGTGAATCATATATATATATTTTAGTCTAATAAAGGAAAAATACTATTTATGCAATTTTAAAGGAATTAAATCCTTTATAATAATTTATGAAATTTAATTATAAAATGTATATAAATTCTATAGTTATCATGATTAATCCATAATTAAAGATAACATAGTGATAATAAAAATAATGTTTACAAATAATTAATGTTTACAAAATTGCTTTGACTTTAATCCATAATTAAAGATAACATAGTTATAAAGATAAACTAAATATAACCTTTGTTTTATAAAAATATTAAAGAAATAAATTTATAGAGATTGATTATATGACTTTAAAATAATTAATGTTTACAAAATTGCTTTTAATAATTCTTCAGAAATTTTATATATATTTTTTAAAGGTTGGAAAAGCAAAAAATTGGTTTGAGGGTGCCCGGGTTCGAACCCAGGACCTCAAGTTTAGTATGTAAGTGTTTAACCAATAAAACAGGGCCGTGGTTATGGCCGTGGTATAGAATGGGTTTTAAATTTTAAGAACATAGTTTCAAAGAATCCCCAATTCTCAAGAACCCTAGTTTTGATTTTTATCAAATTGAGGTTTTATTCGATTCGGTTAAAAACAACAATCATGGGGCTTTTGTTCCCCATGTTTAAACGAGTAAAATGCCTATTTTAATTACCCAAATGATGATGGATTGGAGATGAACAGGTTATGAACAAGCCGCGACCAACGTAGAGCTTGATTGATGTTCAAATGATGATTGTAATCCAATTAACTTTGTGTGGAGCTTTAGAGGATGTTCATGACCCTAAGCCCTCTATCAATTTCAATTTAATTTGCTCGGAAGATGGATTTCGATTGAAGTGCAGGTTGCGGTCACGGTGATACTCGATTGAGGGGTGTTTGTGGATTTCAAATAGAATTATGTTTTGTAGAGGTTTAGGATTGATTAAACCATCGTTTAGGTTCCAATTAATTTGATTATTATTGAGCTTTAATGCTCGAACGGTTCAATGATTCAAGCTCACCGGTTACTCGAGTTGAATGCACTCATAACCGACGTTTAAAACCATTTAAAGTACTTAACTGAGTTCAAATCGAGTTCACGAATCTATTTGGAGCGGTTTGGGGTCGAGATCGAAGGGTTTCGATGGGTTTTGGGGCTCGTCGGAGTATGGCTGGAAATACGGGTGACAGGGGGTGGTGGTTTGGTTGGGGTTTAAACCATTTTACACAATTGGTCCCTGTTGTTTTAAATGTTATTATTTTATGTAATAAACTTTTATTTAAAGTTTCCAAATTGACATAAAGACCCCCTGAACTTAATTAAACTTTACGTTTTAAATATTTTTCTAACTTATTAGTTATTTAACCTTAATAAGCTATTATTTTTTTAATATTATTAGTATTATTTTATTTTATTTTTATTATTATCATTTAAGTTAGGTTTATAATATCAAGCAAAAGTTATAATTACTAGTATTATTATTATTATAATTATTATTATTATTACTATTATATTTAATAAATTAATTTATCAACTTTTAAATTAACAAAAAAACAAGCATAAACGACCCACATAGTTTCGTTAATGACAGAAAGGTCCTTCCAAGAACATAACAAAGTTAACTTTTATTTAATGAAAATACGAAAAGTTACAAGAAAAAATTTGCATCGGAGGTGATTTAACGGACATATTGGTAAAACTAATGATCACTTCCCTTCGGTGCATGGAGGCTTTGGGTATGGTCTTAGGAATGATGGTGGTAGGAAGCTTCTTGACATTGCATTGGCGCATGATCTAAGTGTTATAAATTCATTTTTTAAGAAAAGAGACTCACATTTAATCACGTTTGCGGGAGACACACGCAGATAGACTATTTGCTGATGAGAAGAGAAGACCGTAGTTCATGGAAGGACTACAAGGCAATCCCGGACAAGACAGTAGTGACTCAACATCATATGTTAGTGGCGGACCTACACCTGAAGAGAACAATTGTTAAAGCACCCAAGAGAATTAGACTTACAATTAGATGGGGGCAGCTGAAAGACGAGAAGATTACCATCTTTAGAGATATGATCATACCAATGACCTACACTGGGCCACAGGAAGACGCAAACCAAAAGTGGGAGGGCATGGTCACTAGAGTCATGCACGCAGCTAAAGAAACGCTTAGGGTTACAACAGGTATGATAGTTAGTCATAAGAAATCCTGCTGGTTGAATGAAGACGTACAAGAAAACAAACATACCCAGTATATCCAACTGAGAGTACGGTCTTACCTCTATCTTGGGAGACAGAGAGACTAAGAGAGCTTATACGTTGTAATGACGAGGAAGAATGAACACAACTAAAAGATAACTAAAAGAAGGCCAAACAAGAGGTGAAAAAGTCAGTGTCATAGGCAAAGAACATAGCTTATGAGAGGATGTGCAAGCGGCTTGAGACGAAAGAAGGAGAACATGACATGTTTAGGATTGCCAAAGCTAGAGAACGTAGAAGACAGGACTTGGGAATGGTCAAGTTTATAAAGGCTGAGGATGGAAAGGTCTTGGTGAAAGAGAGGGACATCATGGTAAGATGGTAAGCTTATTTCCATAACCTCTTCGATGTAATCAATCCTAATCATTAAGCAGATATCGATCAAACAACCCGAACAACGCAACAAAATAAGTGTTATTGTAGAAACATCACAATCGAGGAAGTTATACGAGCTCTTAAGAAAATATGAAGGACTAAGGCGGTAGGGCTAGCCAATATACTGATTGAAGTGTGGATGTGCCTAGGAGAATAGGGACTACAATGGTTAACAGAGCTATTCAACACCATCCTCAAGACCAGGAAGATGCTGGATCAGTGGAGGAGTAGTGTTATAGTCCCCATATATAAGAAAAAAGGAGATGCCCAATGTTGCACTAACTACAGGGGAGTAAAACTCTTGAGCCATACGATGAAACTATGGGAAAGAGTTATAGAGACGAGAATCAGACATGAAAAACACATAGCGATAAACCAATTTGGATTTATGCCAGGGCGCTCTACAACAGAAACCATACACATCATAAATGGAGAAAAATAGAAAAAAGAAGAGAGACCTTCTATGGTCTTCATTGACCTAGAAAAAGCCTATGATAGTTTCCCACGACAACCCATTTCGGAAAGTCTAAGGGATAGAAGGGTACCAGAGAGATATATCAACATAATCAAGGATATGTATGAAGGGGAAAAAACATGTGTGTGAGCTCCAGTCAAAGATACAGACCACTTTCCGGTAGGAGTGGGACTTCACCAAGGATCATTATTGAACCCATTTCTCTTCACAGTAGTGTTGGATGAGATGGCTAAGTCTATACAGGAGCCAGTCCCGTGGTGAATGCTGTTTGCATATGATATTGTGCTAATATCATAATCTAAAAGGGCGCTGAATGAGAGGTTAGAACAGTCAAGAGTAGCACTAGAGAGCAAAGGCTTAATGATATGTCGCTCTAAGATGGAATACATGCACTGTAACTTCGGTGAAGTGAATGAAGAGGACACCCAAATTAATACTCAGGTCCTGGCGGTCCCACAAACATCTAGGTTCAAATATATAGGCTCGTACGTCCAGGACGACGGAGAGATACACATCGATGTAGCCCATCGTGTTCAGGCAGGATGGTGCAAGTGGAAAGCAGCATCAGAGATCTTGTGTGATAAGAGATTCCTAGCAAAACTAAAGGGAAAACTATATAGAATGGCAGCTCATCCGGCTATGTTGTACGGAAGAAACTGTTGGGCCATGAAGAAATCGCAAAAGAGACAAATAAAGGTCGCAAAAATGTGAAAGCTAAGGTGCATGTGTGGACACATGAGGCTGGATCGGATAAAGAACGACGTCTTCCGGCACAGGCTAGAGGTGGCTTGTATCACGGATAAAATATGATAGGGAAGATTGAGATGGTTTGGGCACGTGAAGGGGAGACAGATGTCAGCACCAGTTAGAGCAGTAGAGCGCATCACCTTAGATGGTAAGAGGAGTAGAGGAAGACCTAAATTGACCTGGGATGAGCTGATTAGCTGGGATACGGTAGAGTTGCACCTCTCCGAGCACATGGTTGAGGATAGGAGTGATTGGAGGCATAGAATTAAAGTTAGGGACTTCTAGTGGGCCTTGATGTGATAGTCCTCATGTGATGTGTAGGGTAACGTTATTTTTCCAATGTAGGTGAAGCCTTAGTGCTAACTGTCCTATTAGTATTGTTAATATCGTAGTAAAATTTATCTGCCTAATTCCTCGCCTAATATTGTAGTAAAATTATCTGCCTCAAACATGTTCCAATGCTGTTGCATTTGCTTTTATGACATGTGCTTAATTGCTTATGTGAGGTATGCAACATATTCTGGTTGTTATGCGTATGCTATAGCTTATGTGATCTGTGTGATGTATGCAATATAATCTGGTTATTTTGCTTATGAACATGCATATGCATATACAAAACTCTTATGTGATGTATGCTTATGTGATATATGCACTATAATTTGATTGTTATCATTGTCGAGATAGGGGTCTCTTTGAAAGCGGTCTCTTTGTCTCCCAAGTTAGAAGAAAGAATGGCCACCACCTACCCCCCCCCCAAACACTACTTTCAGTGGGACATACTGGGTATGTTTGTTTATTTGTTTGTTTGTTTATTTGCTCAAGGTGAATCCTCAATGTCCATACTATGAGAAGAACTCCCAGGTTTATGATTTCTTAGACTTTCTCCCCCTTTTTGGTAGCATCACCATCTTCCATAGGTGAGCTGGGGCTTAGCCTATCACATCCACATGTTCTTGTGTTCCTAGTTGAGTCCTCCTTAAAATTCTCCCAGCTAGTTTTTCCTTGAGATCAGAGATCTCAAGTTGCTGATCATGGACCCTTCTTTGCAAGGTAGTTGTAAGGCCCCGTTCCCGGAGACCTCACCATTGGTCAATAATAGCATTGTACATATAAAACATTACACATTTCAAATATTAAGATGTGGAGTTAAGTTAACAAAAACCATTCATTTCATTAATAACTACTGTTGCAAAGCAATACATCATTTTTCATTAGTTACAAAAGATTGTTTGATTGCATTACAAAACAACAATATCATAAATATGAATGAATGTCAATCTTGCCCCGCCGAGTAGCTTCACCCTCGTGCCATCCTCAGCAACAATTACCTGCCAACTGAAAATGCATAAAAGTTAGCGTCTCTAAGTGAGTTCTAGTTTTAAAAGCGTCAAAAAATACCTTGCATAGCTTATATATGAAAATACTCTTTTTCAATAAAACACTTTCTTTACTTTCGTACGTTAGCATTCATCATACATACATCAAGGTAAAACCTTCTTCATTATTCATTATCGTACGCATTCATTAGTTTTGAACTCTTTTCATTATCTTTCACTTTCATCCGGACCAATGTGCAATACCCCAAACATTGTGCATGAAGCTGATACTGGGCCTGAGGTCTATAAATAGACCCCGAACATTATGCACTAAGCTGACCTAGTCACCTAGGGTACGCTACAAGGGTCCCGTCAATCTCAATGATTGACCCTGTATGCATCATTTGGGTTAGCTAAACCGCACACAGTTGAGCTAACGACAACATGGTCGTGCACCTCCAATCATTTGCTTGCAAGACTTTTATTCATTCATTTATGTTCCACTTTTCTTTATCACTAATCTTTCACTTTTATTAATGATAATAGTATACATATACGAACATAAACACACCACGTAAAGTCACACAATAATATGTAATATGGAACATAAGAACAAATCATAATCATGCATCATATAAGCAATTATAACCCTAAAGTCAAACTAGGGTCAAACCCTAATCATTCTGTTTTTCCTAAAATTCCATAAAATTTTCTAAGTGTTTGGACGCATCGGAACTATGTAGGCGCATGAGCCCTGCTTAGGCTCATCAACACTATTCAGGCACATGGCCTAACACTTAACCATTTTTCACTAAATCTTAGGTGCATGAACTATTCAGGCGCATGGGTTTACACTTAGGCGCCTCAGAGTAAAAGTTTTGGCGCATGAACACTATTGGGGCGCCTAACCCCAGTACTTAGGCATCTGGCCAAATTTTCTAGGCGCATGAACTACTGTTCAGGCACATGAGGTATACTTAACCATTCTAAGGCAATATTTTGGGCGCATGAGGTACTGTTTGGGTGCATGACTTACAGTTACACTTTTCTAAGGAAATTTCAGGCGCATGAGCCTTATGTAGGTGCATGAACTACCTGTTTAACATGTTTCTAATTTGTTTTCAGTCCCAATCATCATATCATCCTGTTCTAAGCTAATTACTACATTCTAAGCATTAACATAGCATAAATAACCATAAAACATCATCATACATTCATAAAACATACGAGTATATATGTATAACCATTATAAATCATTTTAATACAAGCAAAACCGAGGTCTAGAACATGTAAAAACCGAGATCTAGAACTCACCTATTGTAGCAAACAAGCAAAACTCCTCCAAACTTGCTTGTACACGAGTTCAAAAACCTAAAACAAGGCAAACAAACACCAAAACACAAATAACACTCAAAAATTGGTTCCAAGGTTGAAAACCTCACATAACCAAACCAAAAACACATGAAAACGCTGACCTAATGCGAATTTCAGCCCTTTTTCTTGAAGAACCGAGTGAAACTCTTCTTCTTTCTTCTTCTCCTTTTTTAGTCGACCTTAAAGCAAAAAGTGGGCATGATATGGGCAGCCATGCCTATTTAAAAGTTGAATTTTGTACTTTTGTACTTTTGTACTATTTTACACAATACCCCCTTCCACTTTGCCTCCTTTTGATTTCCTTCAAGATACTTTTATTTCTTTTTATTTTGACAAGATTTCGAGCGTTACAAGTTTACCCCCCTTAACAGGGTTTCGTCCCTGAAACCTGTCACTCTTCGAATAACTATGGATAGTGTTGCCTCATTTCTTCTTCAGTCTCCCACGTAGACTCGGAACCTTTCCTGTGCTTCCGTCGTTCATCTACCTCGATATCCTCCAGTGGTACAACCATGTCTTCGTCAACTAAGCACTTTCTCAGATGAGATACATTAACGTGGGGTGAATTCCACTTTACTCATCTGGCAATTCTAATCGATAGGCCCCACTCCTACTCGTGCGATGATTCGGAAAGGCCCTATGTACCTCGGGCTTAGCTTACCCCTTTTCCTGAACTGGATGATTCCCTTCCAAGGTGAGACCTTCAACATGACTTTATCCCCCATGTTGAACTCAATCGGTCTTCACCTTTTATCAGTATACGACTTCTTTCTATCCTTCACCACCTTCATAAAGGCTTTGAACTTTTCTAACTTTTCCGTCGTAGCCTCGATCACCTCGATACCTCCTAACTCCTTCTGCCCAATGTCTCTCCAACATACGAGCGTTCTACACCTTCTACCGTATAGCATCTCATACGGCGGCATACCAATGCTAACATGATAACTGTTTTTATATGAGAATTCTGCTAATGGTAAATGATCATCCCAACTTCCTCCAAAGTCGATCACGCATGCTCGGAGCACATCCTTAAGCGTCTGAATCGTCCTCTCAGACTGACCATCTGTCTGAGGATGACAAGCTGTGCTAATATGTAGCCGTGTCCCATTGCATCATGGAACCTCTTCTAAAACTTTGATGTGAAAAGGGTGTCACGATCCGACATGATGGAAACCGGCAAACCATGACGAGCTACAATCTCCTTGATGAAAAGATCCGCTAATCTTTCAGATGAGTATGTCTCGCGTATCGGTAGGAAGTGAGCACTCTTCATCAATCGATCAACTATCACCCAAATTGTATTGCACCCCCTCGCCATACGAGGTAGCTTAGTAATAAAGTCCATGGTGATGTGCTCCCACTTCCACTCGGGTATATCCAATGGTTAGATCTTCTCGTATGGCTTCTGATGCTCTGCCTTCAATTGTAAACAAGTAAGACACTTACTCACACACTCCACTACATCGCATTTCATTCCCGACCACCAGTAGTCTTTCTTCATGTCTTGATACATGTTGGTGGCTCCGGGATGAATGGAGTATCAAGTTTTATGAGCTTCATCCATAATTCATCCCCTTAACTCCCTATACCGAGGAATCCACGTCTGCCCGAAGTAGGTTCTAACTCCATGAGTTTTTTCTCCCAACTCCGTGACTAGACCACTCATTCATTTAGAATTAAGGCGATCTTCTTTCAACGCCTCATTCTAAAACTCTTTGTCTTGCGTCATCACATTCGAGGTCATCACTAACTGATACACCTTCACCTGAATTGGCTCAGGTCTCTCTTTTCCGCTAAGGGCATCGGCCACCACATTGCTTTACCCAGATGGTAGTGGATCTCGCAATCAAAATCCTTGATTAACTCTAACCACCTCCGTTGCCTCATATTGAGATCCTTCTACTTTAAGAAATAATTTAAGTTTTTATGGTCCGTGAAGATAGTGCATTTCGTCCCTTATTGGTAGTGACTCCAAATCTTCAACGCGATGACCACAGTCACTAGCTCTAAATCATGGGTGAGATAATTGATTTCGTGGGTCTTTAGTTGTCAGGACAGGCTATTACCTTTCCATATTGCATCAACACATAACCTAGTCTTAAATAAGAAGCATCAGAATAGACCACTAAGTACTCACTCCCTTCGGGTATTGTCAAGATAGGAGCTTGAGTTAATCTCACCTTTAACTCCTCAAAAGCATCCTCCTATTCTCGACCCCACACAAACTTCATATCCTTGCAAGTTAATTTAGTCAAAGGTGAGGCTATCTTGGAAAAGTCTTGAATAAATCTTCTGTAGTAGCCCGCCAATCCTAAGAAAGTGAGAATCTCGGATGGCGTCTTTGGAGACTTCCATTGCATCATCACCTCAACCTTTGCTGGGTCCATCATGATTCGTTCAGCATTTACAACGTGACTCAAAAATTGTACCTCGCACAACCAAAAAGCACACTTAGGGAATTTGGCATATAACTTCTCTCTTCTAAGTGTCTTGTAAGGTTATTAGTAAGGCTGATGCAACCCAAACACCTAAAGTCTCTCCTGCATGCATACACAAGTGTACTAAAGTGGAATGCTTCGGAAGTTTCACACTGCCTTAGAAATTATTCTAAGTGTGAAATCTTCTAAAGCCAAGACCAATATCTTCCGAAGCCAAAATATGAAGTCTTCCAAAGCTTCAAGGACAAAGTCTTCCCAAGCCAACTATTAAAGACAGATTTCTTCCGAAGACTTTTATATTACATGCTTTATCTAATGTACTTTTTACCTAAAGCTGAACCACTTTCCGCTGCCACTCTGATAAGTCACCAACCTTACATGAGTTGGTGAAAAGGTCCATGCTTTTGGTAAACTGTACATTGAGGTCTTGAGTCTGTAACTTTCCACTTTATGTACTTTATCCTTTTGGTAATATATTAGGATGTGAGCTATGGCATGTCATAGTTACTAGTCAAAAGGCAATCTGCCTTTTAACTCTACATGGATTTTGTTATCTAGATCATGTGTCCAACTGGCCTTCAAAGTATGGCCGGCTGTAGGTTGTAGTGTAAGTATTTCTAGTCCTTGTAACTTAGAAGGAGAACTCTAAAAACCATTTGTAAGAAACTAGAGATCAATATACATCAACCTTGAAAACCAACTGCTTGTGTATTGTTCTAGTTTCTATCTCATTTACACTTGTGTTTCTTAGTTCTCTAAACTGAGTTTACCAGTTCCCCATTTGAATTATTAAGTGTGTTCCACACTCTCCTCTTTGTGTTGTTGTGTTGTGAAGTGCATAATCCTTCAACATTGTCCTGCAATTGGTATCATAGCTTCTCAGGCTCTTGATATAAGATCTCACCATCTTAAGATCCCTCACACACACACAAAAAAATACTTAACCCTTCAAATGGCTGCTATCTCTAAAGCTGATATGGAAACTGGAACCATGACAAATTCCCCA
Source organism: Flaveria linearis (assembly GCA_024085815.1). Taxonomy (NCBI): domain Eukaryota; kingdom Viridiplantae; phylum Streptophyta; class Magnoliopsida; order Asterales; family Asteraceae; genus Flaveria; species Flaveria linearis. The sequence goes on along the minus strand of CM044004.1, from coordinate 45,374,681 downwards.
CTGATCACTCTTGATGACTTTGACACTTGGTGCCATACAATGGAAGGCTTCATCAAGTGTTAAGACTCAAGAATGTGGGAATCTGTTGTCTCTGGACCTTACATACCAAGCACTCCTTTAGCTGCTGCTGGAGGTGGTATGCTTCCTAAGGATGTGGCTGACTACTCAGAAGAAGATAGAAAGAGAGTATAAATTGATCAAAAGGCCATGACAGCATTTCAGACTGCTCTTCCAAACTCTGTATACAGAGGTTTCAAGAAATGCAAAATAGCTAAGCAGTTGTGGGATGCATGAAACTAATGTATGAGGGTTCTACTGAAGCCAATGAGAACAAGAAGGATCTCCTGAAGCAGCAGTTTGAAAATTTCACCTTCAAAACAGGTGAAACCATGACTCAACAATACTTCAGGTATGTTGAGATTGTGGATACCCTAGTGGATGTTGGAGTAACTCTTGAGAACAGGGACATTGTAAGGAAGTTTACGTCCTCTCTTCCTAGGCAATGGACATATTATTGTGTTGTAATCAAGAGAACTGAGAACCTTAAAACTCTCACTCTGACAGAGTTGTATGGCATTCTCAGTGGATACCAGATGGGGATGAACATGCAACGTTCATCTGGTAACTCCAACAATCAAATGGGTTCAGCCCTTCATGTGACTGAAAGGGATAGCATAGAACCTTAACATCATCTTATATGCTACCCTGACATCTCACAAAAGGGTCCTTTCATCACCTTCCCGGAGACATCAAGGGAGAACTATACTCAAGGAAGCCCATTCCAAGAGATAAGTTCTTCTCAAGCCTTTGTGTCTTCTGATGAAAGTTATGACAGCTTCCTATTCACCCTTGAAGACTTGGACTGTATCCATCCAGATGACCTGGAGTACATGGAGATAGTTCCGCAAATGGCTCTTCTCACTCACAGAGCCAAGAGGTTCTATAAGAGGACAGGAAGGAAGTTTCCCAGCAATACAGCCAGTGGAAAGTTTGGGTTGGATAAAAGCAAAGTTAAGTGTTATAACTGTAACTTGATGGGTCATTTTTCTAGGGAGTGCAAGGCACCAAAAACAAATGGTGGGGAAGCACAATCCAGACCAAACTACACTGATAAAGCTACCCAGAAAGAGAAGCCAAAACATCAAGCTGCAGTTGCTGTTAAAGAAGGAGGCTTTGACTGGAGCTTTCAGGTGGAAGATGCATCTCCAAACCAAGCATTAATGGCTGACCATGATGAAACCAAGGTATTGGAACATCTTTGTACTCCTGAATGTATTGCTAAAGTCAATAGATACAGGTCCTATAACTTAGAGATGAGATCTAATCTTGAGTCCTTGAACATCTTGAAATCTGATTTTAGAGAGACTGAAAATGATTATAAGTTAAAGATAGAGGAATGGAGAAAACCATATCAGTTTTAAAACATGAGCATACAAATCACAGAACTCAGATCAAGGATCTCATAACTAAGTTAATTGAATGCCAGGCTGAGCTTATGATCAGCAAAGCCAGGGCAGAGAAATGTGTTCTTGAAGAAGAGACCTTTAAGAACACATATCCTCATCCTTGTATGCAAAAGTTGTTATCAAAATAAGTAGGGACTGGGATCTAGTGAAATAGCTCCTCCATACAGAATCTTGTCTGTAAGATCACCTAAGGTGTGGAACTTGTGAATATGAGCTTCCTCACATAGACCCCTTGAGTGAAGAGGATGAAGAAGTGATAGTGAAGAATTCCTCTGAGAAGAGTGAAGAGGAGGATTCTAAGAAGGGTCACTCTCCTTCTAAGGAGAGTAGGAAGTCTGGGATGACCAAGTCTATGAGGAAGAACTTAATCAGAAAAAGCAAGAGAAAGGCTAGGAGGGCTCAAGAGATCAAGGCGACTTTCAACTCTAAGCAAAAACAAGTCTTTATTTCTGCAGGGTTTGACGTGGTTAAGACTGAAGACATCAACCTCAACTCTTCTACCAAGAGTTCTGGTTTATGTTAAAATCATCTTAGCATCAAGAAAAAGGCTGATCCGTTGTGTACCACTGCTACACAGCCTGAACCATCTAACTCCAAGAATAGTCCTCAGCCTAAAGAAACTGTGTCAGCATCTGCAAAGATGAAGGTGGAGAAGGGATGTGATCAAAGTCAGCCTTGTTCTCAGAAGAAAACTCTTGGGAAGAAAAAGATGAAATGTGTTATGTGTGAGAGTACTTCTCATCTTGCTAAGGATGGTCCATACAATCCAAGAGGTACTCTTCATATGACTAAGAAAAAGACTCCCAAGAGATCTAATAAGAATTTAGCTTCAGAAGGTAAATCTATTTCTTTCGGAAGCTCCAAAGGAATGAAGAAGGCAAGTGGACAATTGCCTTGGGAAGAAAATCTAGTCTCGGAAGAAAGGAATACTTCCAAAGCACTGAAGTCTGCTGCAGTGTTAGCAGGATCTTCCGAAGGTCCAGTCATCAAAACTTCCGAAGTCTCTAAAGCTTCCGAAGTATTGAAGGTCAAGTCCAAACTTCCAATGGTGGTGTGGAAGTCAAGGAAAGACCAAGTGACTGAAAATTCTCCATCAACAACAGCAAGAGATCCTCAAAGCACAACTATAGGATCTATTACTGTTTTATTACCCTCTACTTCCTTTTATGAGCCCAAGACCAATGAGGCTTGGGTTTCCAAATGTAGTAATCATTCTCTTTGTGCAGGACCAGCTCAAGACAAACAAAAATGTCTGGATCATTGATAGTGGCTGTTCTAGGCACATGACAGACAATAGGTCACTACTCTAGAACTTTGAAAGGATTGTTAGAGGACCAGTTGCTTTTGGAGGAGATGAAGGAGGTTACATTTCTAGAAGGGGCAAGGTCACAAATGGTAAGCTCAGCACTGAGAAGGTAAACTTTGTCAAGGAGCTTAGGTACAATTTTTTGAGTGTATCCCAATTTTGTGATCAGAGTCATAACATGCTCTTTACTAAGCATGAGTGCATTGTTCTCAAACCTGGGGTGATTATTCCTTATGAGCATATCTTGCTCAGAGCCCTAGGAGAGGGAACATGTACAAGATGGACATACAAGAAACATCTCCCTCAGGAGAAGTTTCATGCTTCCTATCTAAAGCCAATAGTAATGAGTCTTTTCTTTGGCATAAAAGAATGTGCCATGTAAACTTTAAAAACATGAATAAGCTAATTAAGAATGATTTGGTAACTAGAATGCCAAAGAAGGAGTTTACAAGTGATGACCATTGTGTTGCATGCCTAAGAGGGAAGCAACATAAGGTATCTCACAAGCCTATGGAAAGAAACTCTATCACTACACCCCTACACTTATTACATATGGATCTCTTTGGCCCCACTAATGTAATGAGTTTAGGAAGGACCTCTTACTGTCTGGTGATCATAGATGACTTTACAAGATTCACTTGGGTCTTCTTTCTTAGAACTAAAGATGAGACCCCTGAGATTCTGAAGAATTTTATCTTAAGGATTGAGAATCAATGTGATCACAAGGTCAAAACCATAAGATATGATCAAGGAACTAAATTTAAGAACCAAATCCTTGACATATTTTCTGATGAAAAGGGTATTACAAGATAATACAGTGCTCCCAGGACTCCTCAGCAAAATGGTGTTGCTGAGAGGAGAAACAAGACACTGATTGAAGCTGCAAGAACCATGTTGTCTGACTCTAAACTGCCCATCACCTTCTTGGAAGAGGCAGTCAACACTGCCTGCTATGTGCAGAATAGAGTTTTAGTAGTTAAGACTCTTGGGAAGACTCCTTATGAACTTTGGCATAAGAGAAAACCTTTCATTGGTTTTCTAGTAGTTAAGACTCATGGTAAGACTCCTTATGAACTTTGGCATAAGAGAAAACCTTTCATTGGTTTTCTCAGGTCATTTGGATGTCCATGTAGCATCTTGAATACCAAAGATCAAATTGCTATGTTTGCTGAGAAATCAGATGATGGACATTTTATTGGATACTCTTCTTAAGCTAAAGCTAATAGAGTATACAATCTCAGAACTAGAGTAGTTAAGGAGTCAGCCAATGTGACTTTCAATGAGCACACTCCTAGTGTGAAAGGTTCTGGTCCGGATTGGCTGTTTGATCTTGATTTAGTTACCAACTGTTTTAACAAATCTTATGAGTATGTTTCAGGATCTACAGACATTTTACCTCCAGGTGATCCTGATCCAAGATTTGAGCTATGAAGACCTTCAAGTTACACATCTTCAGCCCCAGTTGTAACTACTTCAGCAAATGAAGTTTTTATCAGCAAGACCATGACAAATTCAGCTGATACATCTAAGATGCCTTCAAGTTCCAGCTCAGAGGCTCAACAGACAAACAAAGAAACTTCAAATGCAGAAGAAAGTGATGGTGGTGGTAACAGTGATCAAGAATTTCTTGATGCTGATAACCACTCCATAGATGAAGATATCAATGATGTCACACACTCATTGGATGAAGTTTCTCTTGATAAGTGTGATGCAGTGGTGGAAGAAGTATCTAAATCTCTCTCAGTAACTTACTGTGATCCCTCAGCTAAGGATCCACAAGTCTCATCCTACCACAAACATCGTTGGAGATGTTGACACTGGGGTAAGAACAAGAGGACAAACCCATGAAGCAAATGTTTGTCTTCACTCTTGTTTCTTGTCCCAGATAGAGCCTAAGAAAGTTGATGAGGCTCTGAAGGATGGAAGTTGGATTGAAGCCATGCAAGAGGAGCTGCTTCAATTCAAAAGATAGATGGTTTGGAACCTTTGTCCTCTTCCTCATGGGAAGACTACTATAGTAACCAAATGGGTATTTAGGAATAAAAAAGATGATAGAGGTATTGTCATCAAAAACAAAGCTAGACTAGTTGTTCAAGGATACACACAAGAAGAAGGAATTGACTACACTGATGTCTTTGCTCCTGTAGCAAGACTAGAAGCTGTTAGGATATTCTTGGCATTTGCTGCGTCCGAAAACTTCAAGGTCTATCAACTTGATGTTAAGTGTGCTTTTCTGTATGGGGTGATTGATGAAGAGGTGTATGTCAAACAACCACCTAGTTTTGCAGATCCTGATCATCCTGATTATGTCTGCAAACTTGATAAGGCTCCCTATGGGCTACATCAAGCACCAAGAAAGTGGTATGAGACTCTATCTCAGTATCTGTGCAAGCATGAATACCGAAAGGGGTACTATAGATGGAACTCTCTTCATCAAAGGACAGGGAAATGACTTACTACTAGTTCAAGTGTATGTACATGACATCATCTTGGCTCAACTAATCCAAGGCTCTACAAAGACTTTGAGAAGCTGATGAAGAACAGATTTGAAATGAGTGCCATGGGAGAACTCAATTTCTTTCTGGGGATTCAAGTGAAGCAAGTTGAAGATGGAATCTTCATAAGTCAGTCAAAGTATGTTCAGGACATACTCAAAAGATTCAACATGACTTATTGTAAGATTTCTAAGACACCCATAGCAAGAAACCACTCCCTTGGGCTTGATCTTGAGGGGGAGTGTGTGGATGAACACCTTTATAGGGCTATGATTGGGTCTCTTGTGTATCTTACAGCTAGCAGGCCTGATATCATGTTTGCCACATGTATTTGTGCAAGATATCAAGCCAACCCCAAGATCTCTCATCTCATCACTGTCAAGAGAATTCTAAGATACCTCAAAGGTGCCTCAACACTTGGTCTTTGGTATCCCAAAAATTCTAACTTCAATCTGTATGCATATATAGATAGTGATTATGGTGGTTGCAATATGACTGCAAAGTCTACATCCGGGGGATGCCAGTTCCTTGGTGGAAGGGTTGTCTCATAGCAATGCAAGAAACAATCCTGTGTCTCTGCATCAAATGCTAAAGCTGAATACATTGCTGCTGCAAGCTGCTGTGCTCAAGTGCTTTGGATTCAGAATCAGATGCTTGACTATGGTTTAAATTTCAAGGAGACTCCCATTCACATAGACAACAACAGTGCTATCTGCATCACAGATAATCTTGTACAGCAGTCAAGGGCAAAACACATAAATATCAGGTATCATTTAATTAGAGATAACTTTGAAAAGGGATTAATTAAACTAGTTAAAGTTAACACAAATGAACAATATGTTGATCTGTTTACAAAAGCCTTTGATGAAAAGAGATTTAAGTATCTTATATAAGCTATTGGGATGATTAACTTTGAGTAGTTTTTTCTTGAAACTAATTCATATTATTTCTTAAAATTTGTGTGTCCTAAGTTGTCTAGTTTATCACCTTTATAAGCTCAGGTTTTCAATGGATAAAAACTTTTTGAAGAGTTTTTCTTAGATTTTTGACAAATCTTGATCCTTCGGAAGATATGATTTTATCTTCGGAAGAAAATATACCTTCAATACAAACAACTGTCTAAGTAAAATTTGTCTTCAGAAGAAATTTTTGAAATTATCTTCCAAAGCTTAAAACTCTCTTAGGCACTTATATGCTTTTAACGACCATTTTTCTTCTGAAGGAAATTTACTCTCGGAAGCTTTGTTTTTTATTGAAAAAAAGCATCCAAGTTTAAAATTCTCTTCCGAAGCGACTTTGTCAAAACTCTTTGAGAAATTCTTCTGAAGTCATTTTGGCTTCGGAAGCCTTTCATTAAAACTTTCGAAGACAATTTACCTTCGGAAGATATTCGATTTCCAAGAAAACCACTTTTTAAGCAAAAAGCAAACTACTTTTTCAGATGTGGAACCGCCTTACGGATTTCAAAGTTTATCCTCTTTCATTAACTTTGTCTCAAATCCTTTTCATGCATAAACCCTGTCAGTTCCCCCTTCTTTTTATCATCTTCATCTTCTCTCCAAACCTAAATTCTAGATTTCTCTCTGAAACAGCCTTCGTTCATCCTTCCTTCACCTTTAAGCTTACTCAAAATGGCCAACCTTGACAGATGAAATGACCCAGATTTTTCTATACAGTTACACGGGCAACACAATCAGGTGGCACTGTTAAACTCTGAGAAAGATACACATTTCTCAGAGGTGTGCCAATTCTTAGCTTTGTCTAACTACTTCACCTCATTGATCCTCCTCTCTATGAGGATCATTTGCTTGAGTTTTGGAAGACCAGCCAAGAGGTCATTATGGATGGGGAGAAGGCACTGTCTGCCACAGTGCATGGGAGAACAGTCTTCATTAGTCCGGCCATCATCAACACTCATCTTCAGATGGGTGATGAAGAAGGTGAGGTTGACTTTCCAAAGGAAGCTGTAAATCATTCCTTTGAGCAGATGGGCTATGAAGGAGATTTCTCTATAAAGACCTTCAGGAAAGGGAAGGTATCATCTAAGTAGAAGTACCTACTTCATGTGGTCATCAATAGCTTGTCCAACAAGCATTGAGGATGGGACCAGATTCCTGAAAATCTCTCCTTCATAGTGCATGTAATGGTTCAGGGGGTCAAGTTCAGGTACTCTCAATTTGTTTATAAAAATTTGATAGCAAACTTAGACTCCTTAGAGTATTACATGTTTCCTAGATATGTTCAATACATTCTCAACTGTGAACTGAGCTCACAGTTGCGGGAGACAGGTAATATTCTTAAATTGGGACAGATGAAGCCCGACATCTTTAAAATCTTAAAGAAGCCAACTATTGGCTTCTTAAGGGTAGAAACAGCCCTTGTCCCACAAATGTTGGAGCTCATTGCTCAAGGTGACAACCTAGCAACACAAGCTAGTGTTGAACCTACACCTTCTACATTCCAACCACCAACACAACCACAATTCACCCTCACCTACCAAAGAAAACACAAACGAACCCATGCATAAACTATTGAGTCTGTGCAGGCCCCCATATACTCCCCTATACAGGAGGAAGTGGAAACTGGAACTCCAACTTCCCCTGAGGAGCAAACCACTCCCATTACTTCAAGGATCAGTGCTGAGGTTCCTCATGCTCAGGCTGATGAGCTCACAAGCCCAACAGCCTTAAGCCTTCACTCTGAGTCTCAACACTCAAGTGAACAACCTTTAGGGGACAGCTACCACCCCCAGCCTTTAGATTTAAACCAACCAATTCCCAATCTTGACTTCTATACTGATGAGGACTTAGATGCTAGTGAGTACCATGAGTCTCCCTACTACACAACTCCTCAAAGGGAGATGAGTGCTCCTGAGTCACCTAGGTCTAGCCCACATCAGTCACCATCACTGAGGTGGATACTTCTGAACCTGTTCAGGATATCCATATGGAAGAGGCTCTCACTTTAGCAAGTGATTACATCATTCAGACCTCAACCATGGCAACTCAGCCCATTGACACTTCAACTGAAGCTGTCACTGGGCAAAGGAAATCCAGTAACCAAGAACACTATGTTGGTGATAAGGAAGAGGACCGTGGTCCAATTCTCTCATCCCCAGTTATTCTTCTGATGAAGATGAGGGGAATCTGAGACTAAAGGTGCAAAAACTGTCAAAAACATGCACCTATCTAGTCTACAAGGTTAGTCATCTTGAATCTCAAGTGACTACCTTGCAACATAGGGTCAATGATCAGCAACTTGAGATATCTTATCTCAAGAAAAAACTAGCTAGGAGACCATTAAGAGGAGCTCAACCAGGAACACAAGAACCTATGGATGTAATTGACCTAACTCCTAGCTCACATGTGCAAGAGGGTGATGCTACCAAAAAGAGGGAGGAAGTCATTATAATCACAGAACCTGGAAGTTCCTCAAGGAGTATGGACACTGAGGACTCACCATCCTCACTTGCAGTTGTGCATACTTAGTAACTTTCTCAAGTTCACATTGATGTGGACAGTATAGACTCAGTCATTAGAAGTCTATATGAGAAAGGCATTCCAAGAGCTATATCATCCCACCAACTTCAAGTCATATTTTTGGGTGGAGGTATGATACTGATAGAAGAACTCTTATTCTTCAAAGAGTTCAAGATAGGAACACAGCAGAGTTTAGCCTTAAAGGAAGACTAAGGCAATTAGGTAATACCATCGGTCAACTAGATGTTGAGGCAGACCCTGAGATTAGCTTCAAAGGGAAAACCTTGACTGAAGGGCCAGTGGTAGAACTTGAGAGCCCGGTCTCACCACCAGCTATTGCAGAGGTTCAAACCCTTGATGAGACACCTGCCGGTGAAGGTGTATCTCAACCTCTCTCTAGTCAGAGCTTAGAAGCTACATCAAGCAATGAAGGTCAAAGCTCTCTCCACCCTGAGTCACAAAGGTCTGTGAGTGACAAAGGGAAAAGAAAATTAACTTCTGAGGAGATTAAGGAGGAGGATAAAGAGAGGAAAAGGAATCTAAGGGGAGAAAGTTCCTCTACTGGGTCTACAAAACTCATTGAAAGTGCTATCAGGGCTGCCCCCAGACCAAATACTAAGGATGGTGAGTTAAGGGCAGTCAGGATCAACTACTTGCAGACCAGGAACTATGATATTTATAATATCATTTCTCTTCCCTTAGATGAGTTAAATGAATTGGCTGACATGGAATTAAAAGAGAGAAAAGAACAAGAGGATGCAGAGCTACTTCTAAAAATCAAAGAAGAAAGAAGACAGAAGAGACTCTACAAGCTATGCCTACTCTCTCACCAGTTCAAGAAACTCATCAACAAGAGGATGTGGTACCACAAGAACCTCAGGTAGACAAAGAAAAGGATAGGATCAATATGATCAAATACCTGAGTGCCACAGGCCTTTATCAAGCTGATACACTTCTTTCGTTACCCTTTGACTACATTGAGTTTGAGTACCTCAACAACTTGAAATTGATGTAGCCAAAGAAAGAAAGATCACCAAAAGGAAGTTAAGGGAAGAAGCTATTAAATCAAGAGTCATCATGCATAAAAACTTGAAAAAGTCTGCTGATAGGCAGAAGATGATGAGCTTCTTGAAGCTGTATGGATTCTCCGAAAGGAGACTTGGTCCCATGTCTCTATCCACCATGGATGAGCACATCAGGGTGATCAAATAGATGATCCAAAGAGGTGAACTGTTTGACTTACACTCCCCACCAAGTCAGGTCCCTCAGGAAGTGGAGGTTAAGGTTGAAACACCTAAGACAACACAAACTAAACCTCCTGCTGAACCTCAGCAAGCTTCCACTTCTGATCCACAGCAGGGATCTGTCCCCTCTCAATCTGAACCTGTAAGAGAGGAAAACCCAACTGAGAAAGACAAAGAAGATCAATCATGTGCTACAGGCCAGTCTTGTCAGTTAAAAAGTTCAAAGACGAAGAAAAGGATGGTTTCCAAACCAAAGTCAAAGAAGAAGAAGAAGGAAACATCCAACTCCAAACCTCAGGATGAGTCAGAACATCCTGAGGATATGCAACAAGATGTTGATACATAATGTCCCTGGTTCATTGTACTTTAATGTTTATGTCTTTCAATCTTACATATGTGTAATACATTGATGTTTTGGTAATATGATATGTGTTTGAATGTATATTTGCTATTGAATGTACTTAATTCTTATAACATTTATAATTACACGCTTGAATGAATATTATATATGGGTTTATAATAGTAAGTCATAGTTCTGAGTTAATAATGATTAGGAATATATTTGACTTAGTCTTATGGTTATTCATGCTAATGGACCATGCTAATGGGCCAGTCGCATGACTGAACCAGGTGATTGTGTCAGTCGCATGACTGAGTCATGAGATTGGCTTAGTCGCATGATTGGATCTAGTGTATGGTTCAATCGTGCGCATGAACAAATCATATGGCTCAGTCGTACGACTGAACCATGCTAATGGCTCAGTCGTACGACTGTATACTGAAACCTACAAATACCACATAATTCATGGAAAAATGTAACACTTCGAATTCTTTCATACCCTAGCCATCCATAGAGTTCTATCTCGTCCATCCAAGTTCATAGTTCGTCCGGGATCTTTTTCTAATCATTCTTAACGTTGTTCTATTGTTAGATTGATTCGGGTTTTTCATTCCCACTGATTGGATCGCCAATCAAATAGGATTTCGTACTATTTGGTTACGTTACACGTTGAATCTGTTAGTACTCCATCCGTACACGGTCCGAACAAGTGGTATCACAGCCTTGGCTCTTGATTCTTCGTGGATTCGATCGGCGTTTTGGTTAAAGTTAACATTTTTAATCAAAAATTCTTTGTTTTTGATACAAAATGAGTTTTTAACGTGTGAAGTATTCAAAAGTTTTGAACTTTTCAACTTACAACAGTTTAGGGTTTGTACAAAATCGTTTTGGGTCTAAACGTGTTCTAAAATCTCGAATTTTTTCAAATTCAGTAGTCTCAGTCGCACGATTGGCTCAATCACACGACTGAACCCCAATCGCATAATTCAATCGCACGATTGACTCAGTCGTTTACTCAATCGCACAATTGACTTGAATCGTACGATTGAATCCATTCGCACTCTCCATTCGTAAGATTGAACTCATTCTCATTCTCAATCGTACGATTGATTCAATCACATAAGATTGCTCAAGTTTTGTCAAAATGGACGATCAGAATACTGCGTTTACTGCTAGAAAGGACTCATGAATCCAAAACTTAGTACTGCTGGAAAATGAAATTGGAAATCACAACAAACCTCCAAAACTGTTGACTTTGGATGAATACCCACAATAGAAACAACGGTTTGAGATTTATCTTAATGGTGTAGACCCAAACTTGTGGATTGCTATTGAAACTGGTTACTCTACACCAGTTGGAGCTAATGGTGTTAAGCTGACTTTGAGTGGGATGAATGAAGTTCAAAGGGTTGCTCATAATGCCGAGAAGAAAGCTTATGACTTACTGACACAGTCGATTGCTAAAGACATTTTCCATCAATTTTTAGAACATAAATAGTCCAAGAAGTTGCGGTCTGCTTTGGAAAAGTGGTATGATGGTAATGCCACGTTATAGGCACTGAAGGCCAAAGCCCTTAAGAAGGAAATTTGACAACTTTTTATCCATTGGAAATGAATGCTTGGATGATATTATAGACAGATTTTATCATCTGATGAGTGAGTTGCACACACATGGGGTAACTATATCAATGGAAGATAAAGTTGCAAGCTTTGCTGATGGATTGCCAGATAAATGGGATCCCTTTGTTTCTAATATGAGACAGAATGATACTTTAGCCACTCTAGACATCAATGATTTTATCTTGAAGCTAAGGGAGGAGTAACTGAGGCTAAAATACAAGTCAAATAAAGGGTCATATACGCAGAATCAATCACTGTATAACGTTGTTCCTACACCTACTTCATCAGAAGCAGCTCTTCAAAAAGCGTTCGTATCTAACACATCTAGAAATTCTCAAAGTGGGTCATCTGGAAATGAAATGTCAGGATCATCGGGAGCTCAATACAATAGCCCAGAAGCAAATACAACAAAGCTAAAGACTAAGAATCTAGAAAATGTTACTGTTGAAGTAGCCAATGAACACATGGATCTTCTTGCTGCTGTTGTGCACTCTTATGATGGTTTAATTGCTGGAAAAATTGGAAATTGTCATCTTGCTGATGAAGACTATGAACAGGTTGATGAGGCTAAATTGGAAAGAATGGATATAATGTGGGCTCTAGCTAGTGCAGTTAGAAGAGCTAAAAAGTTTGTGAAAAAGACTGGTCAAAACCTGATTGCTACTAAAGACACAACTTTGGTTTTGATAAAACAAAAGTCACATGCTTTAACTGTGGTGAAAAGGGACACTTCAAACGAGAGTGCGTGAAACCAAAGAAGACTGGAAACGGAAATCCTTTCACATCAAACAACCGTCAGGACAAAGAAAAGAACATGACTTCATCCAGACAAGATTCCAAAGTTATGGTTGCTCAAGCAGATGAAGGACAGGACTGGACATTTCAGTTTATATCTGGTGGTGAAGCTAATGTGGCGTTGGTGGAAGATCTTAACGATAATTCAGCAAGTAAAGGAGATAACTTAGCTGATAATGACAATTCAGACTCCGAGGAAGCTATAGATGCAGTTGAACACTTGATTGAAGACGAACTGGCTGCTACGAGCACAAAATCTCAAACTAATGAGAAAACTCAGATTGCTTTCATGGCTGACACCTCTGGCACATCACAGGTAGAATCTAAAGATGAACTTTTTAATAAACATGCATGTGTAGGTAGTGATAAATTTCATGAAAGCATAGATTTAAAATTTCCTAGACTATTAGATCACAATGATAGTTTAGTAAATGATATAAAATTATGAACTGAAGCTAACAGGGTGTTAAAACAAAATGAGAGCAGTTTTAAAGAAAAGATTGAATTGTTAGGAAAGGAACTTAGGGAAACTGAGGTTGTTGCCTTTAATCAAGCAAATGATATTAAATTCTATTGAACAACAATAGAGGAAACGAAGAAAGAAAAGGAAATTCTTCAAGTTGAATTGAGTCTTTAAATCAGAAACTTCATAGTCTTGCTAGTTCCTCTCATATTGTTAAGAAATTGGTTAATGAAAGAAAGGGGGAAGGGATTGGTTATCAGGTTGTGCCACCACCACATGCGATCCTTTTAAACACAAAATGTCGACCCATAAATAATAACCCAATTAAGGATCATGTGGTGACAACACCTCTAGTTAGTGATCCGGATAACGCAGTTAAACCTGTACCATCGGTAACTGACTAGAAAGCAACTACATCTAGCACAAAAGATAAGATTAAAATTGAAGATTGGGTTGAAGAAGATGAAAATGCTACTCTTGGGTTGGGTTCAAAAGTTTCTATTTCAAAACCTAAAATTTCAGAATCAATGCAATCTAAAACTGTTCATCATCTTAATCTCAATAAAAAGAAAGACAATTGTAATCAAAATGTCAAACAAATTAAGTTTGTCAAAGAAGGTGAGAAACCTAAGGTTGAGAAAAATGAGACCAATCCAAGACCATACTCCCCACCACAAAAAAGATTACCTAGTCCTGTAGAATGGAGATTCTATTTTAGATGTGGAAAATGAGGACATATATCTCCAAATTGTCCCTACTATCAGACACCAAGACGAAAGGTTGAACTTTTTCAAGAGAATAAACCAAGGTTTACTAAATCAAGATCAAATACCCTCCAAAACACCACAGGCCTGTAAAGGCTTGGTGGTGGCTGGTGATGGTAGCTGTGGCTGTAAGATGACAGGCAAAGACAACAACTCTAAGAAAGCAATTCAATGCTATGGTATATGATTGTACACAGGCATCAAATTATTTGGGACACCAAAAGATTTTCCTTTCTGCATTTTTCTGATAAATTTAAAATCACATAATGTGATAAATCTGAGATGTCAACGCCAAACGAGTTGAAAAATGATAGTAAGCTAGTCTGTTATCATGGTTACATGGAGAAAGTAGATATAGGGGGTTGCTAGTCCATTATATGATGTGTCGGTAGATTCAACACAATAGACTAGTAGACATCATTGGTGACTCACATAAAGTAAATCAATCAAAAAGTTGTGGGTTCCCATTGTGTCCTTGGTCTTCACAATCAATCAAGTTCCAATAAGGGGTGAGGAGCAAATTAAAGTCACAAATGTGTGCAAATGACCCAAAACAGAGAAATGCATATGACAGATGTCATAAAGCATCAAAATAAGTACTAAATGTAATCAAGTCTATGACAAATGTCATTGATGCATTAAAAAACAAATCGTATTGCTCTAATGAGAAGATAGGTCTTGTGCCTCTCTGTTGTGCGATGGCACTGACCTGAGGCCTGACATAACCTATATGTTCTAAGAATTCATTGTTGTTTACGCATCTCTGTTGTGCGATGGCACTGACCTGAGGCTTTGCATCTCTTTTAAAGCTCTTAGAACAGTCTCTTCTTCACCACTAGACCACTCAAAAATCTCCTGAGGAAGATTGATTATTATATACCAGTGGGATCCATAAATACTTGTAGATCTAATTCATCTAATAAGCACTGATGTATGTCAAAAATCTGTGTATGAATTTAAGTGGACAAACATACTGACAATTGCCGTGGCTGCATCTCTTGATGTTCAAAATCGAAGTGTGCTACATAACTGTTCCAGTATGATTTCCTGTTGATGTTGTTGACTCTTAAATGAAAGAGATTATGTGAATTGTACATAAAATGTTTTCTGCCATAGATATATCTACAAAAGCTTCCAAATAATTGAGTTTTTGCCTGTATGATTCCATATGAATCTTTCTTGAAATTGAAGTAAATGCCTTAAGCTGTTATGCTCGGGGGGAGAAATTGTTCAAGGGATGTTAAAGTAACTTCAACCCTCCTCAAACAAAAATCACAAAAGAATATGTCTTAATTCAGTTTTGTTTCAAGTTTTTTTCTATTCTATTTATGCGTGCAATGTGTCAACATCGGACTATGTAACAAGATTCAACTATGTGAAAGTCACAAAATTAAACCGAATCTTAACTGTGAAAAGCGTGTTTCTGAAAGATAAAATGGGATCATGTCTGAGGTGATCAACGGTTTTTCAATATAAAGGATCATGTATGAGGTGATCAAAGGATAAAAAGGTCATGTCTGAGATGATCGATGGACAAGAAAGTTACATTTGTAGTAACTATATGCAAAACTGAACCTGACTAAGTCAAACTCATGAGTATGGCCCACTCGCATGACTGAACCATGAGTATGGCCCATTCGTACGATTGAACCATGAGTTTGGCCCAATCGCACGATTGGAAGCATGAGTATGAACCAGTCGCACGACTGGACACCAGTCGCACGAATGGAACATATTATTAGGTTCAGTCGCACATCTGAAATCCCTGAGTGTATAAATAGAGGTTCAGTCGGTCTCAACCCATTCACCTGTTTTAAAATCTCTAAAATACCAGCAAACGAGTGGCACCTTTTTCAAATTTTTTGTGTTATCTAGAGATTATTGCGCGTTCACTAACTTTTCACCGCTTGACTACAGGTAGTTTGACGATAAAACCACGTTACATTGAGTACATAATCGATTCTTACTCTAACTTGGGTGATTGTTATAAAACCGAGAATGGATCCATCAAAACAACCACAAAAAGAGTATCTAAGACAATTTAAACAATACCCAGTGCTTTGTCGGGATGAGACGCATCTAAAGACACCTAAAACATATGGTTTTGATAAGTAATTGATGAAAATCAATATTTTGGGAACACGGCCGTCTGTTCACGATTAGAGATCCGAATGAACTTTAATCGCACAATTGAACTGTTTGCACGATTCAATCGCACGATTGAACCAATCGGTATTTCAGTCGCACGATCAAGTCAATCGGATGTCTAAATTTGCGATTAAGCTCAGTCGCACGCTCATTCGTACGACTGAGTTCACTCATATTGGTCAATCGCACGATTGAACTAGCTGCATATGATTAGTTTCAAAGTCCAGTAATCTTATGTATTAAACTGATCTAACGTGTTGATTAGGTTTTTGTCTCTTACGTTACAGTGAAATGGCAGAGCGGTGGATGGTGAGCACCAAACAAACATCCATGCTTACCTGAACACGACCTCAAGGAACGCAGATGAGTTCATGGGAATCATTGAGTTCCTAAACCGATCTAGGATTCACAGAGATGTCTCTACAACATGCACACCATACGGATCCCTACAGCAAGCATTCTGGGAGAATGCTGTGGTGGACCGCTCAATTTAGCCTTATCGCATCTGGAGCTCCACTTTTGGCGAGGCCATTGATATTGGTGAAGACGATATACGTAGGGTATTGGGCTTGGGTGACGATGAGGATCATCTGACGAAACTACATCCCTTAGTCGTGCGTGGATTTTTTCTGAGGATTAAGTACTCCGGTGACATCAATGTCGGAGTACTTAACAAGAGCAACATGTGCCTGCCTTTCAAGTACTTAGCCCACATATTCTCAAGTGTATTGCTTCATGTCGAGGTGGATTTGATGAGCTTAGTGATCAGATCCAGAATGTATTTGTGGCACTGGTTCTAAACCATCCGTTCAGCTTCTCTAAGATGTTCTTCAACTACTTGAGGGAGAACATCGAGATGAAAGGGAAAGAAAGCTTCTACATGTATCCACACTTCCTCCAGACGATTATCGATGAAAAGCTTCCCAACTTGCCAAAGCTCAAAGATGACAAGATCATTCTTGAGATGATGGATGACACTACGCTGGGAAGGATGAAAGTCTATAGAGGAACGCCACAGAAGCCCCCAGTTTGATGATTATTTGGGCATTTGGAGTGGACAGACTATGTTGCCCCAAACAGAAAGAGATGGCGTCACGAGGATAGTGATTCTGATATTGAGGATGTAGTGATCCCTGATGACGATCAGGATGATGATGATGATGACCATGATGAAGGTCAAGGAGGTGGTGGTGAAGGATCACACCAATCACGATCTGCTGAGACATTCACTACAGAACCACCTCCTCAGTAGGGTGGTTCTTCGGCTACTAGAGGGTCTGAGCACACTACCATAAACCAAGACATCCCTATCATTGAGAACATAGGGAACTTTGATTTAGAAGAGGAGGAAAGTGACTCAGAGGAGGAGCCTCTAGAAAGGCAGGTAGGAAGTAAATGAGTCGCCACCGATATAGGTAAAGAGGCAGTGGGTGTGCGATAGAAGAAAGCAGCTGGGATGGATACAGAGGAGGCTGATTCATCCTACGCACCTGATCAGCCTACCTCAAAGGGGAAGGAACCTGCGACTCCCTCAGGCTCCAGATTGAAGAGAATGGCCAGGCCTACCCATAAGAAGGGTAAGCGCTCGAGGCTAGTGCTGATGAGCTCATCCTTGCCCTCACAAACCTCTCCAGCTACATCCAGTGCTACCACCACAGTTCCACCTACTACCACCATCCCACTCACCACTACACAAACCATACCAACCTCACCCAAAAGAACCTCAACCAATATCCGTCAAACCATACCCTTTCCCACACCTATTTACACAACCTCTACAACCAACCCATCCACCTCACAAGCCGGCACCTCAACCCATCAAGTACCCCCACTTCACATTTCCCCATTACCTACAGTTGGATTGGAGGAATAGCTGGCTAGCCTTAACAAGTTGGTACTTAAGCTGTTAGCTGCGGATGATCTCAAGTCCACCCAGATCAGCCAACTAATGTCAGTTAATGCAGCACAAGGATAGCAGATCACCAAGCTGACTGAGAGAAACAATGCTCATGAGCGTGCCTTGGTTCGAGCATATAAGGCTCTTTAGACTCAGAATCAACTGGTGCTAGCATCCACCAAGAAGATTGAGGATTTAAAGAAGAAGAACAAGAAGATTATACTGAGACTGAAAGGAAGGAAGGATGATCCTTTGAAGATCAAAGGTGACGGATATGATGATGATGACGACTCTAGTGATGATGAGTCTAATGATGATGATGATGAGGTTGATGTAAATGAGATGGATGAGGAGAAGGACAAGGATGACAATGAAGATGAAGATCAACCTGAGGGTGAAGGAAAAGCTCCAACTTCTCAGCAATCTGATAAGGAGAGAAGAATAAAAAGGAACCAAGATCAGGGAGCCTCATCCTCATCTCCTCAAGACAAAGATCGTCAAGATAAGGATTCAAGTAATGATTAGCTCGTTTGTGTAATTTGAAATCATATGTATTGAAATGTATTTAAATTAATAAAAATGAATGTCAAGTTATTTGAAATGCAATGATATTTATTAAACTTTGTTGTCTTGATAACTTTATCTAGAAAATAAATCTCACTAGATCGATGAACACGATGTTGCAGCCCTCCAGCAAATCAATACGCAGTTTACCATCATTCTTGATTTGCAAGGGATTGTCAGGAGATCGACGAGTTATGCACCAAAAGAGGGGGAGATCATCCATGACCTATGAGATGAACAGATTGCAGAAATGTTTAGGCTAAACCCCGATGAGATCATCAAAGAAGCACCAAAAGTAGACGTTACCAGCGATGAGGAACTACATGGTGTTGGTGAGGTGGAGATTTAAGATGTTACATCTGACTACTATCCTCAGTATACTAATAAAGACAGAGATGCCTTACCTGATTTAGGTGAGATGTTTGACAGTGAAACCTTTGACAAAGTAAACGAGAAGGTCACTGAGAAAGAATCAACAGAGAAGACAACTCAAGCTAAGGATGCTGATGTTGAGCAAAGAAAAGCTGAGTGGGCTGCTTTTCTAGCTGAAATGAGGAGCCAGTGTGAACCACCAAAACAAAATGCCTACACTAAGCTGTATAAAGTCAAAAGGCATCAGAAGGTCTCTGGGAAAATAATCAACAGGGCTTACTTTGAGGATCTAAATGTGTATGCTATGAAAAGAGAACAAGGGATAGAGTACTTCAGACATTCTCATGATCTGAAGACTTTATCGGGTTTTGAGCTGAATAGATTAGCAAGTTTTGATCTACTATATGCTGACCCAAGAAAGATGTCAGGATGGTTCGAGAGGGCATTAAGGAAAGAATATCATACTAAGTGGGTAAACTTCAAACCTAAACAACCAAGGAGGTTCGTGAGCAAAACTACTATTGATCCCATTTCAGGAAGACCAAAAGTTGTTCTAAAATGGAGACCTCCCCGGACTATGACAAGGATTATGTTAAGAAGAATGCCACAGGACTTCATGACATTTCAAATGGTGGTATTATGACGGGAGGACAGGTGAAACAACGATTGTATTAAATTGATAAGGAAAGATTGAGACTATCAAGGTGTTTGACCCTATGTGGCTTACTAACTTGTCTGAGACTGATGTCTACACATTATACAAGAGGCCACTATCCTATGATACTCTAGACATCGTGCAAGCTCTTCAATTCTAGCATGTAATTAGATTGTGCTTTGCGATCGAAATACATGCTGGAGTCACAAAAGAAGACAAGCTGAAGAAGTTTGCTGAGTGTGTGAAGAATGCTATACAATAGAATGAACTAGGTCCAAGGGGGAGTTTGTTGATACATAATGTCCCTAATTCATTTTACTTTAATGTTTATGTCTTTCAATCTTACATATGTGTAATACATGGATGTTTTGGTAATATGATATGTGTTTGAATGTATATTTGCTATTGAATGTATTTTATTCTTATATCATTTCTAATTACACGCTTGAATGAATATTATGGGTTTGTAATAATCAGTCACAGTTCTGTGTTAATAATGATTCAGGAATGTATTTGACTCAGTCTTATGGTTATTCATGCTAATGGACCATGCTTATGGACCAGTCGCATGACTGAACCAGGTGATTGGGTCATCGCATGACTGAGTCATGAGATTGGCTCAGTTGCACGATTGGATCAAGTGTATGGTTCAATCGTGCACATGAACGAATCGTATCGCTAAGTCGCACGACTGAACCATGCTAATGGCTCAGTCGTACGACTGTATAATGAAACCTATAAATACCACATAATTCGTGAAAAAACATAACACTTTGAATTCTTTCATACCCTAGTCATCCAGGGAGTTCTATCTCGTCCATCCAAGTTCATAGTTCGTCTTCGATCGTTTTCTAATCATCCTTAACATTGTTCTATTGTTAGATTGATTTGGGTTTTTTGTCCTCACTGATTGGATCACCAATCAAATAGGATTCTACACTATTTGATTAGTTACATGTTGAATCTGTTAGTACTCTGTCCATACTCGGTCCGAACAAAAATTCTACCCTTCATGTGGCTGAAAGGGATAGCAGAGAACCACAACATCATCTTATTTTCTACCTTGAAAACTCATAAAAGGGTCCTTTCATCACCTTCCCTGAGACACCATGGGAGAGCTACATCTATGGAAGCCCATTCTAAGAGACAAGCTTGTCACAAGCCTTTGTTTTTGCTGATGAAAGCACAAGCAACTTCCTCTTCACTCTTAAAGACTTGGACTGCATCCATCCAGATGATTTGTAGTACATGGATATAGTTTAACAGATGGCTCTCCTCACTCACATAGCCAATAAGTTCTACAAGAGGACAGGGAGGAAGTTTCCATGCAATGTATCCAGTAGAAAGTTTGGGTTGGACAAAAGCAAAGTGAGGTGTTAAACATATTAAAAGCTGATTCTAAAAGAGCTCCACACACTGAGAAGCCCAAGCAGCAAGTTGTAGTTGTTGTTGAAGAAGGAGGCTTTGATTGGAGTTTCTAGGTTGAAGACGCATCTCCAAACCAAGCACTGATTGCTGATGATAAAGAAGCCAAGGTATTGGAACATCTTTGTACCCTAGAATGCATTGCTAAAGTTAACAGATATAGGTCCTATAACTTAGAGATGAGATCTGAACTTGAGTCCTTAAACATCTTAAAAATTGATTTCAAAAGAGCTGAAAATGATTATAAAATTACAATAGAAGATTTAGAGAAAACCATTTCAACTTTTAAGCATGAACATACCAAGTATAGGACTCAAATTAAATATCTCATCACTAAGTTAACTGAATACCAGGCTGAGCTTATGATCAGCAAAGCTAGGGTAGAAAAATGTGTTCTTGAAGAGGAGACCTTCAAGAACATAATATCCTCATCCTTGCATGCAAAAGTGTGTTATTAGAACAAGCAGGGACAGGGATCTATTTAGATAGATCCTCCACACACTATTATCTGTAAGATCTCCATGGTGTGGAACTTGTCAACATAAGATTCCCCTCATAAACCCCACTAAAGAAGAGGATGAAGTGGAGATAGTGAAGGATGGATCTGAGAAGAGTAAAAAATATCATCCTACAAAGGATCATTATTCTTCCAAGGAGAGGAAGGTATCAGGGATGACAAAGTCTAAGAGGAAGAACTTGATCAGAGCAGCCAAAAAAAGATCAAAGAAGGCTCAAGAGACTAAGGCCAGTTTCAACTCCAAGCAGAAACAAGTCTTTATCTCTGCAAGATTTAAAGTGGTAGAGGCTGAGGACTCAACTATGAACTATAGTACGAGGAGTTCTAGTTCATGTCCCACTCATCCATGTGAAGGAAAGAAGGCTGATCAGCTATGTACCACTCCTACACAACCTTAACCATCCACCTCCAAGAGCAATCATCACCCTAGGATGCTAGCCATAACATCAGAGAAGATGAAGATGGAGATAGAAAGTGATCAAGGTCAGTCTTCTACTCAAAGAAAGATGCTCAGAAGAAAGCAAGTTGATTATATCATGTGTGGTAGTACTTCTCATCTTGCTAAGGATTGTATCTACAATCCCAAAAGTACTATCTACTTGACGAAGAAGAAGATTTCTAAGAAGAAGAAGAAGAAAGCTTCGGAAGGAAAATCTATTCCTTTTAGAAGCTCCAAAGTGGAAATGAAGACAAGAGAAAACTTTCCTTCGGAAGAAAATTTGGTCTCGGAAGAAAGGAATGCTTCCGAAGAACATAAAGTTACTGCAGTAAGGCAAGATCTTCTGAAGGCATAGTCTCCAAAACTTCCGAAGTTTTCAAAAATTTTGATGTGTTGAAGGTCAAGTCTAATCTTCCAAAGATGGTGTAGAAGATAAAGAATGACCATATGACTAAAAGTTCTTCATGAGTAACAACAGATGATCTTCAAAGTCTTAACATAGGATCAATCACTATGGCATTGCCTTTAGACCATTATGACAAGCCCAAGACCAATGAGGCTTGGGTTTCCAAATGTAACTAACCTTTTCTTTTTGTGCAGGAATAGCTAAAGACTAAGAAGAATGTATGGATCATTGATAGTGGCTATTCCAGGCACATGACAGGCAATGGCTCTTTGCTTTAGAACTTTGAGAAAATTGATGGAGGGCCAGTTTCTTTTGGAGGAGATGCAGGAGGTTACATTACTATAAGGGGCAGGGTCACAAATAGTAAGCTCAACATTGAAAAGGTAAACTTTGTTAAGGAGCTCGGGTACAATTTACTAAGTGTATCCTAATTTTATGATTAGAGCCACGATATGCTCTTCATTGAGCATGAGTGCATTGTTCTTAAGCTCGGGGTGGTCATTCCTCAATAGCATACCTTGCTCAGAGCCCCAGAAAAGGGAACATGTAGAAGATGGATTTGGAGGAAACATCTCCCTCAAGAGGGGTTTGTTGCTTTCTATCTAAAGCAAATAGTGATGAGTCTTTCCTTTGGCATAAAAGAATGTGCCATGTAAACTTTATGAACATGAATAAATTGATTAAGAATGATTTGGTAACTGGAATGTCAAAGAAAGAGTTTACAAGTGATGTTAACTGTGTTGCATTCCTGAAAGGGAAGCAACACAAGTTGTCTCACAAGCCAAAAGAAAAGAACTCCATCACTACTCCCCTACACTTATTACACATGGATCTCTTTGGCCCGACCAGTGTAATGAGTTTAGGAAGGATCTTATATTGTTTGGTGATCACAGATGACTTCACCAGATTCAATTGGGTCTTCTTCCTTAGAACTAAGGATGAGACTCCTGAGATCTTGAAGAACTTCATTCTAAAAATTAAGAATCAATGTGATCACAAGGTCAAAACCATAAGATGTGATCAACAAACTAAATTCAAGAACCAAATCCTTGACACATTTTTTTGATGAAAGGGTATTACAAGACAATATAGTGCTCCCAGGACTCTCAACAAAACGGTGATGCTGAGAGGAGAAATAGGACACTTATTGAAGCTACAGAAACATGTTGTCTGACTCTAAACTGCCTATCACCTTATGGGCAAAGGCAGTCAACACTGCCTGCTATGTGTAGAAAAAAGTTTTAGTAGTTAGGACTCATGGTAAGACTCCTTATGAACTGTGGCACAAATGGAGACCTTTCATTAGTTTCCTTAGATCATTTGGATGTCCTTGCACCATCTTGAATATCAAAGATCAAGTAGCCGAATTTGCTAAGAAATTAGATGATGCACACTATATTGGATACTGTTTCTAAACTAAGGCTTGTAGAGTATGCAATCTCAAAACTAGAGTAGTTGAAGAGTCAGCCAATATGACCTTCAGTAAGCACACTCCCAGTGTGAAAGGTTCTACTCCTGATTGGCTATTTGATCTTGATTTAGTTACTAAATGTTTTAACAAATCTTGTGAGAATGTTTTAGGATCTACAGGTAACTTATCAACATGAGATCCTTACCCAATATTTGAGCTGAGAAGACCAAGCAAGAAGACTACTTCAGCTCCAGTGGTAACTAACCCTGTAGATGGCATTCCTATTAGCACAACCATGACAAATTCAGCTGATACATCTAAGGTGCCTACAAATTCCAGCACAGAGGCATAAAACTCAAATAAAGGAGTTTCCAATATAGGTGGAAATAGAGGTGGTGATAGTGATTAAGAATTTCTTGATGCTGATAACCACTCCATAGAAGACAACATCAGCGATGTCACACACTCATTGGATCAAGCTTCTCTTGATAAGTGTGTTAATGTGGTGGTTGACACTCCATTGCCAGATCTAAAATTCACAAATTTAATTAACTTGCTGTGATTCCTCAACTAAGAATCCACAAGTCACATCCCACCACAAACATCATTGGAGATATTAAGACAGGGTAAGAACAAGAGGACAAACCCATGACAAAAATGATGAGGATTTGATGAGGATTTGAAGGATGGAAATTAGGTTGAAGCAATGCAAGAGGAGCTACTTCAATTCAAAAGACAAAAGGTTTAGAACCTATTTCCTCTTCACCAAAGGAAGACTACCATAGGAACCTAGTAGGTTTTTAGAACAAGAAGGATGATAGAGGACTTGTTATCCAGAATAAGGTAAGACTAGTTGTTCAAGGATACATACAAGGAGAAGGAATTGACTACATAGATGTCTTTGCTCCTGTGGCAAGACTTGAAGCTGTTTTGATATTCCTTGCTTTTGTAGCATCAAAGGATTTCAAGGTCTACCAACTTGATGTAAAGTGTGCTTTCTTAAATAGGGTGATTTATGGAGAGGTCTATGTCAAACAACCACCTGGATTTGCAGACCTAGATCATCCTGATTATGTATACAAGCTTGATAAAGCTCCCTATAGGCTGCACCAAGCTCCAAGGAAGTGGTATGAGACACTATCTCAGTATCTCTGTCAGCATGGCTACAAAAGGGGTATTATAGATGGAAGTCCTTTCATCAAAGGAATATGGAATGACTTAATACTAGTTCAAGTGTATGTAGATGACATTATTTTTGGGTCAACTAATCCAAAGTTCTGCAAAGACTTTGAGTGAAGCAAGTTGACAATGCTATCTTCATAAGTCAGTCAAAGTATGTGCAAGACATACTTACACGATTCAACATGACTGAATGTAAGGTTGCAAAGACACCCATAGCTAGAAACCACTCCTTTGGACCTGATCTTGAGGGGGAGTATGTAGATGAACGTCTTTACTGAGCTATGATTAGGCCTCTTATGTACCTCATAGCCAACAGTCCTAATATCATGTTTGCTACATGTATATGTGCAAGATATCAAGCCAACCCCAAGATGTCACACATGGTTGTTGTTAAGAGGATTCATAGATATCTCAATGGTGCTCCTAAACTAGGCCTTTGGTATCTAAAGAATTCTAACTTCAATCTGTATGCCTATATAGATAGTGACTATGGTGGCTGCAACATGACTGCAAAGTCTACATCTGGGGGTTGTCAATTCCTTGGTGGAAGGATAGTCTCATGGCAATACAAGAAACAATCCTGTGTGTCAGCATCAACTACTGAAGCTGAATACATTGCTGCTACTAGCTGCTGTGCTCAAGTGCTTTGGATTCAGAATCAGATGCTGGACTATGGATTCAACTTCAAATAGACTCCAATCCACATAGACAACAACAGTGCTATCTTTATCACAGAGAATCCTGTACAACACTCAAGAACAAAACACATCAAAATCAGGTATCATTTAATTAGAGATAATTCTGAAAAGAAATTGATAAAACTAGTCAAAGTTAACACAAATGAACAATATGCTGATTTGTTCATAAAGGCTTTTGATGAACAAAGATTTAAGTATCATGTATCAGCTATTGAGATGATTAACTTTGAGTAGATTTTCTTAAAACTTAATTCATGACTATTTCTAAAATATTTGTGTCCTAAATTGTCAAAATTATCACCTACATAAGCCCTGTTTACTTTAGAAGAAACTTTTTCAAATGATAATCCTTAGAATTTTGAAAATATTTTAAACATGTTTTCTTTCTAAAGACATTAAATTGTCTTCAAAAGAGTATTAAGTCTTCAAATTAGATAACTAATTATAATAAATTTACCTTCGGAATAAATTTTGATATATCTTCCAAAGCAAAAATATGTTTCTAAGTACTTATATGCTTTTTAAGAACAATTTTCTTCTGAAAATAATTAAGTCTCAAAAGATTTATTTTCTTAATAATAAAACTTTCAAGTTTTAATATCTTTCAAAACCAAATATGTCTTAGAAGAGAAAATACATTAAGAATTTTTCTTCTGAAGCAAATTTCCATAAAGCTCAGGAATATCTTCCGAAGTTAAAGTTGGCTTCGAAAGTTTTTATAAAACTTCCGAAGACAAAATATCTTTGGAAGATTATCGACTTCTAAGAAAACTACCTTTTTGGGCACCTTTTTCAGAGGTGGGACTGACATCCGGATTTCAAAGTTTATCCTTGTGCATTAGCTTTGTCTCAAATACATTTCATATATATACAACCAACAGTTCCCCCTCTTTCACTATGTTCTTCATCTGCAAGTTCTCTATCCTAAATTCACCCACAACCGCCTTTGTTCTTATCTTCCTTCACCTCAAAGCTACCTTAAAATGGCTAACCTTGATTACAGAAACCAACCCGATTTTTCCATGCACCTACACTGGCCACATAATCAGGTTGCACTGTTGAACTCTAAGAAAGATCATGTTTTCTCAGAGGTTTGCTGCTTTCTAACTCTGTCAAACTACTTCACCTACCTCATAAAAAATCATCCACTCTATAAGGATCAACTATTGGAGTTCTAGAAAACCTGCCAAGAGGTCACCATGAATGGGGAGAAGACACTATCTGCCATAGTGCAGGGGATGACAATCTTTATCACACAACCTCCATAAACACACATCTAAGGCTGGATGATATAGAAGATGATTTGTCCTTCCCCAAGTCTGTTGTTAACCACTGCTTTGGTAGATAGGCAATAAAGGTGATTAACCTATAAGAACCTTTAGAAAGGGAAAGATCTCTTCCTAGTGGAAGTACCTCCTCTAAGTTCTCATCCACAGTTTATCCAACAAGCATGGAGGATGGGACTAATTTCATGAATACCTTTCCTATATAGTCCATGGGATGGTTTAGGGGGTCAAGTTCAGGTATTCACAAGTTGTATACACTAATTTACTTGCAAACTTGGACTCCTTAGAATATTACATGTTCCCTAGTTATGTTCAGCACATTCTTAACTATGAACTAGGCTCATAGTTATGGGGAACATGTAATGTTCTAAAAATGGGACAGATGAAGCCCAACATCTTTAATACTATGATAAAGCATATTGTGGGCTTCTCAGGGGTAGAAACAGCCATTGTCCCAAAAATATTAGAGCTCATTGCTCAAGGTGACAACCTAGCAGCACTAGCTAGTGTTGAACCCATACTTTCTACTTCTCAACAAGCCACACAGCCACAAATAGCCATCACCTACTAAAGATAATCAAAGGAACCCCTGCACGCATAAGCTACTCAGCTTGTGCAGGCCCCCGTATCACCGCCCATATAGGAGGAAGTGAAAGTGGACATTGGAGCTCTCACTTCCCCTAAGGAGCAAATCACTCCCATATCACCAATGATCAGTGCTGAGGTTCCTTATGCTCAGCTTGAAGACCTCACAACCCTAACAGCTTAAGCCTCCACTCTGAGTCTCAAAATTCTAGTGAACAACATTCAAGGGAAGGTTACCATCCTAGCCTCTAGATTTTAACCAACCAATTCCCAACCTAGAGTTCTATGATGATAAGGACATGGGCTTTAGTGAGTACCATGAGTCTCTCTTGTCCACCCCTGTTCAAGGAGAGATGAGTACTCCCGCCTCTTCAATCTCTAGCCCACATCATCAACCCACTACTAAGGTGGATCTTCCTGGACAAGTTTAGAAGATCCATATGGACGAGGCTTTCACTTATTCAAGTGATTAAATCATCAGGACCTCAACCATGGAAACTTAGCCCCTTGACACTTTAAGTGAAGCTATCATGGTGCAGAGGAAATCTAGCAGCCAATAACAAAGTGCTGGTGATGAGGAAGAAGACTTAGGTCCTATTCTCTCATCCCCCTGTGATTCTTCTGATGAAGATGAGGGTAAATAAAGGTATCTTGAAGAAAATCAAAAGGAGGCAAGTGAAAGGGGGTATTGTGTAAAATAGTACAAAAGTACAAAATTCTACTTTTAAAGGGGCATGGTCACCCATGCCATGCCCACTTTCTGCTTTGAGGTCGACTGAACAAGGAGAATAAAAAAGAAGAAGAGTTTCACTCGGTTCTTCAAGAAAAAGGGCTGAAATTCACATTAGGTGAGTGTTTTCATGTGTTTTTGTTTTGGTTATGTGAGGTTTTCAACCTTAGAACCGATTTTTGAGTGTTCTTTGTGTTTTGGTGTTTGTTTGGCTTGTTTTAGGTGTTTGAACTCGTGTACAAGCAAGCTTGGAGGGGTTTTGCTTGTTTGCTATAATAGGTGAGTTCTAGAGCCTAGTTTTAATATGTTTTATAACTTCTTTGGGGCTGAAAATGTATTAAAATGATTTTATAATTGTTATATATATACCCGTATGTTTTATGAATGTATGATGATCTTTTATGGTTATTTATGCTATGTTAATGCTTAGAATGATAGTAATAAGCTTAGAACAGGATGATATGATGATTAGGACTAATAATAACTTAGAAACATGTTAAACAGGTAGTCCATGCGCCCATGCGCCCAAAATATTGCCTTAGAATGGTTAAGTATACCTCATGCGACTGGGTAGTAGTTCATGCGCCTAGAAAATTTGGCCAGATGCCTAAGTGTTGGGGTCAGGCGCCCCAATAGTGTTCATGCACCAAAATTTTTCTGTCAGGTGCCTAAGTGCAAAACCAATGTGCCTGAATAGTTCATTCGCCCAAGATTTAGTGAAAATGGTAAGTGTTAGGCCATGCGCCTGCATAGTGTTGATGTGCCTAAGCAGGGCTTATGAGCCTGCATAGTCCCCATGCGCCCAAACACTTAGAAAATTTTCTGAAATTTCGGGAAAAACAGAATGATTAGGGTTTGACCCTAGTTTGACTTTAGGGTTATAATTGCTTATATGATGGATGATTATGATCTGTTCTTTGTTCCATATTACATATTATTGGGTGACTTTACGTGGTGTGTTTATGATCGTATACGTAAAGTATTATCATTAATAAAAGTGAAAGATTAATGATAAAGAAAAGTGGAACATAAATGAATGAATGAAAGTCTTGCAAGCAAATGAATAGAGGTGCACGACCATGTTGTCGTTAGCTCAACTGTGTGCGGTTTAGCTAACCCAAAGGATGCATACAGGGTCAATCATTGAGATTGACGGGACCCTTGTAATATACCCTAGGTGACTAGGTCAGCTTAGTGCATAGTGTTCGGGGTCTATTTATAGACCGCAGGCCCAGCATCAGCTTCATGCATAATGTTCGGGGTATTGCACATTGGTCCAGATGAAAGTGAAAGATAATGAAAAGAGTATGAAATGAATGAATGCGTACGATAACGAATAATGAAGAAGGATTTACCTTGATGCATGTATGATGAATGCTAACGTACAAAAGTGAAGAAAGTGTTTTATTGAAAAAAAGTATTTTCATATATAAGCTATACAAGGTATTTTTGACACTTTTAAAACTAGAACTCACTCAGGTATTTTTGACACTTTTAAAACTAGAACTCACTCAGTGCGTCCCATACTTGCGTGGCAGTTTTGCACTTCTTGAAGCCTCTCTAGATAGAGTTTGGAAGAACAGTTTGGAGGGCGGTCATGGCTTTCTGATCTACATCTATCTTCTTTAAGAATTATTCAAAGTAGTCAGCAACTTCCTTTGGTATCATGCCACCTCTAGCAACAGATGAAGAGGTGCATCGTACATGAGATCCAAAGAAAACAGATCCCCACATCCTGCTATCTTGAAACTTGATGAAGCCTTGCATTCTTTAGTACCAAGTATCAAAGTCATCAGGAATGATCAGTGGAGACTTTGTCATAATACCAGTTTCCATATCAGCCTTTGAGAGAGTTACCATTTGAGATGTTTAGTAATTTGTGAAACTTAGAGGATTTAAGATGGTGAGATCTTACAATCAAGAACCTGAAATATCTGATACCAATTGTAGGACCAATTAAGGGATGGTCAATACAATCAGTCTCATAATGAGAGGAGTGTTAAAACACTTAACAAAACAAATAGGGAACCAAGTTTGAGTTAAAAATGCAAAGAACACAAGTAAGTATGAGACAGAACAAAGAACATGACAAGATAAGTATGGTTTTGAAAAAATGCTGTATATTGCTCTCAATTTCTATTACAGGTGTTACAATGCATAAAAAGAAATACAAGAACCTGAGATACTTTATACTATATCCTACAGCCGGCTATACTTTGAAAGCAAGCTGGAAACACTAATCTAGACAACAAGATCAACGTACAGTCAAAAGGTAGATTGTCTTTTGACTTGTGACTATGACATGCCATACCTCACATCCTAATATATTGTAAAAAAATATAAAATGTGCAAAGTAGAAAGCTACAAACTCCAAACCATAATCTATAGTTCACTAAAGCATGAACCTTTTCACCAACTTGTATAAGTCGGTGACTCTTCAGAGTGGCAGGAAAAGTTAGTTAGCTTTATGAAAAAGTTGATCAGAGAAAGCATATCTTCTCTGTCTTTAAAAGAAATCAGTCTTCTGTTTTTGGCTTTGGAAGACTTTGTCCTTGAAGCTTCTGAAGACTTCGTCATTGGCTTCAGAAGATTTGATCTTTGGCTTCAGAAGATTTTACACTTGGAATATTTTTTTATGAATAGTGCAAAACTTCTGAAGTAACTTCTACTATGTACATCATGCATGCATGCTAGAAGCTTTTTGGTTACTTTGGTTGCTTTGGTTGCATCAGCCCTTCAAGTATAACCTTACACTAAGGTATTAAGCTTCAGGTGAATTATGGTCATTTTAAAATCCAATATATGTTAAGAGATGAAAAGATTCAATTTTCTTTTAGGAAAGAAAGAAACTTTTCTAAAAAGTTTGAAAATAAAAGGTTACAAAATTTGATCAAACCCCTATATATTAGGTTAAGTTTAGACATGATTTAATTTGATTTACTAAACTCCTTTGATTATAGACATTTTCCAGTGTGACAACCCTAGTTTCAGGTTAGTATCCATACGAACCTTCAATGTAATTTCATGGCATAATTTCTTGATAGACTTTATTTTCATAAGTTAGGTCTTTTAAAATCTAAGAAGACCATACTGTCATGACCGCATTTTAGATAATTTTTTTTGAATTTACCGGCTCACACATATGATTAGTCTACCTATATACATATATATATATGTATGATGTATATATATATGTATGTATGTATGTATGTATGTATGTATGTATGTATGTATGTATGTGTGTATATATATATATGTATGTGTGTGTGTATGTATGTATGTATGTATGTATGTATGTATGTATGTATGTATGTATGTATGTATGTATGTATGTATGTATGTATGTATGTATGTATGTATGTATACATATATATATGTATACATATATATATGTGTATACATATATATATGTATACATATATATATGTGTATACATATATATATGTATACATATATATATATATGTATACATATATATATGTATACATATATATGTGTATACATATATATGTATACATATATATATGTATACATATACATATACATATATATATATCTATATATATATACATATATATACATATATATATATATGTATGTATGTATGTATATATATATGTATGTGTATATATATATGTGTGTATGTGTATATATATATGTATGTATGTGTGTGTGTGTCTATATATATGTAGATGTATATGTATATATATGTATATGTATAGGACCGGTTATGGTTGTTTAAAAATAGTTTCAAAGTTGGAGATAACACACTTACTAGATATAATAGGAAACCAAGCAAAGAAACAATCAACTGAAAGTAAGAACACTCAAGAACACAGAATTTAGTTTTCAAGGATGATTTATATTGTTTTTAAGTGTTTTACAAATATTACAAGCCTTAGTCCTAGGACTGATACAATGAGATACTTTATACTACATTCTACAGCCGATCATACTTTGAAGGCCAGCTGGACACTAATTTAGACAACAAGATCAATGTAAAGTCAAAAGGTAGATTGTCTTTTGACATATGACTATGACGTGCCATAGCTCATATCATATTGTATTACAATAAGGATAAGAGTACTAAATTAGAAAGTTACAGAAAAAGACACCATAATTTACATTTGAAAAAAGTAAGGAGATAATCATCAACTTGTATAAGCTGGTGAGTATTCAGAGCTGGCAGCGGAAAGGTCTTATGCTTTTCTCAACAGTATGCCACTTCTCTATCTTTGGAAGAGTTCAGTCTTCAAGCTTCGAAAGACTTTTGTCTATAATCTTCTGAATACTTCACTTTTGTAGCCAAGTTTGCGGGGGGGAGGGGGTGTGTGCATATGTGTGTTTGTGTGTGTTTGTGTGTGTTTGTGTGTGTGTGTATGTGGTGTGGCATTTATGAACTATCATGTAGCCAAGTTTAAGGAATGTTCACACCCCTGCATGTGGTCACGCGTGAATATCTATCACTTTTTTCATGAAATTGCATTGCATCTAGAATATATTTTCTTGCAAAACAATACGTGCAACATACTAATAAATAAACCTCTAGTGAATGGAAACTAGAGAAGATTTTACAGTAAACAAAAATTAGTACTGAAAAATCCATGAATTTATCACGCATAATAACTCTCATATCTAAGAAAATCAAGTTTAACTATCAGTTACGTAAGAAAAATAATCAAACCTTGCATTAATAATTTTTTCAACACCAAATAACATTCTAATGAATAATAACTAGACCCGCAGTAGGGACCTTGGGCTACTCGATGGGGGCTCTAAACCAACCTCAAAACACTATTAATCCCCTAGTTATTGTTGGGTTTTGTAGATGTTTATCAAAGTCATATTAGCCATTAACATGTCAAAAACGCAGCGGATTAATAATCAAAAACCATTTTGATTTAGTTAGTTTATGCATCAAATACATATGTTAAAACAAAACCCATGAACAAAGGATCTTTATACGAAATATCATGCTATCAAAAACATATATCAACCACATAAACTACCTCTTAGAACCATGGATTTGGAGGCCTAGATGATTATGTTTGAGAGCTTAATCTTCAATGTAGAAGACCTCAAGAGGTGATACCCACAAGCTCTTCCAAACACCAACTTCAAACCCCTTTTGCACAATAGAAATTTCAGCCAAGAACACCTTGAAGAGCTGCCAAAATTCTGAATTTCAGCCCTCTTTTTCCCTTCTTGAATCCAAAATTTCTTCTTGTTTGAGAGGGTTTCTTGCTTTGTGTGTGTAAGAGAAAGTGTGTTATGATTGAAGAGTGTTGAGTATGAGTTAATCTTGCAAAGACCAAGACTAAAAAGGGGGTTCCCCATGCCCCTTTTGGGCGGCCGAATCCTTTAACCCAAGTGGGTCCCCCCCCCCCATTTTATTTTATAAAATGTGACACTCTTATCTCTTAATTTTATAAAATTAAAGCCACTCTTAATTTTATTAAACAACACACTTTTATTTGATATTACTTAACCAACTTAAATAATAAAACAAATAATTTCTCATGAACAAATTATCCACATAATGTTGTTCATTTACAAAAGCAACGTTTTAGAAAACCTATTTTCTAAATTGGTGTCAATATTTATTTGTATGATCTTATCAACGAATAAATACTTATTGGTGTTTGTTTGGCTTGTTATTGGGTATGACCCGACTTGGATCATATCACACTAGCCATATCAATTTAATATGTATCTTGGGCAGACCAAATCTTTCAATCTCCCACTTGCACAAGATTCATAGAAGATTGATGCAAGCAGCAAATAACGCCTAGCAACGGTTTGCTACCCCTAATGTATATGATTAAGTGCCATTCAATAACATCATCCTCTTCAAGTACCTTACTTGAAAATGTTGTAGGTGAATCAATCATTTGTCCTTTTGTCGCAGATGTCATGTTAAATGCCAGAGACACATAATTATCATTCTCCGATGATTTAACTTTAACAGGCCTTAGACATCTAACTCTCAACAAATAAGAGGAACAAATTCCATCTTGACTACATACGTCTCTCACAATCACCTTATATCAACCTGAATCTAGCCTTATGTACTGCCAATGTTTCATAACAGCAAAGCACTAAGTCAAAGTACGATACTTGGTGAATATCAAGACCCAATATGTATCTCAGGTCTGAGGATACAATGATATTCTCCCTTACTCAATATCTCTTATGACTAATCATAAAGATTCCATGCAGAAATAATTGAGAGCGGATCAGTCCTATATCTATATCCCATAGATATCAATGAAACTTGGTAGCAACCTCTTGCTCTATATTCATACCCTATGAATATCAACCAATCCAAGTTCATTATAGTCTTATATTCATAGTTGTTCCACAAGTATGATGGACTACGGACGTTTAGAATAACTTACTTATTCACGGATTTAAACATGCTAAAATAGAAGAACAAATGAAAAATTATAACCATATAATTAAGTCAAATAATATAAGTTCCAATATCCAAATACAAAATTTGATCAAGTCCAATCACTAGAATATCGAAGTCCTAAGGCACAAGTATGACTTTCATGCTTTGACCTATCTTGGAGCTTCATGAATGGATCCGCAATGTTTTGATCGGTGTGAACTTTGCGAATACATATCTTTCATTTTTCAACTTCATCCCTTATGTAGTTGAATCTCCGTTCAATGTGCCGAGTCTTTTGATGAGCACGAGGTTCCTTGATTTGAGCAATCGCACCCTCGTTGTCACAAAAGATCTCTATGGGGTCTTGAATGGTAGCAACAACCCCTAGATCAGCAATGAACTTCCTTAGCCATGCAGCTTCTTGAGCTACCAATGAAGCGGCGATGTATTCTGATTCTGTTGTAGATAGTGCCACTACATCTTGCTTTGAGCTCTTCTGTTGGTACACATGTCCCCAGTTCTAGTCTAGTGAGCGCAAATGTAATAGACTTCTATCTTGTAACACATATGTAATGTTAAAACAATCTAATGAGAATCTCTTCTTTATATGGTTGTTGATTATTTAATGTTATATCTATATTATTAGTTGTTACACGCATAATATGACCATGTTATATAGGTTTACAGTTATGAGACACAGTTCTGAATCATTACAGGTTCATGAATGTGTTTGTCTAAACATCTCTTTCAGTCGCCCGACTGGACCATGCGAATGGTCCAATCGCACGGTTGAATAAGGAGATTGAGTCAATCGCACGGTTGAGTCATCAGGATGACTCAAGCGTACGAATGAATCAGTCGTATTACTCAATCGCACGACTGAGTCAGTCGCAAGACTCAGTCGCACGAATGAGATCTGTAACCTATAAATACCACTTAGTTCGTGGAAAAACGTAACACTTCGAATACTAGAAACCCTAATCGCCCCAGAACGTGCTGTTCGACCATTCCAACTTCATAGAGCGTTTCAGATCATTCCGAGTCAATTCATAACGTTTTCTAATCGTTAGGATTGATCTTGAATTCGTTCTCACTGATTGGATCGCCAATCAAATAGGATTCCGCACTATTTGATTCGGTACAACGAAGAATCAGTTAGTACTCCGTACGTACACGGTCCTAACAAGTGGTATCAGAGCTTTGGCTCTTGATTCTTCGTTGATTCAATCGTTTTTGTGAAAAAGTCTACGTTTTTACGCAAAAAGATTCATTCTTTTGGCTAAAAATCGAGTCTTTACGTTTGCATGTTCTGAAAATTAAGTGTTTTTCGAGTTTCAGCCATCTAGGGTGAAAAGAATTGCGTTCTAGGTCAAAAGTGTTCAAAAATCGCGTTTTCAGCCGACCCAGTCGCACGATTATCTCAATCGTACGACTGAACTCATTCGCCCCGGTCTTTCGCACGTTTGAGTCATTCGCCAGTCCATTCGCCCGTTTGAGTCATTCGCCAGTCCATTCGCCCGTTTGAGTCAATCGCAGTGTCAATCGCCCGATTGAGTCAATCGCCCTCTCCAGTCGCACATCTGAGTCGTACTGTCTGTTCAGTCGTCTAAGTCTCTCAGTCGTCTGTTTCAATCGTACGTTTGAGTCCAATCGCATACACCCCATTCGTACAGCAGTTTAACTCTCAAGTTAAGTTAATTCAAAGATGGACTCAGAAAATTATGCCATGTCAGCTGGAAAGGATTCACGAATTCAGAATTTGTTGTTACTGGAAAATGAGATAGGGAACCATAACAAGCCACCTAAACTATTGACAATAGAGGACTTTCCACAATGGAGACAACGTTTTGAAATCTATCTTAATGGTGTAGACACTAACTTATGGAACTCTATTGAGGTGGGTTATAAAATACCAGTAGGGGCTGATGGTGTTCCTTTGACTTTGAGTGGACTCTCCGATACACAAAAGGTTGCCTACAATGCAGAGAAGAAGGCTTATGCTATTTTGACTCAGTCCATTCCCAAGCCTATCTTTCATCAATACTCAGAGCACAAACAAAGTAAAAAACTGATGGAAGTCCTTGAAAAGAGGTATGAAGGAAATTCTAACTTAAAGGCACTGAAAGGCAAAGCTTTGAAGAAGGAGTTTGATAACTTCTCGGCAATTGGGAATGAAAGCTTAGATGAGATCATCGATCCAGTGACTTCACAATCTGATGAGTGAACTTAACACTCATGGTGTTAAGACGTCAATGGAAGACAAGGTTTTAAGCTTGGCAGATGGTCTACCTGCAAAGTGGGATTCATTCATTTCTACTCTGTGATACAACTCAGTTTTAGACACCCTGGATATCAATGACTTTATTCTAAAACTGAAAGAGGAGGAAGTGCGACAAAAATACAAGGCTAAGAAGGGTTCTTATGCTCAAGACCCCTCACTCTACAATGTCTCTTCCACGTCCACCCCTGCTGCAAAGTCTTCAGGTGCTCCCCTGCAAACAGCCTTTGTGTCCAATGCATCTCAAACTTCTGACCAAGGCTCATCATCTGCAAATGAGTCTCTTGGTGCATCGTGTGTTAGTCAAAGTCCTATTGTTACTCAGTCTGCTAAGTTGACAACAGAAAATCTGGGAAAGGTAACAGTGGAGGTTGCTAAAGAGCACATGGATCTATTGGCTGCTGTTGTGCACTCGTATGATGGTTTGGTGGCGGGGAAGATTGGTAATTGCCACCTTGCCGATGAAGATTATGAACAAGTAGATGAGAATGAGCTGGAAAGAATGGACATCATGTGGGCTCTTGCAAGCGCTGTCCGAAGAGCAAAGAAATTTGTGAAGAAAACAGGGCAGAATCTCGTGGCTACTAAAGATACAACCTTTGGTTTTGACAAGTCTAAAGTCACATGCTTCAATTGTGGAGAAAAGGGCCATTTTAAAAGGGAGTGTTCAAAGCCTAAGAAGACTGGGAATGGGAATCCTTTTTCTTCGTTCAACAGGCAAGATAGAGACAAGAAACCAGCATCCACGGGAAGTGATTCTAAAGCTATGGTAGCACAAGGAGATGAAGGACAAGACTGGTCCTTTAGATTCGTGTCTGATGAAGCTAACATAGCATCCGTGGAAGACTTGAACGAAGACTCGGCGAGTGAAGGCGAAAGCTCAGCTGAAGTTGATACTGCTGATTTGGAAGAGACGTTTGATGCTGTTGATGAAATCGTCAAGAATGAGTTGACTTCAGAATCTGAAGCTCAATCTATGTCTCAGAATGCTTTCATGGCTGGAAC
The DNA here is from genome assembly GCA_024085815.1 of Flaveria linearis. Lineage (NCBI taxonomy): Eukaryota > Viridiplantae > Streptophyta > Magnoliopsida > Asterales > Asteraceae > Flaveria > Flaveria linearis. Next base: position 45,336,717 of record CM044004.1, on the reverse strand, counting down.
ATCGACATCCACACAGGTAAAATCTAAAGATGAACTATTTAATGAACATGTTTGTGTCGAATGTGAGAAATTTAGAGAAAGCATTGATCTAAAGTTTGCTAGGTTATTAGATCACAATGATAACTTAGTAAATGACTTAAAACTGTGCTCAGAAGCTAATCGTGTCTTAAAACAAAATGAGAGCAGTTATAAGGAGAAGTTAGATGCCTTGCAAAAGCAACTAAAGGAAACTGAAGTTGTTGTCTTTAACCAAGAAAATGACATTAAATTCTACTTAAAGACCATTGAAGAAACTAAAAAGGAAAAAGCAGTCTTACAGGTAGAAAATGAGTCATTGCAACAAAAACTACATAGTCTCGCGAGTTCTTCGCACATTTTGAAAAACTTGGTTAAAGAACGCAACAATGGGGAGGGATTGGGTTACAAGGTAGTTCCACCACCACATGAAATCCTTTTGAACACAACACAACGTCCAATTAATAATAATCAAATTAAGGATCATGTGGTGACAACTCCTTTGGTGAGTGATCCGGACACTGCAGTTCAGTCTGCTTCTTCGGATGATAATCAGAAACTTTCAGCATCAAGAACGGTCAATGTTGAGAAACAGGTGGAAACAAATGTACAAACAACTCTTGGTTTGGAATCAAAGTCAAATATTACACAAACCAAGATTTCTAAATCCACTCAAGCTAAACCAGTTAAAAGGGATAATGCTCAACCTCAACGACAAATTAATCAAAATGTTAAACAAGTTAAATTTGTTAAAGAGGGTACATATTTAAAGATTGAGACCAAAAGACCCATTCCTGAGGTTTACTCACCGCCCCACAAGAGATCTCCTAGTCCTGATGAATGGAGATCCTGCTATACTTGTGGTCAGCGAGGTCATATTTCAACCAATTGTCCACGCTATCAGACACCAAGAATTAAAGTTGAGTTAACCGACAAAGTCAAAGTAGATTCAAAATAGCGATCTAAGACCCCGGTGAGATCGAAAACACCCATTAGGCATAAAACACCTTCTAAGTCGTTTTCGTCCCCCCCACGTGAAAGACAACACAGACAAGTCCCCGACAGGTCTGTGACACCGGCAAGAAAAACTGTTTCTGAATCTAAACCATATACTCAAACTGTTAATCAGTCTAAAGTTTATCATAAACAATCCTTTCACAGGGATGGTTTATGGAAAGCAAAGACATCTGGTGAATCTGACAGCCAGGACAATCTGCAAGTTGACATTCCACCTACTGATAAAGGACAGTGGGTTGAATTCATGATGGTTGATTCCTCTGGGAAACCCAAGCCAGTCAAGGCTTGGGTCCCCCTCCTTAACTGATTGTTTTCAATTATGTGCAGGTTGTCCGCTATAGTGCTTCATCAAATACATGGATTGTGGATAGCGGAGCTTCCAGGCACATGACAGGAAACAAGTCTCTTCTTTTTAATGTCAAACAAATTAAAGGGGGACATGTTTCTTTTGCTGGGAACAAAGGAGGATACATTACTGCTCAAGGCGAAGTAGGTAATGAGAAGGTAAAGTTTGATAAAGTAAATTTTGTTCAACAACTGGAAAACAATTTACTTTCAGTGTCTCAGATATGTGACAAGGGCTTCAAAGTTATGTTTGACAACCGAAAATGTTACATACTGAAAAAGGAGATGGAGATTCCAGAGAAGCAGGTTTTGATGTCTGCATCCAGGTACAATGATCTATATGTCTTGGATATGTCTAATGCTTCTACCTCTGAATCTACAGCACAATGTTTCCTCTCAAAAGCTACAGAGAAGGACTCCATCTCATGGCATAGAAGGATGGGACACATAAATCAAAGGAAGATGAATCATCTGATTCACAACAACCTAGTTGAGGGAGTTACAGTCAAGAACTTCCAACTTCCTGATTTTTGTGTCTCTTGCAAGAAGGGAAAGCAGACCAGGAAATCTCACAAGACCAAGCACGTCAACACAATTGAGATGCCCTTGGAGCTGCTACACATGGATCTATTTGGTCCTGTAAGCACGAAGAGTATAGCAGGAGACTGGTACTGCTTTGTAGTCACTGATGACTACTCAAGATTCACCTGGGTGATGTTTCTGAAAGCTAAATCAGAAACGTTTGAATCATTCAAGGTGCTCGTCACGACTTTGGAGTCACTCTACAAACTGAAGGTAAGGAGAATTCGTTCTGACAATGGCACAGAGTTCAAGAATCAGTGGATGGATGCTTTCTGCAAGGAGAAGGGTATTGTTCACCAGTTCACCTCAGCATACACGCCACAGATGAATGGAGTTGCAGAACGAAAGAATCGGAGCTTAATTGAGACTGCGCGAACCATGTTAGCTGATTCAAAGCTCCCAGTTCAGTTCTGGAATGAGGCAGTTGCAAATGCCTGCTACACACTTAATCGTGTGTTAGTAGTCAAAAGGCATGGTAAGACTTGCTACGAGCTACTTCAGAAAAGAAAGCCAAATTTGGAGTATCTGGAACCATTTGGAGCTCCATGTACATTACTGAAGAAGACTCAGGATGGCAAGTTCAGCGAAAAAGCAGATAAGGGAATATTCTTAGGATACAGCATCCCAGACAAGCGAGTTTACAATAATTCGACGGGTCAGGTAGAGGTGTGGTGCAATGTGGATGTTCAGAGATTCACCAGACCTCCTGCTGGAAAAGGACCATCATCATTCTTTGATTATGATGGCTTTTTCAAATCCTTCAATCTTCCACAGCTTGATTCAGAGGATGATGCTGCTACCCAGATGATGTATGATGTTCTTAACTCACCAAATCTGGATTCAAGCAACATCACACCTACTGCTGGTGCCTCAAGCTCTTTGACTCCTGCTCATGATGAGAGTGATGATTCATCAGATGATGAAGAAGCTCCTGCTTCTAACACTGAGCAAACAGCTAATCAACACAGTGAATCATCAGCTGCTATACCAGCTGCAGGAAATCCGGATACTGAACCAGTAGTCACCAATATGGATACTGAGGTTGTGGTTCCTACCACACCAGTGACTAGGATCAGTGTGAATCATCCCCCCTCGTCTATCATAGGGGACATTCAATCCGGTGTGCAAACAAGAAATCAGCTGTACTCTGCTGATTATGCTGCAGTCATGGAAAAGGGTTATGTCAATGACGGGGCTTTCTCATGTTTTGTCTCACAAATCGAGCCTAAATATGTCTGTGACGCCCTGAAAGATGAGGCCTGGGTCAATGCTATGCAAGAAGAGCTACTCCAGTTCAAGAAACTTGGAGTCTGGACACTAGTTGACAGGCCGAAAGGAGTTAAGGTGATTGGTACCAAATGGGTACTAAAATGCAAGAAGGATGACCAAGGTGTTGTGATCAGAAACAAGGCACGCTTGGTTGTTCAAGGCTTCAGACAAGTCGAAGGCATCGACTACAATGAAGTCTTTGCTCCCGTAGCTAGAATGGAAGCTATTCGTATCTTTCTAGCCTACGCCTCTTACATGAAAATCAAAGTTTATCAACTGGATGTTAAGAGTGCATTCTTGCATGGCGAAATCCGTGAAGAAGTATATGTCAGTCAACCCGAAGGATTCGAAGATCCTTATCATCGGGACAGAGTCTACAAGTTGGACAAGGCTCTGTATGGGCTACATCAGGCTCCTAGAGCTTGGTATGAAAAGCTCTCTACCCATCTGCTAAAGCATGGTTTTCGCAGGGTGTGATTGACTGTACATTGTTCATCAAAGAAAAAGATGGTGACTTGCTTCTGGTGCAGATCTATGTGGATGATATCATCTTTGGATCTAGAAATGAAGCATTATGCAAAGATTTCGAATCTGTGATGAAGGCAGAGTTTGAAATGAGTGCAATGGGAGAGATGAAGTTCTTCCTGGGATTACAGGTGGATCAAACACCTACCGGTATTTTCTTACATCAGTCCAAATATGTCGGCGATATTCTCAGTCGATTTGACATGGAAAATGCGTCTGCTGCCGGTACCCCTCTCGCCACAAATCATGATGTGGCTCCTGATGAGAATGGGGATTTGGTGGATGCCACTATGTATCGTGGGATGATCGGATCTCTCATGTATCTCACTGCCTCGCGTCCAGACATCATGTATGCAACATGTTTATGTTCTAGATATCAAGCGAAGCCAAAAGTAAATCATCTGATTGGGGTAAAAAGGATTTTTCGTTATCTGAAGGGTACTCCAACACTGGGTTTGTGGTATCCTCATGATGATGACTTTGAGCTTACTGCGTACAGCGATTCAGACTACGGTGGCTGCAAGATGAACTTCAAGTCGACTTCAGCAGGGTGTCAGTTCTTTGGAAGACGTTTAGTCACGTGGCAATGCAAGAAGCAGTCCTTGGTTGCTCTATCAACCTGTGAAGCTGAATATGTTGCTGCTGCAAGTTGCTGCTCTCAGATCATCTGGATTCAACAGCAAGTGCGTGACTACGGTTTGAAATTTTCTAACACTCCTATTTATATTGATAATTCTGCTGCCATAGCTGTCACTAAAAATCCTGTTCAACACCCAAAAACTAAACACATCGGGATTAAATATCATTTCATACGCGATTGCTATGAAAAACAATTAATCGATGTGATTAAAATTAACACGGATTTTCAGCGCGCTGACCTCTACACCAAACCGTTTGATAAACCAAGATTTTTATATCTCCTAGAGGTCAACGGCGTTAAAAAGAAAGTGATGTGATTGCTGAAGAAGCAGATTCATAGTCCGACTTGTGTTTTAGTTTATTTCTTTCTTTCTTTCATTTTTATTTTTATTTTATTTTTTTTTATTTCCATGTCATATAAAATTCAAAAACACAAAAAGATTTTCTGTTTTAGAATTTTAGGGGGAGATTTATTTCAGTATTCATTTACTTATTAAAAAAAAAAAAAAAAAAGGGGGGGGGGGAAGATAAGTTAAGCTGAAAAGGCATAGACAAATAGACTGGAAATGCGACTCGAGAAAACTGGAAAGTGATAGCACACAGGCACCGAGTTACTTGGAATATCAAATTGGTTTTTCGGTTCTAAACATAAAAATCATAAGTCAGAGAAGTCTAAGTCTAACAAAATGGGAATATGATAGAAGCTTTGACTGGTATTGTAATTACTTGGAGAAAGTAGATCTAGGGTTGTGTAAGTACACAATACGATGTGTCAGTAGATTCAACACAATAGACCATTAGACATCATCAGTGAACAGGCTTAAACTAAATTTATTCAACCAGTTGTGTGTTCCCATGGTATCCCTGGTCTGCACAATCAATCAATGTCCAATAAGGGGTGAGGAGCAAGCTAATGCCACAAATGTGAGCAAAGACCTGCAAAACAGAGCAAAAGATGACAAATGTCATTAAAATAATGTATATGCAAATATGCTGCTCTAAGAAGATAAATAGGTATTGCGCCTCTCTGCTGTGCGATGGCACTGACCTGAGGTTAAGCATAACCTATTTGTTCTAAGAATTCATTGTTGTTTGCGCCTCTCTGCTGTGCGATGGCACTGACCTGAGGCTTGGCATCTCTTTGACAATTTTTAGAACCAAATCTTCTAAGTCCAAGACCGCTCAAAAATCTCCTGAGGACGATTGATTACCATATACCTGTGGAATACACAAATACGGTTTGACCTAATTCATCAAATTAATCGCTGATGTGTGTCAAACGTCTGTGTATGGATTTAAGTGGACAAACATACTGACAATCGTCGTGGCTGCATCGCCTGATGTTCAAAATCAATAAGAATTACATATTAGTTCAAACATGATTCCCAGTTAGACCTTAGAAGTCTTCCATAAGTGAAAAACTGTACAATCATATCATGCAAAGTGTAATAAGCACTGAATGTTCCAAGTGATGGTGTATATGCCTGTCTGATTCCACGAGAGTCCATTCCGGATAAACTGTTAATGCTAACAAGCTATACAAGCCTGCCCCAACAAAAATCACAAAAATAGGTCTTTCTATTCATAGGTTAAGATTTGTTTAGTCTTAGTATAATGTGTCATGTTGGACTGTGTATACTGTTATCTGCTAAATGTCACTGAAGGTGCTTAATGTTTATCTAAACTTATTGTTTCTGAAAGGGTAAAAGGATCACGTCTGAGGTGATCGGGTGGATAAATGGATCACGTCTGAGGTGATCGGGTGGTTAAATGGATCATGTCTGAGATGATCAATTACACATAATGTTTTATTAATTGTTTAAGGAAAACTATGTGTCAGCAAACGAAATGACTAATATGGCACAAGTATAGCCCAATCGCACTACTTAATCATGAGTATGCTTAGTCATGCGAATGGGCTATACGATTGAACTCAATCGTAAGATTGGACCATAAGTATGAGCCCAATCGGCCGATTGAAAGGGTCGATTAGGTCAAACGTGCGAATGGAGATCAGTTGATCGAATGAAGCAGGTCGATTGAGTGAATCGTACGACCCAGTTCCAATCGATCGAATGAAACATGCGATTGGACTCGATCGTACGTGTTGATTTTGAATCGGCCGAATGAAAGGTACGATTGAGTCAGTCGGCCGATTGAGCTGAGTCTGTCTATAAATAGACCCCTCAGTCGATCGCAGACATCATTCGCCCTAAAATACTCCTATTCGCACCGTTACTCTGCAAAATTTTCGTTTGATCTTTAAACCTTTTGATATACACTTTCTGACGACTTGCACTTGTTACACAGGTAATACGCAACACAAGGATGCATCAGAATGTAAAAATTGATGGTTAATCAGTTCACATTTGCCCTAAATGTTGATTCGTAACAAATCGGCCAAATAAACTGCTTTAATCACATGAAATGTTAAAATCAATGATCGAAGTAGTCTAAGTACATGATTGCGAGTCTAACAAGCCTGAACTTAACCTCTAATTTCGTAAAAATTATAAAACCAAGTTTGAAATGGAACAGGGGTCTGTGATACGACTGGTCTCCCCGATGAACTTCAATCGACCGATTGAAAGAGGAGACTCGTTCATTCGGCCGAATGGAGGATGCGAATGGGTTGAGTCTGCCATACGATTGGTTGCCCCGAATGAACGTCAATCGCACGATTGAAGGAAGTGATTCATTCAATCGGCCGACTAGGTCATTCGAATGAGTTCATTCGGTCGGACAACTCAATCGCAGAATTACATCATTTGACTAAACCCAGTCGCACACTTCATTCGCTCGAGTGAACTGCACTGATTTCTGACTTAGTCAAACTCTGTTGTTCAAGTTTCTAACATACGTTTGTTATTGTTACAGGAAGATGGCTAACCGTTGGCAAATTAATCCAAAGCACAATATCTGTGCTAATCTGGATTCCACCTCAAGAAATGGTGGTGATTTTGTTGGTATTATTGACTTCCTGAGAAGATCTCGGATCTTCAAAGCCATATCTACTCCATGTACACCATATCAGTCTATCCATCAAGCATTTTGGGCAGGAGCTTCGGTAGACCGATCTGTGGAACCCTACCGCATCCTAAGTACCATCTTTGGTAGGGCAATTGAGATCACAGCTGGAGATATTAGAAGAGTTTTGGATTTTGGAGATGATGATTCACATCCAGTCAGGATTCACCCTCTTACAGTTCGTGGATGCTTTCTGCGAATTGGGTACTGTGGAGACATTAGCTCAGGTGTGCTGAACAAGAGCAACCTGAGCCCACAGTACAAGTATTTAGCTCATGTGATTCTAAAGTGCATTGCTGCAAGAAAGGGTGGGTTCGATGACTTATCGGACCAAATTCAGAATGCTTATGTGGCATTGGTCCTTAACCACCCTTTCAGCTTCTCCAACATGATCTTTAATTATCTGATTGAGAACTTGGAGGCTAAGGGTAAAGAAGGTTTCTGTATGTATCCACGCTTTCTTCAGCTCATTTTTAATGAGAAACTGCCTGATTTGCCCAAAGAGAGGAGTGATGCAGTGGTGTTAGAGATTATGGATGACACTACTCTGGGAAGAATGAAAGTGTATAGGGGCAAGCAGGTGAAGCCCGTGTTCAAGAGGTTGATAGGGCATCTGGCCCGGGAAGACTACATGGCGCCAAGGAGGCGAAAATGGCATCATGACGATAGCGATTCTGATACTGAGGTGATTACTGTATCATTGGTTGACTCAGATGATGATGATGATCTTGATGGAGAAAATGTACCAATTTTCTCTGAGGGACCATCTACTTCTACAGCTCAGCCGTTATCACCACACACAGACACGGCAACTGCAGGGTTTGTTCCTGACTTTTGCCCACCCGATGATGAGGAAGAAAGTGATGAAGAAGGTTTGACCAGGAGAGTTGGCAGCAAAGTGGTTGCCACCGAGAAAGGACTGAGAGATGTTGGTGGGCAGTCTGGTACATCAGGGGACACACGCATTGAGTCTGATCCCTCGTATGCCCCTGATGATTCTAGCAACAGAGGGGGAGCACCTTTGTCAACGGGCAAAAGGAAGAAAACCATGGCGCGTCCGCATGGTAAGAAAGGAAAGGGACTAAGGTTCACCACAGCTACCACCTCTACATCATCCCAAACATCTCCATCCAACACTACTATCCCTTCACCTCACACTGTCACATCCACCACCACCACCACTGTACCGACTACCATCTCATTCACTCCCTCTCCCATACACATCACTTCCACCACTGTACAGCCTACCACATCATTCATCCCCTCCCCTATATTCACCACAGCCACCTCCACGACCACCACTCAACAAACAGGTCCCTCACCGTTCCCATCCAGCTCATTCATCCCACCAATTTCTGTAGTAGATCAGCTTGCTGCTCTCAACAGCATGGTACTTCAGCTGTTAGCCTCTGATAAGGCTAAGACAGCCAGATCCTTCAACTGCAAGAACAAAATTCTTCACAGGCAGCTGAGATTGAAAGATTGAGGGAGATAACATCCTCACAAGCCCAAGTGATCACTTCGCAGACCGATCAGATCACAGGCTTGTTACAACATGAGGCTGAAACGGATGAGAAAATGGGAAAGCTAGAGGCGGCTCATAAGACTCTTGTGCTAAAACTGAAAGGTACTCAAAGTGAGCCCCTCAAGATTGGAGAAGGTGATGGTGATGATAATGATGATGATAGTGAGGATGAGGAAGACGATGATGAAGATGATGAGGATGATGACGATGATGATGGTGGTGAAGAAAGTAATGATGATGATGAGAAGAAAGAAGATGATGAAGGTGAAGGGGGAGAAACTGCCGGAGATCAAAGCGATAATGTTGCAGGCGAAAGGCGTACTAAACGCCGACATGATCAAGGCCCCTCTTCGTCTACTCCAACTGAAGATCCACCGGAGATACAAGGCAAAGTTCAAGACTAGACGTTTATTTATTTTGTTGAAACTTTGTACTTGAAATTATGTATTCTAGTCTGTTATATATAAAATTTTGTGGATATAAATCATCTTTGGTTATGTGATCAATGTATACTTACTTGCAATATATTTGATTTTGTAACAGGATCAACCACACAAGTCGATGAGCATGATGTTATGCCCCTTCGTCAGATTGAGACCAAGTTGACTATGATTCTTGATCTTCAAGGGATAGTGCAACGGTCTGTGGGTTACTCAGCTGAAGAAGGGGAAATCATTCACGACTTGACAGATGAACAGATTGCAGAACTGTTCAGTCTGAATCTGGATGAGTTGGTAAAAGATGCTCCCGAAGTCGATGTAGTCAGCGATGAAGAACTTCAAGATGTCGACGAGGTGGAGATTGAGGACGTAACGGCTGATCATTATCCCCAATACACTAACGCCAAAGGCGAAGTGCTTCCAGATGTGGGGGAAACTTTTGACAGCAATATATTTGATAAAGTGGAAGAGATGACAGCAGCTAAGGCAGCTGCAGAAGAGATTCCTCAGGCAGATGAAGCTGATCGTGCAACCAAGAAGGAGGAATGGATTGCCTGCCTTGAGGAAATGAAGAAACAGCGTGGGCCTCCAAAGTCAAATGCCTACACCAAGCTTTACAAGATTAAAAAGCATCAGAAGGTGTCAGGAAAGATTATCAGCTGGGCATACTTTGATGATCTCAAAGTATATGCAGTGAAGAGAGAGAAGGGAATCGAATATTTCAGACTTCCTCATGATTTGAAAACTCTCCCAGGTTTTGAGCTTAATCGTCTAGCCAACTTGAACCTCCTATATGTTGTTCCAGGAAAGATATCAGGATGGTTTGAGCAGGCACTAAAGAAAGAATACCATACTAGGTGGGTCAACTTTAAACCTCAACAGCCAAGAAGGTTATTTCATAGGACTGAGGTTGACCCCACCTCAGGAAGACCAAAAGTGATCTTGAGATGGCACCCTCCGCGCACGATGTCGCGTATTCCATTGAGGGAGATGCCTCAGGATTTTGCACCCCATTTCAAATGGTGGTATTATGACTGGCGAACTGGTGAAGCCGTCATAGTTTTGGAGAAAGAAGGAACGGTCGAGACGATAAGAGTGTTTGATCCGATGTGGTTAACCAACTTGTCTGAGTCTGATGTCTATATCTTATTCAAGTGGCCACTGTTCTTTGATACACAGGATATTGTGCAAGCACTGCAATTCCAACATGTTATACGTATCTGCTTCGCATTGAATATTCATTCTGGGATCTCAAGAGAGGAAAGGGTGAAACGATATGAAGAGTTCAAGAAAGAAGTAAAAGTCTAGATAGAACTAGGTCCAAGGGGGAGTTTGTTGGTACACATGTCCCCAGTTCTAGTCTAGTGAGCGCAAATGTAATAGACTTCTATCTTGTAACACATATGTAATGTTAAATAATCTAATGAGAATCTCTTCTTTATATGGTTGTTGATTATTTAATGTTATATCTATATTATTAGTTGTTACACGCATAATATGACCATGTTATATAGGTTTACAGTTATGAGACACAGTTCTGAATCATTACAGGTTCATGAATGTGTTTGTCTAAACATCTCTTTCAGTCGCCCGACTGGACCATGCGAATGGTCCAATCGCACGGTTGAATAAGGAGATTGAGTCAATCGCACGGTTGAGTCATCAGGATGACTCAAGCGTACGAATGAATCAGTCGTATTACTCAATCGCACGACTGAGTCAGTCGCAAGACTCAGTCGCACGAATGAGATCTGTAACCTATAAATACCACTTAGTTCGTGGAAAAACGTAACACTTCGAATACTAGAAACCCTAATCGCCCCAGAACGTGCTGTTCGACCATTCCAACTTCATAGAGCGTTTCAGATCATTCCGAGTCAATTCATAACGTTTTCTAATCGTTAGGATTGATCTTGAATTCGTTCTCACTGATTGGATCGCCAATCAAATAGGATTCCGCACTATTTGATTCGGTACAACGAAGAATCAGTTAGTACTCCGTACGTACACGGTCCTAACATCTTCCAAGAGACCGCTCCTCCATTCATAATGAAGACATATCCCGACTGTGATCGAGAATCATCTCGATCAGTTTGGAAACTCGCATCCGTGTAACCCTTTACAACAAGCTGCTCCTCACCAGATCCGTATATTAAGAACATATCCTTAGTATTTCTAAGGTATTTCAAAATACTCTTAACAACCACCCAATGTCTATTACCAGGATTCTGTTGATATCTACTTGTCATGCTTAGAGCACATGACACGTCTGGCCTAGTACATATCATTGCATACATGATGGATCCTATAGCAGATGCATATGGGACTCCACTCATTCTTTCTTGTTCAACCTTTGAACTAGGGCATTGAGACGTGCTCAATGTAGTTCCCTTTTAAATAGGTACCAAACCTTTCCTAGAATTCTCTATCTTGAACCTTTTCAAGATCTTTTCAATGTATGCACTTTGGTTTAAACCTATCAACCGTCTTGATCTATCCCTATAGATCTTTATTCCCAAAATATGGGCGGCTTCACCAAAATCCTTAATGGAAAAACAGCTTCCAAGCCAGGCTTTTACACCTTCCAAGGTTGGAATGTCGTTTCCAAGTATCAAAATGACATCAACATATAATACAAGGAAAGTAATAGTGCTCCCACTAGCTTTCTTATATACACAATCTTCATCAGCGTTTTTGATGAAGCCAAATTTCTTTACTTCATCATCAAAACAGTGATTCCAACTCCTCGATGCTTCTTTCAATCCGTAGATTGACTTCTTTAACTTGCATACCTTGTTAGGATGTTTTGGATCGACAAAACCTTCAGGCTGTTCCATATGGACATCTTCCTCAAGATATCCATTAAGGAAAGCGGTTTTGACATCCATTTGCCAAATCTCATAGTCATAATATGCTGCTATGGAAAACAATATCCTGATAGACTTTAGCATTGCCACAGGCGAAAAAGTTTCATCATAATCAACCCCTTGAGTTTGAGTGAAACCTTTTGCTACAAGTCTAGCTTTATAAGTATCCAAGTTTCCATGCATATCGGTTTTCTTCTTAAAAACCCACTTACTTCCAACTACCTTGTATTTAAGAGGTGGTGTAACCAATTCCCAAACTTGGTTATCATACATGGATTGCATCTCAACGTTCATGGCTTCTTGCCATTTGTCAAAATCAGGTTTTGAAATTGCATCACGGTATGTGGTTGGTTCATCCGAATCTACCACATAGCATCCATCCATGAAAAATCCATCTCTCTCAGGAGGAAACCAGATCTGCGAACGTTTTGTGTATCTTGATCATCCACATGATCATTCTCAACATCCTCATGTTGATTGCTAGTATCAACCAAATGTGTATCGTCTTGTGAATCTTGAACCCCTTCAAGTTCCACTGTTCTTCCACTAGTTCCTTCGGAAAGGAACTTAGTTTCTAAGAACTCTGCCTTTCGAGCAATAAACACTTTTTGCTCTGTTGGATCATAGAAATAATATCCAATACAATCTCTAGGATATCCAATGAAGATACACTTTGTGGATCGGGCTTCCAGTTTGTTTTGAGTGTATTGCTTAAGATAAGCCTCACACCCCCAAACTTTTAAATATGATAATGATGGAGCCCTTCCATGCCATACTTCAAAAGGTGTCCTTTCCACTTTCTTGGTTGGGGCCATATTTAAAATACGGGCCGCGAAGAGCAAAGCGAAACCCCAAAATGATAGAGGTAGTGTACTTCTAGCCATCATAGATCGAACCATATCCAATAGAGTCCGATTCCTCCTCTCAGACACACCATTATGTTGTGGTGTTCCAGGTGGAGTAAGTTGTGAGACAATCCCACAACTTCTAAGATACTCTTGAAAGTCACTACTTAGGTATTCACCTGCTCTATCGGTACGAAGAATCTTGATCGTTTTCTTGAGTTGATTTTCTACTTCATTTTTGAAAATTTTGAACATTTCAAAAGATTCATGTTTATGTCTTAAAAAGTACACATACCAATAACGACTATAGTCATCGGTAAAGGTAATGAAGTATCTTTCACCATTCATAGTTATTGGTTTAAAAGGTCCACATACATCCGAATGTATGATCCCTAATAAATCTTTTGCCCTTTCATTAGTCCCACTAAAAGGGGCCTTTGTCATTTTACCTTGTAAACAAGACTCGCATACATCAAATTAATTATTTTCATTAGTTTTCAAAAGACCATTCTTTTGAAGTTTTTGCATACGATTCTTGTTTATGTGACCAAGGCGACAATGCCAAAGATAGGAATCACTCAAATCTAATTTGAGCTTTTTGGTGGTTGCTTGGTACATTCAGCTATCATATGTTGTGTTATCATGAACCAATTCATAAATACCATTACAAGGCATAGCCTTAAAATAAAACACATGATTCAAACAAACATGGATATCATTGTCAACAAATTTGAAATCATAACCACATTGTCTTAAAAGGGAAACTGAAATAATATTCCTAGTCAAACTAGGAGCATACAAAACGTTTTTCAAAATAACTTTCAAACCACTTGAAAGTTGCAAAACATAGTCTCCTTGGGCTTCAACTTCAACTTTTGCTCCATTGTCCATAAAGAGGCTTGCCCCGCATCCCTCTTGGCTCTTAACTCTTTGAGATAGACCGGACAGTTTCGTTTCCAATGGCCTACCTCACCACACTCAAAACATGGATCATCTTTAGCAACCTTTTGCTTCTTTTCTTTGGGTTCCACTTTAGCCTTACCCTTCCCCTTCCCCTTGACGTGTCCCTTCCCTTTGGCAACACTTGCCCTAGGGTCGGGGAGGTTCCTTTTCTTACTACCTCCCTCATTGATCGTAAGGACCGGTAGAACCTTTCTACCCATGCCCGCCTCGGCCGTTTTGAGCATTGAATGAAGCTCACCAATGCTCTTATCCCATCCATTCATGTTATAGTTCATAACAAAGCTTTCAAACTTCTTGGATAGGGAGTTAAGGATCAAATCCGTTGCCAACTCGTTGGAGACACGACAATTAAGCCTTTCAAGGCGATCAATATGGCTCTTCATCTTAAGAACATAATATGATACCGATTGGGTCTCGTCCATCCGACATGCATGGAGTGCTTGAACCGTTTCGAAGCACTCCACCTTGATTGTTGTTAGAACATTTCTTTCAACTGGGTGATCATGTCATAGGCATTGTGGTTCTCAAAGTCCTTTTGTAAATCGGGAATCATACTCGCTAGCATGAGACATGAGACTTGCATAGAGTCCTCGGTGTACTTGACCCACTAGTTAAAGGCCTCTACGTCATTCTCATCGGGTTAATCGAGAATGGGATCGTCTAACAGATAGGACTTCTTTTCTTGCTTGAGAACGATTCTCAAGTTTCGGTACCAATCCATAAAGTTCCCATGGTTGAGACGTTCCTTCTCTAGAATGGTTCTTAGTGATAGGTTATGGACGGTCGGGATTGCGTTGTTGTTGTTTGCCATCTACAATTTTACAAAGTTCAATTTTAATATTTTTAATATTAATGTATTTTGATTATTAATACCCTTTTATGTCTCATAGACAATTAATAATTAAAATCTAGAATCCAACGTTACATTAAATATCGGTTAGGTGACCTTTATCCCTTTATTTAAATTAACAAGGTAGTCAACGTTTGACAATTGTAACCTATTACAATTTCTAGTGTATGGGATCGGTTTAAACATCTTATGTTTAGTTTGGCATGTTTATCCCATCAACACCTTTTGTACGTCATGCTTCGGTGATCCTAATGCATGAGTTCCAAATCAAGTCGTCCTACTTAGACACACGTGTGGTTTTACAAATATAAGTGGTTAGGTGACCTTTATCCCACAAATACGGTAATTTCACCTCAACTTCACAAGTATCAACATTTATGGTTAGGTGACCTTTATCCCATAAAGGAGTTGCAAGTGAATTGAGTGTTGTTTAAGAGGATGGTGTTAAACTTGTTTTGAAAAAGGGTTTTATAGTTTCTAAAATTCTAGTTTTTAGAAAAACCTTTTATACCATACAATTTGTATGCATTCAAATGCATGGCATTTTATGAAAAACTATTTTCATGGTTCCTTTTAATAAAACTCATTTTTATTAAATCATTAACCCTTAATAAACACATTTTATTAATTCCTTTAATGATATTAAAGAACCAATTTTATGCTTGTTTTATCATAGTTGTTTAACTAGTTTATCAATTTTCAAAAAAATATCAAACACAACCAAACAACCAAAATAAACAACCAAACGTACAATATAAGTGCATAACCATAGCCAACTATTTTGACCACACTTGCTTGCCATAACAAGTGTGTCAAGAGGTCATTTCTAAGGGTAGAACATGACATGAATGTTGTGTCGGTGAACTCCCACTTGAACCCGCATCCATATGCTACAAGTAATCCTTTTGTGTTGTGATTTCACCATCTTCTTTAGGCACCTTCTTGGTCATCCAAAACAGCCCCAAAGAACAATTACATAGAAAAACCTAATACATTTTTCTAGAAAAATAAAGTGCAAACTAATCTATTTATTACATACCAAATGAAACAAATAAATTACATGCCTTTATAATAACAAATGAAATCACAACCATAATCATCCAAACACAAGGTTATGGCTAGGTTATGTGCACCAAAATACATCCAAATATGTACACTAAAAAACCAAGAATGACACCCTTTTTAAACCCCCAAATTTCAGCCAACATTAACCAAATATAAGGGGTTTTTGTCCAAACAAACAAGCCATCTTATAACATTAATTTTTCAAGATGATTACTATGCATATGAAAGTATTATCTTGAAAAACAAAGGGTTTGCCATGGATGAAATTTCCAGCCCACTTTTTATACAAAAAGGACCCGAAAATTTCATTTTTTGAAGCATGTATCCATATAACCGGCTCTTAATGCCATTGTTGGGCTTTGTAGATGTTTATCAAAGTCATATTAGCCATTAACATGTCAAAAACGCAGTGGATTAATAATCAAAAACCATTTTGATTTAGTTAGTTTATGCATCAAATACATATGTTAAAACAAAACCCATGAACAAAGGATCTTTATATGAAATATCATGCTATCAAAAACATATATCAACCACATAAACTACCTCTTAGAACCGTGGATTTGGAGGCCTAGATGATGATGTTTGAGAGCTTAATCTTCAATGTAGAAGACCTCAAGAGGTGATACCCGCAAGCTCTTCCAAACACCCACTTGGTAGGTTGTGAAACACCAACTTCAAACCCCTTTTGCACAATAGAAACTTCAGCCAAGAACACCTTGAAGAGCTGCCAAAATTCCGAAATTCAGCCCTCTTTTTTCCTTCTTGAATCCAAAATTTCTTCTTGTTTGAGAGGGTTTCTTGCTTTATGTGTGTAAGAGAAAGTGTATTATGATTGAAGAGTGTTGAGTAAGAGTTAATCTTGCAAAGACCAAGACTAAAAAGGGGGTTCCCCATGCCCCTTTTGGGCGGCCGAATCCTTTAAACCAAGTGGGTTTATTTTATAAAATGTGACACTCTTATCTCTTAATTTTATAAAATTAAAGCCACTCTTAATTTTATAAAACAACACACTTTTATTTGATATTACTTAACCAACTTAAATAATAAAACAAATAATTTCTCATGAACAAATTATCCACATAATGTTGTTCATTTACAAAAGCAACGTTTTAGAAAACCTATTTTCTAAATTGGTGTCAATATATTTGTATGATCTTATCAACGAATAAATACTTATTGGTGTTTGTTTGGCTTGTTATTGGGTATGACCCGACTTGGATCATATCACACTAGCCACATCAATTTAATATGTATCTTGGGCAGACCAAATCTTTCAGTTATAACCTTATTACCAGAACTAAATCCACACTAATACTGTTTGAACCTTGACCTACATCCTTGGTCAAATGTGGCTAAGGAAAGATACAAAAGGGATGTGAAATGCTATTGCCTACTACTCGATGACTACTGTTGAAACAGCCTTAAAACAACCATAATTATAATGCTAGTTACAAAGATACTAAACACCATAATTTTTGCTCTTGATAAAGGGGCCTGAAACATGATGCAAAAGCTGGCCAGACCAGCTGCTCTTGGCTCAAGAACACTACAGCTCCTCCTGCCCAAGAAAGATTGATCTATCAAGGGTCATCTTGTTCAAAAATCCTTAAGCATCCCTTAAGTCTATTCTAACACAAAGACCCTATATAAATACCATAACTATAGCTACATTCCAACACCAAAACTATATTCAACATGTTCTAAAACAGCCTCAAGAAACTCCTTGTTGTTTCTGCTACGATTGAGAGAAAAAAGGAACAAAGGACCATGGTTTTGAATCTCTACCAGTCGTTTCTTGTTACACTTGCTTCTACCACCTGGTATGGTCTTGAAACAACTTAAGCTAAACCTATTACACATTATTATACTCTATTAATAAGGTCTTGTAACAGCCTAGAAACCAGATCTCTTACTTTATTAACAAGATAGATGGACAAAAAGAGGGCATTTGATTACATTAACGCTGCAGAAGTTTAAACCCTCCAAAAACACTCCTAAACGATAATTTGGAACATGAAATAGATATGTTACACACTTATTTTAGTGTTCTAACAAGCATATTGCTTTTTTTCTCGTCAAACCCCTCTAAAAATAATAACAAAGTTGAAAATGTAGAGTAGACAATAACCTGACAAAACCTTAGACCAGAATTCGGCAGTTTGTATCGTGGTCCAAACTAAACCGAATAATGCATTTCTTGACCCTAAAGTTATGTTTACGCATTTAGATTTCTAATCCAACTAGACTTGTGATTTTTGATGGTCATTCGATTTCCAAAAGCCAAAAACAAAATCAAGTGTCAAAAGTTGATTTCTGATAGAATGTTTCGCCTGATTTTGCAAGGCTATAAATTTTAAAATACTTAATCAACAAACGTGATTTTGGTTTCAAAATTTACCTTAATGTCCTAGCTTTCCAACGTATATAACTACACCATCTAAAACTTAGATTTGGAACCGCAAAAGACCAAGATACAATCAACTGTGCATAATGTTACAACAGTGAACGTAGTTAGGAAAAACGATTTTAAAAAGGGTTTTGGGTATGGTTAGAACCTGTTTTCATATGTACATAAACTTAGGAGATATATCTAGTCATTATATTATTCCCATGAACTATATCAATTTATTTAGGTGCCTAAATGCATGCCACGAGTAGATATGTAAAAGTTAAAGTTATTTGTTAATGATCTAGGTCATAGTTAAATAAAAGTTTTAATGTTAGAAACTATGATCTGTATACGTTGTTAATAATATCCTAAACAACCTTTAACGTGCCAATTTATCCAACAAAATGAACAACAAACTTAAAGACTTAACATAAAAATGACTTACACTACGATTTACTAAACTTATCGGCAAACCCTACGCTTGTGTGTACATATATGTGTGTTTGTGTAGGTACGTACGTAGGTACGTACGTACGTAGGTACCTACGTACATAGGTACGTAGGTACGTACGTACGTAGGTACGTAGGTACGTACGTACGTAGGTACGTAGGTACGTACGTACGTAGGTACGTACGTACTACGTACGTAGTACGTACGTACTACCTACGTACTACGTACGTAGGCACGTACGTACGTAGGCACGTACGTACGTAGGCACGTACGTACGTAGGCACGTACGTACGTAGGCACGTACGTACGTACGTAGGTAGGTATGTACGTACATACTACGTACGTACCTACGTACGTACGTACGTACGTTCGGTCCCATAAGTATAATGAGAATTGGAAGGAAATCATATTGCCTTGTGATAGTTGATGATTTTACTAGATTTACTTGGGTGTTTTTCTTAAGAACTAAAGATGAAACTGCTGAAACTTTAAAATCATTTATTCTTAAGATAGAAAAATCAAGTGGTGTATATATGTATGTGTATGTGTATATGTACGTACGTACGTACGTACCTAGGTACGTATACGTACGTACATACGTATGTATGCATGTATGTATGTATCTATGCATGTATGTATGTATGCATGTATGTATGTATGCATCTATGTATGTATGTATGTATGTATGGATGTATGTATGTATGGATGTATGTATGTATGTATGTATGTATGTATGTATCTATGCATGTATGTATCTATGCATGTATGTATGTATGCATGTATGTATGTGCATATGTATGTATGGGTGTATGTATGTATGTATGTATGTATGTATGTATGTATGTATGTATGTATGTATGCATGCATGTATGTATGCATGCATGTATGTATGCATGCATGCATCCATGTATGCATGCATGCATCCATGTATGCATGCATGAATGGATGCATGCATGTATGGATGCATGCATGTATGGATGCATGTATGTATGCATGCATGTATGTATGTATGCATGCATGTATGTATCTATGCATGTATGTATGTATGCATGTATGTATGTATGCGTGTATGTATGCGCGTATGTATGTATGTGTGTATGTATGTATGTATGCATGCATGTATATATGTATGCATGCATGTATGTATGCACGCATGCATGTATGTATGCATGCATGCATGTATGTATGCATTCATGCATGTATGTATGCATGCATGCATGTACGTATGCATGCATGTATGGATGCATGCATGTATGTATGCATGCATGTATGTATCTATGAATGTATGTATGTATGCGTGTATGTATGTATGTGTATGTATGTATGTGCGTATGTATGTATGTGTGTATGTATGTATGTATGTATGTATGTATGTACGTATGTATGTATGTATGTATGTATGTATGTATGTATGTATGTATGTATGTATGTATGTATGTATGTATGTATGTATGTATGCATGCATGCATGTATGTATGCATGCATGCATGTATGTATGCATGCATGCATGTATGTATGCATGCATGCATGTATGTATGCATGCATGCATGTATGTATACATGCACGTATGGATGCATGCATGCATGTATGGATGCATGCATGCATGTATGCTATGTATGTATGCATGCATGTATGGATGCATGCATGCATGTATGCTATGTATGTATGCATGCATGTATGTATGCATGCATATATGTATGCATACATGTATGTATGCATGCATGTATGTATGCATGTATGTATGTATGTATGCATGTATGTATGTATGTATGCATGTATGTATGTATGTATGCATGTATGTATGTATGTATGTATTCATGTATGCATGTATGTATGTATGTATGCATGCATGCATGTATGTATGTATGTATGTATGTATGTATGTATGTATGTATGTATGTATGTATGTATGTATGTATGTATGTATGTATGTATGTCTGACATCCGTCATCAAAGGTCCGTCTATTGACGTAATCTGTTAACTTTTGTTATCGGTCATCCCTCACCTTTATAGCCTATCTAGGTGGATATTATGCCTGTTTGCTTGCTTGGTTAACCTTATGCGTGTGCTATCGTTGCCTGAATTGTTATCAACCTAAAACGCTTTCCAAGATTTGCCCCGTTGTCATTAAACGCACCGTTTTTTTATAAGTACATAATGTCACAAATAAAACCATTTTTAAATATTTACATATCATTAATAATATTTTATCATTAAATAAAAACAAGACTAATAAATAGCGTTTTCAACCGAAACAAAATTTAGGAACTCGGGGCTAATTACAAGGACTAAACTTGACAAATTGTCAAACTAGGCTGGGTATAAATACCCTCTTCCCAGCCATTCTTTCTTCACATCCTCTTCTTCATCGCTCTTTTTCTTCTTCTTCATCTCTACATCGATCTTACACCAAAAATCGACCCGTTTGTTGCATTTTCGTCGTCTAATCTTGAGTGTCATCGTGTATACACGTTCCTAGCAGGTAGATAACCTCGCTTACCTCGTTTATTGCTCGATTTAGCTGTTGTTTTTTCTAGGGTTTCGGGTGCTCGGGTTCATCCGAGCACATGAGGTCGTGTGGGCTTGCATGTTGTGTTTTTTAGTGTGCTTCTTGTCTAGACATGTTAGGATATGGATTCTGGAGGTTCTTGGTGTGTGAAATCCATGCCCGGAGCAGCTGGACGCTGCTCGAAGTCTCAGCAGTCGCGATCTGCTATGCAGGGCGACTGGGCCTTCCGGCCGACTGAGCCGTGCGACTGGGTGAGTCGTGCGACTGGGTCAGGCGTATGAGTGCGCCGCGCGACTGAGCCGTGCGATTGGGCAAATCCTATGACTGAGTTATGCGTATGGGTCTGTGCGAATGAACGTGTGTGCGAATGAGTCCATGCGAGTGAGTATGCATGCGATTGAGTCAGTGCGAATGAAATTGTGTGCGATTGTGTGTGAGTCGTACGACTGAAAGGCCAGTCGCACGAATGAATGTTCAATCGCACGAATGAAGCTGATTCGTGCGAATGAAGGTCCAATCGTGGGTATGGAGGGTGAGTCATATGACTGGGTCTTGCATGGTACGACTGAATGCTTAGTCGCATGAATGAAGGTTCAACCGTACGAATGAAGCTGATTCGTACGACTGAAGGTCCATTCATACTAAGGAAGGGTTGAGTCGTGCGTCCGGTCCTGTTGTGTGACTGATGACGGTGTGTGTGTGTGTGGATCCCCTTTTCGGAGATCTTACGACGATAAGGTAACATTAATAAAGTGTCATAGCTTGACCACAAAGATTAAAGTCAACGTTATCAACAGGCACATACTATTTAAAATAACCTAGTCTGATACGTGTATGCCTGCTTGTGTGTGTACTACCCACGACCAAACCGAAACTGCCCGAATCTATTGACATCATCTTATGCTTTATGCTCATTATTAATGCTTGTCAGTAACTGTCAATAGGTGTTTGACTGTTCATAGCATCCTACCGTTGGGAATATTCATCATACGTGCCTATCATCCGTTCAGTGAGTTTCGTGGCCCCTTTTTACTCTTATAAAACCTTTTTAAATATTTTCAACTTGGGGGAAAAGAATGCTCACCTATATAACTTGATTTCAGGCACCTTCCCTAGTGGAAGTTGGTTACTACTTCTAGGAGTATCTTAACTTGCTTATCTTGTGATTGCTGCTATGTGAACTTGAACTATGTGCTATGTTACCCCTATGTATGACTTAGTGGTATCACCCTACCTACGTACTACTACTTGATGTTATGTGTTGATTGATGTTACCTGTGGATGCCATTGACCTTGGATGCTCTCGGCTGTGTGGCTCTTCTGTGTGGTTCTTCTGTGTGGTTCTTCTAAGCCGATCATCCACTACAACCATTAATCCTAGTAATTGGGACCTAAGGATTGGTTTGGTTGTAACCTAAACGTATGCGCTATGTGGATCTTGCTACGTCATATTAAACTTACTATGCTATGGAAAAACTTTTCATATAACCATTAATCCCGGTAATGGGACCTAGGGATTGGTTTGGTTATAAACTATACGTACGCGCTTTGTGGATCTTGCTACATCTTAATAAACTATTTAAACTTTGGGAATGTTTCCTTCAGCCATCAATTCCCATGTGGAACTGATGTTTAGGCTTGGCTGTAGCTATTTATAACTGGTACACCGCCTATACATAAGTGTAGTCGCGGTAACGCTTATTGAACTTGTTGTTTTCATCATTAATATTTTTTTATTACTTAAAACCTGCGAAGCTCACCAACAATTATGTTGACCATTTTGAGCATCTCTTTTCAGGTGATCAATGTAATTGAAGATCTAGGAGTGCTGCCTTTTAGAGGAGACCCTAGGATACATTTTGTAATTATTACCCATGTGGAACTGATGTTTAGGCTTGGCTGTAGCTATTTATAACTGGTACACCGCCTATACATAAGTGTAGTCGCGGTAACGCTTATTGAACTTGTTGTTTTCATCATTAATATTTTTTTATTACTTAAAACCTGCGAAGCTCACCAACAATTATGTTGACCATTTTGAGCATCTCTTTTCAGGTGATCAATGTAATTGAAGATCTAGGAGTGCTGCCTTTTAGAGGAGACCCTAGGATACATTTTGTAATTATTACCCTTGTAAAGCTTGAACATGGTCTTTTGTATACTTGTTCCCGAGTTGTGGGAATTTACACTACAAGTTATCTTTAATGCTTATGTGATCATTTATGTTGTGCTTATGGCTATGCTGTAATGAACTTTGATTATACACGACACAAGTCTCCATTTGTGTTCGGGTGTCATCATGACACGCTTGTCATCATATTTTTATTGCTACTCTATCGTATACCATGTGTTATGACGATCCCGTCTAGCTGGCATCCCCGTGTTTCCGCTATCAGCGGGGGTGTGACAGACCGGTATCAGAGCCATTGGTTATAGAGAATTAGGCAATTACACTTGACCTAGACTATAACCTAGGAACCTTCATGTAGATTTGCATGCTTAAGCTTGTGTGCATTTATATATCTCGTGTATGTGTTCCTCCTTACGTGTTTGGTTATCCTTCTGTTATGTGATCTTTTACTTTGTGTTTGAGCCCTTGTGCTCAACCCCTATGGGATGCTTCCTATTGGATCTTCCATTCCCTCTGTGCGCCAAGTTATCATAACCAAATTCGGGTATTTAGACCCGAAAGGATCGTCACAGACATACATTGCGCTTGACCTCAGATACTGAGACCGACCTGAGGAGGCTATGTCTGAGTCCTTTCAAGGATGCGAGATAGACAACCTCCGCCAGACTATACGTGATTACATGTTTGGGCTCAGTTGACTTGATGGATTATTATGGATATGATGTGAAGGAAGGTCGGACGTCATGTAACCGGATTAGGCATCATTCTCGGTACATCATGGGTGTGGTCGGAACGCTGCGGGGAACCCTATATATAAACATCACCGGTATACCGAGAATATGCTTAAAATGGGCTGCATGGTGATCTGGACTGACTGGAACACGAAACATTGGAATTTGATAAGCAACGTACTTGTGTATCTTAAGGTGACTAAAGTTTATATGTTGCCTCTTGTATGAATAGAACATGCCGCCTCGAAGATCTACCCGTAGCAATAGTAGCGGAAGTGAAGCCCCGAGGGGCAGAGGCAGAGGCAGGGGTAGACCTCCAATAGCAAATGAAGGCCCTTCTAACAATACCCAAGGGACTGGAAACCCTGATATGGCAGCCTTAATTGCTCAACAATTGACTGCCCTGATTCCGACTATCGTAGCTCAGGTGAGCGATGCTCTGCAACAGCAAAACCACCCCCACGGGGATGGTGGTAATGAAAACGAAGGTAATAGGAACCTGATCGGGAATGAAAGCAATCAGGAGACTGGAAATGGTGGTACAGCAGGTAATGAAACTGGGGCTGTTAACGCCAAACGGGGCTGTTCTTACAAGGAATTTGTGGCCTGTAAGCCCCGGGACTTCGATGGGAAAGGTAGGGCGATAGCCCTGATTAGATGGCTTGAGAAAATAGAGGCTGTGATCGACATCAGTGAATGCCTCGACAGCCAGCGGATCAAGTATGTTACGTGCTCACTGCAGGGCAGAGCACTAACCTGGTGGAACACCCAGGTTCAAGCTAGGGGAAGGGAATCTGCGATGCAGATGACCTGGGATGAATTCAAGGCCTTGATTACCGAGGAATACTGCCCCTTAACGAGATGCAGAAGCTTGAGCATGAGTTCTGGAATCATGCTATGGTGGGGGCAGGGCACGCAGCTTATACTGACCGATTCCACGAGCTGGCTAGACTAGTTCCACACCTAGTCACTCCGGAATCTAAGAGGATAGAAAGGTACATTTGGGGACTCGCGCCTCAAATCCGGACGATGGTAACTGCAGCTGCTCCCCCTACAATCCAAAGCGCTATTCTGAAAGCGGGCGCTCTCACTGACGAGATGATAAGAACAGGAGTATTGGGTAGGGGAGCGGAGAAAAGGAAAGAGACTGGGGAAACAAGTCGGTCTGGTACTGGAAAGTCTGATAAGAGGGCCAAAACGACCAGAAACTTTGTGGCCGTGACTCAAGGGAAGAAGGAATATGCTGGGCTGCACCCGAGATGTGACAGGTGTAATCTCCATCATCCTTCAGCAGCGCCGTGCCGGGTGTGTTTGAACTGCAAACGCCCGGGGCATCAAGCAAGAGACTGCAGAGTAGCGCCAAACCTGGTGGCACCCATCAACGCGGTTAACCCCGCTGGGAATGCCAGGGCTTGTTACGAGTGTGGAGGCCTCGACCACTTCAGAAATATGTGCCCCCGACTGAACAGGGCATCGGGTCAGCAGGGAAACAACCAGCAACAGATAAAGGCCATAGCGGGTGCGCAAGGCCAAGGAAACCAAGGAAATGCTGCAAGGGGTCGTGCCTTCGTCATTGGAGCTAATGATGCCCATCAAGATCCGAACGTTGTCACGGGTACGCACTTACTCAATAACCACTTCGCATCTGTATTGTTTGATACTGGAGCGGACAATAGTTTTATATCATCTGAGTTTGTGCAAATGCTTGATTTGAGTGCCAGTAGACTAGAAACTAGTTACTCTGTAGAAATGGCAAATGGTAGGGTTGAACAGGCAGAGGAAATTATTAAGAACTGCACCCTAATATTGGAAAGCCAGGCCTTCAACATAGATTTGATACCTTTTGAGTTAGGGAGCTTTGACGTAATAGCGGGAATGGATTGGTTATCTAAGCATGGAGCCGAGATTGTTTGCCGAGATAAAGTAGTGCGGATCCCCATGTCAGACGGGAGAGTACTCAGAATACAACGGGAGCGTCCGGGAAAGAACTTGAAGCTTATCTCCTGCATGAAAGCACGCCAAGGTCTACGAAAGCAGTGTTACACCTTTCTGGCTCACGTGGTAGAAAAGAAGGAAGAAGAGACGAAATTGCCCGACATTCCGATTGTACGGGATTACCCGGAAGTGTTCCCTGATGATTTGTCTGGATTGCCTCCTCCACGACAGGTGGAATTCCATATAGAGCTGGTTCCTGGAGCTACGCCGGTAGCTAAGATACCGTATCGGTTAGCACCCTCAGAGATGCAAGAGCTATCAAGCCAACTACAGGAACTACTGGAGAAAGGTTTTATTCGACCGAGTCATTCACCGTGGGGAGCACCGGTGCTATTTGTCAAGAAGAAGGATGGGTCGTTCCGTATGTGTATCGACTACAGGGAATTGAACAAATTGACCGTGAAGAATCGGTGTCCTCTTCCTAGAATCGATGACCTGTTTGATCAGTTGCAAGGAGCCTCGTTTTTCTCTAAGATCGATCTTCGATCTGGATATCATCAACTGAGAGTATTCGAGGACGATATTCCAAAAACCGCATTTAGAACTCGTTACGGGCACTATGAGTTCTTGGTCATGCCGTTTGGGTTGACCAACGCACCAGCTGTCTTTATGGATTTAATGAATCGGGTGTGCAAGCCTTATCTGGATAAGTTCGTGATCGTATTCATAGACGACATACTCATCTACTCCCGTTCGAAGGAGGATCACGAAAAACACCTCCAAGCGATTCTAGAACTGTTGAAGGAAGAGAAACTTTTCGCCAAGTTCTCGAAGTGTGAATTCTGGCTTCGAGAAGTGAAGTTTTTGGGTCATGTGGTTAACGAAGATGGAATTCATGTGGACCCTGGTAAGATTGAAGCTGTGAAGAAATGGGATACTCCCCAAACGCCCTCAGAAATACGGCAATTCCTAGGATTGGCCGGATACTACCGTCGTTTTATTGCGAACTTTTCGAAGATCACACAACCATTAACGCTGCTAACCCAAAAAGACAAGAAGTTTGATTAGGGACATGCACAAGAACGAGCCTTCCAGACATTGAAAGAAAAGTTGTACAATGCTCCAATACTGTCCCTCCCGGACGAAACTGATGATTTCATGGTGTACTGCGATGCTTCACATCAAGGGTTGGGATGTGTACTAATGCAAAGAGATAAGGTAATTGCCTACGCTTCGCGACAACTCAAGGTGCATGAAAAGAACTACACAACTCACGATTTGGAGTTGGGTGCTGTAGTGTTTGCACTCAAAATATGGAGGCATTATCTATATGGAACCAAATGCATCATCTACACAGACCATAAGAGCCTTCAACACATCATGAATCAGAAAGAACTTAACATGCGACAGCGACGCTGGGTAGAGCTACTTAGCGACTACGATTGTGAAATCCGGTATCATCCGGGGAAGGCTAACGTGGTGGCTGATGCTTTGAGCCGTAAAGAATGCGTGAAACCATTACGTACTCAAGCACTAGGTTTGACTATTCAAACTAATCTAAAGGCTCAGATTCAAATTGCACAACATGAAGCGTTGAAAGAAGAAAACCTTGCAGGAGAAGAATTCCGAGGGTTGGATAAACAAATGACTCGCAAGGATGACGGTGTGCATTACTTCGTGGATCGTATATGGGTCCCCATATGGGAAGGTGTACGTACACTAGTCTTGGATGAAGCACACAAGACTCGATACTCTGTTCATCCTGGTGCAGACAAGATGTACCATGATCTGAAGGAGCGGTACTGGTGGCCAGGTATGAAGAAAGATATTGCTATATATGTGAGCAAATGCTTGACTTGTTCAAAGGTCAAGGCTGAACATCAGAAACCATCGAGATTATTGCAACAACCTGAAATTCCCGAGTGGAAATGGGAGAACGTCACTATGGATTTCATTACCAAACTCCCGAGGACGCCAAGCGGACACGACTCGATATGGGTCGTGGTGGATCGAATGACAAAATCCGCTCACTTCTTGCCTATCCGGGAAGACTATAAGATGGATAAGCTAGCAAGGGTGTACATCAAAGAGGTCGTGACACGGCACGGGGTGCCGGTGTCAATCATATACGACCGAGACAGTCGATTCACTTCACGGTTTTGGCAGACGTTACAGAAAGCGATGGGCACTCGATTAGACATGAGTACAGCCTATCACCCCCAGACAGACGGCCAAAGTGAACGAACGATACAGACGCTTGAGGACATGTTGAGGGCATGCGTTATTGATTTTGGTGGCAGTTGGGATACTCATCTACCGCTGATCAAGTTTTCCTACAATAACAGTTACCATACTAGTATTGGTTGTGCACCGTTCGAAGCGTTGTATGGGCGGAAATGTAGATCGCCTGTATGTTGGGCCGAGGTTGGTGAATGCCAGCTAACAGGTCCCGAAATCATTCAAGAAACCACCGATAAGATCTTCCAAATCAAAGACAGACTCAAAGCTGCTAGAGACCGCCAAAAGAGCTATGCCGACAACCGTCGGAAGCCACTAGAGTTTAACGTTGGGGATCGAGTGTTGCTTAAGGTCTCTTCGTGGAAAGGGGTCGTGCGGTTTGGAAAGAAAGGGAAGTTGGCCCCGAGATATGTTGGACCATTCAAGATCACAGAAAGAATCGGTCCGGTGGCGTACCGATTAAGGTTGCCACAAGAGCTCAACAGTGTACATGATACTTTCCATGTATCGAACCTTAAGAAGTGCTTAGCTGACGAATCACTTCACGTGCCTATTAAGGATATCAATATTGATCAAAGCCTCCATTTTGCGGAGGAACCTATTGAGGTCATGGACCGAAAGGTCAAAAGGTTGAGGCACAGCAAGATACCTATTGTTCGCGTAAGATGGAATTCCAAACGAGGGCCAGAGTTTACATGGGAACGTGAAGATCAGATGAGACTCAAACATCCACACCTATTCGAGGATGACACCCTTGGACCTAGCACCAGTTGAATTTCGGGACGAAATTCTCTCAACTGGGGGATATTGTGACATCCGTCATCAAGGGTCCGTCTATTGACGTAATCTGTTAACTTTTGTTGTCGGTCATCCCTCACCTTTATAGCCTATCTAGGTGGATATTATGCCTGTTTGCTTGCTTGGTTAACCTTATGCGTGTGCTATCGTTGCCTGAATTGTTATCAACCTAAAACGCTTTCCAAGATTTGCCCCGTTGTCATTAAACACACCGTTTTTTTATAAGTACATAATGTCACAAATAAAACCATTTTTAAATATTTACATATCATTAATAACAATTTATCATTAAATAAAAACAAGACTAATAAATAGCGTTTTCAACCGAAACAAAATTTAGGAACTCGGGGCTAAGTACAGGGACTAAACTTAATAAATTGTCAAACTAGGCTGGGTATAAATACCCTCTTCCCAGCCATTCTTTCTTCACATCCTCTTCTTCATCACTCTTTTTCTTCTTCTTCATCTCTACATCGATCTTACACCAAAAATCGACCCGTTTGTTGCATTTTCGTCGTCTAATCTTGAGTGTCATCGTGTATACTCGTTCCTAGCAGGTAGATAACCTCGCTTACCTCGTTTATTGCTCAATTTATCTGCTGCGTTTTCTAGGGTTTCGGGTGCTCGGGTTCATTCGAGCACATGAGGTCGTGTGGGCTTGCATGTTGTGTTTTTTAGTGTGCTTCTTGTCTAAACATGTTAGGATATGGATTCTGGAGGTTCTTGGTGTGTGAAACCCACGCCCGGAGCAGCTGGACGCTGCTCGAAGTCTCAGAAGTCGCGATCTGCTGTGCAGGGCGACTGGGCCTTCTGGCCGACTGAGCCGTGCGACTGGGGTGAGTCGTGCGACTGGGTCAGGCGTATGAGTGCACCGCGCGACTGAGCCGTGCGATTGGGCAAATCGTACGACTGAGTTATGCGTATGGGTCTGTGCGAATGAACGTGTGTGCGAATGAGTCCATGCGAGTGAGTGTGCATGCGATTGAGTCAGTGCGAATGAAATTGTGTGCGATTGTGTGTGAGTCGTACGACTGAAAGGCCAGTCGCACGAATGAATGTTCAATCGCACGAATGAAGCTGATTCGTGCGAATGAAGGTCCAATCGTGGGTATGGAGGGTGAGTCGTATGACTGGGTCTTGCATGGTACGACTGAATGCTTAGTCGCATGAATGAAGGTTCAATCATACGAATGAAGCTGATTCGTACGACTGAAGGTCCATTCGTACGAAGGAAGGGTTGAGTCGTGCGTCCGGTCCTGTTGTGTGACTGATGACGGTGTGTGTGTGTGTGTGGATCCCCTTTTCGGAGATCTTACGACGATAAGGTAACATTAATAAAGTGTCATAGCTTGACCACAAAGATTAAAGTCAACGCTATCAACAGGCACATACTATTTAAAATAACCTAGTCTGATACGTGTATGCCTGCTTGTGTGTTACTACCCACGACCGAACCGAAACTGCCCGAATCTATTGACATCATCTTATGCTTTATGCTCATTATTAATGCTTGTCAGTAACTGTCAATAGGTGTTCGACTGTTCATAGCATCCTACCGTTGGGAATATTCATCATACGTGCCTATCATCCGTTCAGTGAGTTTTGTGGCCCCTTTTTACTCTTATAAAACCTTTTTAAATATTTTCAACTTGGGGGAAAAGAATGCTCACCTATATAACTTGATTTCAGGCACCTTCCCTAGTGGAAGTTGGTTACTACTTCAATGAGTATCTTAACTTGCTTATCTTGTGATTACTGCTGTGTGAACTTGAACTATGTGCTATGTTACCCCTATGTATGACTTAGTGGTATCACCCTACCTACGTACTACTACTTGATGTTATGTGTTGATTGATGTTACCTGTGGATGCCATTGACCTTGGATGCTCTCGGCTGTGTGGCTCTTCTGTGTGGTTCTTCTGTGTGGTTCTTCTAAGCCGATCATCCACTACAACCATTAATCCTGGTAATTAGGACCTAAGGATTGGTTTGGTTGTAACCTAAACGTATGCGCTGTGTGGATCTTGCTACGTCATATTAAACTTACTATGCTATGGAAAAACTTTTCATATAACCATTAATCCCGGTAATGGGACCTAGGGATTGGTTTGGTTATAAACTATACGTACGCGCTGTGTGGATCTTGCTACGTCTTAATAAACTATTTAAACTTTGGGAATGTTTCCTTCAGCCATCAATTCCCATGTGGAACCGATGTTTAGGCTTGGCTGTAGCTATTTAAAACTGGTAAACCGCCTATACATAAGTGTAGTCGCGGTAACGCTTATTGAACTTGCTGTTTTCATCATTAATATTTTTTTTATTACTTAAAACCTACGAAGCTCACCAACAATTATGTTGACCATTTTGAGCATCTCTTTTCAGGTGATCAATGTAATTGAAGATCTAGGAGTGCTGCCTTTTAGAGGAGACCCTAGGATACATTTTGTAATTATTACCCTTGTAAAGCTTGAACATGGTCTTTTGTATACTTGTTCCCGAGTTGTGGGAATTTACACTACAAGTTATCCTTAATGCTTATGTGATCATTTATGTTGTGCTTATGGCTATGCTGTCGTGAACTTTGATTATACACGACACAAGTCTCCATTTGTGTTCGGGTGTCGTCATGACACGCTTGTCATCATATTTTTATTGCTACTCTATCGTATACCATGTGTTATGACGATCCCGTCTAGCTCGCATCCCCGTGTTTCCGCTATCAGCGGGGGTGTGACAGTATGTATGTATGCATGCATGCATGTATGTATGTATGTATGTATGTATTTATTTATGTATGTATGTATGTATGTATGTATGTATGTATGTATGTATGTATGTATGTATGTATGTATGTATGTATGTATGTATGTATGTATGTATGTATGTATGTATGTATGTATGTATGTATGTATGTATGTATGTATGTATGTATGTATGTATGTATGCATGCATGCATGTATGTATGTATGTATGTATGTATGTATGTATGTATGTATGTATGTATGTATGTATGTATGTATGTATGTATGTATGTATGTATGTATGTATGTATGTATGTATGCATGTATGTATGTGTGTATGTCAAGAAATCCCGAACCACACTTCCGACCCTCTAGGTGAATTTTCACGGCCATATATTACTGTATTATGATTTTAGTTGGGGGGGAATGGTATACTTGTTCATATTTTATGTGTTATTCAAAAACAATACTAGAAATTTATGTGTTCATGAGTACTTGGTCCTGAGCTCAAAAAGTCCCTTTCCTCAGTTATAACCATTACTTATCATTTAGCCATGAAAATAATGAATTGTACTATTGGGTTTTGACGCCCCCTATCATGGTTAGTCATGCTAACCATCGGTCCGTTTGTCCGAATGATAACATATTATCTAACTTGCTACCTGCTAGGCGGTTTGGGGTGAAGTTCTTAGATGTTATGGTTTGGTTATGCCTCATGAAGTCATATATTATTTGTATTCTTTACAACTTTATGAATTGGACATATGTATTTGTTTGATTATCGTATCCGATAATGTTTTCAACAATGGTTTTGTTTTTTTAAATGATTAAAGCCTGTGAACTCAACAATGTTATGTTGACATTTTAAGTATGTTTTTCAGGAAATTAAGGCACAACATTGAGGATAAATCAACGTAGGGAATAATTCATGCATCCATGCTTAGGTCATATGGGTGAAATCTTAAGTTAATTTATTTTAATGAAAACATTGGTTTTGAACATTTGATTTTGGAATGTCATACTCTAAAATTGTAGATAATGTATTGAAGGACCGGTTGTGGTTCAAACTACAGTTTAACAGTTGGAGATTATCAACTACACACACTAGATCAAATAGAGATCGAGGAAGTGAAACAATAAATCACAAGTGAGAACACTCAGAACAAAAAGATAGGTTTTCAATAATGATGTATATTGCTCTCAAGTTTTTACAAGTATTACAAAGTTTACTCCTTACACTGATACATGAGATACTTTATAGTACAATCTATAGCCAACCATACTTTGAAGGCTAGCTGGACACTAATCTAGACAACAAGATCAATGTAGAGCTAAAAGACAGATTGCATTTAGACTTATGACTATGACAAGCCATAGCTCACCTCCTATTATAATACAATAAGGATAAAAGTACTAAATTAGCGAATTACAAGAAAAAGAGCTTATTGTCAATTGACAAAAGTAAAAAGGTAATCTCCAACTTGTATAAGTTGGTAAGTCTTTAGAGCTGAAAGCGGAAAGGTATTATGCTTTTGTCAAAAGTATGTCAGAGTGTGTTTCTTCTAAGATTTCAAACTTCAAAAGAAACACATGTCTTCTTTGTCTTCAGAAGTGTTCAGTTGTCAAGTTTCAGAAGACTTTGTCTTTAAGCTTTGGAAGACTTCACTTTGGCTTCGGAGATTTCTGTCTTTGGATTTAGAAGATTTGACACTCGGTTAATTTCTTTGTATATAGTTAAATATTTTAAAGTAATTCCTTCCTTATACTTCATGGCATGCTGAGAGATCTTTGGTTAGCATCAGCCTTTAAGATAATCATCTTGATCTTACATGTATATAGTTGTGTGTTTTATGTTTACAATAATCATATCCTTTAGAAGCTATGCATTATGCCTCACGGTTATGCTGTGGCGGGGTGTGATATCCAGATCCTAGTTTAATATGCTAATAGATTTATCATGAAAAGTTTGTATTCTAAAAAAATTATTAATAATTTCAAAAGACTGACTCAAAATAAGTGTGCACAGATTTTAGCTGTTTGCACACTAATATTGCGTCAACTTTTGGGAATCAAAATATTTTATTTTAAAGGTAAGGCTATATGGATTTGAAAGATAACATCTTAAATTAAATCCTAGAAAAGGAATAAACTAATTTTGTTTAATACTGAGTGAGATAAGGTTTATACTATTCTCGGATTATATGTTTTGGGTTTTTGTTGATGTTCAAAATCAAATGGGTTTGAATTGCGTATATAAATGCATGTATAAACTGTCATCGAAGGTAAAAATTTTGATTTTAGGATTTAATTCAATGTTAGTTGTTCAAATTTGTATGTGACTAGTTAGGACCTGCTGACATAGTTGAATGTGTATTGTTTCTAAGTTGAACTGGTCTGATATTTGCACATTAAAACAATAGGTGAGTATTGTTGCTTGCGATTTTATCTTTAAATTGGCATGTAATCATTAAACTTGGGTATTGATTTGTTAGACAGATATCAGCTTCAATTATAGATTATAATTGGTGTTTCAAGTTTGACATTTTACATGGTTTTAGTGTAACATGTTAGTTCGATAGTTATAAGTGGATTTCATGTTATGTTGTGTTTATGATTGAATTCATGATTTATAGACTTAGAAAGGTTTCATATCAAGTGAAACTTTTCTTGGTGACAATGCTTAAGTGAAATTGTTCATAGAACAAAATGTGATTAATTTCACTTAGAGTTAGATACTTAATCTTTTTCAAAATAATTATAAAATAAAATTGGTCTTAAGATAAATTGCATGTAGTTTCCTGTGTGATCTACACCTAGAAAATTTCAGAATGTTATGTGAAGTGAAATTTACTAGTTTTGTCTGATGCAAGTTAGACGAAACAAACACTTAGACAAATTTTGAAAATTTGTTTTAAGTAACTTTTATTCTATTAACTAATTTCTTTTGTGTATTTTCAGATATGTTAGGTGATTTTGAACCTAGACATAATGTCATAAGCATTCTTGACCTAGACTTACCGGTAGATGCTGAGTTTCAAGAGATCATAGAGTTTCTACGTAGATCAAGGATCTTGTTACACGATATCTGCTTTTGTCTGAGATCTGCTTGAGATGCATTTCTAATTTTTGGTCGCACGCTGATTATGATTGTAGGGTAGAGCCTCTAACTATTACATCAATAGTTCATGGATAGAGATATGTATTATAGAGGATGTTATTCGCCATGCATTATTCCTTGGTAATCATGAGGACGATCGCGTGGCATTTCCATTTGCATTACTATATAGGTGCTTTATGAGGATGAACTACATGCACCGTTTCGGTGATCTTGACATGCGCGAAGATTATCTTTCAGGTCAGTGGAGATATCTTTACACGTTTTGATAGGTTCGATGATCTTGAGATGTCATAATATAGGCTTTACAGTTAACCATGGTTGCCCAGACCTTGAACAAACCATATAATTCTCATAGTTTTCTTGCAGGAGATGACTGTTCAGACCAAGGAAACTGGTAGGTTCAAGTTTCTTTTGTATCCTAGATTCATCTGGACTATTTTAAATCATTTATTACCAAATCTGCCTATGGTTGGACCATCATTGGCTCTATCTTCTATGGATAGGAGAATCTATACCGATTGTGAGGCTACTATGTTAAACCACCGAAGGATGGTTGGGAAGATGTTGAAGTTCATAGTGGTCAAGAAGGTTTGGATGCAATACAACCATAAGAACCTGTTGTTGAGGAACTTGCACTAGAAGTTTAGTATGTTCTTGATCCAGGAACTTGAGGCATATGCACATAAGGGAATGCATGTAGATATTTTGGTTACGAAGGTTGCTGCTATTGCAGTTCATGATTAGGCTACATAATGTATCCTTGATGATGTTGATATTCGTACTGACAGCTTTGCAACTGAACATGATGTTGGTGATGATGGTGATGATGATGACAGTGATGATGATGTTGATGACGATGAAAATCCTAAGAGGGACAGAGCTTAGATCGAGTTAGAAAAGCAAACTCACACTGTTACTACTCAATCGAGCAGACTTACGCTTACACCTAGGAAGAAGTCTATTACGAGTAAAAAGGCAAGGAGTTCCCTCTCGCGTCTTTGTCTCAAAGGCGTCAAATTGCTAATGATGATGACCAAGACTATGTACGAGGTCTATTGATATGTCTTTTGAAGCAAGATTGTCTACAACTTAATCATAAACTTCTTGTTATCAAACCTACTACTACTGCTTCTACTTCTGCTTTTATGACAATTGCATCATCTACGGCACCTAGTGTTACACCATGTGTTACTATGAAGTGACACAAATAATTCGGCTCTAAGAGCTTTGGGTGGGAAGAGGGAGATGGCCAACAAATATGAAGTGACACTTTTATTTACTTTACTCTTTTATTATATACATATAAATATACATATAGATAATACAATAGATATATAACAAAACAGTTAAAAAGATATTAATTAAGTTTAAATTGATGGAAGGGTGCTGTCCACCATTCTTCAACTTCACTCCATCATTAAATATTAAATCTACTGGTAACTCTGTAACCAAAACCCAGATCCAGAAACAACGACAAGATCAAGTGTTGGCATTCAGAGAGGTCATTTTGATTTTGCAAGATGGGTGTATTGTCTTGGCCATCTGACTCAGAGGTAAGACCTGTGATCCAAGTTTATTTCACTAATTCCGTACTATTGATAATGCAATGTGTTCTTATCTGTGTGAATTTCAACTTGATCCATTGGAACTAAAGGTGTGGTGATACTGTCACATTGAACTGGAGGATCAACGATTTCGTTGCATGACAGTATGATTTTATCAGTTTTGTTGATTGCGTTCCACTGATGATTGTTTCATTATTCGTACGTTAAATTCCATGTTTTTACGACGGAATTCCAGTTGATTTGCATAGGATAATGAAATTACTTTCGATTAAAGTCTTTATCATCGTTCTTTTGGGGCTTAAATCAACTAATCAAGGGTAATCTTCTGTGCCAAAAGAATGGTCTTTTAAATTTTCAATAAAGCAGTAAATTTTGTTATTTTTTCTGATTATTTGGTGTCAAAATGTGTGTGAAATTACCAACTATCCCTTACTTTGAGCAAGTGAATGAAACTAATTGGTTTTCAAAAACTAAAATTGTGTTTGATGTATTTGCAGTTGAACAAAATCAAGAAAATAGTTGCTGAAATGGCTGGGGTGTCTGTAAATTTGGTCAGAATTGTTGTATCTCCTTACAGGATTTGTCCACTGGGAGCTCATATCGATCATCAGGTTGATGCGTATTCCAATTTACCATTTTGTTTCTTGAATCTGGTGTGCTCATGGCTTCTTTACACTTTTTCATTTTTATTTCTTTTATTATGAACATAAAGGGTGGAATAGTTTCGGCCATGACAATTAATAAGGGAATAATTCTTGGATTTGTGCCTTCTGCTGATCCTCAGGTTCACCTGTGCTTAATTTATTCTAAAATTTTAGAGGGTTTATTTTCTCTGTACTTTATTTTGATTTAATTAGCCGTTTTCCTCTTCACGTAAATGAATCTGCGTTCAAAGGTTCTACTAAGGTCTGGACAATTTAGTGGAGAAGTTCGGTTTAGGTAAATATTTTTTTTATTTCTATCATCGTATGTAAATAATGATGAAGTAGTTCATAATAACTGTTACTTTGGAAAAATGACCACAGAGTTGACCAAATTCAGCTTTTGAAGCATCCATCTGATGCAGTAGAGGAATGTAAATGGGGAAATTATGCCAAAGGAGCATTATATGCACTACAACGTGGAGGACACCATCTAAAGCAGGTTAAATATATTCGTCATTTATAATAATCAGATCTTTTGATGAATACTGTTAATGTGGCATTATGGCTGAAGAATGATCTCTTTCGACATTAGATTGTGGTGAACCCTCTGTATATACAAGAATATATAGGAAACCCTAGTTTAAGTTGGACTTTAGCGCATGGGCTATAAACAAATACTGCAACTACTATTTACAACTAACAAATACAAAATATTTTGTTGGTGGGAAAATAGGCAGGTTGGGTTACAGGGCATTAATTAATTTGTATGCAAATTGATTGGTTAAAGCAGGCATGGTGGTGTAACCTGTAAACACTTTTTTCATAAAGAACACGATCTTATATCATTAGATCCTTTTTAAGTCTGTACCAGTTTGTGATGTTTATAATTCAAATTGGTGCAGGGAATCACTGGATTCATTTGTGGTACAGAGGGTCTTGATGGTTCAGGTTTAAGCTCATCTGCTGCTGTAAGTATTTTATTACCATAGTCAAATCTTTGACTTATTACACTGGAGAAGTTTACATTTTAAGTTTTAACATCTAAATTCTCTTTAAGCTTTTACTTGATGCTCATTGTTTCAATATTTATTTCACGTATTCAGTAATTTCATAGTTTTTGAACATCAGCTGTAGTGAATTTCAATATCTAACAGGTTGGAATTGCTTACCTATTGGCTCTGGAAAGTGCAAATAACCTTACAGTATCTCCTCCAGAAAATATTGAATATGATCGGTAGGTTCCTTTCTTGTGATGGCTAGTTCACGGGTCAACTTGGATTGTGTTTTATCTCAAATGGGTCAAATAAAAAGAGTTTATCTTAAAGGAAAACAAGTCACACAAGCCAACCCAAGTTGAAAGTCCACGAAAATCTAACATTTAGTCTATGCAACCTCCCAAATTGTGTTGTTTAAAAACTTAAATATTACTGTGATAATAAAGTTTTTCATAATCATAATAAAGGCGTTAACTATTTAACCTGAACCCTATCATGCCACCTGTAGGTACATGAGTACACTTTTTTTTTATACTGAAAGCTTACTTTTCATAATTTCAGGTCATTTTTTAGTTGTTTTCTTTCTTACTTCAGTCTTCACGATCCTTACTTTCAGCTAATAAATATACATAAGCTTTTCTGAATATATTGTTTTTTAAATCTCAACATTATAATTGTAGGCTAATCGAAAATGAATATTTGGGTCTGAAAAATGGCATTTTGGATCAAGCAGCTATACTGCTTTCGAGCTATGACTGTTTAACTTGTATGGATTGCAAGGTATTTCTATAACCTTTCTAATTACAACTCTTCAACTTTATTTGCTTCTGATTTATTATGATATACTAAGCTAGTGTATTTGTTTAGTTAAAAGGTTAATAGCATAACAAAGTCGCAATTTTTTTTGGTACCAGATATAACCATGAAAGTATCATTAATTTAAATTCTATGCGCAACCAATTGTCAAAATTTCAATTCAAGGTAATTTGACCAGGTAGCAGGTCAATATGATACGTTACAAAGGACTTGCACAAAAATTTGACCATGTTAACTCCATTTTTCCTGACATGGCACTTGAAATCAATTATCTTACTTAATTACCTTGAATCATATATTAAGCTGGTTACCTTTTTATGCAATTTGTCCTTTCTTAAGTGTTAACACCAACTCTACAAATTTACACTAGTGATATTATTATAAAGAGAAGTTTAAATGGATCTTATAAACCCTTTGCAGACCAAAATACACAAACTTATAGAGCCACCTAAGTTTGAAATGGAGAAAAACTTGGAATCCAAATTTCCTTACAAGATTCTACTAGCGTTTTCGGGTCTAAAGCAGGCGTTAACAACTAACCCTGGTTATAATCAAAGAGTTACGGAGTGTCGAGAGGCTGCAGAAATCCTCCTAAAGTAAGATTCCCATAAATTATCAAGTATTTATTTCATCTAATAATCACACAGAATGTTAAAATTATATTTAAACAACATAAATTTCCATAAAGTTCTTCAAGATCTTTTGTTCATGAAATAATGACATCTGCTAAAAAACTTAATTTTTTTTAACTCCTCACAGAGCTGTAGGGAAAGAAGTTGAGCCTATTTTGTCTAACGGTCAGAATTATGCCATTATTATTGCTCTAAGATCTTTCGTGTTTTCTTTATAGTTTAAACTTAATTTACTGATTCCTTTGAGTTTATTTTACAGTTAAACAAGACGAATTTGAGGCTCATAAGGTTCTACTTTTCTATACTTTATAATAGAAAGAATTAATATCTGTTACACCATTGATCAATTAACTAATACATGCTTAAATTTTGTTTTTCATTATGATATTCTGTTCTGCAGTCCAAATTAGAACCAGATCTAGCTAAAAGAGCAGAACATTACTTCTCTGAGAATATGCGTGTTATTAAAGGTCTAGTACATGAAATTTGATTTTTATACAATTATGATACTATGCCCATGTCGAACTTTCTACATGATAATTAATTACTTATTTGGTTTTAGGCTTAGAAGCATGGGCATGTGGCAACTTTGAAGATTTCGGAAAGCTAATGTCGGCCTCTGGGTTAAGTTCAATTCAAAATTATGAATGTGGTATGTCCTAGAAAAATCATATATTATTACTTTATATCAAAATTCTTTACTTTAGACGTTATAATGGTCAGACTTGGTAGAAATTTCAGTTTTCTTGGATTTTTTGGTTCATGCTTGATTTTCTTATGGGTCAAAGCGGGTTAAAATTTTAAAAATACTGATCAATCGGGTCATAAACGGGTCCCATGGGTTTGCTAGTTCAGAATCCAAATTTTTTAAGATTTATGGAAGTGGTGTTTTAGGTAGTGAACCACTAATCCAACTATACGGGATACTCTTGAAAGCACCTGGTGTCTATGGAGCTCGGTTCAGTGGTGCTGGGTTCAGAGGGTGCTGTGTAGCACTTGTGAATTCAGATTATGCAGATGATGCTGCTTCATATGTCAAATCTGAATACTTTAAACTTCAACCAGAACTGGCTAGCCATATCAACCAAGATACAGCCGTCTTGATTTGCGACTCAGGTGACTGTGCCCGAGTCATACCTGAGCCTGTACCATCTTTAAATGAATGATTTTCCACATATATATAGCAACATTTTGTGATTATTTTATTTGATGTATTTGTACATGTCACTGCCATGTGTAGATGTTCCAAATTGTTCAGAGTTGCATCTACTTCATGAGACTTCTTGTAACACTACAACCCAGAATGGATTGACTTTTCATACTTGCAAAACCATATACAATAAATTCTACATGAAACTTCAATCCTTAATGACTTGAAAAGTTAGTGCATTTCAGTTTCTAACTGTTGGGTTTGTTGGACCTAAACAATGTTGTTTAACCATTTTAAACTTGAAAACGCAGCGGATTAACATCAAACAAATATCATTTGAAATCTGAAAATTTGTTCATTGCATGTCAACAACAAACCCAAGAATACAAGGATCTTATATATGTGTTTGAACTAGTTATGACCAATATATATCAACCCAAACAAGTGATACATACTACCTTCCAAAGGCTGCTGAAAATCGAGTTGTAGATGGAAAGAATGATGTTCTTGAGCAGCCAAAACATCAAGAAGCAAACAAAACAACCAAATCAACAAACTACCTTCCAAAGGCTGCTGAAAATGTGGCTGAAACATCATCCAAAAGAGAGAGCTGAAACCGTGACATTGATGAAGATGTAGCTGCCATTGGATGACCAAAACATCAAGAGTAGATGTCCTCAAGTGCTCATACCCACAAGCCCTTTTAGCAACACCCATTTGCTAGGATTTGTACACCAA
The DNA here is from genome assembly GCA_024085815.1 of Flaveria linearis. Taxonomy (NCBI): domain Eukaryota; kingdom Viridiplantae; phylum Streptophyta; class Magnoliopsida; order Asterales; family Asteraceae; genus Flaveria; species Flaveria linearis. Next base: position 45,295,155 of record CM044004.1, on the reverse strand, counting down.
ATTCGAACAAGAACCTTGCTGGAATCGAGTTCCAGCCGTGAACAAACAAGGCTGCTGGAACTTTTGTTTCAGCCATGAAATCTATCTATTAGATGATGAAATCCAATCCTTGTGTCGATTTTGCATGTGAGAAGGATGTAGATGAAGTGTGTGTGTGTTCAAGGAAGAGAAGTGCTCCAAGAACACAAAAGAAAAGAAGAATGAGAGGCTGCCAAGGGGGGGGCGGCCGAACCCTTCTATTTCTTAGGGTTTTCCCCCTAAAAACTCTCTTTTATAAAATTGTTACAAGAGTTTTAAATATTATACATAATTAACCTTTTAATTTTGTATAATATACACACACACTTTTATTATTTAATGTTGATTAACTAATTTAAACAACATAACAAATAATGTCCATGAACAAAATATCCTCATAGTTTGTTCTTTCTCACATATAATTTATTTAGAAAACCCATTTTCCAAATTGGTGTAATTATTTAATTGCATGATCATATCATCAATTAAATATTAGTTGGTGTTTGCTAAGCTTGTTATTGGGTATGACCCGACTTGGATCATAACGTACTAACCACATCAATGTTCTATGTGTCTTGGGCATACAGAATCCAACAATCTCCCACTTGCACAAGATACATAGAAGATTGATGCAAGCAGTAAATACCGCCTAACAACGGTTTACTACCCTTAATACGCATGACTTAGAAGCCATTCAATAACATCATCCCCTTCAAGTATCCAACTTGAAATGATTTAGGTGAATCAATCATTTATCCTTTTGTTACAGATGTCATGTTAAATCCAAGGACACAGAATGATCATTCCTTGTTGATTTAACTTAATCAGGCCTTAGACATCATACTCTCAATGAATAAGAGGAACAAATCCCATCTTGACTACATACGTTTCTCACAATCACCTTATGTCATACCTGAACATAGCCTTATGTACTGACAATTATTTCATATCAGTGAAGAACTAGCTCAAGGTATAACACTCGGTGAATATCAAAACCCAATATGTATCTCAGGTCGGAGGATACCAAATGATATTCGCCTTTACTCAAATTTACTTATGATCAATCAATAAGATTCCATGTAGTAAGATTTGAGATGCGGGTCAGTCCAATATTCGTATCCCACGAATATCTATGAACCTTGGCAGCAACCAATTGCTCTATATTCATGCCTTATGAATATTCACCAATCCAAGTTCGTAATAGTCTTACATTCATATTTGTTCCCACAAATATGACCGACTACGGACATTTAGAATAATAAAATTATTCATGGATGTAAACATGCTAAAAGGAACATCACTTAAAATATCGTAAACACATAGATAAGTTAAGTATTACTATTGTTCCATATTAATAATATTAATACTAAACAGATCAATTCCAATCACTAGAATATCGAAGTCCTAAGGCATAAGTATGACTTTCATGCTTTGCCCTTTCAAGGAGCTTCGTGAGTGGATCCGCAATGTTTTGATCAAAGTGAACTTTGCGAATACATATCTTTTCCTTTTCAACTTCATCCCTTATGTAGTTGAATCTCCGCTCATTATGCCTAATCTTTTGACGTGCACGGGGTTCCTTGATTTGAACAATCGCACCCTCGTCATCACAAAGATTTCTAAGGAGTCTTGAATGGTAGAGACCATCCTTAGATTGGTGATAAACCTTTTTATCCATGCAGCTTCCCAAGCTGCTAATGAGGCGGCTATGTATTCGTATTCTGTAGTGGACAATGCTACACTATTCATAATAGAGACATATCCCGATTGTGATCGAGGATCATCTCGATCAGTTTGGAAACTAGCATCCGTGTAACCCTTTACAACTAGTTCCTCTTCATCAAATCCGTATATTAGAAACATATCCTTAGTCCTCCTAAGGTATTCCAATATACATTCAACAACCATCCAATGGATGTTACTTGGATTCTGCTGATATCTATTTGTCATGCTTAACGCGCATGACTCGTCCAGTCTAGTGCATATCATCGCATATATGATGGATCCTATAGCAGACGCATATGGGATGTCCTTCATACGATGTTGCTCATCCTTTAAGCTTGGACATTGAGATGCACTCAATATTGTCCCTCTTTGAATAGGTACTATACCTTTTTTAGAGTTTACCATCTTGAACCTTTTCAAGATTTTATCAATGTATGCACTTTGGTTTAACCCTATCAACCGCCTCGATCTATCCCTATAGATCTTTATTTCTAAAATAGAGACGGCTTCACGGAGATCCCTTTTGGAAAGACAATTTCCAAGTGTAGTATGTCATCAACATACAATACTAAGAACGTAATTACACTCCCACTAGCCCCTTGATACACACAATCCTCGTTAGCGTTCTTGATGAAACCCAATTTCTTGATCTTTTCATCAAAACGTTGATTCCAATTTCTCGATGCTTGTCTCAATCCATAGACTGATATCTTTAACTTGCATACTTTATCAGGATGACTTTAGCATTGCCATTGGCGAGAAGGTTTCATCATAATCAACCCTTTGACTTAGAGTGAAACCTTTTGCTACAAGTCTTGCCTTGTAAGTATCCAAGTTTTCATGCATGTCAGTTTTCTTCTTGAAAACCCACTTGCATCCAACCGGTTTGGAGTTAAGTGAAGAGTCAACCAATTCCCAAACTTGGTTGTCATGCATGGATTGCATCTCTACGTTCATGGCTCCTAGCCACTTGTCACAATCCGAATTGGACTTTGCATCATGGTATGTAGTTGGCTCTTCGGAGTCAACAACGTAGCATCCATCTATGAAAAATCCACATCTTTCATGTGAAATGCTAACTTTACCAGATCAGCGAACGTTTTGTGTGTATTGATGAACCTCTTGATCATGATCAACAACCTCTTATTGATTGCTAGTGTCAACCAAACGTGTATCGGCTTGTGGATCTTGATCCTCATCAAATTCCACTGTTCTATGCGTCATTCCTTCCATAAGGAACTTGGCTTCCAAGAACTCTGCCTTTTGAGCAATGAATACCTTTTGCTCTGTTGGATCAAAGAAGTAGTATCCTATACAGTCCTTTTATATATCCAACAAATATACACTTAGTGAATCGACTTGTAGTTGGTTTGGGTGTTAAGCTTAACATAAGCTTCATAACCCATAATTTTAAATATGATAGCGATGGAACTATTCCATTTCATATTTCAAAAGGCGTCGAATCCACTTTCTTGGTTTGGACCATATTCAAAATATGAGCCGTGGAGAGTAGTGCGAAACCCCAAAATTATAGAGGTAGTGAGCTTATAGTCATCATAGGTCGAACTATATCCAATAGGGTTTGATCTCCTTTCAGACACACCATTATGTTATAGTGTTCTGTGAGGAGTAAGTTGTGAGACAATCTTACAACTTCCTAGATGATCCCTAAAAGTCTCACTTAGGTATTCACCTTCTCTATCTAAACGGAGAATTTTGGTAGTTCTATCGAGTTGATTTCCTACTTCATTCTTGAAGTTTTTGAACATTTCAAATTCTTCATGTTTATGTGCCATCAAGTACACATAACCATAGCGACTATAATCGTCGGTTAAGGTAATGAAGTAAGTTTCACCATACCTTGTCATTGTCTTAAAAGGACCACATACATCTAAATGTATGACTCCTAATAAGTCTTTTGCCCTCTCATTTGTACCACTAAAAGGCGTGTTGGTTATCTTACCTCATAAACAAGATTCACACTTATCAAATAAACAATTTTCATTTGTTTTCAAAAGACCATTCTTTTAAAGTGTTTAAATCCGATTCTTGTTTATGTAACCAAGATGACAATGACAAGAATAAGAGTCACTTAAACCATTTTAAGTCTCTTGGTGCATGATAGGTATAATGTGTTATTATAGGACGAATTTATGAACCAATTCATCAACATCATTAGAAGGCATGGCCTTAAAATAATATACATCATCCATATAAATATAAATACCATCATTTACTAACTTTAAATCATAACCATATCGTTTTAAAAGGGAAACTTAAATCATGTTCCTAGTCAAACTAGGAGCATATAACATGTTTTGACGAACAACTTCCAAACCTTTTGAAGGTTTCAAAACATAGTTTCCTTTCTTAAAGTGCTTATTTCTTTTGAACCCTTGCAACAAATTGCAATAGTGAGTTCCATATGAGGTATCCAATTACCCATGTGCTTTTAGGAAATAACACCTAAGTTAATATGGATTATGAAAGTTACACTTAAGGTTTGCCCAGCATCCCTTTTATTTCTCAACTCATTGAGATAGGTTGGATGAATCCCTTTCAAATGACCTATCTCACCATACTCAAAGCATGGATCGTTTTCGGTTACCTTAAGCTTCATAAGCTTAGGTTTTGGAGGTTCCGCTTTGATCTACCCTTACCCATTGCCTTTGATGTGCCCTTCTCCTTTGGCAACATTTGCCTTGGGATCGGGAATGGCCTTTCCTTATTGATCTAGAGAATAGGTAGAACCTTTCTACCCATCCCTGCCTTAGCTGTTGCGAGCATTGCGTGAAACTCACCAATGCTCTTGTCCTATCCATTCATATTATAATTCATTATGAATGTCTCAAACTTTTAGTTAGGCCATTAAGGATCAAATCCTTGGTCAACTCCTTTGAGACAGGACAGCTAAGCCTCTCGAGGCGACCTTAACATCGTCGAGGTCGGGTTGGTTAGGAATAGGATCGTCAAGGACATTTGCCTTTGCTCTTGCTTGAGAACAATTCTCAAGATGCGAGACCAGTCCATAAGGTTATTATGGTAGAGACGATCCCTATCTAAAATAGTTCTCAGTGATAGGGCATGGACGGTCGGGGTGGTAGCATTATTGTTTGCGGTCATTCTACAAATTTTACAAAGTTCTTTTTAGTATTTTTTTTGAAAAAATTTCATTTTAATTATTAATACCCTTTATGTCTCATAGACAATTAATAATTAAAATCTGGAATCCAACGTTACATTCAAATAATGGTTAGGTGACCTTTATCCCATTATTCAAATTAACAAGGTAGTCAACATTTGACAATTGCAACCTTTTGCAACTTCTAGCGGTATGGGATCGACTTTAAACATCATGTGCAAAGTCGGCATGTTAATCCCATCAACACCATTTGGAAACCATATTTTAGGTGATCCATTCAACATGGTTTGCAAATCAAGTTACCCTACTTGCACACACATGTGAGTTTACCAACACAAGTGGTTAGGTGACCTTTATCCCACCAATGTGGTATTCCCACCTTAAGTCATAAGTTCCCTCAAAATGGTTAGGTGACATTTATCCCATTAAGAGTTTCCAAATGACTTAAGTGTTGTGCAAAAGGACGGTGTTAAACTTGTTTGAAAAGGGATTTTTAGTTTTCATTGATTCTAGTTTGAAAACTCTATTTACCTTGTATTTGCATGCTTTCAAATGCAAGGTATCCTATGGTTCACTTTTAATAAAACCACTTTTATTAAATCATTAATCCTTTTAATAACCTTTTATTAATCACTTAATGATTAGGAACCATAAATTTCAGCTTGTTAAGTTTGTTAATTAGTTTGTTATGCACATCCAAATGTCAAATAACAATCATACAACAAACAACCAAACAAGCACAATCATACAAACATATGTGCATAACTATAGCCACTAAGTTGACTACACTTGTTTGCCATCACAAGTGTTGTCATAAGGTCTTTCCTAAGGGTTGAACACAATCACAAATGATGAGGTCTCCAAAGACTCCCACTTGAACTTGCATCCAAATGCTTCAAGTCCATCCTTTGTGTCTTCCTTTTGTGCTTCCTTCCCGAGCATCTTCTTTTACAAAGTATATATATCCTAATACATATTTTCTAGTAAAAGAAAAAATACTCCTAATCTATTTATTACATTGCCAAATGAATAAACAAATTACAACCCAAATAGAAACATCAAAAGGAATTATTACAACCCAAATAGAAAGAATACAACCAACATGACAATTCCACAATCAACCAAATCCAAAACATACATGGTCAAGGCTATGTTATGCACTAAAACATGTATCCATATACATCATTTCAAGAACTAAATGAACCCTATTTGACCCTAAATTTTCAGCCAACACAAACTAAGAATTTAGGGTCTTTTGTCCAAACAAAACCAATCAACCAAATTGATATCTTTCCTTTCAAGATCCAATCATAAGCATGCATGATTACAACCTTGAAAGGTTGGGGTATCATCAAATCATCACAAAACAGCCCTAATAAGGTTGTTAAAGCCTCATAAAACCAATTTTACAAGAACACATGAAACTAGTCATCCACATATCCGGCTCTAGATGCCATTGTTGGGTTTGTTGGACCTAAACAATGTTGTTTAACCATTTTAAACTTGAAAACGCAGCGGATTAACATCAAACAAATATCATTTGAAATCTGAAAATTTGTTCATTGCATGTCAACAACAAACCCAAGAATACAAGGATCTTATATATGTGTTTGAACTAGTTATGACCAATATATATCAACCCAAACAAGTGATACATACTACCTTCCAAAGGCTGCTGAAAATCGAGTTGTAGATGGAAAGAATGATGTTCTTGAGCAGCCAAAACATCAAGAAGCAAACAAAACAACCAAATCAACAAACTACCTTCCAAAGGCTGCTGAAAATGTGGCTGAAACATCATCCAAAAGAGAGAGCTGAAACCGTGACATTGATGAAGATGTAGCTGCCATTGGATGACCAAAACATCAAGAGTAGATGTCCTCAAGTGCTCATACCCACAAGCCCTTTTAGCAACACCCATTTGCTAGGATTTGTACACCAAATTCGAACAAGAACCTTGCTGGAATCGAGTTCCAGCCGTGAACAAACAAGGCTGCTGGAACTTTTGTTTCAGCCATGAAATCTATCTATTAGATGATGAAATCCAATCCTTGTGTCGATTTTGCATGTGAGAAGGATGTAGATGAAGTGTGTGTGTGTTCAAGGAAGAGAAGTGCTCCAAGAACACAAAGAAAAGAAGAATGAGAGGCTGCCAAGGGGGGGGGGGGGGGCGGCCGAACCCTTCTATTTCTTAGGGTTTTCCCCCTAAAAACTCTCTTTTATAAAATTGTTACAAGAGTTTTAAATATTATACATAATTAACCTTTTAATTTTGTATAATATACACACACACTTTTATTATTTAATGTTGATTAACTAATTTAAACAACATAACAAATAATGTCCATGAACAAAATATCCTCATAGTTTGTTCTTTCTCACATATAATTTATTTAGAAAACCCATTTTCCAAATTGGTGTAATTATTTAATTGCATGATCATATCATCAATTAAATATTAGTTGGTGTTTGCTAAGCTTGTTATTGGGTATGACCCGACTTGGATCATAACGTACTAACCACATCAATGTTCTATGTGTCTTGGGCATACAGAATCCAACACTAACTTTACCAACTAATAAGTGATTTAACAAAGTGTAATGGTTATCTTAAAACTTTGATACCATTTTAATGAAGAAAGATCATCGCCTGAAGTAATCAACACAAGTTAGAAAATTCATATATTAAAGTCACAAGATGAAACAAATGTTTATCTCACCTAAGTGATAGAAGATAACTACCCAAGAATGGCATAGACAAAGCAATGCACACACTCAGGTAAGTAAACATGGAGATTACAAGAACCAAACCAAATATTAAAGAGGTATAAATGTTGTAGAAGCAATTTGTGTACTCTTGGATGATAGAGTACCTTTCTAACACTAAAACTGCTCTTAAGATAACAGAATTAAGGTCCAATACAGTAGTATCAAACTTGGAAAAATTGTGCCCTGCAAATGAGCAAGATCTTTTATTTATAGGCAAGGCTAGGCAAAAGGCACGACCCGAGCCATTATGAAGTTCTCGCACCGCTTGAGTTCTCACATCCTTCTAGAAGTTTTTTTTTTTTTTTTGTCGCGCTTAACATTATAATCTATACAAGCCAGAGCTTTTACACTACTCTTTGACTCACGGGGTGTGCACTTGGTTCTTGGTTGTCAAGGAGTGTTCAAGTGATAGGAAGGGTCGTGCCTTTGGGAGGCACAACCGTGCTTCCTCCAGATTGTTTATTATGTGGCATCCAACCAATAGGCGCGATCCGGGGCCGGCCCTAGGCTAAAGCAAGGGCTTGGGGCCCCTCAAAAAATTATGGCCCCTATTTTCTAATTTCCTATATATATTAAAGCTTGTATTGGGCCTAAGTTTTGTTGATTACTAGACTATAGATGACATATTTGCTAGGGAGTAGTGGTAAACCGGCAATCATGATTTGAAGGGAGTGAAGCGACTTCTCGGGAAATCAATTGAAGAACTCGGAATATTAAATGACAATCAGTTTGTTCGATTTCTTTTGCTTATTGTTAGAGTCAAGATATCAACGTCAGTCAGTTCATTATGATCTTTGATCAATATGCTTCAGCTTCGTGTTCGATTTCTTCTTGTCCGAGATTTGATTTAGGTTTGTTCTTTCACACTTTAAATTCTTGATTGCTTTATGTTTATTTGTTAATTGTTAATGTTAATTGTTAATTGTTAATTGTTCTAATGTCCTAATAGTTCTAATATTCTGGTGTGTTAATAACTTAACAAGTTAACTAAGTTCTCAATCGTTAATTTTTTAGTAGTTAATAATTTTTTACTGTTAATTGTAGATTGATTTTTTGACTGTTAATTGTAGATTGTTAAACATTCAGGTTCATAAATTTTAATGGGATGTTATGTTTATGTCTTCATATTTTTGGCTCAGTACTTTAGCATTGTTGAGTGCTTTTCTGTTGCTTATCGTTAGTTAGGTGTTGTTCAATTGGAGATAATGTTAGTGGGAATGAAAGTCATGAATGAAGAGAGTTTATATATGATTTTTACAATTCTTTTGGCATACATTTGAAGCTTTCAAAAGTTTATACTTGTACTATTTCTGTTTCTTTTCGTATTAATAATATTCTTTAATTGATTATGATCCAAATGATATTTTTTATTTCAGATTTACATAGATTGCTTCGATCTAAATGTTTGGAATGTTATTCTGCATAACTTGTATCTCTTAGATTTCTGCATACTCATAGAACTGGTTAGCAACCATCCATCTTTTTAACTATTTTTTTTTTTTTACTTTCCTTTCATACAAAATGGTTCTAGTTTTGCGAAAAGACCCCAATTTTATTATTCGCTTCATGCCCCCAAAAAGCTTAATCCGGCCCTGACGCGATCGTGCGTGTAGAGGTACACGCCTTTCTTTTTTCTTCTCTTTTCGAAAGTTAGATGGCCATGGCCTACAAATTTAATTTGAGCTATTAAGTGCTGGTTCATCTGCATTTACATAAGGTTAAATCTGGAAATCAATTGATGTGCGAAACATGTTTAATTTAAGGTACATTAATTAACTTCATATTTTCATTATGAGGCTAAGCGTCAACGCATAGTACATCGTTCATATATGCTCAGATTGCTTTCCTTGATGGAAACCAACGTAAATCTTCGTTCATACAATTGAGCAGCTGAAACAACAATTCTAGTTAGACTAGATGCAAACAAACATTGTTTAAAGTTAAGTATCTGAAGTTTGGTTACAACGTTAAATGTTGTCCTACGATATTATCCACAGCACAAGCTACATTGCCAACATGGAGTATTAAAACGCCTTCTTTGATATCTTTATTTTTCTTTAACTCTTGCAAACATTGCAAATATCACATAATAACATTTGTTAAACATTGTTGGGTTATTAGAAAAACATGCAACTGTATCCTACAATCTATAATCATCAACACCACTCGTTTTCGATTCTTTTTATGTTACTGAAGTTTGCAACTTTATTATTGATCTTAATGTTGTTAAACGTTATGAGTAGCTAACATATCATTACTACTTACGTTTGGTTGAAAATTATCATGTATTGACCAAAAAATCGTTTTTATCTCACATATTTATTAATTGATCTTGAACCTGATTAATTTCTAAATAATTATGGTCACATTTACTGTTTCATACTTGAGATTTGTTGTTGTGCCCAATGTTCTCAGAACCGGATCGGACGTCGAACCGGACGGCTTACTGGTTTGGTGGTCGGACCGGTCGGACCGGTCGGACCGGATGGACCGGATTTAACTATATTTTAATTATATTTATATATGTAATTAAATATAAGTAATTTATATATGATTTATACATATATTTTATAGTTATATATAAAACTTAACTATATTTGTATATACAAAGTACTAATTTATGGTTTAACACCCCGTTTTTACCCACTAAAATCAAAAAAAAAAAAAAAAAAAAAAAAAAAAAATCAAAATCCGGTCGGACCCGAACCGGTCGGCCGGTCCAACCGCCGACTCGGTTCGAACCGGCCGGTTCAAAGCTCCAAAAACGAACCTATATCGACCGGACCGGACAGGCCTCCGATTCCCGGTTCGACCGGTCGGACCGGCCGGTCCGATCCGGTCCTAACAACATTGGTTGTGCCAGTGTGTGTTTGATCTTGATTGATTGTGTGCCGTCTAGGTTGAGTTTTACACATTAAAGCTGATTACTTTGTGTTTTTACGTTTAGATTTAATTGGAGATAATCATGAAAGTACTCATTGTAATTTTAATAGTAGTTTTAGTGTGCTACCTGTTAGGCTTCAAGTGGCATAGCAGAAATTCAACAATACAAACATGCACAAACGATATGACGCTCATGCATAATAATAGAAAATGAAAACAACACAACTATTTTACGTGGTTCGGTCTAGTGAGGTACCTACGTCCACGAGCTGCAACTAATTTATTTCATTATGCTCAGAACCAAATATTACAATTACAATGAATGAATATATAGAGATAAGATTAAGGTTTCTATCTTGGTGACCAAGAAACCAAAAATACCCTTATTTTATATTAATGTAACCGGACCACCATTAATCTTTTAATATAATAATCAAAGACTTTAAACCCAACAATCTCCTATTTGAAGGTCCTATGATAAATTCCAGTCCGTCAACCAAGAAGAAAACAATTCAGTCATCTAGTAACACCAGTAAATTTAACAACTTTTCATACAAGCTTTTAGTTCCCAAGAACAAGGTAAAATTCCAAAATGATAATCTACCTAGTTGCAACCGCCCTTGCATCATTTCTTGAAAGGTCCATTCAAACTCTCGAGAACTCCAATCCACTCATTACAGACCTAGTAACAGCAAAAACCCGCCAATGACACGTCCTAAATCTCAACTGGCTCCTACTGATTCGTACTACCGACTCTAGAGACTTTCAAAAGAAAGAGAATGCTCTCCACACCTAGGAGAGAATTTACTATTTAGAATTCTAGTCTTCGAAGCTGACATCGCTTTTGAACTATTCGTAGTACACTCGTGCTCCCACTATCACCACCCATAATTGTTGAACATTTTGATCACGAGCATCCCGTCTTCATCCATAACAATAAGAATCAGGAACAAATCGCAAACATTTAATAGGCACAACATTGGCACTGCCAAAAAATTTGATATGTTCCTGCAATAACCTTGTAGGAAAATCTAAACCCGAATGTCGATCTTCACAAAACTAAAATTTTCAAACCCAATTGATCACAAACAATCAAAACAGAAACTTGAAACAAAAACGAACCCTAACCTTGCCCCCATGAATTTCAAGAGTTATTCACCAAAACCCTACTCGATGGCTTCAAAGAGTTTCGACCGGTACTTAATCTCGATCACAACAAATTGGACAATCACTAATAAAACAAAAAATAATTGCTCTTTTTTTATACTATCACAAAAAAATGTTCCTCGTATTCTTTATTCTTGATCGAAACAATCACCAAGAAAAATAAAAAAGTTCATGTGGCTTCCTCTAACAAAAATAACTACCTTCTTCTTTTTTCCCTTAAACGGCGGTATCCCCAATAAGTGATCTCCCTTCCGACTTTTTTTTTTTCGATTGTAAATAAACTATAAGTGATCCCCCTTCTGTTTTTTCAATTGTAAATAAACAAAGGGAAAATAAAATGACGACTTCGAAAAGCTTTAAGGGTTTCCCCTGTAATCTAGTCGGTGAACCCAACCGAAAAAATTAATCCTACATCGCGTCTTGATCTTCAAACAGACAAACCTTATATGAATCATTTTAGTGTAGACTATGTGTAAAATGAGCAACACACATGCATAAATGATATGCTTCCTCCTACATTTTCAGCACTCACCAGATGGTTCCACCTTCATCTTCTTGGTCTTACCAACAGACCTCTCATTCCCCTCCTTCACACCTCCAGACCAACTCATCTTTCCCACCTCCTTAACAGGCTCATGGACAACCACGCCAGCATAGACTATCACACTTAAAACCACCACACACTCATCATGTGACGCACTAACCTAGCCATCTCATTAAAGCGAGGTGTGTCCTGCCTGTGGGTCGAACTCCCAGCTTTGAATCCTAAGAATTCACTTACCACCCGATCTATCTCATTCTAAGGACAAAACTTCCTCACCACTAGCTCCTTCAGGTAGTTCCACTTCAGATTAACAAACTCATGGGGGTCTTTGGTTTGCTTGATGGTGTTCCACCAATGAATAGTTCATCAACAATTGAGTGATCTGCGAACTTCACAAGACTTTACTGTCACTTGCCATTACGCAAGACTCCTGTTTGCTTGCAACACATGCAAGACTCCTGTCGTCTGTCATTACACAAGACTTATATGTCAAGACTTGAAATACATCAAGACCTCTATGCTTGCATTCTTCTTAAGCATTCTTTAACGTTTTCACAACTGTCCTTTAACGAGTAACTATTCTTGAATTTATTATTCCAGTTTTTTAATGTTTCACATGTGAACTTTACTATGTTTACCGTCAATCTTTAATTGTAGTAATGTATATACTTTCTTTCTTTATCTATAAATTCTTTAATATTACTATCTTTATTTACACACTATACCATGGTAACTATACATATTCAAATCTATTTCTCTATGAGAAACCAACTATGCGAGAACAAGGATTCACGCGAGAACTTCTTCTCACGAAAACTATAACTCGCGCGAGCACCATGCCAAACGAGAACTACCCCTCATGCGATAACTTTCCATGCAAGTTTTGCCCTTCGCGCGATAACTTTTGAGGATAACCACCCTAAACGAGAACTATACCAGTCGTGCGAGAACTATGCAGCTGATCGAAACTTCAGACCCAAGTTATTGATTTTCAAGCTATCTTAATGACCAAATACATTTTATATCAATCAATACTGTTATACTTTACCAAAGCATTCATTAAGGTATGCATATTAGCCCCAAATCATGAAAAACATTTAAAAAAAAGGGTCTAGAACTCACCTTATGATATTTGCACCAGAACAACACCAAACCGAGAGCTTTTCGATTGGGAACTACATATTCATGCACTAATATCGTCACTAATCATTCATAAAGGCATAAATACATTAAACATCATCAAATACATATTTTAAACACCAGTTTGCACCACCTTCTCTCTTTAACCTTTCGCCTCTCTCTCTCTCTATAAGCACAACAGTGGAACTTTTCGCATGAAGTGTAGAAAAATTGGGTGCTTTGGCCTATTTATAGGGTTCCCATCCTACCCAAGTATTCTCGCGCAAGAACTACAATCACGCGAAAGCCTTCTTTCCATGCGAGTACTTTACTTTTCTTTGAAAAAAAATTCGAAGTGTTATAATGCATAGTTGAGATTACCTTTTATAATTTTAAGTTTTAAAACTCTTTTTATTTGAACATTTTCCAAATAAAATAAGATGATCATAATATTTAGAACAATTTTTATTAAAAAATTGTTTCGGTCGCAAAAATAAATTAAAAAGACTACACGAAGTTTTAAAAAAAAGTTAAATAGTGTTTGCGAAAACGATCAACATCCTTAGAGGAATAAAACATAAGTCAATCACAACATGAATTAGAAAAGACTAAGTAAATTTAAGTATATAAAATAAAACAATTAAAATAGTTCAAAATGATACAAGTAATAATTCTGTAACACCCGAAATCTTGTCAAAATAAAAAGAAATAAAGTATTTAGAAGAAAAAGAAAAGTGAATAAAGTGGAAGGGGTAAAGTGTAAGATTATACAAAAGTACAAAATAATACTTTTAAAGGGGCATGGCCGCCCATGTCATGCCCATTTTTTGATTTTGTGAACGGCTAAAAAGGAGAAAAGAAGAACTTGAAGTTCTTTCTCGGTTTCAAGAAGAAGAAGAAGTGGTTTTCGATCTTGGTAAGCATTTCTTTGTATATTTGACTCGGTTTTGTTGGGTTTTCGACCTTGAAACCGATTTACATGTGTTATGCGTTTGGGTGTTTGTGTTGGTGTGTTTTTAGGTGCTTGAACTATGAACAAACAAGTTTGGAGGAGTTTTACTTATTTGCTGCATTAGGTGAGTTCTAGACCCTGATTCTTACATGTTTTACAACTTCTTTCGGGGTGAAAATGTATTAAAATGGTTTTACAATTATTATGTGTGTATACCCATATGTTTCATGAATGTATGATGACGTTTTATGGTTGTTTTTGCTAGGTTTATGCTTAGAATAGTGATAATAAGCTTAGAACAGGTTAGAATGATGTTTGAGACTGGAAATAATTGAGAAGTATGTTAAACAGGCTGTTCATGCGCCTATTTATGGCTCATGCGCCTAAAATTTTGCCTTATAAAGTTCTAAGTGAACTCATGCGCCCAAACAGTATCACATGTGCCCATAATGTTTGCCTTAGATGACCAAGTACCACTCATGCACCTGAACAGTAGTTCATGCGCCTAGAAACTTTGACCAGATTGCCTAATTGTGGGGTCAGGCGCCCCAATAGTGCTCCAACACCTAACCTTTACTCAGGCACCTAAGTGTAGGCTCATACGCCTGAGTAGCTCATGCGCCTAAGACTTGGAGGAGAAACAATTAAGTTTAGGGCCAATTGCCCGAATAGTGATAATGCGCCTATGCAGGGCTCATGCGCTTGCATAGTTTTCATGCGTCCAACACTTAGAAAATCTTCTAGAGTTTGAGGAAAAACAAAATTATTAGGGTTTGACCCTAGCTTGACTTTAGGGTTATAATTATCATAATTATGCATGTTTATGAGATGTTTTTATGCTGCATATTATATTATATTGTGTGATTTTACGTGGTGTGTTTATGATCATTACGTAAAATATTATCATTAATAAAAGTAAAAGATTAATGATAAAGAAAATTAGAACATAAATGAAAGAATGAAAGTCTTGCAAACAAATAAATGAAGATGCACGACCATGTTGTCGTTAGCTTAACTGTGTGCCGTTTAGCTAACCTGAAGGATGCACACAGGGTCAATCATTGAGATTGACAGGGACCCTTGTAGCATACCCTAGGTGAATGGGTCTATTTATAGACCTCAGGCCCAGCATCAGCTTCGTGCACAATGTTCGGGGTATTGCACATTGGTCCGGAAGAAAGTGAAAGATAATGATAAAAGTACGAAATGAACGAATGCATACGGTAAGGAATAAAGGAAAGTTTGACCTTGATGTATGTATGATGAATACTCACGTACGAAAGTAAAGAATGTACTTTGTTGAAAAGAGTATTTTCATATAAATCTATACAAGGTACTTTAAAACTTTTAAAACTAGAACTCACTCAGCAACGATGACTTTTATACATTTTTAGTTGGCAGGTAATTGATGCTGAGGATGGCACGAAGGTGAAGCTAATCGGCGGGACAAGACTGACATACATTCATATTTGATAATATTGTTTTGTAATGCAACTAAATAATTTTTTTATAAATGACTAAACAATGATGTACTACTTAACAACAGTGGTTATAATGAAATGAATGGTTTTTGTTCACTTAATTCCGCTGCAATGTTTTATGAAACGTGTAATGTTTTATATGTAAAATGCTATGATGGACCAACTGTGAGTTATCCGGAACGGGGCCTTACAAATTCTAATCAAAGAAAGGCAAAAAGTAAATTTTATTTAAAAAGTTGTATCAATCACTAATAGTTTATAATATAAAGCGTAAGTCAAAATGTTTGTTGAAGTTTCTTATATAAAAAAGTTAATATAAAAATCAATGGTGAAAAAAAATTGATTACTAATTTAAATTTTATTACATGGAAAAAATATATTTTGAACTTTCTAATTGGTATTCGTACAATTTGAAAGTAGATAACTAAAATTTAAAAAATTAAAAAGATAAATTAAAACCTATAAATAAAAGTATATTTTATTAAAGATTAAAATAATTAAGTAATAATATTTAAGATAAGTTTATAAAATTTAAAGTGATTAAAAAAGATAAAGAAAAAAAATAAAAACAAAAAGTAAAAAATATAAGATTAGTGAAAATTTGCAGGTTTCATCCTTTAATAAGTAAGAGTAAAATAATCATTCACATAAAAGTAACAGAAAAAATAACTTTTGTTAATAGAAAGGAAATAAAGCATAATAAATTTTTCTAATAAAGAACATGCGGTGTATTTATCAAAATTTAAGGACAACAGCTATAATTTTAAGTATAATTAAAGGATAAAAAATTCTAATTTACTCAACTTATTTTGTAAAAAAAAATTAGTTGTTTAAAATTGTATTTATAGAAAGATCTCTTTCTTAATTTATTAAAAACAATATTTTAATATGAAAATATTAAATAATATCATTAATTAGTTAATATACTTATTTGTTAGTAGAGAGATGTGAGAAAAAATAAATTTAGATGTTCTAGAATTATATCACGTGTCCCACAAGAAAGTTCCTTCTAATATGATAGACTGATTTATCTTGATTATCCCTGTAACCAACAACAACAAAAGTAAATAAAGCTTGCATATCCACAAAACGGGTGCTCAAATAATCTTGATGAACGTAATTAATTATATGCATATAATAGAAGTGTACAATTACCATGCAATCGTAGACTCGTAGTGATCTTTAGCCCTAATCTTCTCTAAGTCATCGTGTTCCTCATACTCCTTTGTTTTTAACCTCCAGTGTAGAACACCCAAATCTACACAAATTCCATTTGATTATATCGTTTAACCAAAAACTGAAACAACTCTTATAAAGAGTCATACATGCCTTAACGGGTAACATAGGGCAAAAAAAATTAGTTTTTGTAATAACTATACCTAGTTGATGTAACAACAACAAAAAAAAAAAAAAGAATTGCAATATGACTTTTGCTACCACATTCATGTACAATACAAAATAAGGATTAACTATTTTGATTCTGAAACACCATGAATTTTTTTTGTTTTGGTGCGACTAAAAAAATCAGTTAAAGAACTAAAGAAGAAAACAAATAGGTCAAGAATCATACCTATATACTCAAAAGTTGCGGCAGTAGAGGGTGAGCCAAAACAAATGCCAATGACTTAGAATCAATTTGAAGCCCATTGCTTGATATCTCCCGTCTAACCTCACCTACCACAATGGAAGAAAGAATATGTCAACAGGGAAGATAAAGTTGAGCTCCGATGAAAAAGTGAAAGAGAACTTTAATTTAAATTGAGCGAAACTTCACCAATGACAAAAGAACAAAGTATGATTAGAGCAAAATTTTACAGAATTGAGCAAACATGTATACTTGAGGAATCTAAAGACCTTGATGAGTTTAAGGACATACAAAGCAAAATAAAATTTTACATCTTGAAAGGCACTCAAAAGTAGATGTCCTCCAACCATTGAGGAAGAATGAAAACAGAATTAGGATTCAACAAAGCAGGTCATAAAGATCTGCGCGTTATGCAAACCAGGAAAATAAAGATGGTAAAGAATGTGGTGATGACACGTGTCATCTAATGTAATCAATTATTAGGAAATAAGATAAGATGTTGGTTTTTATCTATTGTTTAGTTTAATTGTTTGTGCTCTATTTTCAGAGTAATGGCTCGCAAGTTGACTGAGCTAAAGATTTGACTTCATGTTTAATCAGCTAAAGATCAAGGACTATTGCTGCCATATCAACATAGTTGGGCGGAGTATATACTTCTTGTTCCTAATTTGTTGGTTTTATAGAGGAACTTGCTCAAGAGGTCAGAGCCTTCATTCTGCAACTCATCTACATCATTTTAGGGTTTTGACCATCACTTATGATTGCCTCCAATGTTTTCAAAACCGGACCGGAAAGCGAACCGGACGGCCTAGAGGTTCACTGGTCGGACCGGTCGGACCGGATTACGAACCGGATGACGTCATAAATATTTAAAAAAATATAAAAAATTCCAAATATTTGTAAAACTACAAACACATACCATTCAAGTAAACATAGCCCAATTTAGCAAAATACAACAACTCAAGTTTAAACAACCATAAAACAAAACAAAATACAACATCCAAAGTTTAAACAACCATAAATCAAATAGTGGTTCGCCAATAATATTAACGAACCGGCGTTCCTTAATCCAAAACAACATTCAAAATACATATCATTCAAGTAAACATAGTTCAAATTAACGAACCGGTGTTCCTTAATCCATATTGTTAAAAATATATAACATAATAACAATTCAACTAGAAAATGTTTAAGAGCTATATCTATTTATTTTTGTTTGTTTGGTATATCAGGTGATTGGGTTGTGGTGATCATTTGAGTTGAGTTGCAAACATGGTGGGCTGGACTATTGCTTATAGTTGGCTGAACATATCAAGACTTGTGATAGAAAGGCCCAGCTAGGGTTTTTAAAGTCTTTATATAGATTTCTTTGGCTTCGGTTTTGCAGAATCTTCTCATACCATCTTTTCTTTTGATACAAGTTTCCATTAGGGTTTTTCATCTTGTTCTTCTCTGTTCATTGTGGTTCATAGAGTTCTTGTATTAGGTTCGAATCTGCAACACATCGTTGCAGACTTGCAGGTTAGTAAGTTCTTTAATCTGATTTTGTTTGATTCTTGATTGTTTTTCTTTGTAATCATATCAAAGAGCTCCTATCAAATTCAGATTTATACATATCTTTGTTCAAGTAAATGATGAATTTCAGGTTTGTTAACACATATCCAATAATATTTTTCAAAAAAAAAAATTTCAAAAAACCGGTTCAACCCGGTTCGCCGGTTCCGGTCGGGCCGGTCGACTGCAAGAACCGTTCAACCGAAAACGGCCCAAAACCACCGAACCGAACCGGCTACCTCACCGGTTCCCGGTCGAACCGGTCGGACCGGCCGGTCCGGTCCGGTTTCGAAATCATTGATTGCCTCTCAAGATCATATTATCATAATATTAAACAAGTCTCATCTCATCAGTTTGGCAACATATTTATCTTTCATCATTTCAGCTAATAGATCTTCACCAAGACAGACATATTTTTCATATTCTTTTTTAACCATTTGTCTTTGTATTGTTGTCAATTATACATGATTGGACCAACGTCTTTGAATATTTGAATTTGTTCTTGTTATGTTTTTGTCAGTGTAAATGATTGTTGATAATTTTAGTGTTATCAACTATGTTTTAGTATATTTGATTAACTTGTTAATCGAAAAAATAACAGTAGAGATTAAACGGGTTAGGTGTTACGGGAGTGCGAGCTCGATTTAATTCTAAACGTTGTTTGGGCTTTGTATTAATATGTGTTTGGGCTTAGTATTAATATGGGTTTAAGTAAATAATTAGTTGAGCCTAATTATTAATTAATATTTGCTACAAAAGCCCATTTATTATTTTGTTGGGTCAAGCCAAAAAGAGATCTGCCATTTATTTTGAGATCCGGATCATAACAAAAACAGAGAACAACGGGATGTTCTTACCGTTACGATATATACATCACATGGAACCATCAATTTAAAGAGAGAAATCCTACTTTATCAACCAGATCTCTGTGTAATTCGATAAATCAATCGCGTGTAACCCGCGAAATAGATTTATTTGATAGTGTTTTATGATTCAGAGATAATCCAAATGGTTTTGATTGTTTGAAGATTAAACCCGAATTAGGTACATTTTAATTTGTTTTATGTTTGATTTCTTGATCGAGACCCACAAATTCTACAAAGATAAACCTATATTTTTCAATTTCTGGGGTTTGGATTTTGTTTGTGGGTTATGCTCGACTGGAAATTTTGGCTTTAGATTCATGGGTTTGTTCTCTATTATTAATAACAGAATTTAAAGGGTTGATGGAGTTGTTGTTGTTCACGGAATCACGGTGGGGTGGTGTTCGATTTATCTGTTTGTGATTACTTGATAATTTCTGGGATTTTAAAGTAGTATCAGATTGATATGGAAACTTGAAGATGATCACCAAAAAGGAAAATAATCTCTGCTCTGTTGCTTTTCACGAGAAAAAAAAAGGGATAATTGCTTTTATTTGTTTTGATCAAGGATCCTAAAGTCAATATCAATGTTTTGAATATAAAATTCCAGTCAATTATATAAGTATATAATTAAAACTTTCTAGAAATTGAGACCGTACGTTGTCATGGTTCTCTTTTGGATTTCATTTTTTATCAAGTGTGATTCGCATGTTTGTTGCGGGTAAAAAAACGATTAAACAATGGAAGAGTTAATGTCTCAGAAGAAATGGTTTGAAAATAGAATGTTTAAATGGTAGTAAACATAAACACGGATCAACGAACCATTAATTTTTGTAAAAACCAAAATAAATCGAATTAAAAAAGAAAAGATAAACATGTGCATTACATGGTTTTACCTTCTATTTAACAGCTTGTACATGGTGATGAAAGAGCACCAATAAAATAGTACTGGTTTTCGAATATTGAAAAAAATAAACTTGTTTATTTGATAATTTAAACTAGTATTTGGCTCCCGCGCGTTGCTGCGGGGGCCTTTCTTGTCATGCCATGAAAACAATATTTAGTGTATAAGAATTCATAAAAATAAATAAATGTATATACGTTTTATTTGCTTTATCGTTCTGTAACATGTAGTAGTTTACAATTCTTTTATTTAATGGGTTAAGAATTTGGATATTAACAACAACAATTTATAGTTAAAGATGTTATACAATCAAATTCTCATGTATGTTTAAATTGCAATGAAATGAACAGTGAAAGGAGACAGGCTTGCAACTACGTGGCATACCATTTCTCCCAACCATCCCCTGTCGTTGGATGCGTGTCCACCATACTGTGTTAATCTGTTTTCTCTCACTTCATTAGCTTCTTTGAAAGGGTTTCTCTATCGACTGATGTCTTCTCCGATCGGCCAGAATGTCTCCGACCACTGTTCCACTTCTTCCGTTAGGGTTTTGCTGGCTGATGGATTTGGCCTAGACGTGACAGTGTTAGAGAATGCTGTGTGTTCACGTGCACCCTGCAGCCATAGTTGAGTCTTCGCAGGAAGGTGTTCTTCATAAGGTTAGTGTTTTTGATTTCATGATTTTTGAGCTTTCATGAACACTGATTTGTTGATTTTAACTTTTTCTTTATATGTTTATCAGTCGATTTCAACTGTTTCTTTGTTTTGTTTATCTCATATGTTTCTTCTTAGATCAATGGTGGGAAGGTGGTTGATTCCCGTCAAAGCAACCTACCTCTGGTTACTTTCTTCACATCTGATATCTTTTGATAATAGTTGTCTGGTTGGTTTATTGATCCGAGGTTAGTGATTTTGATATGGATATGATGAGTTCATGGGTCTGAATAAAAGTAAGATGAGAACATTGCCTAGGTGTCGCAGGGTTGGAGGATGGCAGCTAATCGTCTGCAACTGTCACGCCCCAACCTTAACGGCGGAAACGTCAAGATGTGAGGGTTAAGATTGTTCATGTCACACAACGAGCGTTTAAATAACAATATTATTAAAGCTCAATATTCAAGACATACATTTAAGAAATAAAACATTTCCAAAACATAGGAATTTCAAAGTCAAATGATAACAAATGTATTTTTATTTTAATCTAGGTTCAGTCCTAGATGTAACAATGTATTCATAGCAAGCTAAGCATTATCATTTCCTGAAACATGTTAAAAATAAATGGTCAACGTAATATTGGTGAGTTTTCCATAGTTTTCATACATAAATATATAAAAGATGGCAATTCATATCTTAGGTTAGTGAATAAAGTAACTAGGGATGTATGAATAGATCTGATAATCAAACCTTGACAGATTACAAGATTACAAGATTAAACGATTAGCTAAGTGTACTTGGATTAACCAAGTAGGCTTGTCAGGCGCATAGATCTATGACGTCACCAGGATAGTAATAGTTAATGATTGTACATATAATAGTCATCACATGGTAATTACTAAAGTTCAACTAACCACGACAAACAAGATGAATTGCCCAAGTGTTTACAAGATTCAAACGAGTTTACAAGTGCAATAATCATAAGATTAACATGTTTCACCCCAAAGTGTAAAAATAAATAAAAGGGGTATGGAAAAGCTCACATATATAACAAGGATGAGTAAATAAGAAAGTCTTGAATTATAATGCTGAGGATTCATTAACATTCAACCTAAATAAGAGACGTATTAAGTTAATCATGATCATTATGGTGTTATATCTATAAACCATTTATCCATGATTTTTAAGTTATTAAATAAATACACTTTATTATTATTTTGGTAATTAAATAATTTAAATAAGGATTTTAATGAATGACACTATTAATAAAAGTTATACTTTTATTATCAAATGATTCTTGTTTACAATTTAAATAAAATAGTAATTTCTAGATTATAATAATAAAAAATAATTCTATTAATTTCAGTAAGTGCATATTTTAAATATGTATATACATATATTAATTTTCTTTTAAATATATATACATAAATGTGTAACTATAATTTATAACAGTAAAATATTTATTCAAAAGAAATTATTAAAAATTAAGTGAACTCATTACAATTTGAGTTTAATAATAAGTTGTATTTTGTACAATTTTTATAATTTTTAAAAAGATATGGACATTTCTTAAATTGATTTTTTTAGAAAATTTAAAAGAGAAAGATTTTATTTATTTCCTGATTAAAAATGATTTCATATGACTTTTAATAATATTTAGATATTTTTCTGCATTTTTAAAGCACCAAAGAACACTTAAAAAAGATTTGCAGGGACTGGGGTCGAACCCGAGCCCCCTGCACAGCCTCACCACGCACAAACCACTGGGCCAAGTCCTGGTTTGTGTTAAGGATTAGAAAACTTTATTTAAAACCTAACCCTCCAGATTTCCCCAATTCATAAGAACCCTAGAACTGAAATCGAACCAATTGAACCACCAATCGATGATCATAACCAAATTAACCATGGGGCTTTTATTCCCCATGTGAAAAAGAAGGTATTCATGTATTTTATTTACTTGTACTTGATCGAATTGAAGAGAACAGGAGGTTAAGTATGTCAACGGGTATCGAATGCAGAAATCGGTGTTTGTGTGTGTTTTGAGTGAAATTGAAGGTTCAGAGATTTTAAAGGAAGTGTTTTGGGCATTAGCCCTCAACTTTATAGTTCCAATTTGTACGATTTGGTGCCCGAAAGCGATGGCGTTTATGTCGGCCGTTACAGATCGAATTGAACAACTTAAATGTTGTTTCATGTAGAATTGAATGCACCATTAGTTTCAAGATGATTGTACGAACGTGTATACATAATTAATTTGATAATTACAATGATTTGAGCGTAGAACGGTTATGAGTTTTTACGGGTTTCGGTTTCGAGTTCTATGGAGTAGTAATGCGCAGTTAAAACCAAATTAATGGGCATCATTACGTTCGAATTGGTTCCACCAAGTTGTTGGATTCATTTTTAGGTGTTAAAAGTGAGTTTTAGGGAGGTTTTAAAGGTCGCCAGAACTCGCCGGAGCCGGCCGGAAGCTTCGGCCGGAAAAATGGGGGGAGAAGGGTGTTGGGTTTTAAAATTTTACAATTTGGTCCCTGTGGTTTCAAGTTGTTTAATTGCTGCCCATAGTTTAGGTTTTATTTTTAAAGAAAATTACAATTTAGTCCCTGAAGTTTAAAATGTTATTATTTTATGCATAAACTTATTAATTACAAGTTCTAAGATAATAAAACTTATATTATTTTTATTAATTTCTAAGATTAATCACTTATTATGATTATTACTATTATTGTTATTATTATTATTATTATTATTATTACTACTACTATTATTATAATTATTAATGTCATTAATTATTTAATTATCAAAATTATGATGATACAAAAAAAATTACAAATAAAATCCTCGTATTTACATTAATAACAATACAAACCCTTACAAGAGCTAACGATGTTCAAAAACGTTTAACAAAATTTACAAAAGGTCACAGTCTTCCCAACTTTAAGAAATTTCATCCCGAAATTAAAGAGAAGACTAAACGAAAAGATAGTGATATTTTTTCTTCATGTGATCCTCGTGTTCCCAGGTGAACTCAGCTCCACGTTTATTTTCCCAACGGAATTTGACGATCGGTGTGGTAGTTGTTAGGGTCTTCTTCAGGGTTCGGTCCATAATCTCGACAGGTTTCTCGACAAAATGCAATGACTCGTCTATTTGAATTTCCTCCAGAGGAACATGTAAATTTTCATCAGCCAGGCATTTCCTCAGGTTTGAGACATGGATGACAGGATGAACCCCAATAAGTTCGGAAGGTAGTTCCAGTTTGTAAGTCACTTTCCCAATTCTTTTCAAAATCTTGAAAGGTCCTACAAAACGTGGGGCTAAGTTTCCTTTCTCCCCAAAGCGAACAACACCCTTCCATGGAGAGACCTTGAGAAGGACCATATCGTCGACTTGAAATTCCACCGGTTTGCGTCTTTTATCGGCATAACTCTTTTGACGACTTCTAGCCACCTCAAGGTTATTTCGAATTTTTGAAACTTTGTCGGTCGTTTCTTGAATAAGTTCAGGACCAGTGATGAAATTCTCACCAATGTCATTCCAACTGATTGAAGAACCACATTTACGACCATACAAAGCCTCGAATGGTGCCATCTTGATACTCGAGTGATAATTATTATTATACGAAAATTCCGCTAAAGGGAGATGCGTATCCCAGTCACCACCAAAATCAAGGACACAAAGACGCAGTGAATCCTCAAGAGTTTGGATTGTTCACTCGGTTTGACCGTCCGTTTTAGGATGGTAAGCCGTCCTTAAATCCAGTTGGCTACCCAAGAGTTCTTGCATCAAAGACCAGAAATGCAAAGTGAAACGAGCATCACGATCGGAAATAATATGCAACGGCACGCCATGACGACTCATAATTTCATCAATGTAGATTCGAGCCAGTCTTGAAACCTTGTAACTGTCTCGATTGGTGTGAAATGTGCCGTTTTGGTCAAACGGTCAACAATCACCCATATACTATCATGGCCACGAGAGGTACGTGGTAACTTGGTTATGAAATCCATGGATATATGTTCCCATTTCCACATATGGATTTCGGGTTGTTCAAGTATACCACTAGGCCGTTGATGTTCAGCCTTTACCCTCACACATGTGAGACATTTAGAAACATACGATGCAATATCCTTCTTCATGCCAGGCCACCAGTATTGGCCGCACAGGTCCATGTACATCTTATCGGACCCCGTATGAATAGAATATTGGGTTTGATGAGCTTCGTTCATGATGAGGTGACGGAGATTATCATGATTCGGGATCCAAAGTTGATTCAAGAAATACCACCTGCCATTTGGTTTCGTCTCCAATTGAGACCGGGCGTTAGTCGCTAGTTCTTCATCCTTCCCTTCCTCGGTTAGTGCCGCTTGTTGAGCCTCGCAAATGCATAACTCGAGATCACTATCAATCCTTATATTCTATAGCATGACAGTAGCCTCGTTAACATCCACGTGAATCTCAGTATCAAATTCCCTTAACGTGTCAAACCATTGCCTTTAATCTCGGATTTCTTAAAGCGAAACAGTTTTATTGTGGATCTTGCGACTTAGCGCATCGACTACAACATTCTCCTTTCAAGGATGATAGCGAATGTCACAGTCGTAGTCGCTAATCAACTCAATCCAACGTCTTTGTCTTATGTTAAGATCCTTTTGATTGAACACGTGTTGGAGACTCTTATGATCGGTGTAGACTATGCATTGCGTCCTATAAAGATAGTGCCGCCATATCTTTAAAGCAAAAACAACGGCACCAAGTTCAAGATTATGGGTTATGTAGTTCACTTCATGAACCTTCAATTGCCTTGATGCGTAAGCTATGACCTTGCCTCGTTGCATGAGAACACAACCAAGGCCTTGACTAGATGCGTCGTAGTACACGGTGAAGTCATCGTTTCCATCTGGGAGAGTTAAGATAGGAGCATTACACAGTTTGTGCTTCAAAGTCTTAAACGCATCTTCTTGTTCGGGTCCCCACTCAAAAAGTCTATTCTTTTGAGTTAGCGCCGTAAGCGGTTTTGAAATCTTTGAAAAGTTTGCAATGAACCTACGGTAATAACCCGCTAAACCCAGAAAAGAACGAACCTCGGTTGGGGTCGTGGGAACACACCAATTCTTCATGGATTCTATCTTTGCAGGGTCAACATGAATTCCTTGGCTATTCACCACATGTCCTAAGAATTGGACTTCTTCAAGCCAGAATTCACACTTAGAGAACTTGGCGTATAGTTGTTCCTTCTTCAAAAGTTCGAGAACTTGGCGTATAGTTGCATACTCGATTCATGAGATCCATGAAGACAGCAGGTGTATTAGTCAAGCCAAAAGGCATAACCATGAACTCATAATGTCCATATCGAGTACGAAACGTGGTCTTTGGAATATCGTCACCGTGAACACGTAATTGATGATATCCAGAACGTAGATCGATCTTTTAGAATTGTGTAGCTCCTTGAAGTTGATCGTAGAGCTCATCGATTCGAGGAAGAGGATATCGGTTCTTGATAGTGACCTTGTTAAGTTCCTGGTAATCGATACATATACGGAAAGAACCATATTTCTTCTTCACAAACAGCATGGGTGCACCACATGGTGAAGAGCTAGGTCGAATAGAACCCTTATCAGTCAAATCTTGCAGTCGACTAGCTAGTTCTTGCATTTCAGACGGTGCAAGTCGATAAGGTGACTTAGCCACGGGATTCGCACTAGGAATCAGTTCTATTTTGAACTCAACTTCTCGTACGGGAGGTAACCCAGTAAGATCTTTGGGAACACCTCGGGAAAATCCCGCACGACATGAATATCCTTTAGCTCTTTACCCTTGGCTTTCGTGTTGACTACATAAGCCATGAAAGCTATGTAGTTTTTACTTAAGCACTTTCGGACCTTGATACAAGACATGAGTTTGAGTCTTTAAGATGATCTCTCCCCAAAGACTTTCAAAGTATCACCCGATGGTAAAGAAATTCGAATGCATTTCTCGAAACATATGATTTCCGCGTGTTGCTTGACTAACTAATCCATGCCGATTATAACGTCAAAGCTCCCCAGTTGCATAGGAATAAGGTCAATGAGAAAATGATGCTCATTAAGACTTAAGGTGCAATCGTGTATCATGACGTCGACTTTGATAGATTTGCCATCGGCTACTTCGACCGTAAAGGATCTTTCTGGATTAGAAAGCGACTTAGAAAGAATAGGCTCGAACTCTAAAGACACGAAACTCTTATCCGCACCCGAATCAAAAAGCATAGATTCATAACAATTATTTACAAGATACATACCTGCTCAGATATAAGACTATCGTTGGTACATGGAAAGCAAGTAGGAATTTTACGAAATAAAAGATCGATTAACGGAAAAAAATGACGTACCATTCACCACGTCGTTGTTGGCTTGAGCTTGGTTGGCGTTGATGTTGAAAGCCCTTCCATGAGCCGGTGGCACGGTTCCTACATTACGAGGACATTGTGGATGGAAATGTCCAGGTTCGCCACAGTTATAGTAAGCTCGATTAAATACCAACGCAACATTGTTCGTAGCACGAAGGCAAGTAGCCACCAGATGCCTATACTTCCCGCACAATGAGCAAACTTGGAAAGGAGTGTTACTCACGTGATGGTACTTGCAAGTATTACACATCGGGTGCGGCCCAGTATAAGCCCTCGCCACGGGGGCTTGATTTGCAATGACAGCTTGCCTTTGAGGGGCATTTGGTGCTGTCACCACGTAATTACGAGCCGGTGTGAACTTGTGCTTCTTGCCTTTGAAAGAGGACTCGACCTTCACCTCCTTTGTAGCCTCGAAAGTCACCTTCATAGCAGTCTTGACACCTTTCACCGTCAAAGTTCCAGCCCTAATATGGTTTTCAGTGAGTTGGGCGGTGATATTAACCGCCTCCTCCAAGGTTGTGGGCCTACCCACCACAACATCTTGAATTTGAGGTGGTACCCCCTTAATAAACTTCTCGATGTTGCGGGGCACGGTATCCACCATGTGAGGTAGGAGCATGCTCAACTCAAGATACCGGGTGGAATAAGCCAAGTGATTGCCACTATCTTGCTTGAGGTTTCAGAATTCCTCCTCCAGCTTTTGCAATTCACTCCTCGGGCCGAACTTTTGGATCATTATGTCCTTAAATTCTTCCCAAGGCAATGCCAAGGCAACTTCAATCCCTCGGTTCCTTTTCTTACTATTCTACCACGTGAGTGCCCGTTGTTGAAGGACACTTGCAGCATTGCGGACCTTGAGTTCATCAGGACACTCGATGATGATAAATGTGTTTTCCATACTTTCGAACCACTCGAGAAGTCCAGTGTCTCCTTTTTTCCACTAAAGTTAGTGGGTTTGTATGAGTTGAAATGCTTGAACGTGCAGGTGCGGATGTTTTCACCATGAGTGTTACTATTTTCCCCATGTCCATTGTTACCAACACCACCATTGTTTCCATGGACGTTGTTGCTATTGTTGGCCATTAGGGTGCTGCTAAGTTCAGCAACCATCATCGGGAGTACGACAACCATTTGCCGGGCGATCATCACAGCGAGTTTACGATCGGAGGTAGCACGCTTTCCTTGATGGCGAGACATTCTATAAGATAAATAAAGGAAATATTAATATTCGGAGATAAATCAGTTTAAAGAAAACAAGAATTTCAGATATTTATAAATATACCCAGGGTGGTTCCAATTGGTATCACATAGCCAATAGGAACATGGACACGTCGAGGTGACTTAATCCTAATTACCTCGAGGAAGATGTGTATGTTGACCATAATTTAGCACTCATCCGAGAAATCCCCAGGTAAGCATAACAGGTTTCGCAATGAGATTTATACGAAATGCTTGCCTTAGCCCGAGGGCCTTTTGCAAGGAAATCCAGAATACAGGTGCTTATGTGTCACACACTTCCCTAAGGCTATTAGAATTAAAACCTCGATAAGATTTTTCAAGAGTTAGACATCGTCTAAGGAATTTTTCCACCCGATAGGGTGCGTAGATTTCCACACGTAGTCGAGAATGAGATTAAGAAAGGATTAAACGTGGTGGAACGTAGAGACATAAGAAGATGATTATATAGTTGGGGTTTACAAGGTTCAAGGCACATTCCTAAGGCACCATTTATAAATATAAACAAATAGCACATAAGGGATTTAGCATGTAACAAGGAACAACATAAGATAGACATATTACCAAGCTTATAAGATCATAATGATTTTTCATGAAAGGGTCCCTAGGTTAACCGTAGTCTAGGTCACCATTTCTAATAACCAAAATCCCTATAGTTATGGGCTCTCATATTAATCTGTCACACCCCAACCTTAACTGCAGAAACGTTAAGATGTGAGGGTTAAGATAGTTCATGCCACATAACGCTAATTTTAAATAACAATATTATTTAAGCTCAATATTCAGGACATACATTTAAGAAATAAAACACGTTCCAAAACATAGGAATTTCAAAGTCAAATGATAACAAATGTATTTTTATTTTAATCTAGGTTCAGTCCTAGTTGTAACAATGTCTTCATAGCAAGCTAAGCATTATCATTTCCTGTAACATGTTAAAAATAAAAGGTCAACTTAATGTTAGTGAGTTTTCCATAGTTTTCATACATAAGTATATATAAACGATGGAAATTCATGTCTTAGGTTAGTGAATAAAGTAACTAGGGATGTATAAACAGATGTAACAATCAAACCTTAACAGATTACAAGATTACAAGATTAAACGATTAGCTAAGTGTACTTGGATTAACCAAGTAGGCTTGTCAGGCTCATAGATCTATGACGTCGCCAGGCTAGCAATAGTTAATGATTGTACATATAATAATCATCACATGGTAATTACTAAAGTTCAACTAACCACGACAAAAAAGATGAATTGCCCAAGTGTTTACAAGATTCAAACGAGTTTACAAGTGCAATAATTATAAGGTTAACATTTTTCACTCCAAAGTGTAAAAATAAATAAAAGGGGTATTGAAAAACTCACATATATAACAAGGATGACTAAAAAGAAAGTCTTGAATAATAATGTCGAGGATTCATTAACGTTCAACCTAAATAAGAGACGTATTAAGTTAATCATGATCATATGGTGTTATATCATAAACCATTTATTCCATGATGTTTAAGTTATTAAATAGATACACTTTATTATTATTTTGGTAATTAAATAATTTAAATAAGGATTTTAATGATTGACACTATTAATAAAAGTTAAAATTTTATTGTCAAACGATTATTATTTACTATTTAAATAAAATAGTAATTTGTAGATTTTAATAATTAAAAATAATTCTATTAATTTCAGTAAGTGAATATTATTAAATATGTATATACATATATTAATTTTCATTTAAATATATATAGATAAATACGTAACTATAATTTATAACAATAAAATATTTATTCAAAAGAAATTATTAAAAATTAAGTGAACTCATTACAATTTGAGTTTAATAATAAGTTGTATTTTGTACAATTTTTATAATTTTTTAAAAGATATGGAAATTTCTTAAATTGAAATTTTTAGAAAATTTAAAAGAGAAAGATTTTATTTATTTCCATATTAAAAATGATTTATATGATTTTTAATAATATTTAGATATTTTTCTGCATTTTTAAAACACCAAAGAACACTTAAAAAAAAGGTTACCTGGCCCCCCTGCACAGCCTCACCATGCACAAACCACAGGGCCAAGCCCTGGTTTGTGTTAAGGATTAGAAAACTTTATTTAAAACCTAACCCTTCAGATTCCCCCAATTCATAAGAACCCTATAACTGAAATCGAACCAATTGAACCACCAATCGATGATCATAACCAAATTAACCATGGGGCTTTTATTCCCCATGTGAAAACGAAGGTAGTCATATATTTTATTTACCTGTACTTGATCGAATTGAAGATAACATGAGGTTAAGTATGTCGACGGGTCTCGAATGCAGAAATCGATGTTTGTGTGTATTTTGAGTGAAATTGAATGTTCAGAGAGTTTAAAGGAAGTGTTTTAGGCATTAGCCCTCTACTTTATAGTTTCAATTCGTACGATTTGGTGCCCAATGGCTACGACGTTTAAGTCGACCATTTCAGATCGAATTGACAACTTAAATGGTGTTTCAGATGGAATTGAACGCACCATTAGTTTCAAGATGATTGTACGAACATGTATACATAATGAATTTGATAATTACAATGATTTGAGTGTAGGACGGCTATGAGTTTTTATGGGTTTCGGTTTCGAGTTCTATGGAGTAGTAATGCGCAGTTAAAATCAAATTAATGGGCATCATTACGTTCGAATCGGTTCCACGAAGCGGTTGGGTTCATTTTTAGGTGTTAAAAGTGAGTTTTGGGGAGGTTTTAAAGGTCGCCGGAGCTCGCTGGAGCCGACCGGAAGCTTCGGCCGGAACAACGGGGGGAGAAGGGGATTGGGTTTTAAAATTTTACAATTTGGTCCCTGTGGTTTCAAGTTTTTTAATTGCTGCCCATATTTTAGGTTTTAGTTTTAAAGGAAATTACACTTTAGTCCCTGAAGTTTAAAATGTTATCATTTTATGCATAAACTTATTAATTACAAGTTTTAAGATAATAAAACTTATAATATTTTTATTAATTTCAAAGATTAACCACTTATTATGATTATTGCTATTATTGTTATTATTATTATTATTGTTATTATTATTGTTATTATTACTATTATTATTATTATTAATGTCATTAATTATTTAATTATCAAAATTATGATGATACAAAAAAATTACAAATAAAATCCTCGTATTTGCATTAATAACAATACAAACCCTTACAAGAGCTAACGACGTCCACAAACGTTTAACAAAATTTACGAAAGGTCACAACAACCCCCTGCAACCATGGCTGATTCATTGTTTTGCGAACTCTGAGCTTGACAATACTACAAGAAATTGTTGATTTCAATTGCTCTTTTACAGCCATGTTTGTATTGTTAACCTCAACTATTGTCTCTCTGTGGGATGCGATGTTTGAACAAATCATATAGGGTAAATACGGGTGCTCATTTTGTCATCCAAATGTTTTCTTTAGTTTGCTGTGGATATACCTGTCATGACTTCTTTGGCGTTGAAGGGCTATAGGATAGTAGGTATTGACCTGCAAGCCCCTTGCAACCGTGGTGAACTCACTATCTTAGGAACTTTAGGCTGAGAAAGGTTTATTTTGGCTCGATTTAAAGTTATGTTCATAACGCGTTGTTGGTTTATTTTAAAGGTTTGATACTATATGTCGTCAATACACATATTTTTATGATTGCTGCTTATATGTCTATCTCTTGCAGTTGTTTTAAGCTTATGCAATAACACGAGGCATTAGATATGAGAAAGTAAGAAACACTTGAAGTTCATATTTTATTTTGGAAAATTAGGTTGATTGTATGTGTTCACTTACCGCTATTGCAACCATGATCATCTGACCATAAGTCTTTAGCTTCCCAGAACTTTGGTTCTTTATCCACGAGACTATATCTTGCAATGGATTTAAACACGTGTCCCCCTGAACGTTGTGTAGATTCATCGCATAACCTGCTTACGGGTACTATTGATGATGGGACTATGATAATGATAAGTTCATGCCTATATCTGAAAGCTGATTAAAGATGTTACTTTGGTGTGGCGATGTTGGAGGACGGTAGGTTTTGACCTGCAACCCCTCATGCAGCCATGGTTGACCAGTTGCTTTACAAACTTTGAGCCTCATAATATCTGACTTAGGTTTGCTTTGAGTTTTTCGCACTCATACAATATTGTAATTGCGTTGTAGGAGTAAATATGACGTAAAAGTGGTTGAAGCTCATGTTTTGGCTAGGCAACTTCAGGTGATTGTAACTTGCAATGACTATTGCAAGCATGATCGTGCGACCTTTCCTGATTTTGGAACTTCATGAACCAGAGGTAAGTTCTTGCTTATGCACATGTTGGTTTCTTTCAACGTTATCTAAAATTATTATTTAAACTTTTTCTATATAGGACTCATATAAGTTTACAAATAGTGTATATGGTGTTAACTTCTTGTATCTATTACCAGTTGGTACCCAATTGGACCATGATACTTTTTACGATGATGAGTAGTCACATGTAAATAAAAATCCAATATGATTCAAATCAAGGTGTGACAAATTTATAATGTTGCAGCCTCTCACCTGCAACCTTTTTTGTAGCCATGGTAATTAATACCTTTAGTAGCGCCACAAATTCGCATTCCAGTTATGTACAGTAGAGGTAGTATTTTCTTATTTATAGCCATGAACCAATAGAACAATATATAAACTGTATATGCATCAAATGTAGAACTTGCAAATGACACAATTATTTCAAATTAGAATGATTAGGTCCTGCAAGATGAAACCACTCCTTTATTACAATGATCAGGTAGAGGGAGGTACTAAATGCAGCTGCTAAGGACTTTCACTATATACGACAGCAAAAACCTCTAACAGTAGAAAACAATGGTGCAGGTTCAATAAAGACATGTCTCATCATCTTCGTGGAGCTCTGGGAAACACTAGTCATCAACACATGAATGAAGATAGTCAGGTATAAAAACAAAAAAAACTATGTATACCTATGCATATAGATGAAAGGCATGTCACCAAAAAGACCTTATTTTTACCCAGACCTAAATACTCAGATTAAATAATATAATAAACAAAGTTCATACAGTAAGAACAATTATTATGTGCTAGGACTAGGTAGAATTAATGTCTAATTCATTTAGTTTTGTCGTTTGTAATATGTAAGTGATTAATGGGTCAAGCTCCCTAATAACTATGAATGTTTGGGGCCCTTAAACACTACAGCGCACTGAATTAGCTTATTTCAAATATGGTTATTAGGAGGTTCATTCGCTTCAGATCACAACTACATTAAGGTAGGTTAGTAGGTAGTTTTACAGTTTTTCACAAAATCATAAAGTTTTTGAGTATTTCAATGGTATATGTAATGATACAATGTTTCTACATTATCTTGCATCAGTATAAGTCATCCAAGATCTTTATGAATCACGGTGGTGGTCCATACGTGTTTAGAATTGCAGGCCAGATTTTTCACTAGTTAGGTTCGTTGTGTTCACAGCCGGGTAATAGACCGCAATTTTGCAAATTTACATTTTTGATAGCCAAAATGAAACTGCAAACAAGCTTCACTTCTCATTTGCAAACGCATCTGCCATGTACACATGCAGAGACATTTAGCGCAACGCCTGAACTTGATTGCACCAAGTTAATATTTAACTTGCATGTTAAACGTTATAATACAAGTAGAATTTTAAAATATTATTTATAAATAATGTTCATTGAAAATATGTGTTTTCCTATATTTAAAGTACACTTTTTTTATTTTATTAGTTTACCAATATTATCTCATATTTTTCTCTATTTTATATTATATTTAATGAATAAAATAATTAGAAAATGTTGCCTGTAGTTTTTAAAATAGAAAAAAGATGGAGTGCTCTTGGGACTCCCCCAATCCAAGACGTCAACACCTACTTTATTGTATATTATTTTCATCTCTTTCACAACACACTAAACATCATTAACTTGAATAAAACATCTACACTCACTAACAACCCATTAGCACCAGTATTATCATCGGTGTGATAACCGGTAATTTCAGATCAATACCCGGCCTTGACTTGGTTATAATTACACCTATGACACTTGAATTTTAATTTAATTATATTTATTGGAGTCGTTTTTTGCATTGCAAACTCTCACGCATAACATTTCATGCATCTGTAATTCGGCGTAATTACCGTTTTTACGCGCGATACAAGCACACACGAATGTTGATGATGATTAGTATATATATGTGCCAATAAATACTTTAAAGTATTTTGAAGTATTTTAGATCCCAAATTAAGTACATTGGAAAATGTTAAACTAATAAATAAACCTTAACGCGTAGATTGATATTTTACCCGGATAAAACATGTATAACGCAACTACTAGATACACGAGTTATTTTTACATATCATCAATATTAAAATATGTGACCTTATATAATTTCTTATAATATTTTTTTATGCATTTTAAAAAAAAGTAACAAGTATAAAAGTAAAAATATATAAAAATTACCATAATGCAAGAAATACCCCCCAAATACTCAATATTATATAAAAAACTTGAAAACCAACCACCCCCCTCCTCACCATTCTTTTCTTCTTCTTCCCTTGTCAAATCCTCACAAGACAAGTTGTCTTTTATGAAGCTCAAGACTTGCCATTTTAGTGTTAAGAAAAAATTTGTGAACAAAGCTACATGATTCCTTTCCATATGTGTGAGCTCATTTCCCTATGGTTGACCAAGAGCCAAAGTTAGGAGTTTGTAGAGATTACAAATACAAGCAACATTCACACACTTCATCCGCACAAATCACCAACACACTCTCCTCCCTCTTTCTTCCTTCAAAATTCCGCCAAGACATCCCCACCACCATTTCATTTCATTTTCAACTCATTTTATACAAATCTTGGGTGATTCAAGTGCTATTATTAAAGACCAAATGATTTTTAAAGCTTCCAAGCATCCTACAACATCTTCTCCACTTTTCCTTGTTTGGTTCTTAGTTCAAAGGATCAAGTCTTCTATCATTTGCATTTCAAGACTACCTTCTCTTTCTCCTTACATGTTTAAGGTTAGCACTTTGTTCCTAATCTTCTATACATCACCATGATGTGTTCATGTGACACTACTAGAAAAATCGCAAAAGATGACGCGCATTGCGCGTCATCTTGGGGGTCAGATGGCGCGCAAATGCGTGTCAAGGAAGGTGGGGTCATAAATGATAGATGACGCGCATCCGCACGTCATCTGTTTATGACGCGCAAAAGATGACGCGCATTTTATGACGTGCAAAAGATGACGCGCAATGCGCGTCAAGGAAGGGGTAGTCATAAATGACTAGATGACGCGCATCCGCGTGTCATCTATGAAATTTTTATGACGTGCAATAGAGACGCGCAATGCACGTCATAAAATTAGCTGCATTTTTTAATTTTTTTATTTTTAATAAATTTACCTGTTGTTTTCTAAAACAAATTTTCGAATAACATTAAAAGCGAAATCCATTAAATACCAACAAAGTTTACAAAAGTTGTTAATTAACAACTACAAAGCATAAAACACATCCAAATTCAATTAGTACCAATTACAAGTCCAACAATACTAACACAAGTCCAACAATACTATCATTTCAGCCCTACATATAAATAAAATTCGATACGTAGCGCGCCCAATCTTCACGAACTTCATCCAAATCATCATCAGTGTATTCTTCTTTACCT
Organism: Flaveria linearis; assembly: GCA_024085815.1. Taxonomy (NCBI): domain Eukaryota; kingdom Viridiplantae; phylum Streptophyta; class Magnoliopsida; order Asterales; family Asteraceae; genus Flaveria; species Flaveria linearis. The sequence continues at coordinate 45,258,478 of CM044004.1, read as the reverse complement.
TCTCCAACCTAAGACAACCAATTTCATCAAATTAAAGTTGTCAGTTTTGACCCAAAAACCCCTTTATGTAAAACACTTGTAATTTACTTGACTAGTTTATATCAACTACAAGGCAACAAAAATACTTTTAAAAGTGGTTAATTTGGGGAGAAATTTAAATCAACACAGGACAACTTGATCTGTACTAAGCTTACCCATGTGACCCATTACCTAACCTAACATTCACACTAAATAATCAAGTTTTTATCACCGAACATGAATAGCATATATTATTGAGTACATAGTCAATATTATATATTTCATAATCACAAGAATACTGATGTGTACAAAGTAGTTCAAATAAAAAAACAATTAAAACGAATCCAAATTAAACACTAAGTAATACTCTAGACACTTAAGAACTAAACTACTGACAGACAAGCATACCTATCGACTCTAGTAAAGCTAAAAGTAAGTCCGGATATCAAACCCACGAGACTCCTAATGAAAAACGAAAACTAGACTTAATTAAATAAAATTGGAATTGGGGGAATTTAGCTACTAATTCTAAAAGACTTAAAATAAGAACTTAAATGAGAGCAAACTAAAGACACACGAGAAAGCTGAGACTGAATTCAGATGATGTTAAAACACTACCTAGGCTGGAATCCTATACTTTACTAACACTTCTTCTATTGTTAATGGAATGATTTGTGAAAACCGGGATCTTAAGGTTCTAAACTAAAGGATGAATTAGAGAACCCTCAACCCTTCTCAAGGATGACAACTAAGAAACCCTAAAGCCCGTTTAACTACCGATTTAGCTAGATCTCCCTCACAGGTTTTCTAACTTAGTAATAAAACTCCCGAAAAGCAAGCTACCTTACGGCACGACTGTCACAACACCCTAAAGTGAAGAGGATAGATCTAAGACGAATAGATAGACTTGATTAACAAGATGTGAAAGAGACACTAAACGGGATTTTCTCACGAACACTCTCGAATAGCAATTCAATCACACGAGACTAACCGATAACCTAACAACTTCACAGATTTTAGATTAGTTGAATAATTAGTTTAGTTCAATTCAAGATTACCAATTTAATGGAATACTACGTCTAGCAAACCATCCACAAATCAAGAACACAAAGTAAATGATCTAGCACGCAATTATCCTATGAAAGACATTCACCAAATCACATGAAAACTGGAAATCAATCACAAGAACAAAACTTTATTACTCATACACATCTGATCATTCATATTAAATCATTCTTTTATTACAAAATCACAAGATCAAACCATAAAACCGATAAAATTCATGTTAATCAAGCATAATCATCACAACCTAGGTAGTACAAGAGTTCTAGCCAATAGTCATCATCAAAACAGAAGCAAAACAGAAATCAAAAGTACGAAACATGGATAGGGAAAGATTAAACGAAAGAAAACTAAAAACCGAATGATTAACACCCGAGGTTCTTTGATTCTCTTGCTTGGATCTTGTTCTTGGCCTTCCAAATGCTCCAAAATCGTCTCAAAAGTCTCTTTCAATCGCCTTCTGCCGTCTGCCTCCCCATTAGGTTTTTTTATAAAACCGTAGATAATGATCTAGGGCAAAATTTCTCGGTTTAGCAATCTTAGCGCGTCGCCAAAATAACCCCCAAAATCTTCGCTACGCGCTAAAAACAAAATAGTCGATTTCTGACGCGGGAATCTTGGCGCGTCTCTCAGATCCTATCATCATCTTGGCGACGTGCCAAGATAAGGATTTTTAGAATTCTTCCATTTGACCAAGCTTCTTCCGTTCCTTAGCTCGCATGCTTGTTTATTCTTCAAAAATCAACCATTTACGCTCCTTGACCCACAAATACCTGCAAATACACAAATACGTAAGTAGAAACCAAAAACTAATAAAAACGGGAAATAAAGACTAAAATATATACAGAAATCGCATGGAAGACATATGTGTTTTGCAACACATCAAATACCCATGAACACAACAGAAAATCAACGTGAACATACATGTGTTACACAATATATATTATCATAGTGTAAAAGAAAAGCCAGTAACACAATTATACATGTGTGAGCATATGTAAATAAAACTCTGCTTACATTATTAATCTTCATTTTCATAATAAGAGAGTAAGGTGTTAATACATTATTCAGAGGTTGAAAGAAAGTATTGTTACCGTACCCCACCAATGTCAGGGCCACCACGTTTGCTACCTATAGCGTCTATCTCGTCAATAAAAATGATCGACGGAGCAAAAGATCTGGAACTAGCAAAAAGGTCCTTTACACGAGAAGCGGCAACTCCAACAAACATCTGCATACAATTTCCAAAAGTGAGCTATGATCCTGCTACCTTAACTAAATACTTATAGACAGGTTTATCCTTAATCTATAAAGAGTCAAACAAATCAAAAAATAATAATTGTGAAGGGAAACAGGTCAAACGGGCCGAACCAAGTGCAGAGTAGTTTTAATGCGTAAATAAATTTGAAATTGGGTCACTAAAGTGATTTATGTAGTGGTGTATGGACAACCTTACTTGAACAACATCTGTTCTATAGGCTACTACCTCTGTTTTGTAATGGTATTTGAGACACTAATTATTAAAGAGAAGTTATGGGCAAAAACTCCCGTTTTGATTTGTGCCAACGACTGCCCATTTTGTCCGACCCACCTTTTGTGCCACCTCAACATCTAATTTAAATAAAGTGAAAAGGGTGATATAAGATCTTTGACCTCAACAAAATCAGTGCCGTTGGCTGCGAAGAAAGGAAGGCCTGCTTCACCAGCAATAGCTTTCGCTAGAATCAAGATAATACCAAGTCAATGGGTTCTTAGGGTTAACAAATTTTCACCAAAAATATTCAGAAGGCTTACCTTCATATAACATGACTTCAAGCTAACAGTTGACATAAACTGAGCTCTCTCTCCTAGACTTATATTAGGCAATTTCTCCATTGAAACTTGAAGAAAATCAATTGGAATCTTCCCCATTAAACAGTAACCCTCAGTTGCTATATCAAGCATGAACATATTATGGATGAGAAATTGGATATAAGAAACTGAAGACTTAAGACGATACATGGCCATGATATCAATTATATAAAGTATATCTTACAGGGAGAAAACATATGATCCTTCGTTAGATCAATCGTTGTTGGGTTTGCTATATCAGCTGCGAAACTCCTAGATGTTAACAACTAAAACAAAATAAAACACAATATTCTTCTTAATAAAATCAAACTGGCAAACATGTGATACCACAGCTAACCAACAGCATAGCAAGAGAACCAGCTCTAACTTCTATTGATAATTTATTTATCTCAGGAAGTATAAATCTGGCTTGACCAGAACCCACTGTCTGAACTCCCCTAGAAGCAGTCAACTTGCAGGCTCGTTTGAACCGGTAACAGCTAGATCGTAGTGTCTAGAAATCAGTCAGAAATTGTACACATGAAATTAGAGAGATTAGTAGAGTTTAACACTTAAAAAAAGGATTTGCAGTCCATGAAATTAGAGAGATTAGTAGAGATTTGCAGTCCATCATCAAGAAGTCTACTTATAGATACTGATATCTGTAACGTAGAGCAAAAACAAAGGCAAATAAACAAACAATGATCATGTCACCTTCATTACTGCAACATCCATAGAAAAATAGATGTTTCAAAAATCTTAAACATCAAGAGTCCACTGGGATGTCAAATACTTCACGAAAAAACAAGACAATGTATATCAACAGTTGGTAAAAAAATTAGTTAGTAAGTAATAAAGGCTGTGAGATTATGTAGTATCCCTTATCTTCTTTTGTGCTTTTCTTTTAACTTGTAGTCCAAACATCTTGTTAGAAATGATGGCTGCATGATATCATACCAATAGATAAAAAACTATGCATATGTGTCACTGTAATCATCTTTTATGATAAAAGAATGTTATTTAAAGAAAAGGGGCAGAGTGCTAGGCACAAATAAATTGAGAACCAGCCAAGATTAAGTCAATATACTATGTATATATATTTATTCCTAAAAGCTAGATGGATGATGAGAATGGGAATGATACAAAGTAAGTAAAATACATTTATACTAGCCCGATGTTGAAGAAGGTTGTAAAATTCTACCGGCCTGCAATAAACCGAGAGGCTTTCCTCAGCTGCCCTTTGTTCTTCTTCAGACAAATGAACCCGAACTTCCGAGTCTCTAGAATAACTGCAAACAGAAGTGAAATACAACTTGCATCAATCAATATAATCCACGAGCAGTATAATGTAACCAACCTTGATTTATGATTATAAATTATCTCGAACAGGTCTAACTGTTGGACAAAAGCAACTTCAAATACTTAAAACCTTCTAAACATCTTTATAATTACAAGAGATTATAGTATCAATGATATTATTTTCAGACTCTTAGTCAATACAACTACTATCTTTAAAAGTAATAAAAAACAAAGAATTAATCAAACTTTGTGTTTAGGATGATCTACACTTATGAAAGAATGATCTGCACTTGAACAACTATGTCTGCACACTTTGTATGAATATTGCAGGAACTATAATATTGCCTGTTCAAACCAGAAACAAACCAAGTAACAACATGAACACCAAACCATATTTCAACATCTAACAGAAAATCAAATCATCAATCACTCTACTAACAATTATCCATCTCCCCTAAAGCTAGGGCTTCGATGCAAACCCTTCGATTTCTTGCTGAAAAAGGTACTAAAAACAAGAAAAACACACGCACAGAGACACTGAAATAGAAATGAAAGCTACTACTAACTAGCTGAAGGTTTAAACGTGAAACGAAGGTAAGGTGTTTGATGAATTACCTCAGAGACAAAGTTTGATCTCATAGTTAACTGCCGATTGCTTTGAAGAAATCAGTGATATAATGTTTTCAAGTTTTTACGGATTTCCTCAAGAGAAGCCACCTTTTGAGCCGGATCTTCGCGATTGCCGGAGTTAGGGTTTATAAACAACGGTCTGCGAGTGTGTTGAGGTGACGGTAGCGTTTGAGTGCGTTGGGTGTCGGCTGCAGGGTGGTGGTGGTGGTTGTGGTGGTCGGTCGGCGCGGCGGGGTGGTGGTCGGTCGGCCCGGTGGTGTGGTGGATTTGGGGGTGTTCGATGACTGAAATTTTGGGATTGTAAGGGTTGAGGGCGCGAGGTATAGTGTATAAAGGAGGGAAAGGTCTTTTTTTAATTTTAAAATAATGACATACATAGATGACACGCAAGAATGCGTGTCATCTTTGCTAAAAACTTTTTAAAATCTGACATATAATTTATGATACGCGTAAATGCGCGTCATCGTTTTTCGCGCGTCATCTTTCGCGCGTCATCTATTAACAGTTTTGTAGTAGTGTGACTAACTCATCCAAAGGTACTCTAGCAAAGTTTAAAAAGTAACAAAACATTTAAGACACTTTCTGGCAGATTCATGTTCTGTGTTTTAGACACCATAACTCGACCTAAACATGGTCAAATGAACCGTTTCTTGAGCCTAACATTAACGTTAGAATGTCTAGTTTTTAATGCATCCAACCTTGAAATTTTTATATAAGAATAACCCATCCAAAACATACAAATATGATTAAAGTGTTGAATCTGAGTTTTCGACAGATTAGATAGGGCAGAAAGATGTAGTCATAAGTTATGCTTAAAGTAATCAAATGGAGCTTTTCCTTCTATGGTAACTTAGCTTAAGGTGTTAGGTTTAAAAATACTATAGTCTCTATTTGTGAATGTAGGGTTTGACCCCTCAAAAAGGTGAATTCCATGGACATGTACATAAAAAATGCTGCACTGACATCTGTTGCTTCATGACCCATTTCGAGGCACTTAACTTAGTTATATACTACACGATATACCTTTTTGGAATCCTGGAACATAGATATAGATGTGATAAAAATATCAGATTTTATAAAAATTCTTTGTACCATGAAAAGAGGATGACAACCAGACTCAAAAGTCCTCTTGATTCTGTCAAATACCCATATTTATATAAAGTAAACTTTTGAAAGTATTTGGTAAAACAAAAAGGAAACTCATACACATGAAAAGTATAATATCATTATATTGAATATAAAACCCATTCAATACATTATGTATTTTTAGAAAGATAACTATGAAGACAAGAATCTAAATAAAACATTAACGACTCGACGTGTCTAACTAGTCAATTGATATTATCAAAACTAACTTTGTGGATGAGTTATGCATGACCATCTAGGGTTAGTAATCATGACCTCATGAATATATTGTGATTTTGTTTAGGAGATTCCTAGACCAATCATACGTACGGACTATTGCTAATATTCACGTGTGCAATTGAGGTGAGTTTCACGGCCCCATTTTTACTTATTTTCCTTTTGGGGAAGATTACATGCAAATTACTATTTTCTTTTCTTGGACACATTTACTTGTCAATGATTTTACATGTTATATGAGTTGTTTACTTACCGTATGAAGTCCCCTGTTATCGAACCGTTAGTTTATTTCCCAAAGTGAGATAATCATGGATAGTACTATTGGGTTTAACCACCCCACACGGGTTAATTACCCTAACCTTGACTGGAGGTCTAACGGGTGCATTATTAGCTTGTTCACCCTATGCTTACGGTAGGTATGGGTAAGGGCAATCTATTACATTTATAGTCTAGCTTAGGTTGTGGTGCTTATATAATATTATAGTATTGTATGATCGACAATCAAATCACGGAAATACCATTACACTGTTTACTATTACTTTAAAACCTGTGAACTTACCAACTTTATGTTGATACATTTTCATGCATGTTTTCTCAGGTATTTGATATTTGCATCAAGTTAAGCTAGCTTGGACCGCATCGCATTTAGGGCCATTCATGCTATTGGATAAGTTATTTATGTATTAATCATGTTTTGAAAACAATTTACATTAACTCTACTGTTTCTGCCATTCAACTCTGAAAAAAAATTATGTATTTTTAATGTTATTTGCATCTTATACTTGCTATACCATGTACTAGTCGATCAATGACTATGGTCTCCATGACGTTCACGCCCCACGGGAAATGCCGTGGTTGGGGTGTGACAGATTGGTGTCAGAACCATTGGTTATAGGGACTTAGGTTGCATTTAGTAGACCTAGACTATAACTGTAGTTCATTACATGTCTTTAACGCTTTATACAAACCTAACTTATATCAATTGTACTTGTGTATTGCCTTGTCATTGAGATGTCTTCAGCCTCGATGCCGATCTACATTTTTGATTCGGATGAGGAGTATGAGCCCACATCTCCAACCTCTTCTGCAGGATGCACATTTGTCCTCCCGACTCTTACTCATGATGCACTGATTCAGTCGACTGATGCCATTGAGATTGAGACCCCTACACCACCTACAATCTCCGAACCTACTCCTGACCCTACAATTGACACCCCAGAGGTATTACCTTCAAATCAGTTCTCCGAGCTACCACCTCCTCCTCCGTGCACGTATTGGTGGGCGTCTACACCTGAGATTCATGCCGACCTCCCAGAGGAGCTCATCCTGAGAATCATGCGTATCATCGTCCCACAGCTGCCGATGGCCGTCCCACTGACCATGTCTCATATCTTTGTTGAGCCATCCCTGGGGTCTGCCTCTGTGACTACTGATCCTCGACCAGTCAATCCCACTCCCAAGGCCACAAATCCCACCCCTCAGCCTACTGACACCGAGGTAGTTGACCTAGATTCAGAGTCTATTGACCCAGATTCCCAGACAGCCGATACCGACCCGGTCGACTCCGACCCAGAGCCCTCCGAGGCCACCCTCCAGTCCAGTGACCCCACCTCTCACCCTGCTGATCCTGTTACTCAGCCCATTAACCCGATTCTTAATCCCTTTGATCAGACTCCACTAGCAGACCCTGACCCCCTCCACCTCTCCCTCGTGCCTGCTGACCCCACCCCCTATAGCTGCTAGCCCCGAGCCGGTGGCTGTGGACACCCATCGTATCTTTGGTTCGGGTGTACCATCGCCCTCTTACCGTCGCTATCGGGCTCGCCCTGGGGGTGCGCTTCTTGCACACACTCCTAGGAAACATCCTGCCATATCCATTCGAGACTGTACTGCTGAGCCCGATCCTACACCCAAAAGGCGCAGAATTGACGTTCGTCGGTGGGGGTGGATGCCTAGCCGACTGGACGATTGGAGAGACATCGAGGGTATTCCCTCCACCTTCGAGGTAGGCGAGTCATCGCGTACCCCACACCCAATTCCCCTCACTCAAGAGCCTGTGGAGCTTACCATGTCTCTTCTCGTGGCACGATCTGAGAGGCATGACCAGCAGTTTCATGAGATACGTACTGAACTCACAGGAGTTCAGGAGACCTTTGACATGGAGGACGTGGAGTGCCGGCTACTAGCGATTGAGGAGAGCAGGTACCTTGATGACCAGGTGTTGGTACACATGTCCCCAGTTCTAGTCTAGTGAGCTCAAATGTAATAGACTTCTATCTTGTAATACATATGTAATGTTCAATTAATCTAATGAGAATCTCTTCTTTATATGGTTGTTGATTATATAATGTTGTATCTAATTATATTATTAGTTGTTACACGCATAATATGACCATGTTATATAGGTTTACAGTTGTGAGACACAGTTCTGAATAATTAAAGGTTCAAGAATGTGTTTGACTAAGAATCTTATTCAGTCGCACGACTGAACCATGCGAATGGTTCAATCGCACGGTTGAACTAGGAGATTGAGTCAATCGCACGGTTGAGTCATTAGACTGACTCAAACGTACGAATGAATCAATCGTATTACTCAATCGCACGACTGATCCAGTCGCAAGGCTCAGTCGCACGAATGAGATCTGTAACCTATAAATACCACCTAGTTCATGGAAACACGGAACACTTCGAATAATCATAACCCTAGTCGACCCAGAGCACCCTGTTCGTCCATTCCAACTTCACAGAACGTTCCTGATCATTGCTAATCAATTCTTAACGTTTTCTAATCGTTAGTTTTGATCCGGATTACGTTCTCACTGATTGGATCGCCAATCAAATAGGATTCCGCACTATTTGATCTGGTATAACTTAGAATCAGTTAGTACTCCGTACGTACACGGTCCTAACACCAGGCACTGCATATAATACATGACCGACTCACTAGGGTACGAGAGGACATGGCAGCTATGACGCAGAGAGTGGAGGCAGCAGAGTAGAGAGCTACCCAAGCAGAGCAACGCGCGATAGTGGCTGAAGAAAGAGTGATGGTGATGGAAGAGCGCCTGGAGTCCTCTACCGCATTGGTAGCCGTGTGTATGCTCATAGCCATAGCAGCTGTGCAGACAGGCACATCTACTCATTTGTTCCATTGATTGCCTATTATGAGCGGGCTGTGCTCATTTAATATTGGATATTAACTTGTTGTAGTCCGGAAATACTTTGTAATTCGTACAATTTATTATCAAGTTATGTTATCTTTTATATATTACGTGGTTGCTTGGTTGTTATGATTGCTTACTTCTGGTGCACATGTGTTTGACATTATTACATATTGTCTTATCTTACTTATCATTATGATTTGAAGAAACATGCCACCGCAGAGGAAAAACGTCAGACCCAATGTGGGAAGCGGAACTCCCATGACAACAGAGGCTATCAAACAGCTGGTGGCGCAACGAGTGGCGGATGCAATCACACATCACGAGGCGAATTGCATCGTAGGGGGATCTGAAGTAAATGGAGGCAATGCCAGTGTCACAGGAGGATCTGACGCCAACAACAAAGGTTGCTCCTACAAGACATTTTTGAACTGTAAGCCGTTTAACTTTCGCGGTAATGAAGGAGCTGTTGGTTTGGTCCGCTGGATAGGGAAGATGGAGTCCATTCAGCGAATCAGTAACTGTGTCGAGGAGAATAAGATGAAATTCACCACCTGTACATTTGAAGGTCAAGCACTCACTTGGTGGAATGCTCATGCCCAAACTTTAGGTATTGACGCTGCCTATCAAATCACTTGGGATGAGTTGAAGCAAATGCTGACTGATGAATATTGCCCCCAGAATGAATTGCAAAAACTTGAGGTTGAATTCTGGAACCATACCATGAAGGGTGCAGAAGTTATAAGCTACACCACCCGATTTCATGACCTTGCACGTCTATGCCCTCACATGGTTAACCCAGAGTTCAAGCATGTGGAAAGGTATATTTAGGGCCTTGCACCCCAAATTCAGAGAATGGTGACCTTGTCCAAGCTAGCCACCATCCAAGAGGCTGTCAGGATTGCCCATGACCTGACTGATCAAGCTGTACGTCAGGGAGTGTTTGTGAAAAAGACGGTGGTGGAAAAGAACTATGACAACAAGAGGATGTGGGACAACAATCATGGTCGGAATGCTCCACACCAAAACCAAAACAAACAAGATATTGTTAGGGCTTTCACTGCTGGCCCATCTGAGAAGAAGGCAAAAGGTAGGTATGCTGGAAACCTACCTAAGTGCACAAGTGTAACTTTCATAACCTAGGTGCATGTAGGGATTCCATGTTCCAGAAATGTAAATGTTTTGGTCATGCGACTAAAGACTACCGAAATCCCAACCCTGCTCCTAAAACAGGAAACAATCGTGCGTGCTTCGAATGTGGTGTTACCGGGCATTTTCGTAAGGATTGTCCGAACTTGAATCAAACTGTTGGAAACAACGCACGTGGTCGAGCTTTTGTGATTGGAACTGGAGAAGCTCGACAGGACCCTAACATTGTTACAGGTACGTTGCTTGTAAATAATCTCTATGCATCAATCCTATTCGATACGGGTGCTGATAGGAGTTTTCTGTCTAGTGAATTTAGTCCATTGCTTGAAATTACTCCTATCCATTTAACTTCTAAGTATACAATAGAGTAGCCGATGGTAAGTTAATTGAAACTAACAAAATCATACAAGGATGCACTCTCAGTTTTGCGGATTACACGTTCAATATATATTTGTTACTTGTAACCCTAGGGCGTTTTGACATTGTTATTGGCATGGATTGGTTATCGGAAAACCGAGCGGAAACCGTTTGTCATGAGAAGATCGTTCGCATTCCACTTCCGAGTGGAGAGACCATATCAATTCAAGGAGAAAAGTATGGTACGGTGTTAAGGATCATTTCATGCATGAAGGCTTGGAAGTACTTATTAAAGGGCTATCATGCAATCTTGGCGCACGTAGTGGAGAAGCGAACCGAAGAGAAAAGAATCGAGGATATACCCATCATGTGAGACTATCCGGAAATCTTTTCCGAGGACTTGTGGGGACTTCCACCGCAAAGGCAGGTCGAATTTCGAATTGACCTGGTACCTGGAGCTGCTCCAGTAGCACGATCCCCATACCGACTAGCACCGTCAGAGATGCAAGAGTTGTCTAATCAATTACAAGAGTTATTAGATAAAGGATTCATAAGACCAAGTTTCTCACCCTGGGGAGCCTCGGTTTTATTTGTTAAGAAGAAAGATGGATCTTTTCGAATGTGCATCGATTACCGAGAGTTAAACAAACTCACCATTAAGAACCGGTACCCTCTTCTGCAAATCGATGACTTATTCGACCAACTTCAGGGATCTAGTTACTACTCGAAGATTGACTTACGTTCAGGATATCACCAATTACGAATGCAAGAGGAAGACATCCCCAAGAACACATTTTGAACTTGTTATGGCCACTATGAGTTCATGGTCATGCCATTTGAGTTAACCAATGCACCAGCTTTATTCATGGATCTCATGAATAGAGTGTGCAAACCCTACTTGGATAAATTCATGATCTTCTTCATCGATGACATCTTGATATAATCATGAACCAAGGATGAGCACGAACAACATTTAAGGTTAATCTTGGAGCTACTCAAGAACGAGAAATTATACGTAAAATTCTCAAAATGCGACTTCTGGATCTGATAAGTGCAATTTCTCGGGCATGTGGTTAATGAGAAGGGAATACATGTTGACCCATCCAAGATAGAGGCCATTAAAAACTGGGAAGCACCTAAGACCCCGAGCAAGGTGCGACAATTCCTAGGTTTGGCAGGTTATTACTGACGCTTTATCGAAAATTTCTCCAAAATAGCCCAATCACTGACAACCTTGACTAGAAAGACAAGAAATTTGATTGGGGTGATAAGCAGGAAGTAGCGTTTCAATTGTTAAAGGAGAAACTATGTTGCGTGCCAATTCTGTCTCTACCAGAGGGAAATGATGGTTTTGTGGTGTACTGTGATGCATCACGACAAGGATTTGGCTGTGTCCTAATGCAACACGACAAAGTTATTGCTTACGCGTCACGACAATTGAAAGTGCATGAGAAAAACTACACCACTCACGACCTAGAATGCAATCCCAGAAGTGGTATGCAAGAAAGGTATCAGTATAGAAGGTTGGAAGTTTCCCAGCCTAGGGGGAGCTGTTGTCTTTGCACTAAAGATCTAGCGACACTACCCATATGGTACCAAGTGTTCTATATTCACTGATCACAAAAGCCTTCAGCACATCTTCGATCAGAAGGAACTAAACATGAGGCAACGCAGGTGGGCGAGTTACTAAATGATTATGACTGTGAGATTCGTTATCATCCTGGGAAAGCGAATGTTGTAGCAGAAGCTCTGAGCAGGAAATAACGAACCAAAACTTTACTGGTGCGAGCGTTGGGAATGACAATTCATACGAGTCTAACTACTCAAATTCGTGATGCTCAGTCTGAAGCACTAAAAGAATAGAAATTGAAAAATGAATCTCTTTGCAGCATGGATAAGCAGTTTGAGATCAAGTCTGATGGAGCTCGTTACTTTATGAATCGAATTCAGGTGCCAAATTATGAAAACTTAAGGGAACTTGTGATGAGTGAGGCACACAAATCAAAATACTCCATCCACCCGGGCTCTGATAAGATGTATCAGAACCTGGAGGAGTTATACTGGTGGCCTAAAATGAAAGCTGACATAGTCACCTATGTTAGCAAGTGCCTCACGTGTTCAAAGGTTAAGACGGAGTATCAGAAACCATCAGGATTACTGCACCAACCGGAGATTTCACACTGGAAATAGGAGCAGATTTCCATGGACTTCATCACAAAACTACCCAAGACGTCCACCAGTAGTGATACGATTTGGGTAATTGTGGATCGAATGACAAAGTCTGCTCACTTCCTACCAATTAAAGAAACTGATAAAATGGAAAGGTTGACGAGGGTTTATCTTAAGGACGTTGTTTCGAGATATGTAGTACAGATCTTTATTATCTCCGATCGAGACAATCGATTTACCTTGAGATTTTGGCAATCATTACAAAAGGCCTTGGGTACATGGTTGGATATGAGTACCGCATACCACCCTCAAATGGATGGTCAGAGCGAACGGACCATTCAGACATTGGAAGACATGCTTAGAGCTTGTATGATAGACTTTGGAAACCGTTGGGATACTCATCTACCCTTAACTGAGTTTTCTTACAATAATAGTTATCACACCAGTATCAAAGCTGCACCATTTGAAGTGCTATATAAAAGGAAGTGTCGATCACCACTGTGTTGGATAGAAGTTGGTGATAGTCAACTCACTGGTCCCGATATCATACATAGATCGTTCAGATTCAAAACCGACTCAAAGCCGCGCGTGACCGTCAGAAAAACTACGCTGACGTGAGACGTAAACCATTGGAATTCCAAGTGGGGGATAAGGTTCTACTTAAAGTCTCACCTTGGAAAGGAGTCATTCATTTTGGAAAACGTGGTAAGCTAAACCCTAGATACATTGGACCATTTGAAATTTTAGCTAGGATTGGTCCTGTAGCTTACAAGCTAAAACTTCCTTAAGAACTTAGTAGTGTTCATGACACTTTCCACGTGTCAAATATGAAGAAGTGCCTGTCAGATGAAACTCTAGTTATACCGCTCGATGAGGTTCAGATTGATGAAAAACTTCATTTTATTGAGAAACCCATGGAGATCCTAGATCGAGAGGTAAAGAAGATGAAACGAAGCCGCATTTCCATAGTGAAGGTCCGATGGACTTCCAGACATTGACCAAATGAAGCTCAACTACCCTTACTTGTTTGAAACCCTGGCATCTACAGGCAACCATAACTGAATTTCGGGACGAAATTCTTTCTAACAAGGGGAGTATGTGACAACCGGCAATTTCAGGTCAATACCCGGCCTTGACTTGGTTATAGTCACACCTATGAAACTTGAATTTCATTTTAATTATATTTATTGGAGTCGTTTTATGCATTGCAAACTTTCACGCATAACATTTCATGCATCGGTAATTCGGCGTAATTACCATTTTTACTCGCGATACAAGCACACTCGAATGTTGATGATGACTAGTATATAAATGTGCCAATAAATACTTTAAAGTATTTCAAAGTATTTTAGATCCCAAATTAAGTACATTGGAAAATGTTAAACTAATAAATAAACCTTAACGCGTAGATTTATATTTTACCCGGATAAAACGCGTACGCAACTACTAGATACACGAGCTATTTTACATATCATCAATATTAAAATACGTGACCTTATATAATTTCTTATAATATTTTTTATGCATTTTAAAAAAAAGTAACAAGTCTAAAAGTAAAAATATATAAAAATTACCATAATGCAAGAAGTACCCCCCCCCAAATACTCAATATTATATAAAAAAATTGAAAACCAACCACCCCCCTCCTTGGCCATCCCCCCTCCTCACCTTTCTTTTCTTCTTCTTCCCTTGTCAAATTCTCACAAGACAAGTTATCTTTTACGAAGCTCAAGACGTGCCATTTTAGTGTTAAGGAAAAGTTTATGAACAAAGCTACATGATTCCTTTCCATATGTGTGAGCTCCTTTCCCTATGGTTGACCAAGAGCCAAAGTTAGGAGTTTGTAGAGATTACAAATACAAGCAACATTCACACACTTCATCCCCACAAATCACCAACACACTCTCCTCCCTCTTTCTTCCTTCAAAATTCGGCCAAGACATCCCCACCACCATTTCATTTCATTTTCAACTCATTTTCTACAAATCTTGGGTGATTCAAGTGCCATTATTAAAGACCAAGTGATTTTTGAAGCTTCCAAGCATCCTACAACATCTTCTCCACTTTTCCTTGTTTGGT
The DNA here is from genome assembly GCA_024085815.1 of Flaveria linearis. NCBI lineage: Eukaryota > Viridiplantae > Streptophyta > Magnoliopsida > Asterales > Asteraceae > Flaveria > Flaveria linearis. Next base: position 45,243,362 of record CM044004.1, on the reverse strand, counting down.
TCTTAGTTCAAAGGATCAAGTCTTCTATCCTTTGCATTTCAAGACTACCTTCTCTTTCTCCTTACATGTTTAAGGTTAGCACTTTGTTCCTAATCTTCTATACATCACCATGATGTGTTCATGTGACTAACTCATCCAAAGGTTCTCTAGCAAAGTTTAAAAAGTAACAAAACATGTAAGACACTTTCTGGCAGATTCATGTTCTGTGTTTTAGACACCATTACTCGACCTAAACATGGTCAAATGAACCGTTTCTTGAGCTTAACATTAACTTTAGAATGTCTAGTTTTTAATTCATCCAACCTTGAAATTTTTATATAAGAATAACCCATCCAAAACATACAAATATGATTAAAGTGTTGAATCTGAGTTTTCGATAGATTAGATAGGGCAGAAAGATGTAGTCATAAGTTATGATTAAAGTAATCAAATGGAGCTTTTCCTTCTATGGTAACTTAGCTTAAGGTGTTAGGTTTAAAAATACTATAGTCTCTATTTGGAATCCTGGAACATAGATCTAGATGTGATAAAAATATCATATTTTATAAAAATTCTTTGTACCATGAAAAGAGGATGACAAGCAGACTCAAAAATCCTCTTGATTCTGTCAATGCCCATATTTATATAAAGTAAACTTTTGGAAGTATTTGGTAAAAAAAAGGAAACTCATACACATGAAAAGTATAATACCATTATACTTAAAGTAAAACCCATTCAATACATTATGTATTTCTAGAAAGATAACTATGAAGACAAGAATCTAAATAAAACATTAACGACTCGACGTGTCTAACTAGTCAATCGACATTTTCAAAACTAACTTTGTGGATGAGTTATGCATGACCATCTAGGGTTAGTAATCATGACTTCATGAATATATTGTGATTTTGTTTAGGAGATTCCTAGACCAATCATACGTATGGACTATTGCTAATATTCACGCGTGCAATTGAGGTGAGTTTCACGGCCCCATTTTTACTTATTTTCCTTTTGGGGGAGATTACATGCAAATTACTATTTTCTTGGACACATTTACTTGTCAATGATTTCATATGTTATATAGTTGTTTACTTACCGTATGAAGTCCCCTGTTATCAGACCGTTAGTTTATTTCCCAAATCGAGGTAATCATGGATAGTACTATTGGGTTTGACTACCCCCACCCAGGTTAATTATCCTAACCTTGACTGAAGGTCTAAACGGGTGCATTATTATCCTGTTCACCCCTGTGCTTACGGTAGGCATGGGTAGGGGCAATCTATTACATTTACAGTCTAGCTTCGGTTGCGGTGCTTATATAATATTGTAGTACTGTATGATCGACAATCAAATCATGGAAATACTTGTGGTCCATTACACTGTTTACTGTTACTTTAAAACCTATGAACTCACCAACTTTATGTTGATATATTTTCATGCATGTTTCTACATCAAACGGTAACAAGTTTTAAGGGGTTTAAAGTTTTAAGGGGAAAACCCCTTTTGAATACACATTTCGGCCGCCCCCTTGAAAGGGGTGTGGGGCCTTTTGGTCTTGTGACTTGCAATCTAGAAAACACACACTCCATCTCTTCTCTCTCATACATGCAAAAGGCCACTAAGAACATGACTTTTTCTCTCATCTTCAAGAAGAAACAAGCTGAAAAATTCGGATTTTTTAGCATTCTTGGTTCGGTTTTGGTGTTTAAATCCTAGCAACAAGGTGTTTGCATGATGCTTGTGGGTATGGATGCTTGAGGACACCTCTCCTTGGTGTTTTGGCTGTCCAAGAACATCATCATCTTCATCAAAAGGCTCGATTTCCAGCAGCTCTACAATGGTGGTTTGTACATCTTGTTTTGGTTGTTATTTGTTCTTGATAACTAGTCCATTCACATATATTTGATCCTATGCTTTTGGGTTTGTTGAAAAAAAGTTATGAACTTTTATTTTTCAGATTATAAACATAATATTAAGGCTTTAATCCGTTGCGTTTTCATGTTTAAATGGTTAAATAGCTTTGATTTTGAGTCCAACAAACCCAACATTGGTATTAGAGCCGGATATGTGGATGACTAGTTTCATTTGTCCTTGTAAAATTGGTTTTATGGGGCTTTAACAACCTTATAGGGCTGTTTTGTGGTGATGATTATAAATCCCCAACCTTTCAAGGTTATATCTAACATGCTTGTGATTAAACTTGGAAAGAAAGATATCAAGTGGTTGATTATGTTTTTTGTTTGGACAAAAGACCCTAAATTCTTGGTTTATGTTGGCTGAAAATTTAGGGTCATATGGGGATTTATTTGGTTCTTGAATGTTGTTTATGATGTTTCATATTGGTGCATAACCTAGCCTTGACCTTGGTTTGATTTGGTTTTGAATGGATGTTTGTTTTGGTTGATTTCATTCATAAAGGGTTGTAATATTATTCTTTTGTGTTTTGTATTTGGATGTAATTTATTTATTTATTGAATGGCAATGTAATAGATAGACTAAGTGTGCTTTCTTTTATTAGAAAATTTGTATTAGGATATAAATTTTGTAAAAGAAGATGCACAAGATGGAAGCACAAAAGGAAGACACAAGAGAAGGACTTGAAGCATTTGGATGCAAGTTCAAGTGGGGGTCTTTGGAGATCTCATCTTTTGTGTTGTGTTAAACCCTTTGGAATGACCTTATGACAACACTTGTGATGGCAAACAAGTGTGGTCAACTTAGTGGCTATGGTTATGCACTTGTGATTGTTTGGTTGTGCTTGTTTGATTTGTTTAATTTTGGTTGATTGTTGGATATTTGGATATGTATAACAAACTAATTAACAAACAAAACAAGCTGAAAATTTATGGTTTCTAATCATTAAGTGATTAATAAAAGGTTACTAAAAGGATTAACGATTTTAATAAATGGGTTTTATTAAAAAGGAGAACCATAGGGCACCATGTTTCTGATAGCATGCAAATACAAGGTACATAGTGTAAGGCCCCGTTCCCGGGACGCTTACAGTTGGATCCTCATCGCTCTCAAAACATATAGTTTCGTTTATCTTTCGTAAACGTTTCAGTGGAAGCATTCAAAAGAGACATCTCATTTCATCATAAAAGCTTCCTCCACAACCGCCTCCTTCACTGAGGCTCTCAGGTTAGCACTTTCATCACCGCCTTCCGGATGAGGGGTTTCTGGTCCTTTATGAACCACCTTTTCGGCCCTAAGTCTTCCTCTCGTAGCCCGTGGTTCAGCACCACGTCCGCCACCACCTCCACCCCGTGAAGCTTTGGATGATCTACCACCAGCCATCCTCTATCACACACTGAAAGGTTCAAACACCAACACGGTCATTCAAGGGAATAGCTTAGTTTATGTCAAGTATAGTAAGTCCCTAATTACAGTGGCCAGTTGTGATTAGCCACTTACTTTACTCTTCGCACCCCGAGCATTACCTATCCTGACTACATTAGTATCTAAATCTAACAGTAACACATAAACACATAACATGCGCACATACTACCAGTTAACATTAAGAAAATACCTGATGGCACGCAGCTACACAGATTGGCATCCCTTCCCTTTCCGTCCCATTCTCAGATTAAGTTAAGGTTTATTTTTGAAAATTTACCCGTTTCACTTAAACTTTGGCTCTGATACCAACTTGTAAGGCCCCGTTCCCGGGACGCTTACAGTTGGATCCTCATCGCTCTCAACACATATAATTTCGTTTATCTTTCATAAACGTTTCAGCGGAAGCATTCAAAAGAGACATCTCATTTCATCATAAAAGCTTTTGCAAAGTAATACATCATTAATCCATTACAAATAGTCATAAACAGTGACTTTTAGTAGTAAGAGGATTCCTTAGGTAATCCCGTTTATCCGAATCCTCTACAAACACCATTTTGTATTCTAATTACATGCAACATAATACATTGCAAAAATATTAACAAAAGAATGCCATCCCAAAAGAGCTGAGTAGCCGCCTCGTGCCATCCCCAGCAACACTACCTGCCAACTGGAAACACATAAAAGTCAGCATTACTGAGTGAGTTCTACTTTTATAATAAAACAACTTTTCTTTCGTTAAACCATTCTTTACATACATACGATCACACAACATACGTACACATAGATAATATTATTATTATCTTCATCATTCATTCATTAGCTTTCGTTCGTGTATCGTTTATCGTTAACATTCACATTCCTTCATAACTCTTTCTTTTGTCCATACGTTTCCTTACTTTCATTCATACATTCATTACATTCGTCTGTACGTGCGTTACGTTCATTCATACGTTCGTTACATTCATTCGTACGTTCATTACATTCGGTGACGTGTATAATACCCCGAACATTGTGCACTACTGCTGGTGCTGGACCTATGATGGTTAATCACGAACGTTGTGCACTACTGTTGATCCAGTCACCTAGGGTAATTACACGCACCACTTATCTTTCCTCTTTCATTCTAGATCAATGCCATATGCTATACCCCAAACATTGTGCACTACTGCTGGTGCTGGACCTGTGATGATTAATCATGAACGTTGTGCACTACTGCTGATCTAGTCACCTAGGGTAAGTACACACACCACTTATCTTTCCTCTTTCATTCTGGATCAATGCCATGCGCTATACCCCGAACATTGTGCACTACTGCTGGTGCTGGACCTGTGATGATTAATCACAAACGTTGTGCACTACTGCTGATCCAGTCACCTAGGGTAAGCGGCAAGGATCCCATACATATGGTCAATCGCAAAGACTGACCCCAGTGTGCATCCTTCGGGGTAGCTAACCTGCACACCGTTGAGCTAACACCTTCATAGGGTGTGCACCTCCATACATTTGCTTGCAAGGCTTTTCTTACATTAATTCATTCATTCATTAATGCATGCATTCATTTATCACGTTCCTCTTTCATTATCTTTTGCTTTATGCTACATACTACTTTCGTTTCATTCGTTAATCATAACACGTAAGGTCACGGAAAGATAAACATGTATCGAAACAAGGAACATCGATATTTACAAGTCATCAGTCATTAACATCATATAGGGCTACGTCATACTTATCATACATACATCATGCATATACATGCAATACTATCGTTATCGTGCCCAACTTAACTTCTAAGCCTCGACAGATATCACACATGTACCTACGGGAGCTATCACATCACTACTTACCCTTACTCCTTTCCCGAAGGCTAGTAATTGGACTACATCTCTCCTCGTACACAACAATACTAGGCGAATGAACATCCAATTTGGGCGATTGGGCATGCTTCAGTCGCATAGCCTCCACGCGACTGGAATCATGCGATTGGACACCTATGCGAATGAACATCCAATCGTGCGAATGGACACTCAATCATGCGAATAAATACTAGGCGATTGCACATCATGCGAATGAACATCTAATCATGCGAATGGACACTCAATCGTGCGAATAAATACTAGGCGATTGGACATCATGCGAATGGGACTACTGCGGATGAGCACCTATGCGACTGGTCTCTTAGTCGTGCGATTGAGCACTGGGCGACTGAGCATCCATGCGACTGGGCTTTTAGTCATGCAATTGAAACTCAGTCGTGCGATTGAGTCTCAGTCGTCCCTCAGTCGGCCGATTGGCCCTTCAGTCGCCTGGCCCTAACTGGGCAGCGACTGGAGTTCATCCCGAATTGCAGCCGTGACATACGGCCTTCAAACTCTTCCAAACTCATTTCAAGCCCAAATTAGTCCTCCTAAACCTTAGGGAATCATACTATGACATCATACAAGCACATACAAATCCAAAATCGCACTATAAACACACTACACACAATTTCACCCAAATGGGTCAAACACACACATTTCAAAAAAACGGGTTATATGTGTTCCAGCCCCAAAATCAGTTGAAAACAAGTAAATGAGGGGTCCCGAATCACCACTTTTCTCTCTTTTTCTCTTCTTTCTCTCTTATTTCTCTCTTCTTTCTCTCTCTCTTTTTTTGACTGAGTTTTGCAAGTGTGGGGAGGGGGAGATGGCTGCCCCTCCCTTAAAGCTACAGTTCAGTCGCCCGAACCCAGGCGTATTAGCACTCCAGTCGCCCGAACACCATGCGACTGGACATTCAGTCACCTGAGCTCCATGAGATTGGGCCTCCAGTCGCATGACACTCAAAAATCAAATTTCCGGGCGTTACAAGTCCACCCCCCTTATTTTGGTTTTGTCCCCGAAACCTGTTATTCCTCGAACAAGCATGGGTAATGCTGTCTCATTTCTTCTTTGGTTTCCCACGTTGACTCGGATCCCTTCTTGTGCTGCCACTGTATACGCATAAGAGGAACCACTTTATTTCTCAGCCTCTTCTCCTTTCGATCGATGATTGCCACTGGTTGCTCCACGTAATTGAGCCGTTCGTCTACCTCGATATCCTCCAGTAGAACAATCATATTTTCATCTGCCAAACACTTCCTTAGATGAGATACGTGGTATGTCGGATGAATTCCACTCAACTCATCTGGTAACTCCAATCTATAGGCCACCTCTCCTACTCGAGCAATGATTCGGAAAGGGCCTATATACCTCGGGCTCAACTTGCCCCGCTTTTTGAACCGAATGATACCCTTCCAAGGTGAGACTTTCAACATAACCCGGTCACCCACCTGGAACTCAATCGTTCTGCATCATTTATCAGCATACGACTTCTGTCTGCCTTTGGCTGCCTTCATATAGGCCTTGATCTTTTCAAGCTTTTCAGTCGTAGCCTCGATCACTTCGATGCTCCCAGTTCCTTCTGACCAATATCACCCCAACAAACGGGTGTCCTGCATCTCCTGCCGTATAGCTTCTCATACGGTGGCATGCCAATGCTGGCATGATAGCTGTTATTGTATGAGAATTCTGCTAACGGCAAGTGGTCATCCCAACTCCCCCCAAAATCAATCACACATGCCCGAAGCATGTCTTCCAGTGTCTGAATGGTCCTTTCTGACTGACCATCAGTTTGGGGATGATAAGCCGTACTAATATGTAGCCTCGTCCCCATGGGATCGTGGAATTTCTTCCAAAATTTGGATGTAAACCGGGTGTCGCGATCAGACACAATGGACACCGGTACACCATGGCGAGTCACAATCTCCTTGATGAAAAGATTGGCCAACCTCTCGGATGAATACGTCTCGCGCATCGGTAGGAAGTGAGCACTCTTCGTCAAGCGGTCAACAAACACCCATATAGCATCATACCCTTTCGGAGTATGATGACTCACCTCCACACAAAAGGATGGAAATCTCCAAAGGTGAAAAGAAAGGAGAACCAAGTGGATCAAAGCACACATCATCCAGCATGGAGATGATCGTGTACACAAGTCATCCTGAAGAAGTTCACACTGAAGAAAAAGAGTTCAGTGACATGATGAAAGACTTAGATATGTTCTCTGCTGATGAATATATCATTGATGATGAATTCTGGGACTTCATTGTGAATCAATGTGCAGATGCTGAACCTTTTGTTGTCATACCTCAATCTCCAGTGCCAATTGATAAGGAGTTGAGTATGCAATTGGTTCCTGCTGTGTCACTATCTGATGAACAAAAAGAAATGATCAGAAATTTATGTGAAGAGCAGACACAAGAAGAAGAAAAGGCTGCTGCAGCAACTCACATTCCTGGAAAGGAACAATGTGAAGAAACTCCACCAGAAACTGAAATGAATGAACCCTCTTCTGGCCCAAGCATGCAAACCTATGCCAGAAGAAGGAGCTATCTTGCTGCAAAGGCCAAAGGAAAGAGGCCTATGGTGGAAGAAGAACCAGCCAAAAGGAAACAAAAAGATGACCCAAGGAGTCTAGCTGCTATTGCTGGATTCTTGGATGAACATGAACAAGCTGAAGCCTTGTTAAAGAAGAAGGCAGAAGTGATTGACTTAGAAGAAGGTGAAATTCCAGGTGGATACATGGTTGATAAGCCAGTGATCAGTAAAATCCCTGTGAATGAAGAACCTTATGTTTCTGAAAAGATTGAAAAGGCCAAGTCTGATAATTTGATGAAAAAGGCCGTATTTCTGATTGACCATGGTTTTGACCCTGATGAAGTCTTTGGGATGAATTATGAAAGGATGGTAGCTGAAGAAGAAAAGTTGAACAGTCTACTAGATCCAACCATTGAAACTGAGTATGAGAAAACTCAATCTCCCAAAGCTTCTGAGGTGAAGACACAAACAGTTAAATCAGCTTCTCCTCCTCAACCTTTGTTTCCTGATCCCTATAGCATGTCAGACAAAGAAATGAAGGAATATCTGACTGCTCAAGGATTCACCAGAAGGAAACTTGGGAACATGAAGACCAATTCCCTAAGGGCTGCTATCCTTAGGCTGATCAATGAGAAGAAAGATAAGATGAAGAAACTGGAGGAACAAATCCCCAGACAGCAACCAAGAACAAGAATCTCTGCTCAAGAAATGAGCCTTACTCAAAGAGATCATGACTCATTGGCACCCATTCTTCACAAATACCCAGAGTGGTTTGCTGAACCATCTCAGATTGAACTACATGAAGGGTTAACTACTGCTGAGATGATCAGAGGTGTGTCTACTCCCAAAGGAAAAACTGATCAGAAAATCATTGCTTGGAAGTATGACAGTGACTGGAATATGTTTATGGTGAAGAGAGTATCTGGATTAGTCCAATTCTTCACAGAGTACTCTGCTCTGGTGTACTCTCTGGAGATCCATGATCTGAAGGAACTTGCTAATCTGAGACTGATCAACCATGCAGCAATGTTCAGGGGATATGAATTTGAGGACATTCTAAGGATGTTCAAGAGAACTGACAACTTCAACTCCTTAAAGGCAATATGCATGAGAAAAGATAAATCATTTGTCAATCCCCTTGACAAGAAACAAAGAAAACCAGCAGAGGAAGTGGTATTTCCTGAGCTTAGAGTGAAACCCACTGAATCATTGAAAAGAAAAGTGGTTGCTGGTACTCACACTTCTATACCAATCTAAAATGTATTTTATGATGAGAAGACTTATGAGATGGTGATTGAAAGGAAGTGGGGCGGAAAGGAAGGATCAGAAATCAGATTGTTCAGTGGATATGAGGTCAGGCTGCTTGATGAGTCATACATCCAATACATATTCACAAGGCACTTCAGGGAGATCAGCAACAAGTTGGGTGAAGCTGATTTGCTCTTCTTTTTAAAGTGCATTAAACTCCTGAAGTTGGCCTATGATCGAGTACAAAGAAAGAGAGATCAGAGAATGAGGAAGAAGACTCCCTTGCAGTTTGGGAACATTGTTAAACTTGAGGTAGACGTGGATGGGTATCTCCTAATTCACAGAGATGGTCTGTCAACCGTAGCCATCTGGGAGCCCATCTCACTGAGGAAGATGCCTATTGAGGCATTGCACAATATGAGACATATGAAGATCCATGTTCTGAACAAGGAAAAACTACGTGAAGCACAAGATTTCTCCAACATGATCAAGTCTCTTGTGGATCCCTCATACACTAATCCTCCTGCTGCACAAGACCCAGCAGAATCTTCACAACCTCATCCACCCTTAAACCCTTGAAGTACTTAGGCTGTATAATCCTTAGGGGGAGTATTGTTGGACCCTGAAAGGATCATACACGCCAATTCAAGAGGTGGATGGTTGTTCTGCTGGAAATCTCCCCAAGTCCAAGAAGAAATGCGGATCAAGAAAATACAAGTGTCGGCTATCCGCATTTGTTAATGCGGATGCACAAGAACAAATGCTGACAAGTATTTGTTCATCCGCATTAACTAATGCGGACAACCGACAAATGCAGATAAGACTTTTGTTCATCCGCATTAACAAATGCGGATGTTAAGTAACAAATGCGCTGTGTTTGTTCATCCGCATTTGTCAATGCTGATGACCAAACACCAATGCGGAAGAATAGAAGACTAATGCTGATGAAGACTTACTCATCCGCATTAACAAATGCGGATGACTAAGAACAAATGCGTATGAATACAAACTATTCTGTACAAGTTAGGGTAGTTTAGTCATTTTGTACAAGCTGTAAGTCAGTCTATAAATAGATCAGAAACCTCGTATGTGAGGTGACTCTTGACACTTTAGACTTTGTACCTGAAAACTCCTGACACCTCTTATTCTTTGTTTCATCCAAGGTTGTCTTGCATTGTTACTGTAGCTTGCTAAACCCTAGCATTTACTTTGTAACAGTTCAGATAATCAATACAAGTGCATTTATGAGTATTTCAAGTGTTAAATGTTCATTGATTGTTTGATTCCGCCTCTCAATCATTGACTCAATCAACATATTCGATCCTTGTTGATTCACATCAACAGAGAATATCATTCTCAAACCCAGTCAGTTGGTATCAGAGCTTTGGCTCTCGGTTATTACCCAGATCTGCTCAGATCTGTGTTTAACCCGATTGATCTGTTGCTTGAGTTGCTGCTTAGAGATTTCGAACATCTCTTCTCAGTATTCTAACCAAATACTCTCAGATCTACTCAACTGCTACTGTTCATCCAAAGTTGTTCTTCGAACGAAAACAGTTTCAGGTTGCACTTTCATTAAAACAAGAACATCTAAAGTCAAGACTCAGAATAGTCTCACTGAAATACACACATTCTCAGAAGATCCTTTGTTACAGTACTAAGTTTGGACTACTTGGACGAATCAAACATAAAATCAGTTAAAACCAGATCTAAGCAAGTTAAAACAAAAAGTTAACCATGGACTCACATAACTATTCTGAACTTGGGCATGCTTCAAAACCACCCATGCTCAAGCATAAATCTGAATATAAACAATGGAAAATCAGATTCATGAATTATGTTACAGGTGTTGATCCTGATTATTGGATCTCTATTTGCAAAGGCCCACACATCCCTGTTACATTATCTGCAGATCAAGCTGCTTTATACAAGACTGCAAGAATCCCTATTGAAGACCTTACTCTTGATGACGATGATTACAAGAAGATCAAGATTGACCTCAAAGCTTACTCCATACTCACTCAAGCACTCAAAATGGATGTGCTCAAGAGATTGGAAAAGTATGGCACTGCAAAAGCAGTATGGGATGCCCTGAAAATCATGTGTGAAGGAAGCAGTGAAGTGGCTGAAATCAACAAAGACAAGCTTGTGAATCAGTATGAGACATTCCATCACTCAAAAGGGGAGTCTATCTCTAAACAGTTGCATAGATTTGTGCAATTGGTGAATGATCTAGAGATTATGGGAGTCACCTACAAGTCAAAGAGTTAAACAAGAAGATGTTACATAGCCTTCCAGAAACATGGAAACAAAATGTAACCATGCTAAAGAACACTCTTGATCTAGAGAGCACAACTCTAGATATTATGATTGCCAAGATTGAAGCTTTGGAACTAGATGAGAGAAGCAGAAATCTTGGAGGACCCAAAGTTGTGGAGGCTTACAAGTTTCCAACTGATTCTCACTCTGTTGAGAATGCCTTCATCACTGAAGAAGATGACTTTCTCTCATCAAGGGATCAATCTAAACCCACTGGATTCATAGCAGCTCAACCTCCAAGCAGGCCATCAACCTCATCCCCACCTGCGTCAACACCAACCCCTGATGATCCAAAATCTGAAGAACAAAAAGCAACCTACAATGCTTTTGTTGCAAGCTTTGAAGCCTATTTAGGAGGAAGACTCACATCTGCACATCTGATACAAGAAGACTTAGAAGAAATGGATCCAGATGATGTAGAGGAAATGGATTTGCAATGGCAAATGGCAATGATAGCTATGAGAGCTAAGAAATTTTTCAGAAAAGGTAAAAAGCTTCACCTGAATGAAAACACCAAGCTTGGATACGATAAATCAAAAGTGAAGTGTTTTAACTGTGGTATGACTGGCCATTTCTCAAGAGAATGTACTGCTCCTAGAAGAAATCACAATGCTCAAAGGGTTCCACAAAACCAGTCATCATCACAGCCATCTGCAAGCTTTCACTCCAACAGTTATAACCAACAATATCATCATCAGCAACAATCACAACAGACTCAACCTCAACTGACCAATCAAGCTTATGGAAGCAATCAGCCATCAGCTAATGCTCTTGTTATCAGGCAGGATGGAGTATGTGACTGGAGCATGTATGCAGAGGAAGTGAAGCCTCAATTTCAAAATCATGCACTCATGGCTCACATCAATGATGGACCTTCTCCCATGCCCACTGAGGTAAAAACTAACCTTTGTAGTGATAAATGCATTCATGAAGTACAAGGTTATAGAGAGCACAATCATAAACTAGCTGATAAAATAAAAGAAGAAAAGGTTAAATCTGAGATGCTTAAGAGAGAAATTAAAGGCTTTGAAATTAAAATTAAGTCTCTCATCTCAGACATTGAGAAATTGCATGGTGAAAAGTACTCTCTTGCAGCTGAGAATGAGCAACTGACTGAAAAGTTAGCTCAATCTAAAACTGAACTCAATCTTACTGAGTTGAAACTAGAAAAGTTTCAACAGTCATCAGTTAAGCTGCAAGAAATGCTTGACTCACAAAAGGATCCCAAAGACATGTCAGGTATTGGATACAACTCGTGTCCACCACCATACAATGATAACTATACTGTCATGCCTGAATCTGTTTCACTCCAACAAGAAAATGAGCCTAACACTATTGAACCTAAAACAATGGTAAATCAAGTCACCAATCCTCAAAACAGACCAAGTGCTTACATTGAAACAAATGAGGATAAAATCAAGTTAGGACATCCCATTAAAATTAAGGAGTGCTCAGACAAGACAGTAAGTGTGAATAGAACAACTAGCCCCACCAAGGCTGTTGTTCCTTTTGTGAAATTCATCCCTGCAGTTTCAAGGGAAAAGAATATAACAACTAATAAGGTGAATCTAACTGCTGAAAGCAGATCTGACAGTGAGACAAACTCTCCAAAAAATTCAAGCAAGTCAGAAAACGATTCCCCTTCCATTAAAAGAAAAGTTGTTCGAGTCACAAAAACTAGAATTCACTCAGACCCACAAACTTCAAAATCAAAGCAAGGGTTGGCTTTGATATTTTTAACAAAGAGCATGTTAATCAACTTGAAAAGGAATGTAGACAACAATTGAGAAAGCGAGGTCAGCCTAAGAAAAGAAGAGTCAGTAGTGTTGTGAAACAATATACCAACAAGGCTGATCAGGCATTCTCATCAAACCTCAGAATGAATCAAATTCAAAATCTGTCAAAGCTACTAAATCCTCAACACCGGGATCAGTGGCTAGAAACAAGCACATGCGTTGTGATGTGTGTGATAGGTCTAATCACAGAACAGACAAATGCTTTTATAATCAATACTGTTCCATCTGTGACATGAACAATCACACCACCAAGAACTGTTATTTCAACAAATACTGTTCGGTCTGCAATATGACAAATCACAACACGTCTGACTGTTTCTTCAATCAAAAGGGAAAGAGGATACCCTAAAACAAGCCTATCTCACCAATCATGTTTGATAAACATAAAATCAATGATCATTCTTATCACAGAGTTTCCAAATCTGATGATAACATGAAAAATCTGAAAATGTCAAACAGAAGTCAAAGATATAGAAATCAAGTGGTCAGACAAACTAATGATTTTCTCAATCCAAGAAACAAGTTTGATAATAAAAAACGAATCCAGTTTCTGAAAAGAAACAGGGATCAAAGGTTTGAATACTCATCTGATTCCTCAGTTGATATAACAAACCAATCAAGGTTCAGAAATACATCAAGCATGATCCCACCACCAAAGCCCCAGTTTAGTGGAAAATACCAACAGGTTACTATCATGGATAGAAACGGTAAGCCCAAGACCATCATGGCTTGGGTTTCACATTCTAACTAGTTCTTTCTGTGCTTGTAGGGTCATTCACACAGGTCCAACAGTATATGGTATGTGGACAGTGGATGTTCCCGACACATGACTGGAGACCGTTCCCTCCTTCATGATTTTAAGCACATTCAAGGAACGACAGTGGCATTTGGAGGAGATTCACAAGGAGGTAGAATTACAGGTGAAGGATCTGTGACAAATGGAATGCTGAGCTTTGACAGAGTGAATTACTGCGAACAACTAAACTTCAATCTTCTCAGCGTGTCTCAGATCTGTGACAAGAAATATTCCACTCACTTCACAGACACTCATTGCTACATTCTGAGACCAGGATTTCTTATTCCTGAAGAATGGGTTATCTTGAAAACACCCAGAAAGAATAACACTTATGTCATAAACCTCAACTCAACTTCACCAAAAGAAGAAACATGTCTTCTGTCAAAAGCATCTTTTGATGAATCACAACTTTGGCACAGACGACTGGGACATACAAATTTCAAAAACATGAACAGACTGGTTAAAGGAAATCATGTTTTTGGTTTACCTCAAAAAGAATTTCATTTCATTGACCACTGTTCTGCATGTCTCAAAGGAAAACAACACAAGTCGTCTCACAAACTAAAGTTGGTGAACACCAACAATACTCCATTGAAACTACTTCATATGGATCTCTTTGGTCCAACTCATGTTATGAGTATGGGAAAGAAACAATATTGTTTGGTGATCATAGATGACTTTTCTAGATTCACATGGGTCTTCTTCTTACTTCATAAAAATGAAACGTTCCAATTAATAAAAGATTTAATCACAAAAATTGAAAATCAACTTGATCTTAAAGTCAAAACAATCAGGAGTGATAATGGGACAGAATTTAAAAATGAAAATATGAGTTCATTTTGTGCAATCAAAGGCATAGCTCATCAATTTAGTGCAGCTAGAACTCCTCAACAAAATGGGGTAGCTGAAAGAAGGAACAGAACACTAATTGAAGCGGCACGCACCATGCTAGCAGATGCTAAACTGCCAATCACCTTCTGGGCGGAAGCAGTTAACACATCTTGCTTTGTACAAAATAGAACCTTACTTGTCAAAGAAAGTAACAAGACTCCATATGAACTCATTTTTCAAAGAAAACCATTTATTGGATTTTTCAAGTCATTTGGTAGTCCAGTCTCAATATTAAACACCCGGGATCATTTGGGAAAGTTCTCATCTAAGTCTGATGAAGGATTCTTTGTAGGATACTCATCTGTATCAAAGGCTTACAGAGTGTTTAATCCCAGATTAAACATTATTGATGAATCAACGAATGTTCAATTCAAAGAACATTCATTTCCCAAAGCAGCTAATGGTCCTGATTGGTTATTTGATATTGACTCATTCACTAAGTCTTTTGACCAATTTCACATGTCTGATGCAGGAAATCCACAACCAGCTGTACATTCATCATTATCAGAAAGAAGGAGTGATTTTCCAATGATTCCTCCAACTTCTTCTGAGCAACTAAATGAAGAAGTTCCTTTATAAGCTGATCCTATCAGACACTCTGTTCAACATCAAAGTGCTTCAATTGAGGATGGTCCAAGTACAACACCCTCTCCATCAGAGATGCCATCTATTGAAACAACTACTCAAGAAGAAGTTACCACCCAGACTCGTGTCATCCCTCCTGTTGATACTGAAAGAACTTCAACTGATGGAAGTAATCAACCCACTGATGATACTGAAGCAAGAACTGCAACACAATTTGATTTCTTCCACAACTCCCAAACAGTACAAGAAGAAGTTGCCTCGCACCAAGATGAACTGAATGTCTCCAATCTTGATGTAACCATTGCTGGTGACTCAATTCCAACCACAAGAATACACAAGAATCATCCAGTTGACGACATCATTGGTGAACTAAATGAAAGGGTGACTAGGAGCAAATCAAGCATTGCCAACATTTGCTTGTTCTCATGCTTTTTATGTCAAACAGTACCCAAAAATATCAAAGAGGCTCTTCAAGACAACAGTTGGATTGAAGCAATGCAGGAAGAATTGCTGCAATTCAAGAAACAAGAAGTATGGCAACTGGTAGATCTTCCCGAAGGACAATATCCTATCGGTACCAGATGGTTGTACAGAAACAAAACTGATGACAGGGGAATTGTCATTAGAAATAAAGCTAGACTAGTAGCTCAGGGGTACACACAAGAAGAAGGAATCGATTATGATGAAGTTTTTGCCCCTGTAGCCAGACTAGAAGCCATTAGAATCTTTCTGGCATATTCTGCATCCATGAAATTCACTGTTTATCAAATGGATGTGAAGTGTGCTTTCTTGTATGGAAAGATTTCTGAAAAGGTCTATGTGAGTCAACCTCCTGGCTTTGAAGATCCAGAATATCCACACAGGGTATACAAGCTAGACAAAGCCCTGTACGGTCTTCACCAAGCTCCAAGGAAATGGTATGAGACTCTTTCATCATTCCTTCTTAATAATGGATATGAGAGAGGAAAAATTGATCAGACTCTCTTCAGAAAAAGAAAAGGAAAGGATATGCTGCTGGTTCAGATATATGTGGATGATATCATCTTTGGCTCAACAAACCAGACTCTGTGCAAAGACTTTGAAGATCTCATGCATTCAAAATTCCAAATGAGCGCTATGGGAGAACTCAATTTCTTTCTTGGAATACAAGTCCAACAGACAGCTGACGGAATCTTCATCAATCAATCAAAATATGTGGAAACAATGCTGAAGAAATTCAAGTTTGCTGACTGTCAGTCCATCAGAACTCCTGTGGATACCAAAGTGAAGATTGGACCAGATCCTGAAGGCAAATCAGTGGATCAGACTCACTATCATTCTATGATAGGTTCACTAATGTATCTAACAGCCAGTAGGCCTGACATTATGTTTGGTGTTTGTGTGTGTGCCAGATATCAAGCAGATCCCAAGGAATCTCATGTAAATGCAGTCAAGAGGATATTCAAATATCTCAAGGGCAAGCCTGATCTTGGATTATGGTATCCAAAGGAAGGAGATTTCAATCTCTATGCATATACTGACAGTGATTATGGGGGATGCAACTTCAACAGAAAATCCACTTCTGGCGGGTGTCAATTTCTTGGTCCCAGACTGGTATCCTGGCAGTGCAAAAAACAAACCAATGTATCTGTCTCAACAGCAGAAGCTGAGTATATAGCAGCATCTGCATGCTGTTCTCAAGTTCTCTGGATTCAAAACCAGATGCTTGACTATGGTTTTAACTTTCTGCACACTCCAATTCATATTGACAACACAGCAGCCATGTTCATAACAAATAATCTAGTACAACACTCAAAAACTAAACACATTGAAATTAGATATCACTTTTTGAGAGACTGTGCTAAAAAAGGTTTAATCAAATTGATGCAAGTTCACACTGATCATCAATTAGCTGATTTATTTACTAAGGCATTTGATCCAACCAGATTTGAATTCCTAGTCCAATCTATTGGCATGATTAATCTTGAGTAAAATGAAAATCAACAAAAACATTCAACATTTCAAAAAAAAATCAGATCAGGAAGTATACTATTTAACCTATGGGAAATGATATAATTACAGTCACTATATCATTCACTATGCTCATTTAGAAAACTCAAATGACTGACTGGACTTATTTGATATGTTGGTAGGCTCAACTTGAGAAAGAAACTACATGCAGTGATAAATTAAAGCCTGTCTTCAACTGTGATGCTGTCATCTCATAGTATGTGTAAGGCATGACTTATCTAAATGCGTGTGTGTGTAGCAACCTAAACACCCCAAGTTATGATGACTTATGAATCTCCTTTACTCACATCAGTTCCTCCTTTGTTTTGCTGAGCAAAGACCTGGAGTGACAAGCACATAGTGTTGATGTTACGATCCTAAAAGATTCCAAAGTGGAACACATCCAATGTGGATGAATTTAAAACAAAAAAAAAAAAAAAACATTCCAAAGAGAATGAAAGAAAAGAATCCTTAGAGATCACCTTCCAAAGTGAAGTTAAAAGAATCCCAATGTGGATCAAATTCATAAAAGGATCAAATAAAAGAATCCCAATGAGGATCAAGTAAATGAGATGTCATAACTTAAGTAACTTGGTCATGTAAGCTGTTGAAAGTTCTACCATGCATTACATGCAGACAGTTGACCTTGCCATGTTATTGAGTGTGAGGTACATGTTGAATACCTAATCAACTCAAAACATGATAAAATCACTGGCATCTAACTATTAATCAAGCATGAGTTTAAGAGGACAAACATACCTGCAATCAATAGGTTCATGATTATGTTTGGTTTATATAAATAGCTTGCATCTGTGAAAGGTATGATTGTTATGATCCCAAAGAAAGGTATAACTCAACTTCTTGTACTGATTACAACACAAAAATCAAAAAAATTGTGTTCCCTTCAAAATTTTTCAAATCCTTAAAAGTTTCTATCTATTATGGATACAAACTTTAGGGGGAGAAATTTTAAAAAAATTTTGATCTTTCTGCACAAATGTTTCCTTTCTAAAAAATCAGAAAATACAAAATGTGCACAATGTCTGTGTTGGTGTAGAAGTTATATCATAATATCTCAACTGATGCAACAGATACATCCTCATGAACAAGTAAAGGAACAGTCAACAATGGGAAACTTGGTTCACAAATGATGAACAAGTAAATCCAAGCAAAATTGACATCAGTCAAACTTCATAAGAAACAAGCAACAACAAATATCCACAATGTCAAAGACATCACTTCATAAAGCATCAGAGAAAATTCATCCAAAACCATTCAGAGCAAAAACATTAAGTTCAAAACTTAATGCGGGTAAGTGCATTGGTTAATGCGGGTGAAGGTAACCCATGCATTCAACCAATGCAGGTAAAGGTTTTGTGGACTGAAACACAAGGTTCAAGTGCAAGCTAATGCGGACAAATCTTTTGTTCATCCGCATTTGTTTTTCCTCAGCCGCATTTCTTTGACTTGGCTGAGAAAAACACTTGAACTTGATTGAACTCTTGTGTCACAATTAAAAATTGATGTGCTTACACTGTCATTTAGATCAAATTGAAGAAATGCGGATTGTATTTCACATTGCCGCATTTGCCAAAAAATAAAAAAATGGAATTTGTTCTTCCGCATTTGCAACAGTGCGCAAATGCGGATAGACATCTAGAATTTGCAAGTACACAAATGCGGGTAGACCTTTCTCTTCCGCATTTGCAACAGTACACAAATGCGGGGTAGAATTTTCTCTTCCGCATTTGCAACAGTACACAAATGCGGGTAGAATTTTCTCTTCCGCATTTGCAACAGTGCACAAATGCTGAGGGACATTTTCTCAACCGCATTTGACACAGTTGTGATTTAAAACTTTGCAAATTCTCAGAATCTTATTAAATGGTGTATATAAATCAAAATCAAAGGATCATTTAATACTTTTCAAATTCTGAGAGACTTAAAGTGAGACGAGTGCCACCCAAACACTGTTCATCTTCTTCAAATACTGTTCATCTTCACCTTCGACATTCTGATTCTTAATCAAAAACTCAAAGTTTGCTTCCTCAAAATCAACTCCTCTTTGATTCACGACTCAAGTAGTATCAAAGAAAGGTGAAAATTTGAATTGCGTGTAACCCTAACTGTCGAACTGTTACATCAAATCGAACTTAGTAACCTAGGTTATGAATCAGTTGTAAAAATAATCAAAATGCTTTAAACCCTTGATAATTTCGACAAATGCTCACTGATTATTCAAGAAAACCTCAAGAAATTCAGTGTTTCTCTTAATAATTATGTCTGTGCGTAGAGTGCAAATGTCGAAATCCAACTGGTGAAGTAAAGAGATAATATCAAAGCACAAAATGTGTTGTAAAATCAAGAAATGATGAACTCATTGAGATTAATTATGCACACACTTCTGATGATTCAAAATTACTCAGAATCTTTGCACATGAAACAACAATTTTGACCAATAAAAGTCAAACAGTGATGAACAAGTTCTTAGGTGTTATGCATTATTCTAATTCATATGCCTTGACTGCAGGACATAATGGCTAATCTCACATGGAGCAAACTCCATAATGTCAGCGGATTTCTAGACCCTGATGTAGCAGAAGCAGATGACTTAAGAGATATGATTAGATTTCTTCTAACCACTAGAGTTGCATATGCCATGACTGTCAGACCCATCATTTATGAGACTCTCATTAGGTCTTTTTGGGGAACAGCCCAAGTTCTTGAAGTTAATGGTATGAGGACTCTAACTGGAAGAATAACTGATGATCACACTCTAGTTGTTACTGAGCAAACAGTGAGACAGTGCCTGCAGTTTGGAGATGATGCAAACACTCCTCTAGAGCTTGAAGATGATGAGATCATGAATTTCTTTGCAAACATTGGTTATGAGGGAGGATATGAAGGAAAGCAGATAGTAAAGGGATTGGTAGATCTGCAATGGAGGTTCTTAATTCACATGTTTCAACACTGCTTATCCAAGAGGAAAACTGGATGGAATGACATCCCAGTGACTACATCATCTGCCATATGTGCCTTATGCACCAACCAGCCATTCAACATGTCAACCTACATATTCAATGGACTGGTATCCAACATCCAAGAAGGCAGAAGACACATGTTTTTGATGTACCCAAGATTCATTCAATGCTTCATCAATGAAGCATTTCCAGATATTATGCCTACAGGACCAGTGATGGACATTCCTCTCTATAATGCAAAATCCTACAAGTATATCAAGAAGAGAGATCCTAGGAACTTCTACAGTGGAGCTTTCTTTCCTCTGCTGCCTTGGATGCAACAGCAGATAAATCAAGAAGAAGAACATGTTCAAGAGGCTCCTGCTAATGAGCCTATTCATGAAGAAGCACAAGCTGCTAAATTTCAACAACATGTTGATGAGCATGCTGCTACCACTGAAGAGAGACCAGGATCAGTGTCACCACAAGGTGATGTAGGTGGTGATCTTCACACTGATCCTTATGTTCATGAAGCTGATATAGCCTCATCATCTATTCAACGTCCAATACCATCACCTCCCAGATCACAAATTCCTTCTCCTCAAACACAACACATAATATCTCCCCACATGTCTCCAGTTCACTCACCAATCACTCAACCCATCCATTCTCCCACTCACTATACACCTATCCCATCTCCACCTACGATGCACCACAAGGGTTTGGTGATTCTACTAGCTCATCGGAAGAATCCAAATCATCACCTGATGAGGAGGATCATACCATAAAGATGCCTGTACGGCAACAAACATCAGAGGCTGCTCCTTCAGAAAGTTATGCTGAATCAGGAGTAAACAAGCCTGATGAGAAGGATGAAATGATTTCAGCTCTACTTCAGAAAATTGCCAAGTTGGAGAAAATGCATAGTAGGAGATCAAATGTCCTACAAGATAGATTATTGGAGCTGGATGAGAAGGAAAAGAAATTAAAAGAAGTGAAAGATTCATATGAAAAGGAAAGAAACGTTAAAGATGAAGAGATCAATGTGTTGAAAGTAGCTCTTCATAGTTCAAGAGAAGAAATTAGTGGTCATGTGGACACCTTGAACATCCAAACTATTGCCATGATGGATCAAGAAGAGATAATAGAAGAACAGTCCAGTATCATCCTTGACCTTGAAAAAGAAGTAGAAGCTCTCAATAAAAGAATCTCAGAGTTGGAAATGCTTGTGAAGTTAAAGCAAGAAGCTGAAAAAGATAAGGAAGATGAAGGAGATAAAAGCCATGACAAGAGGAAAAGAGATGATGACAAGAATGACAGTGACAAAGAGTCATCCAAAGACGGTGATGATGACTCACCTCCACACAAAAGGATGGAAATCTCCAAAGGTGAAAAGAAAGGAGAACCAAGTGGATCAAAGCACACATCATCCAGCATGGAGATGATCGTGTACACAAGTCATCCTGAAGAAGTTCACACTGAAGAAAAAGAGTTCAGTGACATGATGAAAGACTTAGATATGTTCTCTGCTGATGAATATATCATTGATGATGAATTCTGGGACTTCATTGTGAATCAATGTGCAGATGCTGAACCTTTTGTTGTCATACCTCAATCTCCAGTGCCAATTGATAAGGAGTTGAGTATGCAATTGGTTCCTGCTGTGTCACTATCTGATGAACAAAAAGAAATGATCAGAAATTTATGTGAAGAGCAGACACAAGAAGAAGAAAAGGCTGCTGCAGCAACTCACATTCCTGGAAAGGAACAATGTGAAGAAACTCCACCAGAAACTGAAATGAATGAACCCTCTTCTGGCCCAAGCATGCAAACCTATGCCAGAAGAAGGAGCTATCTTGCTGCAAAGGCCAAAGGAAAGAGGCCTATGGTGGAAGAAGAACCAGCCAAAAGGAAACAAAAAGATGACCCAAGGAGTCTAGCTGCTATTGCTGGATTCTTGGATGAACATGAACAAGCTGAAGCCTTGTTAAAGAAGAAGGCAGAAGTGATTGACTTAGAAGAAGGTGAAATTCCAGGTGGATACATGGTTGATAAGCCAGTGATCAGTAAAATCCCTGTGAATGAAGAACCTTATGTTTCTGAAAAGATTGAAAAGGCCAAGTCTGATAATTTGATGAAAAAGGCCGTATTTCTGATTGACCATGGTTTTGACCCTGATGAAGTCTTTGGGATGAATTATGAAAGGATGGTAGCTGAAGAAGAAAAGTTGAACAGTCTACTAGATCCAACCATTGAAACTGAGTATGAGAAAACTCAATCTCCCAAAGCTTCTGAGGTGAAGACACAAACAGTTAAATCAGCTTCTCCTCCTCAACCTTTGTTTCCTGATCCCTATAGCATGTCAGACAAAGAAATGAAGGAATATCTGACTGCTCAAGGATTCACCAGAAGGAAACTTGGGAACATGAAGACCAATTCCCTAAGGGCTGCTATCCTTAGGCTGATCAATGAGAAGAAAGATAAGATGAAGAAACTGGAGGAACAAATCCCCAGACAGCAACCAAGAACAAGAATCTCTGCTCAAGAAATGAGCCTTACTCAAAGAGATCATGACTCATTGGCACCCATTCTTCACAAATACCCAGAGTGGTTTGCTGAACCATCTCAGATTGAACTACATGAAGGGTTAACTACTGCTGAGATGATCAGAGGTGTGTCTACTCCCAAAGGAAAAACTGATCAGAAAATCATTGCTTGGAAGTATGACAGTGACTGGAATATGTTTATGGTGAAGAGAGTATCTGGATTAGTCCAATTCTTCACAGAGTACTCTGCTCTGGTGTACTCTCTGGAGATCCATGATCTGAAGGAACTTGCTAATCTGAGACTGATCAACCATGCAGCAATGTTCAGGGGATATGAATTTGAGGACATTCTAAGGATGTTCAAGAGAACTGACAACTTCAACTCCTTAAAGGCAATATGCATGAGAAAAGATAAATCATTTGTCAATCCCCTTGACAAGAAACAAAGAAAACCAGCAGAGGAAGTGGTATTTCCTGAGCTTAGAGTGAAACCCACTGAATCATTGAAAAGAAAAGTGGTTGCTGGTACTCACACTTCTATACCAATCTCAAATGTATTTTATGATGAGAAGACTTATGAGATGGTGATTGAAAGGAAGTGGGGAGGAAAGGAAGGATCAGAAATCAGATTGTTCAGTGGATATGAGGTCAGGCTGCTTGATGAGTCATACATCCAATACATATTCACAAGGCACTTCAGGGAGATCAGCAACAAGTTGGGTGAAGCTGATTTGCTCTTCTTTTTAAAGTGCATTAAACTCCTGAAGTTGGCCTATGATCGAGTACAAAGAAAGAGAGATCAGAGAATGAGGAAGAAGACTCCCTTGCAGTTTGGGAACATTGTTAAACTTGAGGTAGACGTGGATGGGTATCTCCTAATTCACAGAGATGGTCTGTCAACCGTAGCCATCTGGGAGCCCATCTCACTGAGGAAGATGCCTATTGAGGCATTGCACAATATGAGACATATGAAGATCCATGTTCTGAACAAGGAAAAACTACGTGAAGCACAAGATTTCTCCAACATGATCAAGTCTCTTGTGGATCCCTCATACACTAATCCTCCTGCTGCACAAGACCCAGCAGAATCTTCACAACCTCATCCACCCTTAAACCCTTGAAGTACTTAGGCTGTATAATCCTTAGGGGGAGTATTGTTGGACCCTGAAAGGATCATACACGCCAATTCAAGAGGTGGATGGTTGTTCTGTTGGAAATCTCCCCAAGTCCAAGAAGAAATGCGGATCAAGAAAATACAAGTGTCGGCTATCCGCATTTGTTAATGCGGATGCACAAGAACAAATGCTGACAAGTATTTGTTCATCCGCATTAACTAATGCGGACAACCGACAAATGCAGACAAGACTTTTGTTCATCCGCATTAACAAATGCGGATGTTAAGTAACAAATGCGCTGTGTTTGTTCATCCGCATTTGTCAATGCTGATGACCAAACACCAATGCGGAAGAATAGAAGACTAATGCTGATGAAGACTTACTCATCCGCATTAACAAATGCGGATGACTAAGAACAAATGCGTATGAATACAAACTATTCTGTACAAGTTAGGGTAGTTTAGTCATTTTGTACAAGCTGTAAGTCAGTCTATAAATAGATCAGAAACCTCGTATGTGAGGTGACTCTTGACACTTTAGACTTTGTACCTGAAAACTCCTGACACCTCTTATTCTTTGTTTCATCCGAGGTTGTCTTGCATTGTTACTGTAGCTTGCTAAACCCTAGCATTTACTTTGTAACAGTTCAGATAATCAATACAAGTGCATTTATGAGTATTTCAAGTGTTAAATGTTCATTGATTGTTTGATTCCGCCTCTCAATCATTGACTCAATCAACATATTCGATCCTTGTTGATTCACATCAACAGAGAATATCATTCTCAAACCCAGTCAAGGTGAGATACTCAGTCTAACCCCTTATCTAACAGCTCTTGCAACTGCTCCATCAACTCTTTCATTTCCGTTGGAGCCAATCGATACGGTGCTTTGGCAACAGGTTGGGCACCTGGTATCAGATCAATCTGGAACTCAATCTCTTGGTCAGGTGGCACTCCCGACAAGTCTTCAGGAAACACTTCTGGAAAGTCACACACAACCGGAACATCAGATAGTTGTGGTGTTGGCGTTTCCACATCCTTTACATAACATAAGTAGGCGCTACATCCACGCCTCATGCATTTTCCCGCCACCGCCATTGAGATCACCTTCGGGATCGTCGTGACCCGATCCCCATAAATAGTTACCGAACTCCCGTCAGGCGCTATCAAACGAATCATCTTCTTTCGACACACTATATTCGCCTTGAAGTCCGCCAATCAATCCATCCCAAGCACCAAATCAAAACCACCCAAGGTCATCGCGAATGGTCTAACCGGAAATTTGTGGCCCTCTAATTCCTTAGCACAACCCTCTATCACCTCGGAAACCCTGGTAGACTTACCCATCGCAGTTTCTACATCAAACGGTATGTCAACGCGCCTACTACTAACAAGCAGTTTGGCACAGAAAGCCGTAGAAATAAAACTCCTACTGGCACCCGAATCAAATAATACAGAGGCTAAAGTTTAGTTCACCAGAATCGTACCGGACACAACATCAGGGTCCGTCCTAGCCTCCTCCTGCGTCATCATGAATGCCCTGGCGCTTGCCCTCGGTCCTTCATTCCCCGTCTTCTTCACGCCGGAACCCTCAACCCTTGGCTTCTTGCAGTCTTTATTCATATGACCACTTTCCCCACAGTTGAAGCACCTCATGCCCCTACACTCTCTAGCCATATGACCAGGCTTTCCACACTTGAAACAGATGTTCAACCCCAGTCTACACTCCCCGCTATGCTCCTTCCCACATTTACCACACCTTTTCAGTCCCGTACCCGGTGTGGCTACACGATGGTCATCCACCCGTGCCTTCTTGTTGCTCGTCGAGGCATTACCCTGACCAAACCTCTTTCCATTCCAATTCCTGTCACCACCACCCTTCCTACTACCTTCACCACTTTTCTCTCTTTTTCTCTTCTTTCTCTCTTCTTTCTCTCTTCTCTTCTTTTTGACTGAGTTTTGCAAGTGTGGGGAGGGGGAGATGGCTGCCCCTCCCTTAAAGATACAGTTCAGTCGCCCAAACCCAGGCGTATTGGCACTCCCGTCGCCCGAACACTATGCGACTGGACCTTCAGTCGCCTGAGCTCCATGCGATTGGGCCTCCAGTTGCATGACAATCAAAAATCAAATTTCCGGGCGTTACACATAGAGTTTTCAAAACTAGAATTAGTGAAAACTAAAATCCCTTTGGAAACAAGTTTAACACCATCCTTTTACACGACACTCAAATCACTTAAGAACTATCTGTGGGATAAAGGTCACCTAACCACTTTTAGGGAACTTGTGTTTTGAGGTGGGCTTAACGTATTTATGGGATAAAGGTCACCTAACCACATGTATGTTTAAACTCACACGTGTGTGTAAGTAGGACGACTTGGATTGGTAACCATGTGCATAGGGTCACCGAAGCATGGCGTACAATGGTGTTGATGGGATTAAACATGCCAACCAAACATAAGATGTTTAACCGGTCCCATAAAGGCTAGAAGTTGCAAAAGGTTGCAATTGTCAAATGTTGACTACCTTGTTAATTCAAATAATGGGATAAAGGCCACCTAAACATTATTTGAATGTAACGTTGGATTCTAGATTTTAATTATTAATTTTCTATGAGACATAAAGGGTATTAATGATTAAAATGTAATTTTTCAGAAATACTAATAAGAACTTTGTAAATTTTGTAGAATGGCCGCAAACAATAATGCTACCTCCCCGACCGTCGATAACCTATCACTGAGAACTATTAAAGAAAGAGATCGTCTGAACCACAACAACTTTATGGACTAGTTTTGAAACTTGAGAATTGTTCTCAAGCAAGAGAAAAGGGCCTATGTCCTTGACGATCCTATTCCTGACCAACCCGACCCCGAGGATGTTGAGGCCTATAACGATTGGCTTCAGTATACTGAGGATTCCATGCAGGTACCCTGCCTCATGTTGGGAACTATGATTCCCGAAATCCAAAAGGACTTGGAGCATCATGGGGCATATGACATGATTACCCAATTGAAGAAAATGTTCCTTCAACAACCTAGGGTATAGTGCTTCGAAACGGTTCGAGCGCTTCATGCTTGTCACATGGAAGAAACCCAATCGGTATCATCTTATGTACTTAAGATGAAAAGCCACATTGATCGCCTTGAAAGGCTTAACTGTCCTATCTCAAAGAAGTTGACCACGGATTTGATCCTTAGTGGCCTAACTAAAAGGTTTGAGACGTTTATAATGAATTAGAATATGAACGGATGGGACAAGAGCATTGGTGAGATTCACGCAATACTCAAAACAGTTAAGGAGGGGATGGGTAGAAAGGTTCTACCTGTTCTCTCGATCAATGAGGGAGGCAATAGGAGAGGGGCACATCAAAGGCAAAGGGAAAGGGAAGGTTAAAGCGGAACATCCAAAACCTAAGCTTATGAAGCCTAAGGTAACGAAAAACGATCCATGATTTGAGTGTGGTGAGATAGGACATTGGAAAGGGAATTGTTCAACCTATCTCAGAGCGTTGAGAAACAAGAGGGATGCTAGGCAGACCTCAGATACAACTTTCATGATCCATATTGACTTAAATGTTATTTCTTCAAACATATGGGTATTGGAAACCGGGTGTGAAACTCACATTTGCAATCTGTTGCAGGAGTTCAAAAGAATTAAGCACTTTAAGAAGGAAGACACAAGTCTCTACATGGGCAACGGAGCAAAAGTTGAAGTCGAAGCCCAAGGAGACTATGTTTTGAAACTTTCAAATGGTTTGGAAGTTCTTCTTAAAAACATTTTGTATGCTCCTAGTTTGACTAGGAACATAATTTCAGTTTCCATTTTAAAAACAATATGGTTATGATTTAAAAGTTGTAAACAATGGCATTTATGTTTATATGGATGATATATTTTATTTCAAGGCTATGCCTTTTAATGGTATTTATGAATTGGTTCATGATGAGTCATCCTATAATAACACATTATACCAATCAAGCACCAAGAAACTTAAAATGGGTTTAAGTGATTCTTATCTTTGGCATTGTCATCTTGGTCACATAAACAAGAACCGGATTCAAACACTTCAAAAGAATGGTCTTTTAAAAACAAATGAAAATTGTTCATTTGATAAGTGTGAATCTTGTTTACAAGGTAAGATGGCCAAGTCACCCTTTAGTGTACAAATGAGAGGGCAAAAGACTTATTAGGAATCATACATTCGGAGGAATCATACATTCGGATGTATGTGGTCCCTTTAAAACAATGACAAGGAATGGTGAAAGATACTTCATTACCTTTACCGACGATTACAGTTGCTATGGTTATGTGTACTTGATGACACATAAACATGAAGCTTTTGAAATGTTCAAAAACTTCAAGAATGAAGTAGAAAATCAACTCAATAGAAATATCAAAGTTCTCCGTTCAGATAGAGGAGGTGAATACCTTAGTGAGGCTTTTCAGGAACATCTAAGAAGTTATGGGATTGTCTCACAACTTAGTCCTCCCGAAACACCATAACATAATAGTGTGTCTGAAAGGAGAAACCAAACCCTATTGGATATGGTTCGATCTATGATGGCTATAAGCTCACTACCTCTATCATTTTGGGGTTTCGCACTACTTTCCGCGGCTCGTATTTTAAATATGGCCACAACCAAGAAAGTAGATTCGACACCTTTTGAAATATGGCATGGAAGAGTTCCATCGCTATCATATTTAAAGGCATGGGGTTGTGAAGCTTATGTTAAGCTTAAAACACCCAAAGCAAACTGGAAAGTCGATCCACTAAGTGTATACTTGTTGGATATCCAAAAGACTGTATAGGATACTACTTCTTTGATCCAACAGAGCAAAAGGTATTTATTGCTCGAAAGGCAGAGTTCTTGGAAGCCAAGTTCCTTATGGAAGGAATGACGTGTAGAACAGTGGAATTTGATGAGGATCAAGATCCACAAGCCGAAACACGTTTGGTTGACACTAGCCATCAACAAGAGGTTGTTGATGATGATCAAGAGGTTGATCGATACACACAAAACGTTCGCAGATCTGGTAGAATTAGCACTCCACTAGAAAGATATGGATTTTTCATGGATGGATGCTATGTGGTTGACTCCGTTGAGCCAACTACATACCATGATGCAATGTCCAATTCAGATTGTGACAAATGGCTGGAAGCCATGAACGTAGAGATGCAATCCATGTATGACAACCAAGTTTAGGAATTGGTTGACCCTCTACTTAACTCCAAACCGGTTGGATGCAAGTGGGTTTTCAAGAAGAAAGCAAATATGCATGGGAACTTGGATACTTACAAAGCAAGACTTGTAGCAAAAAGGTTTCACTCAAACTCAAGGGGTTGATTAAGATGAAACCTTCTTGCCTGTGGCAATGCTAAAGTCTATTAGGATATTGCTTGCCATTGCTGCTCATTATGATTATGAGATTTGGCAAATGAACATCAAAACCGCTTTTCTTTATGGACATCTCGAAGAGACTGTCCATATGGTTCAGTCTGAAGGTTTTGTCGATCCAAAGCATCCTAATAAAGTATGCAAGTTAAAGAGATCAATCTATGGATTGAAACAAGTATCAAGAAGTTGGAATCAACGTTTTGATGAAGAGATCAAGAAATTTGGTTTCATCAAGAACGCTGACGAGGCTTGTGTATAAAAAGGCTAGTGGGAGTGTAATTACATTCTTAGTATTATATGTTGATGACATACTACTTGGAAATGATATTCCAACCATGGAAGGTGTTAAAACCTGGCTTGGAAATTGTTTTTCCATAAAAGATCTCGGTGAAGCCGCCTATATTTTAGGAATAAAGATCTATAGGGATAGATCGAGGCGGTTGATAAGTCTAAACCAAAGTGCATACATTGATAAAATCTTGAAAAGGTTCAAGATCGAAAACTCTAAGAAAGGTATAGTACCTATTCAAAGAGGGACAATATTGAGTGCATCTCAATGTCCAAGCTCAAAGGATGAGCAAGATGCTATGAAGGAAATCCCATATGCGTCTGCTATAGGATCCATCATGTATGCGATGATATGCACTAGACCGGACGTGTCATACCCGTTAAACATGACAAGCAGATATCAGCAGAATCCAGGTAATAGCCATTGGATGGCTGTTAAAAGTATATTGAAATACCTTAGGAGGACTAAGGATATGTTTCTAATATACGGATCTGAGAAAGAGGAACTCGCTGTAAAGGGTTACACGGATGCGAGTTTCCAAACTGATCGAGATGATCCTCGATCACAATCGGGGTATGTCTCCATTATGAATAGGGTAGCATTGTCCACTATAGAATACGAATACATAGCCGCCTCATTAGCAGCTTGGGAAGCTGCATGGATAAAAAGGTTTATCGCTGATCTAAGGGTGGTCTCTACCATTCAAGACCCCTTAGAAATCTTTTGTGATAACGAGGGTGCGATTGCTTAAATCAAGGAACCCCGTGCACATCAAAAGATTAGGCACAATGAGCAGAGATTCAACTACATAAGGGATGAAGTTGAAAAGGGAAAGATATGTATTCGCAAAGTTCACACTGATCAAAACATTGCGGATCCACTCACGAAGCTCCTTGAAAGGGCAAAGCATGAAAGTCATACTTGTGCCTTAGGATTTCAATATTCTAGTGATTGGAATTGATCTGTTTAGTATAAATATGGAACAACTGTAATATTTAACTCATCTATATATTTACGATATTTGAGTTATGTTCCTTTTAGCATGTTTACATCCATGAATATGTTTATTATTCTAAATGTTCGTAGTCGGTCATATTTGTGGGAACAAATATGAACGTAAGACTATTATGAACTTGGATTGGTGGATATTCATAAGGCATGAATATAGGGCAATTGGTTGCTGCCAAGGTTCATAGATATTTGTGGGATACAAATATTGGACTGACCCGCATCTCAATTTTACTACATGGAATCTTCTAGATTGATCATAAGTAAATTTGAGTAAAGGCAAAAATCATTTGGTATCCTCTGACCTGAGATACATATTGGGTTTTGATATTCACCAAGTGTTATACCTTGAGCTAGTTCTTCGCTGCTCTGAAATAATGGTCAGTACATAAGGCTATGTTTAGGTATGACATAAGGTGATTGTGAGAAACGTATGTAGTCAAGATGGAATTTGTTCCTCTTATTTGTTGAGAGCAAGATGTCTAAGGCCTGATTAAGTTAAATCAACAAGGAATGATCATTCTGTGTCCTTGGATTTAACATAACATCTGTAACAAAAGGATAAATGATTGATTCACCTAAATCATTTCAAGTTGGATACTTGAAGGGGATGATGTTATTAAATGGCTTCTAAGTCATGCGTATTAAGGGTAGTAAACTGTTGTTAGGCGGTATTTACTGCTTGCATCAATTTTTTATGAATCTTGTGCAAGTGTGAGATTGTTGGATTCTTTATGCCCAAGACACATAGAATATTGATGTGGTTAGTACGTCATGATCCAAGTCGGGTCATACCCAATAACAAGTTTAGCAAACACAAATTAATATTTAATTGATGATATGATCATGCAATTAAATATCAACACCAACTTAGAAAATGGGTTTTCTAAATAAATTGCATATGAGATAGAACAACTTATAAGGATATTTTGTTCAAGGATATTATTTGTAATATTATTTAAATTAGTTAAATAAGATTAGATAATATATTTGTGTGTGTATGAGTTATAGAATTAAAAGTTAATTTTATAAACTCAACTAGTAACAAGTTGTAAGGGGTTTAAAGTTTTAAGGGGGAAAACCCCTTTTGAATACACATTTCGGCCGCCCCCTTGAAAGGGGTGTTGGGCCTTTTGGTCTTGTGACTTGCAATCTAGAAAACACACACTCCATCTCTTCTCTCTCATGCATGCAAAAGGCCACCAAGAACAAGACTTTTTCTCTCATCATCAAGAAGAAACAAGCTGAAAAATTCGGATTTTCCAGCATTCTTGGTTCGGTTTTGGTGTTCAAATCCTAGCAACAAGGTGTTTGCATGATGATTGTGGGTATGGATGCTTGAGGACACCTCTCCTTGGTGTTTTGGCTGTCCAAGAACATCATCATCTTCATCAAAAGGCTCGATTTCCAGCAGCTCTACTATGGTGGTTTGTACATCTTGTTTTGGTTGTTATTTGTTCTTGATAGCTAGTCCATTCACATATATTTGATCCTATGCTTTTGGGTTTGTTGAAGCTAAGTTATGAACTTTTATTTTTCAGATTATAAACATAATATTAAGGCTTTAATCCGTTGCGTTTTCATGTTTAAATGGTTAAACAACTTTGATTTTGAGTCCAACAAACCAAACATAATCGTGTTTTGAAAACAATTTACATTAACTCTACTGCTTCCGCCATTCAACTCTAAAAAACAATTATGTATTTTTAAAGTTATTTGCATCATATGCTTGCTATACCATGTAGCGGTCGATCAATGACTATGGTTTTCTTGTCGTTCACGCCCCGCGGAAAACCGCCATGGTTGGGGTGTGACAACTGGGAACCACCTACAACACCATAATTCGTTCCTTTCAGTCTTGCCATTCAAACACCCACACCCATTGCCACTCACCGCCACTGCTGCTTCTCATCATCACTGTTGTCAATTTTTGATCTGGCTTTCCTAGCGACAAAGAAAGATGTAAACAATGCTGCTGATGGAAGTTTTGAGTTCTGATAACGAAAACTTAAAGTTCTTGATTACAGGTTGTGGTAATGGAAAGCCTCACAGCATGATTAAGATCCTGTCTAAATATGATAGTCTGATGACTTCATCGGCCATCCGAGGATAATGGTTCTTGGAGCGACGTTATACTGGTTCTTGGGAAGATATCCGGCCATCCGAGGATAATGAAGATGAAGAAAAACGAATCTACAGCAATTGCAGAAATAAGAGAGAGAAGAAAGGGTTAGTGGCAACAATCTTGTTGACTTGTACAATGCGCATTACCAGAGGTACGATGGCGCTGTAGCCAATGACCAAATAGTTTAACATATACTATAATTAGTTAAAAGTTTTTCAAACCATTTAAGAAATCCTGATACATCATACAACATAAACCATTAAAGAAATCACGTATCTCCAGCAAAACCACCACCTCCAACTCCGGCAAAACCACCGCCTCCAACTGCGGCCAACACCGCCACCTAAAAAAGATAAAACTCACCCCATCCCTTAGAGTTTTTGATTGCAGAGAGAGAGAGAGAGATAGAGAGAGAGAGAATAAAGAGAGCCATAGTTGTTTTATTGTCCGGATCTAAGTTCTACTTGTTTATTTAAGAAGACAGACATAAATTTGGAGTATATATTGGTAATCTAGTGACATGAACTCATATTGGTGGTGATGTTTAACATATTAGGAGAAGAGCTAGAGAGAATAAAGATAGAAGGTGGTGGTGATATTGAGAAAGGTAGAGGAGATTATTTTATGCATCATAAATAATTTTGTTTCTTTGATTGAGAAAAGCAACAACCCCAACCATAATTCCTAAAAGGAAATCATCTGATTTTGTTTATTAAAGTTAAAATAGTGATATTTTATGTTTGGATTTAAAGAATTTCAACAATTAAAATAATCTGGGTAATTTTAATACTAAAGTATTATGTTTGAAATTAAATTGTTGCAAACTGAATCATTATTATCTGAGTTTGATTACTACGAGTATCAATATTTATGTTGGATTGTTGGTGGAAACAAATCTGTTTTGGCGAGTTCAATTTCGTCAAAAGAACCAAATGCTTCACAAGGTACGCTTTTTAATTCTACTTGAATCTTAACAAAACCTATTAGTTTTGTAGTTGATTCAACGATTCGGGACATGTTAATTATTTACAAAACAAAAGAACTAGATGTGATTTGAAGAAACAAGGTTTATTTTATAAATTGTATAATAAACAAATTAAAGGTGATTTTTTAAGTCAAATAAAGTTAATACTAAAATTGGTTACTCACGTAATCAAATGAGCTTGCTGGCCCACGGTTTAGGTTATAACCAGTCCATTGAACGTTTACAAGTCGGAAAAAATCATTGGGTTGTGAAATAAATGGATCTCGGTCGTTGGTTATAGTTTTGGATTCAAAACATCCATTGGTTAATAAATATTATTCGGTAGAGAATTATGTATCTTTTATTTATGAGTCCTTTTATGATATGATTGCTTGATAGGTAGAGTCAGGTGCTACTAGTCATGTATGCAAGGATTTAAACTGGTAGATGAATTTAAACCAGATGAAATGGAAGTGTACCTAGAACGGAGAAGGTATCAACCGAGCCTATCAAATGATTTGATAAAAGTTTGACTTGTATTTATTATTAGATTATATGTTGTATGTTACAAGTATTCTAAAAACCTAATAATATCCCATTTGGTGCTGAATTTTTTTATGACATCATTGTCTTCTAGCAAAGTCGATTATGTTTCTAACGTGACGTGCTAGATTAGGTCATATGCGAATTATTTTAAAAT
The DNA here is from genome assembly GCA_024085815.1 of Flaveria linearis. NCBI lineage: Eukaryota > Viridiplantae > Streptophyta > Magnoliopsida > Asterales > Asteraceae > Flaveria > Flaveria linearis. The sequence goes on along the minus strand of CM044004.1, from coordinate 45,208,929 downwards.
ACAAGACATGTCCAAGGTGAGTTTAATACAGACTTTCTTACTTGTGAATTAACTAAGATTATAAAAAAACCTTTTAAAGATGTTAAAAGGAGTCCTAAGGTATTAAAATTCATCAATATAGACTTGTATGATTTTCATAGCTTGCCTCCAATTAGTATTAAGAAATATGTTGTCATATTGAAATGAAGGATATGGAGGAGGCACATGTGATCCTTGAGATTAAAAGGAGTATATAATATATTCATGGCATAGTCTCATTAAATTGAGAAAGTATTAAGAAAATTTTAATCATTGATTGTTTTCAAGTTAACACTCCTATAGGTTTTATATTTGACCTGTGTGTGGTAAGAGTGAATCTATTCACAAATGAAATACTTAAAGCAGTTGGCTATCCAATGAATGTTATGATTACCATCTGACATGGTATAGTTTATGCTTTAAGGTGAGTAGTTTTACTAGTTATCCAAGTAAACATTATTAGTAAGTTGTGAATAGATTGTCTAAATACATAATAAGTACTATGAACTATGGTTTGTATTATTTAGGTTTTCCTTCAGTTAAAGAAGGATATTCCAAAGAAATTTAGATGACTAAGTGGATGTGTATTCTCTCTTGGGGAAGTTTGCATCACTTGACAATGGAGTACGAGTTTATAGTATTAGATCTAGCTGTAGCAAATTTGATCTTTGAGATTTCATTGTGATTAAGACTGATATCACCAATCTCTATCAAATGTGATAGTGGTGGCTAAGGATTATAGTCAAATCTATAATGATAAGTGTAGATGTTTATGTAACATAGCATGATTTATGAGTTCATCATGCAAGGTGTGATGTCTGTTGAATTATTAAGATCTAAATATATTTTGACTGGTTATCTAACTAAAGAATGTAAGGTTATTAGTAAGGCTGATGCAACCCAAACACTTAAAGTTTTTCCTGCATGCATGCACATGTATACTGAAGTGGAATGCTTCGGAAGAATCACACTGACTTGGAAATTATTCTAAGTGTGAAATCTTCCAAAGCCAAGACCAATATCTTCCGAAGCCAAAAGATGAAGTCTTCCGAAGCTTCAAGGACAACGTCTTCCAAAGCCAACCATTGAAGATAGATTTCTTCCGAAGACTTTTATATTACATGCTTTATCTGATATACTTTTTACCTAAAGCTGAACCACTTTCCGCTGCCACTCAGATAAATCACCAACCTTTCATGAGTTCGTGAAAAGGTCCATGCTTTTGGTAAACTGTACATTGAGGTCTTGAGTCTGTAACTTTCCACTTTATGTACTTTATCCTTTTTGTAATATATTAGGATGTGAGCTATGGCATGTCATAGTCACTAGTCAAAAGGCAATATGTCTTTTGACTCTACATGGATTTTGTTGTCTAGTTCATGTATCCAGCTGGCCTTCAAAGTATGGCCGGCTGTAGGTTATAGTATAAGTATTCTCCGGTCCTTATAACTAAGTAAGGTTTTGAGTTGAACTTTGTAAGCCACTTTGTAAGGAACTAGAAAATCAATAGACATTAACCTTGAATTGTTAGTTCTCTAAACTCATTCTTATCAATATACAGTAAGTTTTTGTTGTCTTGTGTTTCTTAGTTCTCTAAACTCATTCTTATCAGTTCCCCATTTGAATTGTTAAGTGTTGTTATACACTCTCCTCTTTGTGTTGTTGTGTTGTATAAGTGCATAAGCCCTTCACCCGGTCCTACAATTGGTATCAGAGCATCTCAGGCTCTTGGTATAAGATCTCACCATCTTCAGATCCCTTACACACATAAAAGTACTTAACCCTTCAAATGGCAGCTATCTCTAAAGCTGATATGGAAACTGGAACCATGACAAAGTCCCCACTGATCACTCTTGATGACTTTGACACCTGGTGCCGAACAATGGAAGGTTTCATCAAGTGTCAAGACTCAAGAATGTGGGAATCTGTTGTCTCTGGACGTTACATACCAAAAAATCCTTCATCTGCTGCTGGAGGTGGTATGATCCCTAAGGCTGTGGCTGACTACTCAGAAGAAGATAGAAAGAGAGTAGAGATTGATCAAAAGGCCATTACAGCCCTTCAGACTGCTCTTCCAAACTCTGTATATAGAGGTTTCAAAAAATGCAAAACAACTAAGCAACTGTGGGATGCATTGAAACTAATGTATGAGGGTTCTACTGAAGCCAAGGAAAATAAGAAGGATCTTCTGAAGCAACAGTTTGAAAATTTCACCTTCAAAACAGGTGAGACCATGACTTAACAATACTTCAGGTATGTTGAGATTGTGGATATCCTAGTGGATGTTGGAGTAACTCTTGAGAGAAGAGACATTGTAAGGAAGTTCATGTCCTCTCTTCCTAGGCAATGGACATATTGATGGGTTTTGTAGATGTTTATCAAAGACATATTAACCATTTAACATGTAAAACGCAGCGGAGTTTTTATTAAAATCGTGAGTTTATGTATCATATACATACGTTTAATCAAAACCCAAAACAAGGATCATTTTATATGGAAGAACACACTATCATAACATATATATATCAACCACATGGACTACCTTTAGAACCATGGATTTGGAGGCTAGATGATGATGTTAGAATGTCAAGACTTCAATATAGAAGTCCTCAAGAGATGATACCCCAAGCTCCTTCAAACACCCACTTGCTAGGTCTTGTAACACCAACTTGAAAAACCCTCTTCACAATCGATTTTTCCAGCCAAGAACACTTGCTTGAAAGCTGAAAAAAACCTTGTTTTTCAGCTCTAGAAACCAATTTCTAGAGAGAGATTTGAGAGAATTCTTTTGCTCTTGTGTGTGTGAGAGAAAGGTGTTGGTAGAAGAGTGTTCAAGTGAATGAATGTTGCATGAACCAAGAACTAATCAAAGAGTTCCCATGCCCCAAGGGGCGGCCGAAGTTGGGGTCCCACTTGTGGGTTTCCCTCTCATTTGAATTTTTATAAAAGATACACTCTTGCACTCTAATTTTATAAAATTAAAACCCTTTTAATTTTATAAAATATAACACACATTTGTTTGATATTACTTAACCAACTTAAATAATAAAACAACTAATTTCTCATGAACAAATTATCCATATAATATTGTTCATTTACAAAAGCAATGATTTAGAAAACCCGGTTTCTATATTGGTGCTAATATTTATTTGTGTGATCTTATCAATGAATAAATATTTATCGGTGTTTGTTTGGCTTGTTATTGGGTATGACCCGACTTGGATCATATCACATTAGCCACATCAATTTAATATGTATCTTGGGCAGATCAATTCCTTCAATCTCCCACTTGCACAAGATTCATAGAAGATTGATGCAAGCAGCAAATAACGCCTAGCAACGGTTTTCTACCCCTAATGTATATGACTAAGTGCCATTCAATAATATCATCCTTTTCAAGTACCTTACTTGAATACGATTTAGGTGAATCAATCATTTATCCTTTTGTTACAGATGTCATGTTAAATCCCAGAGACACAGAATTGTCATTCTCCGTTGATTTAACTTTAACAGGCCTTTGACATCTAACTCTCAACGAATAAGAGGAACAAATTCCATCTTGACTACATACGTCTCTCACAATCACCTTATATCATACCTGAACTCAGCCTTATGTACTGCCAATCTTTCAGTACAGCAAAGTACTAAGTCAAAGTATAATACTTGATGAATATCAAGACCCAATATGTAACTCAGGTCTGAGGATACAATGATATTCGCCTTTACTCAATATCTCTTATGACTAATCACAAAGATTCCATGCAGAAATAATTGAGAGCGGGTCGGTCCAATATCTATATCCCATAGATATCAATGAACCTTGGTAGTAACCTCTTGCTCTATATTCATACCTTATGAATATCAACCAATCCAAGTTCATTATAGTCTTACATTCATAGTTGTTCCCACAAGTATGATCGACTATGGACGTTTAGAATAACTTACTTATTCACGGATTTAAACATGCTAAAATAGAAAAAAAATGAAAATTATAACCATATAATTAAGTCAAATAACATAAGTTCCAATATCCAAATACAAAATTTGATCAAGTCCAATCACTAGAATATCAAAGTCCTAAGGCACAAGTATGACTTTCATGCTTTGACCCATCTAAGAGCTTCGTGAATGGATCCGCAATGTTTTGGTTGGTGTGAACTTTGCGAATACATATCTTTCCCTTTTCAACTTCATCCCTTATGTAGTTGAATCTCCGTTCAATGTGTCGAGTCTTTTGAATAGCACGAGGTTCCTTGATTTGAGCAATCGCACCCTCGTTGTCACAAAAGATCTCTAGGGGGTCTTGAATGGTAGCAACGACCCCTAGATCAGCAATGAACTTCCTAAGCCACGCAACTTCTTGAGCTGCCAATGAAGTGGTGATGTATTCTAATTCTGTTGTAGATAGTGCCACTATATCTTGCTTTAAGCTCTTCTAAGAGACCGTTCCTCTATTCATAATGAAGACATATCCCGACTGTGATCGAGAATCATCTCGATCAGTTTGGAAACTCGCATCCGTGTAACCCTTTACAACGAGCTCCTCCTCACCAGATCCATATATTAAGAACATATCCTTAGTGTTTCTAAGGTATTTCAAAATACTCTTAACAGCCATCCAATGACTATTACTAGGATTCTGTTAATATCTACTTGTCATGCTTAGAGCACATGACACGTCCGGCCTAGTACATATCATTACATACATGATGGATCCTATAGCAGATGCATATGGGACTCCATTCATTCTTTCTTGTTCAACCTTTGAACTAGGGCATTGAGATGAGCTCAATATAGGCCCCTTTTGAATAGGTACCAAACCTTTCTTAGAATTCTCCATCTTGAAACTTTTCAAGATCTTTTCAATGTATGCACTTTGGTTTAAACCTATCAGCCGTCTTGATCTATCCCTATAGATCTTTATTCCCAAAATATAGGCGGCTTCACCAAGATCCTTAATGGAAAAACAGCTTCCAAGCCAGGCTTTTACACCTTCCAAGGTTGGAATGTCGTTTCCAAGTAGTAAAATGTTATCGACATATAATACAAGGAAAGTGATAGTGCTCCCACTAGCTTTCTTATATACACAAGCTTCATCAGCGTTTTTGATGAAGCCAAATTTCTTTACTTCATCATCAAAACGGTGATTCCAACTTCTTGACGTTTGTTTCAATCCATAGATTGACTTCTTTAACTTGCATACCTTGTTAGGATGTTTTGGATCAACAAAACCTTCAGGCTGTTTCATATGGACATCTTCCTCAAGATATCCATTAAGGAAAGCGGTTTTGACATCCATTTGCCATATCTCATAGTCATAATATGCTGCTATGGCAAACAATATCCTGATAGACTTTAGAATTGCCACAGGCGAAAAGGTTTCATCATAATCAACCCCTTGAGTTTGAGTGAAACCTTTTGCTACAAGTCTAGCTTTATAGGTATCCAAGTTTCCATGCATATCGGTTTTCTTCTTGAAAACCCACTTACTTCCAACTATCTTGGACTTAAGAGGTGGTGTAACCAATTCCCAAACTTGGTTATCATACATGGATTGCATCTCAACGTTCATGGCTTCTTGCCATTTGTCAAAATCAGGTTTTGACATTGCATCATGGTATGTGGTTGGTTTATCCGAATCTACCACATAGCATCCATCCATGAAAAATCCATATCTCTCAGGAGCAACACTAATTCTACCAGATCTACGAACGTTTTGTGTATCTTGATCATCCATATGATCATTCTCAACATCCTAATGTTGATTGCTAGTATCAACCAATTGTGTATCGTCTTGTGAATCTTGAACCTCTTCAAGTTCCACTGCTCTTCCACTAGTTTCTCCCGAAAGAAACTTAGTTTCCAAGAACTCTACCTTTCGAGCAATAAACACTTTCTGCTCTGTCGGATCATAGAAATAATATCCAATACAATCTCTAGGATATCCAATAAAGATACACTTTATGGATCGGGCTTCCAGTTTGTTTTGATTGTATTGCTTAGGATAAGCCTCACACCCCCAAACTTTTAAATATGATAATGATGGAACCCTTCCATGCCATACTTCGAAAGGTGTCCTTTCCACTTTCTTGGTTGGGGGGCATATTTAAAATACGGGCCGCGGAGAGCAACACGAAACCCCAAAATGATAGAGGTAGTGTACTTCTAGCCATCATAGATCGAACCATACCCAATAGAGTTCGATTCCTCCTCTCAGACACACCATTATGTTGTGGTGTTCCAGGTGGAGTAAGTTGTGAGAAAATCCCACAACTTCTAAGATACTCTTGAAATTCACTACTTAGGTATTCACCTCCTCTATCTGTACGAAGAATCTTGACCGTTTTGTTGAGTTGATTTTCTACTTCATTCTTGAAGATTTTGAACATTTCAAAAGATTCATGTTTGTGTCTTAACAAGTACACATACCCATAACGAGTATAGTCATCGGTAAAGGTAATGAAGTATCTTTCACCATTCCTAGTTATTGGTTTAAAAGGTCCACATACATCCGAATGTATGATCCCTAATAAATCCTTTGCCCTTTCATTAGTCCCACTAAAAGGGGCCTTTGTCATTTTACCTTGTAAACAAGAATCGCATACATCAAATGAATCATTTTCATTAGTTTTCAAAAGACCATTCTTTTGGAGTTTTTGCATACGGTTCTTGTTTATGCGACCAAGGCGACAATGCCAAAGATAGGAATCACTCAAATCTAATTTGAGCCTTTTGGTGGTTGCTTGGTACATTGAGCTATCATATGTTGTGTTTTCATGAACCAATTCATAAATACCATTACAAGCTATAACCTTAAAATAAAACATATGATTTAAAGAAACATGAATATCATTGTCAACAAACTTGAAATCATAATCACATTGTCTTAAATGGGAAACAGAAATAATGTTCCTAGTCAAACTAGGAGCATACAAAACATTCTTTAAAATAACTTCCAAACCACTTGGAAGCTTCAAAATGTAGTCTCCTTGGGCTTCCACGTGAACCTTTGCACCATTGCCCATAAAGAGACTAATTTCCCCTTTTGCATAATGCTCACTTCTTATGAACCCCTGCAACAAATTGCAAATATGAGTTCCACATCCGGTATCCAATACCCATGTGTTAGAAGAAATAACATTTAGCTTAACATGTATCATAAAGATTGTACCTAAGGTTTGCCCCGCGTCCCTCTTCGATCTCAACTCTTTGAGATAGACCGGACAATTGCGTTTCCAACGGCCTACCTCACCACACTCAAACATTGGTCGTCATGAGCAACCTTTTGCTTCTTTTCTTTCGTTTTGGGTGGTTCCACTTTTGCTTTACCCTGACCATTCCCCTTGACGTGTCCCTTCCCTTTGGCAACACTTTCCTTAAGGTCGGGGAGGTGCCTCTTGCTACTACCTCCTTCATCGATCGTATGGATCGGTAGAACCTTTCTACCCATGCCCGCCTCGGCCGTTTTGAGCATTGAATGAAGCTCACCAATGCTCTTGTCCCATCCATTCATGTTATAGTTCATAACAAAGCTATCAAACTTCTTTGATAGGGAGTTGAGGATCAAATCTGTTGCCAACTTGTTGGACACATGACAGTTAACCCTTTTAAGGCGATCAATGTGGCTCTTCATCTTAAGAACGTAAGATGACAACGATTGGGTCTCGTCCATCCGACATGCATGGAGTGCTCGGACCGTTTTGAAGCGCTCCACCCTTGATTGTTGTTGGAACATTTCCTTCAACTGGGTGATCATGTCATAGGCATTGTGGTTCTCAAAGTCGTTTTGCAAATCGGGAATCATACTAGCTAGCATGAGACATGAGACTTGCACAGAGTCCTCGGTGTATTTGACCCACTCGGTAAAGGCCTCTACGTCATTTTCATCGAGTTGATCGGGAATGGGATCGTATAACACATAGGACTTCTTTTCTTGCTTGAGAACGATTCTCAAGTTTCGGTACCAATCCATGAAGTTCCCATGGTCTAGACGTTCCTTTTCAAGGATGGTTCTTAGTGATAGGTTATGGACGGTCGGGATTGCATTGTTGTTGTTAGCCATCTACAATTTTACAAAGTTCAATTTTTAGTATTTTAATATCAAAGCATTTTAATTATTAATACCCTTTTATGTCTCATAGACAATTAATAATTAAAATCTAGAATCCAACGTTACATTTAAATATCGGTTAGGTGACCTTTATCCCTTTATTTAAATTAACAAGATAGTCAACGTTTGACAATTGTAACCTATTACAATTTCTAGTTATATGGGATCGTTTTAAACATCTTATGTTTTGTTTGGCATGTTTATCCCACCAACACCGTTTGTACGTCATGCTTCGGTGATCCTAATGCATGATTTCCAAATCAAGTCGTCCTACTTAGACACACATGTGATTTTGCATATATAAGTGGTTAGGTGACCTTTATCCCACAAATATGGTAATTTCACCTCAACTTCACAAGTTTCTATATTTATGGTTAGGTGACCTTTATCCCATAAATAAGTTACAAGTGAATTGAGTGTTGTTTAAAAGGATGGTGTTAAACTTGTTTTAAAAGGGTTTTTTTGTAGTTTCTAAAATTCTAGTTTTTAGAAAAGGCCTTTTATACCATACAACTTGTATGCATTCAAATGCATGGTATTATTTGAAAAACTATTTTCAAGGTTCCTTTTAATAAAACCCATTTTTATTAAATCATTAACCCTTAATAAACACATTTTATTAATTCCTTTAATGATTATAAACAACCATTTTTATGCTTGATTTATCATAGTTGTTTAACTAGTTTTTCTATTTTCAATTAAAATGTTAAACACAACCAAAAACCAAATAATCAACCAAACATAAAAAATAAGTGCATAACCATAGCCAACTATTTTGATCACACTTGCTTGCCATAACAAGTGTGTCAAGTGGTCATTCCTAGGGTAAAACATGACACATTGTTGTGTTGATGAACTCCCACTTGAACTTGCATCCAAATGCTTCAAGTATGCCTTTTGTGTTGTGATTCCACCACCATCTTTAGGCACCTTCTTTGTCTTACAAATCAGCCCCAAAAATACTTATTACATAGAAAAAGTCCTAATACATTTTTCTAGTAAAATAAAGTGCAAGCTAATCTACTTATTACATACCAAATGAAACAAATAAATTACATAGCCTTTATTACATTCAAATGAATCACAACCACAAATAATAAAACACAAGGTCATGGCTAGGTTTTATGCACTTAAAACACATCCAAATATGTATATATCTTTTGATTTTGGCAGCCCCTTTTGAACCCAAGTTCTTGGCCAACATAAACCAAGAACAAGTGGGTTTTTGTCCAAACAAACAAACCATCTCATGATTTAAATTTTTCAAGATCCTTACATGCATATAAAGTAATATCTTGAAAAACAAAGGGACTTCCATTAGAGAAATTTCCTGCCCACTTTTTATAAAAAAAAGGACCCGAAAATTTCAATGTTTGAAGCATGTATTCATATAACCGGCTCTTGATGCCATTGATGGGTTTTGTAGATGTTTATCAAAGACATATTAACCATTTAACATGTAAAATGCAGCGGAGTTTTTATTAAAATCGTGAGTTTATGTATCATATACATATGTTTAATCAAAACCCAAAGCAAGGATCATTTTATATGGAAGAACACACTATCATAATATATATATATATCAACCACATGGACTACCTTTAGAACCGTGGATTTGGAGGCTAGATGATGATGTTAGAATGTCAAGACTTCAATGTAGAAGTCCTCAAGAGATGATACCCCAAGCTCCTTCAAACACCCACTTGCTAGGTCTTGTAACACCAACTTGAAAAACCCTCTTCACAATCGATTTTTCCAGCCAAGAACACTTGCTTGAAAGCTGAAAAAAACCTTGTTTTTCAGCTCTAGAAACCGATTTCTAGAGAGAGATTTGAGAGAATTCTTTTGCTCTTGTGTGTGTGAGAGAAAGGTGTGTTGGTAGAAGAGTGTTCAAGTGAATGAATGTTGGATGAACCAAGAACTAATCAAAGATTTCCCATACCCCCAGGGGCGGCCGAAGTTGGGGTCCCACTTGTGGGTTTCCCTCTCATTTGAATTTTTATAAAAGATACACTCTTGCACTCTAATTTTATAAAACTAAAACCCTTTTAATTTTATAAAATATAACACACTTTTGTTTGATATTACTTAACCAACTTAAATAATAAAACAACTAATTTCTCATGAACAAATTATCCACATAATGTTGTTTATTTACAAAAGCAATGATTTAGAAAACCCGGTTTCTATATTGGTGCTAATATTTATTTGTTTTTATTTGTGTGATCTTATCAACGAATAAATATTTATCGGTGTTTGTTTGGCTTGTTATTGGGTATGACCCGACTTGGATCATATCACATTAGCCACATCAATTTAATATGTATCTTGGGCAGATCAATTCCTTCATATATTACTGTGTTGTAATCAAGAGAACTAAGAACCTTAAGACTCTCACTCTGACAGAGTTGTATGGCATTCTCAGTGGATACCAGATAGAGATAAACATGCAAGGATCATCTGGTAACTCCAGCAATCAAATGGGTTCAGCCCTTCATGTGACTGAAAGGGATAGCATAGAACCCCAGCATCATCTCATATGCTACCCTGACATCTCACAAAAGGTTCCTTTCATCACCTTCCCGGAGACACCAAGGGAGAACTATACTCAAGGAAGCCCATTCCAAGAGACAAGTTCTTCCCAAGCCTTCGTGTCCTCCGATGAAAGTTGTGGCAGCTTCCTATTCACCCCTAAAGATCTGGACTGTATCCATCCAGACGACCTGGAGTATATGGAGATAGTCCAGCAAATGGCTCTTCTTACTCACAGAGCCAAGAGATTCTACAAGAGGACAGGAAGGAAGTTTCCCAGCAATACAACCAGTGAAAAGTTTGGACTGGACAAAAGCAAAGTTAAGTGTTATAATTATAACTTGATGGGTCACTTTACTAGGGAGTGCAAGGCACCAAGAACAAATGTTGGACAAGCACAATCCAGACCAAACTACACTGATAAAGCTACCCAGAATGAGAAGCCAAAGCAGCAAGCTGCAGTTGCTGTTGAAAAAGGATGCTTTGACTGGAGCTTTCAGGTGGAAGATGCATCTCCAAACCAAGAATTAATGGCTGACCATGATGAAACCAAGGTATTGGAACATCTTTGCACTTCTGAATGTATTACTAAAGTCAACAGATATAGGTCCTATAACCTAGAGATGAGATCTAATCTTGAGTCCTTGAACATCCTAAAATCTGATTTTAGAAAGACTAAAAATGATTATAAGTTAAAGATAGAGGACTTAGAGAAAACCATTTCAGTTTTAAGACATGAACATACAAATTACAGGACTCAAATCAAAGATCTCATAACTAAGTTAACTGAATGCCAGGCTGAGCTTGTGATCAGCAAAGCCAGGGCATAAAAATATGTTCTTGAAGAAGAGACCTTCAAGAATATCATATCCTCATCCTTGCATGCAAAAGTTTGTTATCAAAATAGGCAGGGACTGGGATCTAGTGAGATAGCTCCTCTACACATAATCTTGTCTTTAAGATCACCTAGGTGTAGAACTTGTGAAGATGAGCTTCCTTACATAGACCCTTTGAGTGAAGAGAATGAAGAAGTAGTAGTGAAGAATTCCTCTGAGAAAAGTGAAGATGAGGATTCTAAGAACGGTCACTATCCTTCTGAGGAGAGCAGGAAGCCTGAGATGACCAAGTCTATGAGGAAAAACTTGATCAGAAAGAGCAAGAGAAAGGCCAGGAGAGCTCAAGAGATCAAGGCCAATTTCAACTCTAAGCAGAAACAAGCCTTTATTTTAAGCAGAAACAAGTCTTTATTTCTGTAAGATTGGACATGGTCAAGACTAAAGACATAAACCTCAACTCTTCTAACAAGAGTTCTGGTTCATGTTCAAATTATCTCAGCATCAAGAAGAAGGCTGATCCGTTGTGTACCACTGCTACATAGCCTGAACCATCCAACTCCAAGAACAGTTCTAAGCCTAAAGGGACTGTCTCATCATCTGCAAAGATGAAGGTGGAGAAGGGAAGTGATCAAAGTCAGCCTTGTTCTCAGAAGAAAACTCTTGGGAAGAAAAAGATAAGTTGTGTTATGTGTGAAAGTACTTCTCATCTTGCTATGGATTGTCCATACAATCCATAAAGTACTCTTCATATGACCAAGAAGGAGACTCCCAAGAGATCTAAGAAAAACTCAGCTTCGGAAGGGAAATCTGTTTCCTTCAGAAGCTCCAAAGGAAAGAAGAAGGCAAGTGGAAAATTGCCTTCAGAAGAAAATTTAGTCTCGGAAGAAAGAAATACTTCCGAAGCACTAAAGTCTGCTGCAGTGCTAGCAGAATCTTCTAAAGGTTCAGTCATCAAAACTTCCGAAGCCTCAAAAGCTTCCGAAGTGATGAAGGTCAGGTCTAAATTTCCAAAGGTGGTGTGTAAATCAAGGAAATACAAATGAATGAAAGTTTTCTATCAACAACAGCCACAGATCCTCAGAGCACAACCATAGGATCTATTACTGTTTCATTACCTTCTACCTCCTTTGATGAGCCCAAGACCAGTGAGGCTTGGGTTTCCAAATGTAACTAATCATTTTCTGTGTGCAGGAACAGCTCAAGACAAACCAAAATATCTAGATCATTGATAGTGGTTGCTCCAGGCACATGACAGGCAATAGGTAACTACTCTAGAACTTTGAAAGGATTGATGGAGGACCAATTGCTTTTGGAGGAGATGAAGGAGGTTACATTTCTGGAAGGGGCAACGTCACAAATGGTAAGCTCAGTATTAAGAAGGTAAACTTTGTCAATGAGCTTGGGTATAATCTTCTGATTGTATCCTAATTTTGTGATCAAAGTCATAACATGCTCTTTACTGAGCATGAGTGCATTGTTATCAAGCCTGGGGTGATTATTCCTCATGAGCACATTTTGCTTAGAGCCCTAGAAAAGGGAACATGTATAAGATGGATTTGCAAGAAACATCTCCCTCAGGAGAAGTTTCATGCTTTCTATCTAAAGCAAATAGTGATCAGTCTTTTCTTTGGTATAAAAGAATGTGCCACGTAAACTTTAAGAACATGAATAAGCTAATTAAGAATAATTTGGTAACTGGAATGCCAAGGAAAGAGTTTACAAGTGATGACCATTGTATTGCATGCCTGAAAGGGAAGCAACATAAGGTATCTCACAAGCCTAAGTAATAAAACTCCATCACTACACCCTTACACTTGTTACATATGGATCTCTTTGGCCCCACCAGTGTAATAAGTCTAGGAAGGACCTCTTACTATCTGGTGATCGCAGATGACTTTACAAGATTCACTTGGGTCTCCTTTCTTAGAACTAAGGATGAGACCCCTGAGATTTTGAAGAATTTCATCTTAAGAATTGAGAATCAATGTGATCACAAGGTCAAAACCATAAGATGTGATCAAGGAACTGAATTTAAGTAACAAATCCTTGATACATTTTGTGATGAAAAGGGTATTACAAGACAATACAGTGCTCCCAGGCCTCCTCAGCAAAATGGTGTTGCTGAGAGGAGAAACAGGACACTGATTGAAGCTGCTAGAACCATGTTGTCTAACTCTAAACTGCCCATCACCTTCTGGGCAGAGGCAGTCAACACTACCTGCTATGTGCAGAACAGAGTTTTAGTGGTTATGACTCATTGTAAGACTCCTTATGAACTTTGGCACAAGAGAAAACCTTTCATTGGTTTTCTCAGGTCTTTTGGAAGTCCATGCAGCATCTTGAATACCAAAGATCAAATTGCCAAGTTTGCTGAGAAATCAGATGATGGACACTTCATTGGATACTCTTCTCAAGCTAAAGCTTATAGAGTATACAATCTCAGAACTAAAGTAGTTGAGGAGTCAGCCAATGTGACTTTCAATGAACATACTCCCAGTGTGAAAGGTTCTGGTCCGGATTGGCTATTTGATCTTGACTTAGTTACAAACTGTTTTAACAAATCTTATGAGAATGTTTCAGGGTCTACAAACATTCTACCTCCAGGTGATCCTGATCTAAGATTTGAGCTAAGAAGACCTTCAAGTTACACATCTTCAGCTCCAGTTGTAACTACTTCAGTAAATGAGGTTTCTATCAGCAGAACAATGACAACTACAGCTGATCTATCTGAGATGCCTTCAAGTTCCAGCTCGGAGGCACAACAAACTAACAAAGAAACTTCAAATGCAGAAGAAGATAATGGTGGTGGTGACAGTGATCAAGAATTTCTTGATACTGATAACCACCCCATCGATGAACATATCAATGATGTCACACACTCATTAGATCAAGTTTCTCTTGATAAGTGTGTTGAAGTGGTGGAGAAAGCATCTATGCCAGATTTAAATTTCTCTAATTTAGATCTGTCTCAGCAACTTGCTGTGATCCCTCAGTTAAGGATCCACAAGTCCCATCCTACCACAAACATCATTGGAAATGTCGACACCAGGGTAAGAACAAGGGGACAAACGCATGAAGCAAATGTTTGTCTTCACTCTTGTTTCTTATCCCAGATAGAGCCTAAGAAAGTTGATGAGCCTCTAAAGGATGGAAGCTGGATTGAAGCCATGCAAGAGGAGCTACTTCAATTCAAGAGATAGAAGGTTTGGAACCTATGTCCTCTTCCTCATGGGAAGACTACTATGGGAACCAAATGGGTATTTAGGAATAAGAAAGATGATAGAGGTATTCTCATCAAGAACAAAGCTAGACTAGTTGTTCAAGGATACACACAAGAAGAAGGAATTGACTACACTTATGTCTTTGCTCCTATAGTAAGACTAGAAGCTGTTAGGATATTCTTGGCCTTTGCTGCATCCAAGAACTTCAAGGTCTATCAACTTGATGTCAAGTGTGCTTTTCTGTATGGGGTGATTGATGAAGAGGTGTATGTCAAACAACCACCTGGTTTTGCAGATCCTGATCACCCTGATTATGTCTGCAAGCTTGATAAGGCTCTTTATGGGCTACACAAAGCACCTAGAAAGTGGTATGAGACTCTATCTCAGTATCTCTACAAGCATGGATACAGAAGAGGTACTATAGATGGAACTCTCTTCATCAAAGGACAGGGAAATGACTTACTGCTAGTTCAAGTGTATGTAGATGACATCATCTTTGGTTCAACTAATCCAAGGCTCTGCAAAGACTTTTAGAAGCTGATGAAAGACAGATTTGAAATGAGTTCTGTGTGGGAACTAAATTTCTTTCTGGGAATTCAAGTGAAGCAAGTTGAAGATGGAATCTTCATAAGTCAGTCAAAGTATGTACACGACATACTCAAAAGATTCAACATGACTAATTGTAAGATTGCTAAGACACCCATAGCAAGAAACCACTCCCTTGGGCCTGATCTTGAGGGGAATGTGTGGATGAACACCTTTATAGGGCTATGATTGGGTATCTTATGTATCTTACGGCTAGCAGGCCTAATATCATGTTTGCGACATGCATTTGTGCAAGGTATCAAGCCAACCCTAGGAGGTCTCACCTCATCACTGTCAAGAGAATTTTAAGATATATCAAAGGTGCCCCAACACTGGGTCTTTGGTATCCCAAGAATTCTGACTTCAATCTGTATGCATATATAGATAGTGATTATGGTGGTTGCAATATAACGGCAAAGTCTACATCTGGGGGATGTCAGTTCCTTGGTGGAAGGGTTGTCTCATGGCAATGCAAGAAACAATCCTGTGTCTCTGCATCAACTGCTGAGGCTAAATACATTGCTGTTGCAAGCTGCTGTGCTCAAGTGCTTTGGATTCAAAATCAGATGCTTGACTATGGTTTAAACTTCAAGGAGACTCCCATTCATATAGACAACAACAGTGCTATCTCTATCACAGGGAATCCTGTGCAGCACTCAAGGACAAAACACATAAACATCAGGTATAATTTAATTAGAGATAATTTTGAAAAGGGACTAATTAAACTAGTTAAGGTTAACACAAATGAACAATATGCCGATTTATTCATAAAAGCCTTTGATGAACAGAGATTTAAATATCTTATATCAGCTATTAGGATGATCAACATTGAGTAGCTTTTTCTTAACAACTAATTCATTTTATTTCTTAAAATCTGTATGTCCTAACTTGTCTAGTCTATCACCTTCATAAGCACATGTTTTCTAAGGATAAAAACTGGTTGAAGAGTTTTTCGTTGATTTTTGACAAATTTTGATATTTCAGAAGATATGATTTTATCTTCGGAAGAAAATATACCTTCAAAACAAATAACTATCTAAGTAAAATTTACCTTCGGAAGAAATTTCTGAAATATCTTCCGAAGTATAAAACTCTCTTAGGCACTTATACGCTTTTTAAGGATTATTTTTCTTCCGAAGGATATTAACTCTCGGAAGCTTTGTTTTTATAGAACAAAGCATCAAATTATCTTTCGAAGCAAATTTGTCAAAACTCTTTGAGAAATTCTTCCGAAGCCATTTTGGCTTCGGAAGCTTTTTCATTAAAACTTCCAAAGATAATTTACCTTCGGAAGATTTTCAAATTCCAAGAAAACAACTTTTGAGCAAAAAGCAAACTACTTTTTCAGAGGTGGGACCGCCTTCTGGATTTTAAAGTTTATCCTCTTTCATTAACTTTGTCTTAAATCATTTTCACATATAAACCTCGTCGGTTCCCCCTCTTTTTATTATCTTCATCTTTACTCCAAACCTAAATTCTAAGATTTCTCTCTGAAACTGCCATCTTTCATCCTTCCTTCACATCTAAGCTTACTCAAAATGGCCAACCTTGACAGACGAAATGACCCAAATTTTTCTATGCAGTTACACAGGCAACACAATCAGGTTGCGCTGTTAAACTCTGAGAAAGATCCCTATTTCTCAGAGGTATGCCAATTCTTGGTCCTGTCTAACTTCTTCACCTCCCTTACCATTGATCCTCCTCTCTATGAGGATCATTTTCTTGAATTCTGGAAGACCTGCCAAGAGGTCATTTTGGATGGGGAGAAGGCACTGTCTGCCACAGTGCAGGGGAGAACAGTCTTTATCACTCCGGCCATCATCAACACTCATCTTCAGCTGGATGATGAAGAAGGTGAGGTGTTCTTCCAAAGGAAGCTGTCAATCAGTCCTTTTAGCAGATGGTTTATGAAGGAGATTTCTCTGTAAAGACCTTTAGGAAAGGGAAGGTCTCATCTAAGTGGAAGTACTTACTTCATGTGGTAATCCACAGTTTGTCTAACAAGCATGGATTCCTGAAAATCTCTCCTTTATAATACATGGAATGGTTCAGGGGGGTCAAGTTCAGGTATTCTCAATTTTTATATACAAATTTAATAGCAAACTTAGACTTCTTAGAGTATTACATGTTTACTAAATATGTTCAATACATTCTCAACTATGAACTGGGATCACATTTGAGGGAAACAGGTAATATTCTTAAATTGGGACAGATGATGCCCGACATCTTTAAAATCTTGAAGAAGCCAACTATTGGCTTCTCAGGGGTAGAAACAGCCCTTGTCCCAAAAATGTTAGAGCTCATTGCTCAAGGTGAAAACCTAGCAACACAAGCTAGTGTTGAACCCACACCTTCTACATTCCAACCACCAAAACAGCCACAAATCACCCTCACTTACCAAAGAAAACACAAACGAACCCCTGCACAAGCTATTGAGTCTATGCAGGCCCCCATATACTCACCTACACATGAGGAAGTGGACACTGGAGCTCCTACTTTCCCTGAGGAGCAAACCACTCCAATCACTTCTAGAATAAGTGCTGAGGTTCCCATGCTCAAGCTGATGAGCTCACAAGCTTAATAGCCTTAAGCCTTTACTCTGAGTCTCAACACTTAAGTGAACAACCTTCAGGGGACAGCTACCATCCCCAGCCTTTAGATTTAAACCAACCAATTCCCAACCTTGAATTCTATACTGATGAGGACTTAGATGCCAGTGAGTACCATGAGTCTTCCTACTACACCTCTCCTCAAAGAGAGATGAGTGCCCCTGCATCATCTTGGTCTAGCCCATATCAGTTACCTATCACTGAGGTGGATACTTCTTAACATGTTCAGGATATCCATATGGAAGAGGCTCTCACTTTAGCAAGTGATTACATCATTCAGACCTCAACCATGGCAACTCAGCCCATTGATACTTCAATTGAAGTTGTCACTGAGCAGAGGAAACCGAGCATCCAAGAACACAATGCTGGTGACGAGGAAGAGGTTCTTGGTCCCATTCTCTCATCCCCCAGTGATTCTTCTGATGAAGATGAGGGGAATTTGAGACTAAAGGTGCAAAAACTGTCCAAAACATGCACCTATTTAGTCTTCAAGGTTAGTCATCTTGAATCTCAAGTGACTACCTTGCAACATAGGGTCAATGATCAGCAACTTGAGATATCTTATCACAAGGAACAACTAGCTAGGAGACCCTTAAGAGAAACTTAACCAGGAACACAAGAACCTGTGGATGTAATTGACCTAACTCCTAGCTCCCCTGTGCAAGAGGGTGGTGCTACCAAAAAGGGGGAGGAAGTCATTACAATCACAGAACCTGGGAGTTCCTCAGAGAGTATGGACATTGAGGACTCACCATCCTCACTTGCTGTTATGCATGCTCAGCAACTTTCTCAAGTCCATATTAATGTGCACAGCATAGACTCGGTCATCAGGAGTCTATTTGAGAGAGGCATCCCAAGAGCAGTATCATCTCCACCAACTCTAGCTCACATCTTTGGGTGGGGGTATGATACTGCTAAAAGAACTCTTATTCTTCAAAGAATTCAAGAAAGAAACACTGCAGAGTTCAGCCTTAGAGGAAGACAAAGGCAATCAGGCAATACCATCGGTCAACTGGATGTTGAGGCAGACCCTGAGATTAGTTTCAAAGGGAAAACCTTGACTGAAGGCCCAGTGGTAGAACCTAAGAGTCCTGTCTTACCATTAACTGCTGCAGATGTTCAAACCCTTAATGAGACACCTGCTGGTGAAGGTGCATCTCAACCTCTCTCTAGCCAGAGCTTGGAAGCTACACCAAGCAATGAAGGCCAAAGCTCTCTCCATTATGAATCACAAGGGTCTGTGAGTGACAAAGGGAAAAGGAAACTAACTCCTGAGGAGATTGAGGAGGTGGAGAGAGAGAGGAAAAGGAAGCTAAGGGGAGAAAGTTCCTCTACTGGGTCTGCAAGGCTCATGGAAAGTGCTATCAGACCTGCCCCTAGACCAAATGCTCAGGATGATGAGTTAAGGGCAACCAGGATAAACTACTTGTAGACTAAGAACTATGACATTGATAATATCATTTCTCTCCCCTTAGATGAGTTGAATGAACTGGCTAACATAGAACTATCAAAAGAGAAAAGGAAGAAGAGGATGCAGAGCTTCTTCTAAAAATCAAAGAAGAAAGAAGAAGGAAGAGGCTCTATAAGCATATGCCTACTCTCTCACCAGTTCAAGA
Source organism: Flaveria linearis (assembly GCA_024085815.1). Taxonomy (NCBI): domain Eukaryota; kingdom Viridiplantae; phylum Streptophyta; class Magnoliopsida; order Asterales; family Asteraceae; genus Flaveria; species Flaveria linearis. The sequence goes on along the minus strand of CM044004.1, from coordinate 45,189,402 downwards.
AACTTAGGAACAAGAGGATGTGGTACCACAAGAACCTCAGGTAGACAAAGAAAAAGATAGGATCAACATGGTCAACTACCTGAGTGCCACAGGCCTCTATCAAGCTGATACACTTCTTCCCTTACACTTTGACTACATTGAGTTTGAGTATCTCAAACAACTTGAACTTGATGTAGCCAAAGAAAGGAAGGTCACCAAAAGGAAGTTAAGGGAAGAAGCTGTAAAATCAAAAGCCATCATCCATAAGAATCTGAAAAAGTCTGCTGACAGACAGAAGATGATGAGCTTCTTGAAGCTATATGGATTCTCCGGAAGGAGACTTGGTCCCATGTCTCTATCCACCATGTATGAGCACATCAGGGTGATCAAGCAGAAGATCAAAAAGGTGAACTTGTTGACTTACACTCTCCACCAAGTCAGGTCCCTCAGGAAGTGGAGGTGAAAGTTGAAACACCTAAGACAACACACCCTAAACCTCCTGCTGAATCTCAGCAAACTTCCACTTCTGATCCACAGCAGGGATCTGTCCCCTCTCAATCTAAACCCGTGAGAGAGAAAGATCCAACTGAGAAAGACAAAGAAGATCAATCAGGTGCTGCAGGCCAGTCTTTTCAGATAAAGAGTTCAAAGAGGAGGAAAAGGATGGTTTCCAAACCAAAGTCAAAGAAGAAGAAGAAGGAAACATCCACCTCCAAACCTCAGGATGAGTCAGAACATCCTGAGGATGTGCAACAAGAGGATGCCCCACCAACTCCAATTCAAGCAGCTCCTCTGTATCTGGAAGACCCATCTTATCTTGAACATACACCACAAATCCAAAAAGATGGCATGACATAAAAGATCAAGGCATTGAACATGTCTACACATGGCAGGATATGTTCAATCTACCTCTGCATGATCTCTTTGACATGAGTAGATAATATGAGAGTCTGAGTGATCCTGACCATCTTATGAAGAAAGGGATGGTCATCATCATAATGAGGACTGTCAATATCTAGAGTCTTTAGGTGTTTTGGTTGCATCAGCCTAGGGGGAGTTTGTAAGGTTATTAGTAAGGCTGATGCAACCCAAACTCTCAAAGTTTTTCCTGCATGCATGCATATGTATACTGAAGTAGAATGCTTCAGAAGATTCACAGACTTGGAAATTATTCTAAGTGTGAAATCTTCCGAAGCCAAGACCAATATCTTCTGAAGCCAAAAGATGAAGTCTTCCGAAGCTTTAAGGACAAAGTCTTCCAAAGCCAACCATTGAAGATAGATTTCTTCCGAAGACTTTTATATTACATGCTTTATCTGATGTACTTTTTACCTAAAGGTGAACCACTTTCCGTTGCCCCTCTGATAAATCACCAACCTTTCATGAGTTGGTGAAAAGGTCCATGCTTTTGGTAAACTGTACATTGAGGTCTTGTGTCTGTAACTTTCCACTTTATGTACTTTATCCTTTTTGTAATATATTAGGATGTGAGCTATAGCATGTTATAGTCACTAGTCAAAAGGCAATCTGTATTTTGACTCTACATGAATTTTGTTATCTAGTTCATGTATTCAGCTGGCCTTCAAAGTATGGCTGGCTGTAGGTTATAGTATAAGTATTCTCTGGTCCTTGTAACTAAGTAAGTTTTTGAGTTGAACTTTGTAAGCCACTTTGTAAGGAACTAGAAGATCAATATACATTAACCTTAAAAACCAACTGCTTGTGTGTTGCTCTAGTTTCTGTCTCATTTACATCTTGTGTTTCTTAGTTCTCTAAACTCATTCTTATCAGTTTCCCATTTGAATTGTTAGGTGTTGTTATACACTCTCCTCTTTGTGTTGTTGTGTTGTACAAGTGCATAAGCCCTTCACCCGGTCCTGCAAAGAGTTTTGAAGAGATCTCGTGAATAAATCAGTCATAGGGATGGGTATAAAGTCCAATTTAAATATCTTATTTCAAGACGCCTAATTCCCATCTAATACAACGTTAGATGCTAAACTCAATGTGGTGAGCTTGTCATAAAAATGTTGGAACACATTAGCATAACCGTCCCAAAGTATGTGTTCAGACTTCAAGATAAAGGAGGTTGAATTTAACTTCGTAGTGGTTCATCGAAAATTACAGTGCAGGTGCAAGAAAAATGAACTACCTATAAGAATATGAAGTTTAGCCGCTTCAAGAAGCTTTGAATTTGAGCTTTGATATATTCTTTGAAGGATTAGGACACATGCTAGCAATGCATTATGTCAAGTGGAGTTTGGATTTGTAAACGTATATGTATTTTACCTTCAAGTATTAAAATGGATAACTTGGATTCAATCTATTATGATACCCAGTTACTCTAATATTTATATCGTGTAATATACTAAGGTGAAAATTCAATCCGCGGGACATTTTCACTTATGTATATGTTTGTGTTTTAGGAGTATGGTTAAGTTAATCATGGATATCACTAAAATGGGGGAGGAATGTTGGTAATTTTAGTGTTATCAACTATGTTTTAGTATATTGTATTAACTTGTTGATCGGAAAAATAACATTAGAGATTAAAAGGGTCAGGTGTCACGGGAGTACGAGCTTGAATTAATTCTAAACGTTGTTTGGGCTTTGTATTAATATGTGTATGGGCTTTGTATTAATATGGGCTTAAGTAAATAATTATTTAAGCTTAATTATTAATTAATATTTGCTACAAAAGCCCATTATTATTTTGTTGGGTCATTGACCAGGAAAAGGAAAAATGGATGATTCCAAGCCAAAAAGAGATCTGCAATTTTTTTTAGATCCGGATCAAAACAAAAACAGAGAACAACGTGATGTTCTTACGGTTACGATATATACATCACATAGAACCATCAATTTAAAGAGAGAAATCCTACTCCATCAAGCACATCTCTGTCTAATCCTATAAATCAATCGCGTGTAACCCGCAAAATAGGTTTATCTGATAGTGTTTCACGATTTAGAGATTTCTTGATCGAGACCCACAAATACTACAATGACTACGGTTTGGATTCAATAAAGTTTTCATTTACCATTATTAACAAGTATTGGAACCTGATATCTTAGGTTTAATCTTAGTCTAAATGCCTTGCCCGTTTAAGGAAGACATTGCGTCTAAAACAGTTGGGTAGAAGAGGAATATGAAAAATTATGCGTAAAAAGATGGTCGAGTTGTAACATGGTACTTATATTAGTAAAATATAATTTTTTAAATTAAGAAATAGCCGTTGACGGTTGGGGAACCCACCAAAAATTAGTCATCGACAATGGTACCACATGTGGAAATTCCTTTCTTTTCCCACATCTTTTAACGAAACTGCATCCGGGGGCAGCGTGTCCACTTTTATCGCTCGCCAAGTCAGCGTACCCGATTTCACCATTGGCCAAGTCAACCATACCTTAAAGAAACTATAGTACAACACCCGCTCATATTGTAGTTATTAAATACGGCTGTAACCGTGTTATATTACATTTGGACTCTCGGGAATATAACTTCTTTGGATGTTAAATGAAATATTTGCTTAAGTATTTAAAGTTGTAAGAAAGTGGATTATTTTTAGTACGTTGCTTTGCCATTAAATCTATTTCGTATCCTTAAAATAAATATTTTTATAGACTTCTCTGAATTTATTCTTATAGATTTTTACATAATCCATTTCAAAAAATTTAGTAAGGAAACTACAATTGATACCAACTTCAGGTTTTTATTCGTACGTACTACACACCCGGCTTCTGATATAAATCACCCTTCTATATCTACTTTTCATCCTTCATAGGTTACAAACCAAACTTCATATATTAATACAGAACACATACACACACATACATTTTCCCTCCCTCTCTCCATCATGGGTTCAGCCCAAATGTACACCTTGACCGTGAAGGAAACTGACATAATCAAGGTGGCATTACCCGCTCAGAACCAGTGGCTACCCATGTCAAACCTGGACTTACTCATACTGCGATTAGACGTCGGTGTTTTTTATGCTATAAAAAATCAACTGACCACATACAATCTATTGATCGTATAAAGAAATCACTTGCATTTGCACTTGTCCCAATTATTCCCTCGCGGGAGAAGTAAGCCTTACCAGCCATGGTGAACCAGTGATTCTGTGTAATAACCATGGTGTTGAATTTGTGCATGCTTCTGATGACTAGGAGCTTATAGATCTTGATCTCTACCACCCTGATGATTCTGTAGTGGGGAAACTTATTCTAGTTAAGAAAAATGTGTTCTTTCAGTTCAGGTAAATATGGAATAATTTTCGGTTTACATATTCAAAGTCTATAACATCACAGTGGACATAAAAAGGTGTATAAAGTCAATAGTCTCACTTATTACATACATTTATAGAAAGGATGTAAATTTGGTTATGTTGTATGGTTTCATCTTATATATAATTACAACAATACGTTCTAAAATGTTTTTAGTTTTTCTATTTTCTATGCTAGAAAACAAATTGTTGAAATATATGAATTATTCCAATTCAATATTAAATATTATATATATTCATATAAATTTGTTTTTTGTGTTATTTTGCATCTCTAAGCTTTCTCTCTCTCTAAGCTTTCTCTCTCTATTGTACCGTTAACCATCACCATCACCGGTCACCGCCACCGCCGGCCATCGGAAACTCGCCGGAGCCTTAGCAGGCGGACCACCGGTAATTCGTCGGAGCCCTAACCGTCACCACCATCACCGGCCACCTGCAACTCGCGGTGCAGCAACTTCTACGCCACCCCCTCCGGAGCCCTAGCTGTCACTACCGCGGTGTTGCAACCCCCTACGGAGCCCTACCTGTCACCACCGTCACCGTCACCACCATCACCGGTCACCGAACACCCCCCCCACCACCTGCTACGCACTATCCCCTTCACCGCCCCCCACCGCCCGCTAGCCACCCACCCCCCGCAGCCACCACAAACCGACAGCCACCCACCCAACCACCTCAACCACCAACACCAACCATAGCCGCCGCCCAACAGCTACCCTCAACCCTCTAGCACCCGTACACATCCCACCCCGACAAAGCATAATCGAAGAACACTAACTGGGGTACACATTTGGTGAGATCCTTCCATCTCGGGTTTTCATAGCTGCTCTTAGTCTTTTTTACTTATATATTTTCGTTTAGATTATTTGGCTGGGTTAGGGGTACCAGCACCTGGTCTTTTAACAGGGAGAGTCATCCCCTATTTCTGTGTAAATTCTGCTTGCTTGTGATTTGCTGTTTTTTGTTAATCAGGGAGCGTCATCCCCTACTTTCTGTGCTATTGCTACTTGCTTGCAATTTGTTTTTTTTTGTTTCCTCGATTTGATTATGCGCAACCTTTGTGTTGACTACCTCGGGTGTAGGACTGCAGTTTCTTTGTGCAGTACTAGTAAGGTGGATAGGCTGATACTATAGATAGTAGAAGCCATTATGCTGCACCGAGATCATGTTCAGTGAAGAGAAGTGCAACTACAGGGAAAAAAGGTTATAGCGTACGAGTGGCTTCGTGGAATGTAGGAACCCTATCTAGTAAGTTATTAGAATTAATAGATGTACTGAAAAGACGTAGAGTGCATATAGCGTGTCTACAGGAGACTAGATGGCGGGGTAGGAGAGCAAAAGAGTGTAATGGTTATGAACTATGGTATTCAGGTTCAGATGGGTTAAAAAATGGAGTAGGCTTCCTAGTTGCTAAAGAACTTCAAGATAATGTAGTGGAGGTAAGAAGATACGATGGTAGACTTATGCTGTTACGAATAGTAATAGAAGATGTAATAGTGGCAGTAGAGAAGAAAAAAGTTCTGGGAGAGTTTAGACCAAGTTATGGAAGACATACCTAGAGAAGAAAAAATATGTATAGGAAGAGATTTTAATGGCCATATTGGTAAGTATAATGATCACTTCCCGTTGGTGCATGGAGGCTTTGGGAATGGTCTTAGGAACGACGCCGGGAAGGAGCTTCTTGACTTTGCATTAGCACATAACCTAGGCATTATAAATTCGTTTTTTAAGAAAAGAGACTCACACCTAATCACGTTTAGTAGCGGCGGAAGACACACACAAATAGACTATTTGCTGATGAGGGGACAAGACCGTAGCTCTTGGAAGGACTGTAAGGCAATCTCGGGCGAGACGGTAGTGACGCAGCATCATATGTTGGTGGCGGATATACGCGTCAAGAGAGTAATTGTCGAACAAACTAAGAGAACTAGACCTACGATCAGATGGGGGCAGCTTAAAGATGAAAATATTACCACCTTTAGAGATAAGGTCATACCAATGAGCCAGACTGGGCCACAGGAAGACGCAAACCAAAAATGGGAGGCCATGGCAACTAGAGTTATCCAAGTAGCTAAAGAAACTCTTGGAGTAACTACAAACAGGACAATCGGTCATAAGGAAGCCTGGTGGTGGAACGAAAATGTACAGAAGAAGATAAGAATTAAACAACTAAGTTTTAGAGAGCTGTTACGCTGTAATAATGAGGAAGAACGAGCAGATTTAAAAGTTAAATACAAGGAGGCCAAACGTGAGGCGAAAAAGGTTGTGTCAGAGGCAAAGAACACAGCGTATGAGAGGATGTACAAGTGATTAGAGACGAAAGAAGGAGAACATGACATGTTTAAGATTGCCAAGGCAATAGAAAGTAGAAGACAAGACTTGAAAATGGTGAAGTTTATAAAAGCTGAGGATGGAAAGGTCTTGATGAAGGAGAAAGACATCAAAGGGAGATGGAAAACTTACTTCAATGACCTCTTCAACCTAAGGAACCCTAATCAGCAAACTGAGATCGACCAAACAACTCGAACAACGACACAAACCAAGTGCTATTGTAGAAGTATCACAGTCGTCGAAGTTGCGAGAGCTCTTAAGAAAATGGGAAGGGCTAAGGCGGTGGGGCCAGATAACATACCGATTGAAGTGTGGAAGTGTCTCGGAGATGAGGGCCTGCACTGGCTAACAGACCTATTCAACACTATCTTCAAGACCGGGAAGATGCCGGAGCAGTGGAGAAGCAGTGTCATAGTCCCTATATATAAGAAAAAGGAGATGTACAATGTTGCGCAAACTACAGGGGAATAAAGCTCTTGAGCCACACGATAAAACTATGGGAAAGAGTTATCGACACAAGAATTAGACGTGAAACTCATATAGCGGTAAACCAATTTGGATTTATGCCAGGACGCTCTACAACAGAAGCCATACACGTCATAAGGAGGGTAATGGAGAAATATAGAGAAAAGAAAAGGGACCTGCATATGGTATTTATTGACCTAGAAAAAGCCTATGATAGTGTTCCACGTAAACTCATTTGGGAAAGTCTTCGACTTAGAGGGGTACCAGAGAGGTATATCAGAATAATCAAGGATATGTATGACGGGGCAAAAACATGTGTGCGAGCACCAGTCGGAGACACAGACTGCTTCCCGGTGGAAGTGGGACTCCACCAAGGATCGGCATTGAGCCCATTTCTCTTCATAGTAGTGTTGGATGAGATGACCAAGAATATACAGGAGCCAGTCCTGTGGTGCATGCTGTTTGCGGATGATATTGTGTTAATATCAGAATCTAAAAGGGTGCTTAACGAGAAACTAGAACAGTGGAGAGCGGCACTAGAGCGCAAAGGCTTAAGGATAAGTCGCTCTAAGACGGAATACATGCATTGTAACTTTAGTGGGGAGACTGAAGAGGACAACCAAATCAGTATTCAGGGTATAGCGGTCCCACAGACCTCTAGGTTCAAATACTTGGGATCGTACGTACAGGAAGATGGAGAGATACACAGCGATGTAGCACACCGTGTCCAATCAGGATGGTGCAAGTGGAGAGCAGCATCAGGGATTTTGTGTGATAAGAGGTTCCCAGTAAAACTAAAAGGAAAACTATACAGAGTGGCAGTACGCCCAGCTATGCTATACGGAACAGACTGTTGGGCAATAAAGAAATCGCATGAGAGACAAATAGAGATCGCGGAAATGCGAATGCTGAGATGGATGTGTGGACGAACAAGACTGGATCGGATAAGGAATGACGTGTTTCGACAGAGGCTACAGGTGGCTTGTATCACGGGTAAAATACGAGAAGGAAGATTAAGATGGTTCGGCCACGTGAAGAGGAAACCGACACAGGCGCCGGTTAGAGCAGTAGAGAATATCACCTTAGAGGGTAGGAGGAGTGGAGGAAGACCGAGGTTGACGTGGGACGAGATAATTAGGAGAGATATGGTAGAGTTGCACCTCTCTGAACACATGATCGAGGATAGGACTGCGTGGAGGCGTAGATTTAAAATTAAGGACTTCTAGTGGGTTCTGTAGGTAGGAAGAGTAAACGGCACGCCTGATGTATAGCTATTAGACTTCTGCCATGTATTTGATGAAACTTGTCGCCTGATGTATAGCTATTAGACTTCTGCCATGTATTTGATGAAACTTGTCGCTTATTTGGTGCATGCTATTTCTATCTCCTTATGTGTTTCCGTGGTATTGAATGATATATATTATGTTGGCTATCGCTATTGTTACCGAGTCGGGGGTCTCTTTGGAAGCGGTCTCTCTATCTCCCAAGATAGAGGAAAGACTTGCCACCATCTACCCCTTCCAGACCCTGCTATTAAACAGGATACACTGGGTATGTTTGTTTGTTATTTTGCATATTGGGCTTGATGAGTTGCATTGAGCTGGATGGGCATGTTGCTATCATGTTTGGCTAAAGACCAAAGCTGGCTGTTGCAGGAGAAGGCTTCATGACCCACACAAGTCAAGGGTTGCTATTGGATCACCACATAATTGAATAAGAGCTATTTTGGTTTCATGTCATTTAGTATAAACAAGGCTGATGCAAAAGTTTGGTGATCATCTACCTTTCTTCATGATTTTCTCAAGGAAGAAGATCTGGCAATACTTCTGAGTTCATTTTGTCATCCACTACAAATTGCTTTCATTCCTTCTATAATTGCAGTTGCATTTCTTTCTGAGATTTTTTTCTCTACTATCATTTTCATCTTCTGAACTATCTTCATCTTATTTTCTTAGTTATAATTTTAAGATTCGAATGTTGTTGATCTTAGTTTGAGTTATTAGGATTAATTCTTGCATTTCTTTGGTTGTTCATAAAACATTGGCTCTTGAGTAAAAAGAATTGGATTTCTAATTTCTTGACATAGTATCAGAGCATTCAGCTTTTTAATTTCTTGTTCTTCTCATCGTTTTGTTCGATTCTAGTTTTCTCTTCGGTTAGTTTTTTTTTCATTTATATGCTCATGTTTGGGGCTTCCTATTGACGGTATCAAGACCTAGTTCATCATCTAGGGTTTAATCGACTTCATTTTCTCAGGTTTCATCAGTGAAATGGGATTTATGATGTTCTAGTGTAGTCGATCTTGAGGTTTTGACATCTGTTCTATAATAATCGATGGTTTAAGGTTAATTTTGCAAGCCTTCGTAGTCTGGTTTTAGCTCAAATCTATAAGTCTTGGTGATATATTCGTCTTCTGTTGGTACCCTTCATCTGGAGTTGCAAAGAACTTGTAATCTGAAGTGAAAACCCTAGATTTGTAAGGTTTATGATTAGTTTCTTTTCCGTTGATTCATCTAATATGTGGTAGTCTAACACTTTTAGGGTTCTTGGTTGATTCGAAGTTTTTCCGATGATAAAATTAATTCTTCTATTCTGCTTAGAAAGAAAACTCATTCTTTCTTTGCTATCTCTATGTCGTCTATTAGGGTTTCGTTTTGTTGACGATCCCGTCTATTCGTTTGTCTTCTTGTTTACATGTTTATATCTCAGATCGTCATGGTGATGATCTAAGGTGTGTTCTTTGAGTCTTTTATTTCTGTTGAGTTCTATATTTGTTCTTCCGTTTTCAAGAAAGACCCGTTCAATCAAATCTCTATCATTACGCTTGGGGCTTCTTCCGAATTTGTTTTGGTTTTCTTGCAACTTTTTGTAAAATTTGAGTCTGTGGCTTGGTATTTGCATCCAACTAGTTCTAAGGCTTTCGATTAAGGCAATCTGGGTCTAAAAGAAAAACCTTTTGGGTTATTATTTTAAAGTCACGTCCGTCAATCTGCTTCATAATCTTTCTAGTGGTCTTGAGTTTTCAATTATCAATTAAAAATTATCAGATTGAATGAAGTTATTTATTTCATTTGGGATCTTTTACTTAATTTGAAGTTCTTTTGGGATCTGGTTCATCTACGCCTCGCTTTCTTTGGATGTGGATGGGTTTGACGTGTAAGATTTGGAATCCTAAGGCTTCATCTAGTTAATTGATAGTTGTATGGTGACCACACACATTCACGATTATTGGATCTTGATGGTGTTTCCGCTGTTGTGTTGGGATTCTTGGTGGGTTGTAGTCCAAATTGAGGGGGTTGTCATAAAATTTGTTTCATGTTTGTGGCGTTCATTAAAAACGAGGTTTCTGGATGCTGTGACGATCTCTTTGTCATCAATTTTTTAAGTCCTTTTAAACCTTCTTTTTATTCTTTTAACTTTATCACATAGTATTTCTTGTTAAGCATGATTAGACTGGGATGGACCGGTGTTGACTATCGGTGAGAGACATACCAGTCGCTTATATGTTGCATACATCTTACTTGCGTATCTGGTTTCTTTGGTCCGTGTTTTTGTAAATAAATTAATATAATCTTTAAATTTGTCATTGTGTGAATGCTTTAAAAGTGTAGATTTTTATGGTTCATCTTAGATTTCTTCATGTTGTGTTTGTTGACGTTAACTATGGTGGAGCTATATGGTTTTTGTTGAGAATTTAATATCATAAAAAGTTTTTGAACTCGTGAAATGATTAGCATTAGATTGAGGGGGATGTGTGTTGAAGTTGAACTTTATTGCTATGATCTTATTAAATCTTTCACAATCTTATACTAATATACATTCATATAAAAAAGTAATTGTTTCATAAAGTTTCTCCAAACTTGGGTAAAAGATATGTTTATATCAATTTTTTTAACATTAGTAATCTAGTATTATTAAGTTATTCGTATGTAGTGAATTAACATTTGATATACAGTTTGGATTGTTTGACATACATATTGACTTGTCATTTAACAAAAAATGGTGTTTAGACTGCGACATATTTTATGGCAGAAGTTTTTAAGAAACAAAAAAAAGTGACTAAGTTTTATGGTATTATCACTACTACAAAGTTGTTAATAAATTACGTGAAAAAAATAACACGCGAAAAAAGATGACACTAATGTTTGCATATCATAAAAGTTATGTTGTATTTTACAAATTTATAGAAAAAATAACACATATTTTTGCATGTAATCTTTATTTGTCATCTTTTAACCCTAGACTTCTCAAATACCCCTTCATTCTCCTCACCTTAAACCTCCATCCTCAAACAATAGTCTTCTTCTCCAACGAGATGTCCGCCAAATCACCGCCGGACGCCACCACTCGCCCCGTCGGCGGTACCGAGTACAACGGGTGCAGAACCATCCCTAGCGGCTCCGGCTTCACCGTCTCCGCCTTATTCCTCTCCAAACCCCCCAACCTCCCCCTCCTCCAAACCTCCATCCTCAAACTCCAACTCTCCCACCCAATTCTTCAATCAAAGCTCCGCCACCACCCCACCACCAACACCTTCTCCTTCTTCACCCCCTCCGATCCCCCAAACCATAATCTCTGATCTCCCCCTCGCCTACCTAAAGTTCTTCAATTCTTTTTCTACTTCTAGATCTTGCTTGGGAAGAACCGGTTCATGCCACTTGATGATGTTGAAGATGGATTTAATCTATGTGTGCAATTTATGGACCAGCGACATCCGACGGATCGTAATAGCCGATTGAATCGAGTCTCATATTCCCTCTGATATGAATCGAGTCACATTTTATATGTATGATTTGTTATTACTTTCCAGTAATCCAAGGGTAACTCTTGCTTTTATAATAATGACTAATTTCTTTCAACACTTTTAGATGTAATTTTTTGCCTTTTTGGCATGTTAAGTCAAAATAGGATTATGTTGTCTTTGGTTCTTGGTTATCTAGTTTCTTTGGATTCCTACTCAAATTGATGTGAGGTTTATACTACCTATAAGAGGAGTTTTCAAGGTCAAGTTATTTTTGCCAAAAGAATATCTAATGTTTGCTCCCAAGGTATATATATATACTGATGTACGCTACTTGCAATGTATTTTTACTCACTATAGAACTGTTTCTATTCTAAGATTTGATATTCTACTATGAGAGTTTTAGTATAAGTATTATTTTTATCACTTTGATTGACAAGCATTGTTTTTCTTACTTCAAATACTATTGAATTTCTACATCAACTTGATGAAGTACTTGTACCTCTAAGAATGATACGTGTAATGTCGATCGATGAATTTATGTATTGACTAAGCTAACAAATTTTGACTACATTGTATGTTTCTAACCATTTTGTACTTTTTTTATTTGCATGTGAACTTGAAACAAATTTGATATTTTTATTAGTATTTAATTAAATGAATTTTGTTTTACTATTATTTAACAATTATTTATTTATAGTTTTATAAAACAGCAGATAAAACATATAAAAATTAATATATATATATATATATATGTGTGTGTGTGTGTGTGTGTGATAAAGCAACTAAATTTATGACTGAAACTGCGTATCATTTCGAACAAGTAATAAAATTCACAAAGATGACACACACATGCTCGTCATATTGTCATTTGTGACTACCCTGCGTCATCTATTGCCCGTCATAATATGCACGTCATCTTCTTCGCTTCATAAATAGATGAGGCGCAAATACGTGTCATCTTTCATTTATGACTACCCCTTCATTGACGTGCATATGTGCGTCATCTGACCCAAAAGATGGAGCACATTGCCCGTCAAGTATTGCAGTTTTTCTAGTAGTGTACAGCGGGTTGTCTTCTTGTGATTGAATTTTCAATATCTTAAAATTACTTAAATGAAAACTGTGTTTGGTATTGCAATCTGTCATTTTCAATTTTTTTTATGATTGATCGTTTGGTCTTCATGTCGCATTATCATGATATAAGGATCTTATACTTTTTAGTTGTTATTCTGAAAGTTTGTTTTCTGATTTGCTTATCTGTGTGTTTCAATTTTCAAGACTATTTTTTAAAAATGATTTAAAAAGCCTTGTATGTTTTCCCTTGTTTGAGGTTTTTCCTGGTTGCAAATCAAATGGTTTATGTTAAATTTTGATCTCTTGTCTGGTTATGTCTTTGCAGTCTGATGTTGCTCTTGCCTTTTTTGTCAGTGTTAGATTCGTCTCTTGAATCTTGTGATTCAATATTTTTTGTGAAGTTGTAAAAGTTTTTAGTTGAATCAAATTACTCTTTATGTTCATTACAAGTTTTTTTCTTATATGATTCTTGTAAAGTTATAAAAGTTTTTGATCAAATCGAATTAGTGTTTATGCTCTTCAAAGGTTTCGTCTTCAGTTATGGTACTGAGTTTTTTAATCCAAGATTTGAGCTGAGAATGCCAAATTATAGAATCCTTTCAGCTCCAGTGGTAACCACCCCTACAAGTTGAAACGCTTCCAACACAACCATGACAAACTCTTCAGCTGATACATCTGAGGTGACTACAAATTCCAGCAATGAGGCACAAAACTCAAATGAAGGGATTTCCGATGTAGGACGAGATGTAGATGGTAATAGTAATCAATAATACCTTGATGCTAACAACCACTCCACTAAAGACAACATCAATGATGTCACACGCTCTCTAGATCAAGTCATTCTTGATAAGTGTGCTAATGTGGTATGTGATACTTAATCAACAGATCTAAATTTATCCAATTTAGTTCTATCAAATCAACTTGCTGTGATTCCTCAACTGAGAATCCATAAGTCACATCCTACTATAAACATCATTGGAGATGTTAAGACTGGGGTGAGAACAAGAGGACAAACCCATGATAAAAATATTTGTCTGCACTCTTGCTTATTGTCCCAGACTGAGCTAGAGAAAGTTATTAAGCCTTTAAAAGATGAAAGTTGGATTGAAGCAATGCAGGAGAAGCTGCTTCAATTCAAAAGACAAAGGTTTGGAACTTATGTCCACTTCCTCATGGGAAGATGCGAATAGGTACCAAGTGAGTTTTTAAGAACAAGAAAGATGATTGAGGACTTGTCATCAAGAACAAGGTCAGACTAGTAGTTCAAGGGTACACTAAAGAAGAATGGATTGACTACAATGACGCTTTTGCTCCTGTAGCAAGACTTGAAGCTTTTAGGATATTCCTTGATTTTGCTGCATCCAAGGATTTCAAGGTCTACCAACTTGATGTCAAGTGTGCATTTTTATATGGGGTGATAGATGAGGAAGTGTATGTCAAGCAACCACCTGGCTTTGCAGACCCAGATCATCCTGTTTATGTCTGCAAGCTTGACAAAGCTCTTTATGGGCTGCATCAAGCTCCAAGGAAGTGGTATGAGACACTGTCATAGTACCTAGTCTAACTTGGTTACAAGAGAGGTACTATTGACAGCACACTCTTCATCAAAGGAACAGGGAATGACTTAATGCAGGTTCAATTTTATATAGATAACATCATCTTTAGGTCAACTAATCAAAAGCTCTATAAAGAGTTCGAGAAGGTGCTGAAGAATAGATTTGAAATTAGTGCCAAGGGGGAACTCGATTTCTTTCTAAGAATTCAAGTGAAGCATGTTGACAATGGCATCTTCATAAACCAGCCAAAGTATGTGCAAGACATACTAACCAGATTTCATCTGATGAGTGCAAGGTTGCTATGGCTTCCATAGCCAGAAACCATTCCCTAGGACCTAATCTTGAGGGGAAGTGTGTTGATGGACATATTTACCGGGATATGATTAGGTCTCTTATGTATCTCATAGCCAGCAGGCCTAATATCATGTTTGCCATATGCATATATGCAAGATATCAAACCAAGCCCAAGATGTCACACCTGGTTGCTTTCAAGAGGATTCTTAGATACCTCAAAGGAGCTCCTAAGCTGGGACTTTGGTATCCAAAGAGTTCTGACTTTAATCTATATGCATATACAGATAGTAACTATGGTGGCTGCAACATGACTGCAAAGTCTACATCAGGGGGATGTCAATTCCTTAGTGAAAGGATAGTCTCATGGCAATGCAAGAAATAATCCTGTGTATCTGCATCAACTGGTGAAGCTTAATACATTGCTGCTGCAAGCTGCTGTGCTCAAGTGCTTTGGATTCAGAATCAGATGTTAGAATATCGATTCAACTTCAAGGAGACTCTTATCCACATAGACAACAACAGTGATATCTCTATCATAAAGAATCATATGCAACACTCAAAGACAAAGCACATCAATATCAGGTATCATTTGATCAGAGATAATATTCTAAAAATGATTGATAAAACTGGTCAAAGTTAACACAAATGAACAATATGCTGATCTGTTCACAACAACTTTTGATGAACGAATATTTAAATATCTTGTATCAGTTATTGTGATGATTAATTTTGAGTAGATGTTTTTAAATTTATTTAAAGATTGTTTAAAATATGTGTGTCCTCAAAATCATGAGAAAAACCATTGTTGGTTTCTCAGGAGTAGAAACAACCCTTGTCCCAAAAATGTTAGAGCTCCATGCTCAAGGTGACAACTTGGCAGCACCAGCCAATGTTGAACCCACGCATTCTTCATCTTAACCACCCTCACAACCACATATAACCATCACCTACCAAAAAAATCCAAGAGAACCCCTGCTCAGTCTATTTAGATTGAGCAGGCCCCTATACACTCACCCATGAAGGAGGAAGTGGAATCAAGAGGTCCCACTTCCCCTTAGTAGCAAACTATTCCCATCATTTTAATAACCAGTGTTGAGATTCCTCATGCTCAGCCTGATGAGCTCATTACCCAAGCTGCAAGCCTTCACTCTAAGTCTCAAAACTCAGGTGAACAACCTTTAGGGGCAGTTACCATCCCCAGCCTTTAGACTTAAACCAACCAATTCCTGACCTTCAATTTTATGATAATGAGGATATAGGATACAAATGAGTACCATGAGTCTCTCTTCTTGTCCCCTGCTCAAGGAGAGATGAGTTCTCCTGATACCCCCATATCTATCCCACATCATCCACCCCCAACTGAGATGGACTTTCCTTAACATACTTAGGAGATCCATATGAAAGAGTCTCACTTTAGAAAGTGATTACATCTCTAAGACCTTAACCATGGAAACCAAGTCCCTTGACACTTCTCTTGAAGCTGTCATGGTGCAGGGAAATCCAGAGACCAGGAAACAAAATCTGGTGGTGAGGGAGATGTCGTCGGTTATGTTCTATCATCCCTCCATGATTCTTCTCATAAAGATGAGGGGAGTCTGCAACAAAGGGTTCAAACATTAACATAAACCTTCACTTAATTGGTTTCTAAGGTTAGTCATCTAGAATCTTAGGTGACTACCTTACAAAGGCAGGTCCTCAGTCAGCAAGTTAAGATCATCGATCTCAAGGGAAAGTTAGCTGAGAGGACTACCAGGCATGCTTAATCAGGTCCATAAGAACCTGTGGATGTTGTGGACCTAACCTCTAGCTCACCTATGCTAATGGGTGATGCTACCAAAAAGAGGGATAAAGTCTTAACTACAATCATAGAACCTGGGAGTTCTACCCAGAGTATGGACATTGAGGGCTCAACATCCTCACTTGCAATTGTCCACACTCAACAATCTCCTCAAGCCCATATCAATGTGGATGCCTTAATTTAAAGTCTAGTAAGGTGGAGGTATGACAATGATAGAAGGGCCCTGGTACTCTCCAGATATCAGGGACAACAAGAAAGGTTCAATTTTCATACCCTTAAATTCTATGTGAGTTTTTCTCTTGTTTCCCTGCCACTTGCCAGCCCAAGTCATAACAGGCAAGCTGGCAGGTTAGCTGAGAGGATTCAGCTAAGGGTGCTTGAAGAGTTCAATAGAAGATCCTATTTATATAGAAACAGAGGCTATCAGGGAAAACTATTGGTCAACTGGATATTGAGGCAGGCCCTAAGATTAGCTTTAAAGGGGAAACCTTACTTGAAGGCCCAACAGTAGAACCTGTGAACCTTAAGACTGTAAATTCTTCAGCACCCGATACCCTCAGTGAGACACCAGCTGGTGAAGGTGTCTCACAGCCTCTCCCTGGCTAGAGCTCAAGTGCAACATCAAGTCAAGAAGGCTAAAGCTCTCTCCACCCTGACTCACGCTGGCTAGTGGTTGACAAAGGGAAGAGTATTTTGACCTCTAAGGAGATTGAGGAGGAGAAGAGGGAGAGGAAGGGGAAGGTAAGAGGAGAGAGAACAAAAGAGACCCCTAACTTTATGCAAGTTGCAATCAAGGCTACCCCTAGGCCAAATACTCAGGAAGATGAGTTAAGGGCAGCTATATTGAATTATCTGGGGTCTAGGAACTATAACATTGATGAAATAATCTCTCTTCCCTTGGAGGAATTAAATGAGCTGGCTGACACTGAAGTGTAAAAAGAGAGGAAGGAGCTTGAGGCTGCAAAATTGCTCATCAAGATCAAAGAAGAAAGGAAAAGGAAAAGATTATATGAAGCCAATGTCCTCTCTCCAGTTTAAGAAAGTCCTGAAATAGAGACTGTGGTTATTAAACAAGAAACTCAAGTAGGTAGGGAACAAGACAGACAAAAGATGATAACCTACTTGAGTGCCACAAGTCTTTATCAGGTAGCAGCCATACTCCCTCTATCTTATAAATATATAGAGTTTGAGTACCTCAAGCAGCTCAAGCAAGAAGTTCTAAAAGAGAAGAAAGCTACTAAGAGGAAGATGAAAGAGGAAGCTGCTAAGTCAAGAGCCACCATTAGAGCCAATCAGAAGAAGTCTGTTAACAGAATGAAGATAATGAGCTTCTTGAAGTTGTATGGGTTCTCCGAAAAAACACTTGGTCCAATGTCTCTATCCACAATGGATGAGCACATTAGATTGATCAAGCACAAGATTAAGAAAGGTGCGCTGGTAGACTTGCATTCTCCACTAAGTCAGGCTGCACCTTATAAGGTTTATACTTAAAGGCTGATGCAACCTAAGCAACCAAAGAGCTCTTAGCATGTATACATGAAGTGCAGAGTAAATATACTTCGGAAGTTTTACACAACTCAGATAGAATAAGCTAAGTGTAAAATCATCCGAAGCGAATGACCAAATCTTCCGAAGCCAAAGATGAAGTCTTCCGAAGCTTCATAGACAAAGTCTTCCGAAGCTTCATAGACAAAGTCTTCCGAAGCCAAAGACTGATTTATTCTGAATACAGAGAAGACATGCTTTCTCTAATCACCTTTTGACAAAAGCTGAACAACTTTCCGCTGCCACTCTGAAGACTCATAAACTTAGATAAATTGGTGAAAAGGTCCATACTTTTGTCAACTGTAGATTAAGGTCATTGGTCTGTAACTTTCTACTTTTTACCCTTTATCCTTTTTGTAATATATTAGGATGTGAGCTATGGCATGCCATAGTCACAAGTCTAAAGGCAATATGTCTTTTGACTATCCATTGATCTTGTTCTCTAGATTAATGTTTCTCATTGGCTTTCAAAGTATAGCCGGCTGTAGAATATAGTATAAAGTGTCTCAGGTTCTTGTATTTATTTTTATCTTTAAAACACTTGTAATAGAACTTGAGATCAATATACAACATTCTTGGAAACTAAACTTATCTTGTTCTTGCTCTGTCTCTTACTTACTTGTGGTCATAGTATCATAAAGCAAAAATTGATTCCCTATTTGATCTATTAGGTGTTCTAAGTCTTTCCTTATTGTGAAACTGATTGTATTGGCCCCCTTCTGTGGTTATGCACACCTGAAGTTGAGGTCAAGGTTGAAACCCAAGAGACAACACAACCTAGGCATAGTGCTGAATCATATCCAGCTTTATCTTCTAACCCACAGCAAGGTCCTGAACCTTCTTCTTTTGAACATATGAAGGTGAAAGACCCAACTGAGAAGGATTAAAAGGAATAACTGGTACTCAGGACCAACCTTTTCACTTGAAGTATAGAAAGAAGAAGAGGATGGTCATTAGAAGGGATAAGAAAAAGAAGAAGTCCAAGGCATCCACCTCTACACCTAAGGATGAGTCAGAACATCCTGAGAGTCAATAAAAGGAGACTGCTCAACCAACTCCATAACAAGTAGAGCCTCTTGCTGCTGAGAGACCCATCAGTTCTTGGCTTTCTTTACAAACCCAGACAGATGGTATGCCATAAGAGATCAAGGAGGTCAAGACATATACTTCTGGTAAAATATGCTTTACCTTCCTCTGTATGATCTCTTTGATATGAGAAGATACCTTGAGAGTATGAAGAATCCAGACCAACTGATGAAGAAAGGTATGGTTCTGATTCTAATGGGGACTGTAAACAAATAAAAATCAAGACTCAAAGTCATCCCAACCTTTGGTAGCATCTGTCACACCCTCAAAATCAACTAACGGGGTTTTATTGTAAGGCGTGTGACACACCAGGATATCAGGTAGCACCAGTTACACTAGACACGATAATTACAAAACATCACATTAAGTAATTAGACTTTTAAACCAAACATAAGTGTTTCATGTTCGCGGAAGCGTTTCAAAAACAGTAAGACAATAATTCAACAAAGTCAACATGCGTTTAAACCATAAAAGTCAATAGCGTTAAACAAAATAAAATGATTAAGTTGTGATGTATGCTATGAATGCATTCCTAGCTGAGTTCTTAACCTTATGCGTTCCTGTGACCTGAGAAAACATGCTAAAGTGTGTCAACATAAAGTTGGTGAGTCCACAGGTTTAATCAAAAAGTAATGTGTCAGAAAGCGTTTCATATGGTTTAGTATATAAAGCATATCGATAGGTAGCTAGCCTATAAACAAGTTACTTAGTGTTTCAAACCGAAGCTGACTATTTGTAAGTTGTTTGTCTTCCCACCACTTCTAACACAGACAGTGGAAAATGTTAGGTTAATTAAACACCCGTTCAACCTCCAGTCGAGTTAGCGCGACTAACGCGGGTGGGGTTTGTCAAACCCAGTAGTACTACTCAAAATTACCTCGCTACTCATTACTAACGGTTCAAGAATGTAAGGGCTTTCATATATGTTTGCACTAACGTAACAGGCGATATCAATATTACTGACAACCATAATAAAAATAGCGTTTGCATGTTTTCTCCCTCCAAAAAGAAAAGAATATAAAAAGGGGCCGTGAAAACTCACCTTGACTCACCTTAATTATTAATATTAATTACTAATTATAAACATAGAGACTGTACGGTTTCGCGTCTCAGTAATCGGTTACGGTGTTGGTTATCACGTATGTCAACTCTTGTATTAAGATAATCTATATATATTTTAATTATACTTTATTTATAGCAAACCCACCTTATATTTTTCAAACAACACACACATATAACAAGTGTTTATATATATATATATATATATATATATATATATATACATACATATATATATATATATATCACACATGAGATATAACTCATATAAATAACATACATACTATATATTACCCAAATAATAGATCACACACGAGACGAACCCACCTTATATTCCACGTGAATAACACAAGTACTTTTCCCTCGTACACATGCATGAACTATCATCACTTACATAATCACATTTCTCATCGCCCCAAATATTTCCAACACCTGATTAAGACTCATGCACCAACTGAAACATTTATGCATACCAATCCACCCATGAAAACATCACAACTGACCCATCTAGTTCTGAGTGTGTGTGTGTGTGTGTATATATATATATACACATTCACATGCATACAATTACCTACATAAATTGCATCACACAAACTCACGGTTACCTACATTTATCCATACCCTAAACCAACCATCATTATGAACACACACCACACATTTCACACACCTTTATATATATACACACACACACAGAATACATGTATATATACACAAAGCTGGGCACACCTACTTCCATATTCACCCATACTCACAATGCATGACAAAAGCTCATAAAAACATTGCCATACATGACCCAACATAAACACATAGGTGCATCATTGAACTTACATACAAAGAAAACATACATGTACTTAGACGAACATACATACTCATCCACGCATAACATGCATACCAAGTCATGTACATACATACAAACAAGCTGCCACCCTCGAATACAACATCCTGAACCTTAACTCATCCCTCTAGCACCCCCAGATACATGCATCAGCAATAAAACGCACCAACATATCGCACGGATCACAGAATACATGCACCCATTCACACGCAGATCACATACACAAACATATGCGTAGAAAAACCTATACCTACATACATTGTAGAACATATACGCATACACACATACGCGGATCATATACGCAGAATATATATATATATATATATATATATATATATATATATATATATATGTATCTATATAAACGCAGAACATATAAGTACACATATACCCGGTCATCATGACCCCCCGAACCACACGTAGTCACTTGCGATACCCGTAACCGATTACTCGAGACTGCTTGAAACTAATCATGAGTAACGAATGAGTAGAATCATACCGAGCGGGGTTGTTATGGTTGGTTCTCGCAATCACCAGAAGGGAGCCAATCACCAAACGCTTGCGATTGTTGAAGAGAGTGTCGCCAAAGACGATGGTGACCGGTGGGACTAGGGCTACCGATACAAAGCTGAGAAAAGCTTGTACTTGGCGACGGCAGCGGTTCTTTGGCCAGGGATTAGGGTTTTGGTTGAGGCTCTAGGCGAAAAACAGAAGGAATAGGGTGGGGGCCGATTACCGGGGTTTGGGTTATTATACTAATGCAAGTTTTTGAAAGTTGCCATATATAGTCCCTGAATTAAACAAAATTTACATTTTGCGTTTAGTTAAATCTAACTTATTTGGAGTTAGTTATTAATAAAATTTAGAATGACAACTAATATCATTTAGTAATAATAAGTAAATTAGTTATAGATAACGGGAGGGGTTAGGTTAAGAGAACGAGGTTAACCTAAAATTCGGGTTGTCACATCATCCCCTTGTTGAAGGAATTTTCATCCTGAAAATTAGAACATTAGGTTCAATCAAAGCATGAGATTCAACGATTTGTAACGTGTATAGAATGAAATTTCTACGAAGCTGCGATAAATCCAGCGAGAAAGACTTGTAAGGTTTTGACAGAGTTGTGACATCATCCCCTTGTTGAAGGGAATTTCGTCTCGAAATTTAAAGGAAAGATATCGCACGAATGATACCTTAAGAAGTGGATGCCTGGTCTTTGAACAACTACGGGTATTTCTTTTTTTTTCATTTGATCCTCACGTTCCCAGGTAAACTCAGGTCTACGCTTTGAGTTCCAACGGACTTTGACGATAGGAATACGACTATGCTTGAGAGTTTTGATCTCTCGGTCCATATCTTCCACCGGTTACTCAATGAAACGTAGTTATTCATCCACATGTATCTTCTCTAACGGAATGACAAGAGTCTCATCTGTAAGTGTAAGGCCCCGTTCCCGAGCGCCTCACAGCTGGACTGTCATCGCACATAAAACATTTTTAAAACGTACATTTATTTTGCAGTGAAATTTAAAACTTTCATTAATAACTAAAAACATGCCATTTCATTACATAACAACATTTCTTTTCATCTCAAAATACCATGACATATCAAAATATGGATGCCAGCCTCAAAACGCTCCCAGTAGCTTATGCATCCATCCCTGCAACTCCTCAGCATCAACAAAATACCTACCAACTATTATGCATACAAAAAGTCAGCGACACTGAGTGAGTTCTAGTTTTTTTATAATAAAATACTTTATTTCCTTTAAAAACTAGTCTTACATTCATTCGTGGTCATACAACATACGTACACTCAATCTGTGTTCTTCATTCATTTCATTCTTTCATACTTTCATCGTTTCATTCTTTTATTTACTTTCGTATTCATACTATCATTCATACTTCTCTCTATCTTTTACTTTCTTTTCTCTTACTTTCTTTTCATACTTTACGTTTGTCAGTTGTCATACATCATACATACATATTGATAACAATTATTATTATTATCTTCATCATTCATTCATTCATTCATTCATTCCCTCACTCTTTACTCATCATTACTCGAATCTTGTCTCATGCAATATCCCCGACTCATGCTCGAAATTTGATGCTGTGTCAGGGCCTGTACACAAACCCCCGACTCATGTCTGAAGACTGACACAGCACCGGGATACGTGACAAAGATCCCATTCAAGTCAATCACATGGATTGAACTCTATCTGAGTTTGTTGCGACAATAGGGTCGCTCACCTCATTATCTCGTCTCATGCAATACCTCCGACTCATGTCCAAAGACTGATACTGTGCCGGGGCCTGTAAACAACCCCCGACTTATGTCCGAAGACTGACACAGTATTGGGGTACGCGAAAAAGATCCCATCTTGTATGCAACACCCCCGACTCATGTCCAAAGACTGATACCGTGCCAGGGCCTGTAAACATACCCCCGACTCATGTCCGAAAACTGACATAGTATCGGAGCATGCAACAAGACCTCATCATCATAGATCATTATGTCTCATGCAATACCCCTGACTCATGTCTGAAGACTGATACTGTGCCGGGGCCTCTAAACAAACCCCCGACTCATGTCCGAAAACTGACACAGTACCGGGGTACGTGACACGGATCTCATCATCCGTCACTTTCATACTCACCATTTGTTATCTCATGTGTTCGTTCATTTCGTACTCTATCGTATTTGTTTGTTTCATACTTTATCGTTATCTTTCACTTCGTTACATAATACTTTGCGTTCATTAATTTATTCGTTCATACATCACACCACGTAAAGTCATATATAATGTATTACAAAACATCATACGTACGTTTTTAAAACTCTTCAACGAAGAAAGATAACATATCACTCACACACATACATATCATAATTTCATCACATCATCATGCATACAACAAGCATAAGTCATCACATCATAACAGGGCCTATCTCCCTATTCTACACCTTAAAACCCCTTAGAAAACTCTAAGTCCAAAATGGGTGCATGGGACTTTTTAGACGCATGAGCATAAAAATTCTAAGTGTAAAACAGTCTGGGCGCATGGGCACTGTTTGGGCGTTTCTGCCCTGTTTGGGCGTTTCACCACTATGCAGGCGCATGGACACTTAGCTGTTTTGGCAACTTGAGTGCATGGACACTATTTAGGCGTTTCAGCCCTGTTCAGGCGTTTTGCTACTATGCAGGCGTCTGACTTATACTTAAATCATTTATACTTAGATGCACAGACCTGTTTAGACGCATGGGCACTATTCAGGCGTCTGGGCCTAACACTTGGTCATTTTTCACTTAGACGCATGGGCTATTTTTCACTTAGACGCATGGGCCTGTTTAGACGCATGGACACTATTCAGGCGTCTGGGCCTAACACTTGGTCACTTTTCACTTAGACGCATGGGTCTGTTTAGACGGTTGGGCACTGTTTAGGCGGTTGGGCTTTTGGACGGTTGCGCATACTTAGGCAGTTGACCGTTGGACACATGGGACCATTCTGAATTATTTCTAACACCACCCCAAGCACAGATCTAACGCACTAAGGCCCTTAAAACATGCCAACAATCGATATAACCACTAAAACATCATCTAAACTAGCATACACAGAACATCATTCGAACAAAATGCATAAACACTCTGTTAAATTCCAAAACATGTGTTCGGTATGCATAATAGCCCCAAAAAGTTAAAAATCAGTAAAAAAGGGGTTCTAGAAACTCACCTTGAAGCAGCTCTTCGAACAACACACCTCCACTAGCAAATTCAGCACCGAGAAACTCCGAACACAACCTCTAAACACCGAGAACTTCGGTCACAAGTTACAAACTAAGTCAAAACCGAATGTAAACTTAAGAACTAACCTTTTGCAGCTTCTTTTCCTTTTCTTCTTCTCCAAAGACCCGATCTGCTCTTGTTTTCTGCATTGGTCGAGAGCCAAAAAGCATAATTGCTTTTAAGGAGGTGACCATACCTCTTTTATTAATAAAATATTAAAGTTTTGTACTTTGTACGCTTTACCCCCTCCCACTTGTGTCCCTTTTCTTTTCTTTCTTGATACTTCTATTTTGCTCTTCTTTAAATAAAATTCAGGGTGTTACAGTAAGGCATTTCTTTAGGTTCGAAACATGGAACACATTGTGTATTCCACTAAGCTCTTTGGGTAGACTCGACTGGTAGGCTACTGGGCCAACCCTTTTGACAATGTCAAAAGGCCCAACGTAGCATGGGTTTAGCTTTCCACGTTTCCCGAAACGAATTACACATTTCCAATGTGCCACTTTCAAAAGTACTTTATCACCAATCTGAAATTCCAACGGTTTACGACGCTTATCAGCGTAACTCTTCTGTCGATCACGTGCTGTTGCCATACGGTTATGGATTTGCATGATCTTCTCAGTCATCTCGTGCACAAGTTCAGGACCCGTAAGTTGGCTTTCTCCAACTTTCACCCAGCAAATAGGTGATCAACACGTGCGTCCATACAATGCCTCAAACGGAGCGGCCTTGATTGAGGTGTGATAAATATTATTGCAAGAAAACTCAACTAATGGTAAGTGAGTTTCCCAACTGTTGCCAAAATCGATCACACATGCGCGCAACATGTCTTCAAGAGTCTGTATCGTACATTCACTCTGACCATCAGTTTGAGGATGATATGCAATGCTCATATCTAGTCGCGTCCCCAATGATCTCTGCAGGGATTGACAGAAGTGTGTAGTGAATCAAGCGTCACGATCAGAGAGTATGGAAATAGGCACACCGTGCCGAGAGACTATTTCCCTTAGGTAGATACAAGTCAACTTTTCCATTCGGTCAGTCTCCCGGATTGCCAGGAAATATGAGGATTTCGTCAAGTGATCTACAATCACCCAAATGGTATCGCATCCGCTGGGAGTCTGAGGCAGTTTGTGATGAAATCCATTGATTTATGTTCCCACTTCCATACTGGAATATCCGGTTGTTGAAGTAAACTGGATGGCCTTTGATATTCCACTTTAACCTTAGAACAGGTTAAACATCTGCTTACATAAGTGGCAATATCAGCTTTCATGTTTGGCCACCAGTATAGAACCGTCAAATCTTGATACATTTTATCTGAACCCGGATGAATAGAATATCATGACTTATGAGCTTAATCCATTACCAGCTCTCGTAGTTCTCCATACAATGGAACCCATATTCGTTCCATGAAATAACAAAATCCATCAGGCTTGACCTCTAATTGTTTTTCCATACTCCGTATGGATTCTGCCTTCAAGTTTTCTTCCTTCAAAGCCTCAAGTTAAGCATTACGGATCTGATCAGGTAATCCGGTGTGGATGGTAAGCTGTAATGCTTGAACTCGTGTTGGTTTAGGTGTCTTCTTTCGACTTAGGGCGTCGGCTACTACGTTAGCCTTACCCGGATGATATTTGATTGCACAGTCGTAGTCATTCAACAACTCGACCCAATGACGTTGTCTCATGTTCAGCTCCTTCTGTTCAAAGATGTGCTGGAGACTCTTGTGATCGGTGTAAATGGTTCACTTGGTACCGTACAAGTAATGTCTCCATATCTTGAGTGCAAACACAACGGCTCCTAACTCTAAGTCGTGTGTCATGTAGTTTTTCTCATGAAATTTTAATTGGCGGGAAGCATAAGCGATCACTTTCTCACGTTACATTAGCACACAAACTAGACCTTGAATGGAAGCATCACAATAAACTACAAAATCATTTGTTCCCTCAGGTAGGGATAGAATCGGTGCCGTACAGAGCTTCTACTTCAAAACTTGAAATGTGGATTCCTGTTTGTCACCCCAATTGTATGTGGTGCCTTTATGAGTTAACGCGGTGAGAGGTTGAGAAATCTTTGAAAACCCTTCGATGAATCGTCGGTAATAGTCAGCTAACCCAAGAAACTATCGTACCTCCGTCGGAGTTTTTGGTGTAGCCCAGTTCTTGATGGCTTCTACTTTTGTCGGGTCAACATGTATTCCATTCTCGTTGACCACATGACCTAAGAATTGGACCTCTCATATCCAGAAGTCACACTTGGAAAATTTAGCATACAATTATTCTCGTTTCAGCAGCTCTAAGATCAGTCTAAGGTGTTACTCGTGTTCTTCTTTATTCTTTGAATATATAAGGATGTCATCGATGAAAACAATGACAAACTTGTCCAAATAGGGTTTGCACACTCGGTTCATAAGGTCCATGAAAACTGCTGGGGTATTAGTCAATCCAAAAGGCATTACCACAAACTCTTAATGCCCATGGCAAATCCAAAATGCCGTCTTCGAGATATCTTCCTCCCGAACCCGTAACTGATGATAACCTAATCTCTGATCAATCTTGAAATAATAGATTGATCTTTGCAACTGGTCACATAAGTCATCGATACATGGAAGTGGATATCTGTTCTTGATCATCACCTTGTTTAGTTCCCGATAGTCAATACACATTCTGAAGGTTCTATCTTTCCTTTTCACAAAAAGCACTAGAGCTCCCCCAAGGTGAAGAGCTAGGACGTATGAATCCCTTGTCCATCAATTTCTGTAATTGCTTAGACAACTCTAGTAGTTCGTTCGGTGCCAATGATACGGCGCCTGAGCGATCGGAGCTGCTCTAGGTGCTAACTAAATCTGGAACTCTACCTGCCTGTTCGGAGGAAGGCTAGGTAAGTCTTTGGAAATACTTCTAAAAAGTCTCTGACAAATGAATATCTTCAACACACTTCTCATCCGCCTTCTTCTCAGTAATTAGTGTCAGTAAAGTGACATGCTTTTTCTTGAGACATTTATGCATCTTCACGTATGAGATGATGCCAACCACAGCACCAACTTTGTCACCTTCTACCGTAAGGATCCCATCACTAGGAAGAGGTAACTTAATCAGTTTGTTTCCACAATGATCTCTATTTGGTTTTTGGATAGCCAATCCATTTCAACCATGACATCAAAGATACCATGGGTAACAGGAAATCAGATTCATATCAAACGAATGTCTAGACAAGCCTAGATTACAAATGCCAAGCACATGGGTAGCAGTATAGTTCTACTATCGGTTACTTCTATGGTAGATACTGGAACTTAAGTTGGTAAGAACCACTTCTAGTAGTCCATTCAAATTACTGGATATGAAGTTTCCATCAGCACTCGAATGAGTTAATGCTAAAGTAAAACTACCATTTCTGTCGGTTTCCTATCTTCTTGAGCCTTGAGCAGTTTCTCTTTAAATAAACTGATTGTCCACACTCATAACATCTCTTTATGCATCTTGTGGCCGAGGTGACTTGTCCGGGATGTTCACACGACGGTTCTTGAAGGTATGGACAAATTTTCCCATAGCGCTCTTAATGTTCTTATTGCACGACCTATGGCGATTATAGTTGTACTTATTGCTTATAATGGAAAGGCGGAGATGTAATGGATAGGGTCATCATAATATCTTGTTATTTGGTCCTATGCCAAACGTAGTCATCCAGAAAGATCCAATTGAGTCCCACCACTAGGGAACAAACTAATGTAACGTACGTTTAAACATGATAAATATCAAATGAAATGAATGTTGGAACACTCAAATTACCAAGACTCTAAGTCTTAAGATCAATCCATGAACAAGAATTACATACACAGAGAGCATCATCACTCTATTGCAACTTTTGAAGATCTGGCATATTGTAGATGAATATTATTGCACGATTCACTGAAATGCTAGAATGAGCAACGCCTCGTAGAGACTAGGATTAATGCCATAATATGAATCTTATTAAGGCTCAAGGTAGATGAGAACTATCATACGAGTAGAATGAAGGATTGTTTCCATATCAATAATGAGGTTTTATGAGAACTGAGACCTCATGTCTCCAAGTATAGAAATGAAAATTTGTATTGATCATGACCATTATCACCCGATAGAGTTCGCCAGACTTCTCATGCACGACAAATTACAATTACGTGTGCACCTGTGACTCTAATTTGCTTTGCATGGTCACCCCTGGTTCCTCCCATCCGAGATAACATACCTTGTCAAGTACTGAGTGTTATTAATGATTGAGGTATCAAAGATATAGTTATTAAACCAAGGGTCAATTAACCAAGGTTGTACAAAGGATTCGGTTAAGAAAACATTCACTTAGGTAAGAAACCATCCATGTACTCAGGTCAGATGGGTAAGATAGCATTATCGTACGTAAACCCTGATAAGTTGCCTCCCAATGTTTATAGTAGTCACCAGTGCAGCTATTGCTTGCTCCACAGGGTAGGGGAGAAGTTATAACGTAGGTAACGAAAGTATGACATAAGTATCTCTTGTTTGAGAAAGCATTTAAAAGGAGGCAGGACATGCTCCCAATGAACCATCCAAGTCATGTACCAATGGTATTGTATTCGGTTTCGAAATGTATGATGTACGAGGTATGGTAAATCATTAAGCATAATTAAACTTCTCGTGACTTACAGTAACTAAGAGTCACTCGCGCTAAGGAACAGGTGATAAATTGGGGAATCAGAACGAACTGGCCTTTTCCTTTAGGCTTAGCATAAGAAGATGAAAACACCATCCCTGTAATCAAATGCTCCCAATGAACCATCCAAGTCATGTACCAATGGTATTGTATTCGGTTTCGAAATGTATGATGTACGAGGTATGGTAAATCATTAAGCGTAATTAAACTTCTCGTGGCTTACAGTAACTAAGAGTCACTCGCGCTAAGGAACAAGTGATAAATTGGGGAATCAGAACGAACTGGCCTTTTGCTTTAGGCTTAGCATAAGAAGATGAAAACACCATCCCTGTAATCAAATGCTCACGGGAACATGCCAAAGCAGGCAGTCCTAACGCATGAGAAGCAACCAAGCATAACTTAATAGTCAACGTGTGTATAACTAATGCAATCTAGCTATAGTCTAAAATGCAATGCATATGAATGCTCATTTTAGTTCTCTATAACTGGGGCTCTAATACCAATCTGTCACACCCTCAAAATCAACAAACGGGGTTTTACCGTCAGGCGTGTGACACACCAGGATCTCAGGTAGCACCAGTTACACAAGACACGATAATTACAAAACATCACATTAACTAATTAGACTTTTAAACCAAACATAAGTGTTTCATGTTCGCGGAAGCATTTCGGAAACAATAATCAATAGTTCAACAAAGTCAACATGCGTTTAAACCATAAAAGTTAATAGCGATTAACAAAATAAAACGATTGAGTTGTGATGTATGCCATGAATGCATTCCTAGCTGAGTTCTTAACCTTGTGCATTCCTGTGACTTGAGAAAACATACTAAAGTATGTCAACATAAAGTTGGAGAGTCCACAGGTTTAATCAACAAGTAATGTGTCAAGAAGGGGTTTCATATGGTTTAGTATATAAAGCATATCGATAGGTAGCTAGCCTATAAACAAGTTACTTAGCGTTTCAAACCGAAGCTGACTGTTTGTAAGTTGTTTGCCTTCCCACCACATCTAACACAGACAGTGGCAAATTTTAGGTCAATTAAACACTCGTTCGACCTCCAGTCGAGTTAGCACGACTAACGCGGGTGGGGTTTGTCAAACCCAGTAGTACTACTCAAAATTATCTCGCTACTCATTACTAACGGTTCGAGAATATAAAGACTTTCATATATGTTTACACTAACGTAACAGGCGATATCAATATTACTGACAACCATAATAAAAATTGTGTTTATGTTTTCTCCCCCCAAAAAGGAAAGAATATAAAAAGGGGCAGTGAAAACTCACCTTGATTGCACAGCGGCAAATAAATGATAGCACAAAGAATAGGGTTCCGATTAACCTATATTTCATTCGATATATATATAAATAATATTAATTATTAATATTAATTACTAATTATAAAGATAAAGACCGTACGGTTTCGCGTCTCAGTAATCGGTTACGGTGTCGGTTATCACGTATGTCAACTCATGTATTAAGATACTCTATATATATTTTAATTATACTTTATTTATAACAAATCCACCTCATATTTTTCAAATAAAACAGATATATAACAAGTGTATATATATATATATATATATATATATATATATATATATATATATATATATATATATATATATCACATGACATATAACACATATAAATAACATACATATTATATATTACCCATATAATAGATCACACACGAGACGAACCCACCTTATATTCCACATGAATAACACAAGTACTTTTCACTCGTACACATGCATGAACTATCATCCCTTACATAATCACATTTGTCTTCGCCCCAAATATTTCCAACACCTGATTAAGACTCATGCACCAACTAAAACATTTATGCATACCAATCCACCCACGAAAACATCACAACCGACCCATCTAGTTCTGAATGTATATATATATATATATATATATATATATATATATATATATACACACGCATATTCACATGCATACAATTACCTACATAAATTGCATCACACAAACTCACGGTTACCTACATTTATCCATACCCTAAACCACCCATCATTATGAACACACCACACATTTCACACACCTTTATATATATACACACACAGAATTACATGTATATATGTACACAAAACTACGCACACCTACTGCCATACTCACCCATACTCATAATGCATGACACAAGCTCATAAAAACATTGTCATACATGACCCAACATAAACACATAGGTGCATCATGGAACCACTTACAAAGAAAACATACCTATACTTAGACAAACATACATACTCATCCACGCATAACATGCATACCAAGTCATGTACATACATACAAACAAGCTGCCACCCTCGAATACAACATCCCGAACCTTAACTCATCCCTCTAGCACCCCCAGATACATGCATCAGCAATAAAACGCACCAACATATCGCACGGATCGCAGAATACATGCACCCATTCATACGCAGATCACATACACAAACATATGCATAGAAAAACCTATACCTACATACATTGTAAAACATATACGCATACACACATACGCGGATCATATACACAGAATATATATATATATATATATATATATATATATATGTATGTATGGATGCATGCATGCATGCATGCATGCATGCATGCATGCATATGTATGTATGTATGTATGTATGTATGTATGTATGTATGTATGTATGTATGTATGTATGTATGTATGTATGTATGTATGTATGTATGTATGTATGTGTGTATGTATGTATGTGTGTATGTATGTATGTATGTATGTATGTATGTATGTATGTATGTATGTATGTATGTATCTATATAAACGCAGAACATATAAGTACACATATACCCGGTCATCATGACCCCCGAACCGCACGTAGTCACTTGCGGTACCCGTAACCGATTACTCGAGACTGCTTGAAACAAATCATGAGTAACGAATGAGTAGAATCATACCGAGCGGGGTTGTTACGGTTGGTTCTCGCGATCACCAGAAGGGAGCCGATCACCGAACGCTTGCAATTGTTGAAGAGAGTGCCGCCGAAGACGATGGCGACCGGTGGGACTAGGGCTGCCGATACAAAGTCGAGAAAAAGCATGTACTTGGCGACAACAGCGGTTCGTTGGCCAGGGATTAGGGTTTTGGTTGAGGCTCTAGGCGAAAAACAGAAGGAAACGGGTGGGGGCCGATTACCGGGGGTTGGGTTATTTTACTAATTTCAAAAGTTTCCATATATAGTCCCTGAATTAAACAAAATTTACATTTTGTGTTTAGTTAAATCTAACTTATTTGGAGTTAGTTATTAATAATATTTAGAATGGCAACTAATATCACTTAGTAATAATAAGTAAATTAGTTATAGATAACGGGAGGGGTTAGGTTAAGAGAACAAGGTTAACCTAAAAATTCGGGTTGTGACAGCATCAGCCTAGGAGTTATCTTTAGAAGCTGATTCAAACCAAAGAGCTCTCAGCAAGCATTCTAAAGTACAGGGAAGTTACTTTAGAAGATTTGACAATTGCGTAAAGAAATTCTTTAAGTGACAAATCTTACGAAGCCAATGACCATTTCTTCTGAAGCCAGAAATGAATTATTCCGAAGCCAAGAGATTGATTTCTTCCAAAAACAGAGAAGACATGCCTTCTCTGGCTTGCTTTTGACAAAACCTGAACTGTTTTTGTTGTCATCTCTAAAGACTCACCAACTTATACGAGTTTGTGATATCTTCATACTTTTGTCAACTTTATATTAAGGTATTTTAGTCTGTAACTTTTCAGTCTTGTATTTTTATCATTTTTGTAATAAATTAGGATGTGAGGTATGGCATGTCATAGTCACTAGTCAAAAAACAATCTGCATTTTGACTTTACATTGATCTTGTTGTCTAGATTAGTATTCCAGCTGACCTTCAAAGTATAGCCGGCTGTAAGATTTAGTATAAAGTCTCTTATGTAACCAGTCCTTAGGTCTAAGACTTGTAACATTGTAAAACACTTGAGAGTAATATACATCATTCTTGAAAACCAAATACTTATTTTCTGCTTGTGTTCTTACTTTTTTTCTTAGTTTTTTGTGTCTGGTTCCTCATTTGATCTATTAAGTGTTTGCTCTCTCCTTGTGAAGCTGTTACATCACTGTTAACGGTCCTGCATAGTCATTAGTAACCATACTGTTGTCCATGTACATCTTACTAGATTTAAATGTTTTTTTTGTATGTTTGCATATGTTGATGTGTCAATATGTGCTAGTTTAAACAAAATGCAACCCAACATCAATTAGAACACCATTAAGTTTATTATAAGCACAAAAGGCAAACTTTCTTCGATCTGTTTCTTAAATCCTACTTTATATTACAAACAAAAGCTTCATAACCGAAAGTAGATTAATGAAAAAATTAATAAGAATGTGTAACGGGGTTGAAGACATGGCGTGCCTTGGTCTCGATCAAATCCAGGTGCTTTTGTTTAAGATGCGCATAAACAATCCAATCTCCGTTCTTCTTGGCACCCGGCATTGTAGTTATATATCCTGTTTGACCACCCCAAGGGAAATGATACGAGCCAAAATAGGGCAGGCCCCATCCAAAATCTAGAGAGGTAATCGGTAATCCATTCCCCGATGACACAACAATGGCGTCCCCATCATTCTCTTGTAACGTGAAATATATCTTGGCAACTGCTGGCTCAGGTCGATGCAACTCTACCCAATCAATCAATCCCCTAAAGTGATCTTCTCTTGTTACCTCACTCACAAACTCATGTACCTTGTTGGCAACTTCATTAAGTTGCATTTGTTGAAGACTATAATTGCTCATCACTCCGTATGGAATTGATAGTATATTTCCAAAGTAGTTTGCTAATTCTTTCTCGTTATTACCACTCAAGAAAGGTCGTCCACTAACGACAACACCCATTCTAGATGTTTTGTTTAGTTCCATGTCGCATTCTTCACCTATTAACTTCCACACGAATGCTGTAAAAGATTTAAATTTGCTTCTTCTTGTTTCCCTTGAACTTGCTTCAGATTGAAGATGGTTAAGTGATTCAGCACGAATATAGTATATGCGACTATGAAGTAATTTGTCCTCTAAGGAAGGAGGCGGAGGGAGTGATGATATGGGAAGGTACAAATTGTCATAGATTTTCTCATAATGAAGTGGATGTCGTGGACTGAGGATTGAACGGCGGAACGACGGCATCATGGAAACTTTCTCAAATCGGGCAAACTCGGCCCATGAAACTAAGAACATGTTTAAGGAGGCACCATCAGTTATGCGATGATCGAAAGCACATGATACTATTATTGCCCCACAATTGAGTTCTGTCACCTGTTTCATTTCAAAAGTACATCATTAGTATATATATCACGTTAAAATCAATATATATCATGTCATAGAAATTAATGACAACCTTACATATAAGAAGTTCAAGTTTTATGTATCATTTCTATATAGGTGAGACCTGATTTTGCAACTAATTTTTATTTTAGTAATAGAAGAATTATTGCCTTAACAATATGTCAGTCACATCTCAGGAGCGTTTGGTTGGAAAGAATGGAATGGAATGGAATTAAAAAACTAGTATAATTTTCAAGTAAAATTATGTTTAAGTGGATAATGAAATGTAAAACCCAAAGGAATGTTCACCTCAAATTCCCTTGGTTGTGTGATTTCAAATTCCCTCTCTAGGTGGAGGGATTTTGAAATCCCACAACCAAAGGAATTTGAGGTGAAACATTCCGTTGGGTTTTACATTTTATTAGGCACTCAAACATAATTTTACTTGAAAATTATACTAGTTTCTCAATTCCGTTCCATTCCACTCTATTCATTCCAACCAAACGCTCCCTTAGGGTTATATTATTATACATAATATATCACTTACTAACCTACCGAATGTTTTGGTTAGTTCGGTCTTATTATATGATAAGATCTATTATCATATTTTTCATAATAGTCATAAGTTATGATTTATTTATATTTTTCGCTTTGTAGTTGTCATTATTATAAGTAATTGATATAAATATGATTCTTATTGTTTTATAGCTTAAGAAAACATTTTGTATTCTAAACTACATAAACTCTTACAATTAATTAGAAAAAGAGATTGATGAAAGAATAATTATGTTGTTAAATAAATGCCATCATATTTGATCTACTCCCTTAGAGCGTTCACAACCCATTCCTTATAATTATGTGAGTGTGAGTTCTTAAATTATATGGAATGATTTAAGTGGTTGTGA
Source organism: Flaveria linearis (assembly GCA_024085815.1). Lineage (NCBI taxonomy): Eukaryota > Viridiplantae > Streptophyta > Magnoliopsida > Asterales > Asteraceae > Flaveria > Flaveria linearis. Next base: position 45,153,678 of record CM044004.1, on the reverse strand, counting down.
GTGGAGGAGAGAGAAAATGTTATTGTTCATATGTAAATTTAAAGATTCACTGTTTAACAATTATAAATTTTTAATATTTTTAAAAGTGGTTGTGAGTGAAGAAGAGAGAAAATATAATAAAAAATGTATAAAAATATATTATTTAATTAGAAAGAGAGAAAAGAAGTAATAATTTTTAGTTTAATTATAAGAATGAAAATAAAGAATGGGAGCATCTCATTGTAGACCAACTTAAAATAACCAACTTCGTTGTCATGGAGTCAAAGTAAATCACCTGCCAACTTGGCACGTCATGGTGTCAAGTCATGATGTTCAACAACTTGACATTTACATTAAACATAAAAACTAAAAGTAACACATAAATAAATAGATATAACGAATATTAAGCCCCCGTTTGCAAGGAGTGGCGTAAATTCGTTCCAATTAGCACTAATACAATACCATCGTCAGTAACCACTAACACCGAAAAGCTCGTATTAAAAAAACAAAAAAATAAAACCGAACGAAAAGTAGACGTAAAAACGTTGAACCACGCAGAAACGTAAAGCATCTAAAAGAATAAGTCGATCTAGTACCAAAGTATTGCGATAGGACCATTAAATGGCGTGTTAACTTGCAAAATTAGGCTGAAACGTAAAATGAAATGTTTTTAAAATATGAAAAGTATAAAAGAATAAAGTTGAAAGTAAAAGATATAAAAGTATTAGGTTAAAATAAAAAGTTAAAAATTAAAAAAAAAAGATTAAAGATAGATACAACTCACTAAGGACATGGTACAACACTTGAAGCATAATCAACTTGGTATTAGTATATATAATATAAACTAATTTATAAGGTCGATCAAATACTTAAGAATTTGTTGACCAAATGGAAATTTAGAGTACAACTTTTAAAGGCTAATGTACAACCATAATGCATAAATAAAATTGAGAATTATTATTATATTAATATAAACAATGATTAATGTGAAAGATAAATAGTCATTTGAAAAGTCTAGTTAACTATTAATTGAGACCAGTGACTTACAGCGACAACGCTTAACCATGAAAAAAAAGTGTTGAAACATTCATAAACATGAGGCCATCAATTTGTCACGTGTTACGGTTCGGCCTTGATAATATTCAAGATTGATAGAGAAACAAATCTGGGATGTAAACAAATGTGTTGCATCTTTATATAGTAAAAATAAAATCATTATAAAATTCACTACGAAACATTAATAAAATAAACACGTTTTAGCTGATGTTTTGTCGAAAAACAAAAACTCAAAGAACAAAATTTAACTTAATAGCAAAAATAAAGATTTCTAAGAGAATCAAAGATAGAATTGAAAAAACATCAAAATAAAAATAATTTAATAAAAACAATAAAAATAGAATAAAATGATTAAACCGGCCGGAGGGAGTTAGCAACGTTCGAAGACCCAGCAATTTTCTTACATAAACCCACACACCTTTTTCCTAACCCTAGTGTATTTGAAAATACAAAAATGTTTTGAAAAAAATAAAACCTACACGTTAAACGTATAAAAGATAATTAATTGTATGTTTGATAATGAAATAAAAATAATAAGTTCTATTTTTGAAATAAGGTAAAAAGAGAAAATTTATATTTTTCTTAATAGTTGAAAAGATATGATTTTTTTATACAAATATTAAAATTTTGATTACAGAACAAAAATATCAAAAAAAGTTTTGAAGGATGGGAAAAAGGCCAGTAGTTACAAAATAAATAAATTAAGAAAGAGTTTAAAAAGAAGGGAAAAGGACATCGAATTTACTAATTAATATAAAAGATAATAGTAATAGATATAAAAATTAAAATTTAAAAAAAATTAAATAAATGTTAATAAAGAAATTCAATAGTCGGTAAAAAATATAATAAAGGTTAAAAATTAAATCAAATTCAAAAAGTAAATAAAAGTAACAATAAAATACATATAAAAATAGAAAAGGAGAAAATGAGAAGTATGGATAAATTTTTTTATTATAATTATTTTTGATGAAGTTCATATATCATGTTTAAGTCGAAGAATACAAAAACCTTGTGAAAGTATAAATTCAAAAAACGAAAAATGAAATCGAACTGTTTTTTTATTTTTTTAACTTTAATATGATTTTTTCAATATTTATTTTGAATTTTATAAATGTTTATGCGATTATATTTTTAATTTTTATTTGCTTGTTATTTAACTTTTACTTTAATCACATACTTTTTTTTCAATACTTTTCGCCTTTTCTTTTTACGTACGTTTTAGTTTTACTTTTATTTAGTTTTGAATTTGATTTGATTTTTTTACCTTTATTTTATTTTTCTAAAAATTATTAAAATTTATTATTGAGGTTTATTTGAATTTCTTATGTTTGATTTTAATTTCTTTTAAATTTTATGTTTATTTGAATTTCTTATGTTTGATTTTAGTTTCTTTTAAAGTTTATTTGATTTTCAATTTTTTTTAATTTTTTGAGCAAATTGCACAATTAGTCCCTATGGTGTGATCATATTGTATATTTAGTCCCCAGATCATTAAAAACTAATGGACACTAATGGTGGGGACTAAATTTGCAACAAACTTCCAAATATTTGAACTAAATTTATAATTTTTAAAATCTAGGGGCCAAACTTGCAATATGATCAAACCACAGGGACTATTTTTGTAATTTTTTTTAGATAATATTTAGTTATCTTATCATAAATATTATGCATCATGTTAATTATATGATTTTTAATTATAGTAACTAATACTCATTTGGCATGTAAAGTGGTTGACAGTTGGCCTAGTTAAAGCTCTTGTGTTTAAGCTTGAGGTTGTAGGTTTAAGTCTTGCATTTTTCTTTGAATTTTTTTTCACTTATTTTATCCGTCTTTAAAATGCTTTTTACATGATTTTTTAAAACTATTTTAGTTTTATATAAAAACTTTTTAGCGAATTTATTATTTTAATGTTAAGTCATGTTTAAGTCTCAACATGCAAGATATATTACTCTTTTCTATTCAATTTTCGATCGCATGTTGCTATTTCTGCCACAATGCGCATAATGAAATCCGTAAACACGCTGCAACGCGTGGGTTATAAAGCTACTTAAATAAAAAAACTAATATATTATAAGTATTAAGATCGCTTATACTACATATTACTCGTTTAGTAAAGTAGGTTTCGATCATGTGCATTAAAGCATTCATAGTAGGTGCCCCACATTAATCTGAGTGTATGCCATATATTATGTGGATGGTTGTGAGTGGTTGTCAGTGTATGAGAGAGAAAATTTATGTGAATTGTACCATTATTCCTCATATTTGGGGAAACACGGTATAATCCTAATAGTTTTTTTAATATTTTAAAAGTACTTGTGAGAGGAGGTGAGAGAATATATAATAATAAAGATATAAAAAATATTATTTAATTAAAATAGACAGTAAAAAAATTGTATTTTAGTGTAAATATGTGAATGGGGTGAGGAAGCTGGTGTGAATGCTCTTATTCATTAAATCGTATAATAGTAACATTATTCGAGATCGAGTAGTTAAGTTTTACCTGAACGGAAAGCACACCACGACGTATTTTCGGGACCAACTTTCCTTTGACGGTTTGATCCGGGTGGTGAAAATCTATGCTTTTCAGGTCAATGTCAGCATTAGCATGTACAAACTCCACCCCATTGTTGTTGCACCACACTTCTGGCTCCCCTTGACTGTTGGGTACTATCTCCCCCGCAAGCGGATAAAATGCCGATAACACCCCACACAAAGAATTCTTGATGGTCTTCACGGCAGTTTGTGGTGACATCGAAGCGCCTTCCTTCTTTTGGTAGCAAAAGAAAACTCCAACATCAAGCGGCGGTAAGAGTAGGTCCAGGTTGGACTGGGGGAGCCAATATTCAATCTTCGGGGCATGAGTTGTGCGAATGACATCTCTATCCTTTACCGACACTTGGTAGTCCCCTAATTCACGGTCGCGAAGTTGTAATTTGTGTAAGGTAGAGAAATGAGCATTGTGTTGATTATTATGTCGTCTGTATATGGTGACAGAATCAAATCCCTGGGGATAGAGGTAAGGTTTACCCTTAACCCATCCCTTCCATGATCTTGCCCATAGCTTTGAGATAATGTGTGATTTACTTGGTATGTTGGTTTGTTTGATTATGGTAACAGAAACAACTGTAGTATCACACGTTACTCTAGTTGAATGATGTGGCGCTGGTTGTTGTGGGTGGTGTAGTAGACCTAGGTGTTCTAATGTTATAGAACCACAAATTTTATTTGAGATTGCTAGGCCTTTGGATCTCCTAAACTTTAGAAGATGATAAAACTTGGTCATGTTATTTAGAGAGGGTATTAGTATATGGCTTGAGAGTGTGAGTACTTGTAAAAAATCCAGGGTTGATTTATAGTGCGTAGGGAAGCCTACTATACACATTTTGACATTTTTTTAAGAGAAAATACATGACTAAAAAGTCAGACGCGGTGATAACTTGCAAGAATTATGGCACCATACAAGGGTTATAATAATGTGATATGATTACAAGATTGCTAGGGTTCATATTGTATAAAAATGAACGAGTCTTGTCTACGTAGTAATATAAATATATTGTTATAGAAATATTAAGTATTAATAAATTAATAATTAATAATTCATTTTTTCCAAAACATTATAAGCAGGTGGACTCAGATCCAAGTTGGTCCGTGAACTCGATGACAAAACAATAGAACTGTATGTAAAGCGAACGTTTAGGGACAGTTTGTGAACCGTTTGGCACAAAGTTCGTTTGTGTTTGTTCATTTAATAAATAATTGAATACAAACAAGAAACTTTAGTTCTTTTAGTTAAACTAAGAAAAATTAATAGAGACAGTATACATATTCGTGAACTTTCGATAATATGTTCGCTAATGTTCGTTGATATATGCTCATCATATATTATTTGCATTTTAGTGGATTTAAGTTTTATTGTAGACATGGCCACCAACATTCTGCAGTTGACCATTTCAATTTTAATTTGTGTGAAATCTTAACAAACTTTTTAATTTTTTTTTGGTTATGTTTATCATAATTTTATCAAGTATGTTCGAATAATTATTTTAAGTACTTATTTATCTTTTGATGTATTTAACGTGATATTTGTGATGAAAAAGACACGTGTTATTCTAAGATTAATATATGACCATTTGTATTTATTTGTTTTCATAAATTTTTTTGTGTTCATTTATATTTATTAACATGTGTTGGTGTTAGTTTTCTTCATTTGTGTTTGTTTACTTGCAGTTAGTGTTCGTGAACGGTTAAAAAACACTTTTGTTTTTTTAACACAGGATCGCAAACAAAAAATCACGTTCATTAAATGTTTGAAATACTTATGAACAAATTCATTTCTTAATTTATAAACACAATTGATCGTGTTCCTACGATTCCTTTGCAACCCCGGCCGCACTGCTTATTTATTGACAGCCTTTATAGCATGACATGCAACCAAAACTACATCACCGATCATCAAATATTTTTTTATTTAAAGTTTAGAAATTATCTTTACGTGTTACAATACTTTAAGATTTACATATAATTCTTTAATTATTTCACACTCATTTGTCAACCCTATCACCTCAAACTCATATATGGTTCCAATTAAACTTCTAAATTATTAGTTTTACCAAGTTTGAGTTAGGTGGCGAAACCTTATATTTTTTTATTTCTTTACCAACCTAATCTTTAGCTCAAGATTGACCAGCCTATTTAATGAATATAAAACTAGATTTTCAAATGTTACGGTTAAACATACCCATTAAATTATTAGAAAAAAGCCAAGAGATGAAGCCCCAAAATAAGGATAGTAGTGAAAAAAGTCACAAACTGAATATTCGTGTTCACATGGAAACAGAAATATCAGGAGAACATCACATACGAATAAAACCTAAAATGTTTATTAATGCATGTTTATGGTTGATTGTTTAATTAGAGAAACATATCAAGTCAATGCTTCACCAGTAAGACTTTTTGGCATAATAAGATAGGATGCCTAGCAAAATAAATTGTAACATCTTTTGCAAATCATAATCCTCTAAACACGTAATCTTAGAACCAGGTATATTTAGTATTTAACATAGCTAGATTAAAAGAATGTTCTAGAGGTGGATCATGTAAACTATGTTAAGATGAGTGGTCGAAAGAATATGTGAGCCTTTCGGGCATGAAATCATAAAGCTAATGAAAAATTTAAAAAATAATATGTATGGTCCACACTATGAGTCAAATATTACATAAACCAAAACCTGCAAATAATAAGCAATATGTGACGGCCAAATATTTGGAACAACTTGTAAAACATATTACAATAATAAAATAAAAAACAAGATCAAGATAATCAATACCACTAACCTTGAGGTTCAGGACATAAGAAAACCCGGATCCATCCAACACAAAAAGAATCTGACCAATAGCAGCGACGTTTGTGGCTGCAAAAGACCCAGATCATCGACGCTAATACTGTTAGCGGCGATCGATCACCGCTATTAAGTTGCCGCAAAAGGTTTGCTGCTATTGATCACTAATCACAGCTAATAACGTCACTGTACGTAAAAAGGACCAATAGCGGCGACTTAAGTCGCCTCGAAAGAGCTTCAACCTTTCGGTTAACTGGCAGTAGAAATTTCGGTCAAGCTTATTAGCGGCAACTCATGTCGCCGCTATTGGTCTTTGTCGCTATAGAGGCGGGATCCCTTGAAAACCATATTATAAATATAAACCATAAAAACAAGAGGTTGCATATATGTAAGTACGTTTTGTAAACTGTTCAACTAAAAGTTACATATATGTAGGGGTTATGCACATGTAAGTACGTGTAACCAAGTGTACAACTCAGAGTTACGTACATGTAACTCATACAAGGTTCGTATATGTAAGTTGTTTCATCATCACCGTCATTTCTTGGAGTTTAAAATAAAAAATATATAATGACCTCAAAAAATAATGTTGAAGTTTACTCAAATATACTTTAAACAATTTAAAAGTTAAATCAATTATAAATCGTGTGATTTCTCATAAACACAAATACACTACAAATTACCACAAAGTACATTAAGATACAATGTACATCATCGTTAAGTATTTCAAATATATTGTTTAACTCAAACATAAAACTACCAAAACCAAACATAAAATAGTGATCCGATAAACTATTCGTCCCCCTCATTATAACCATTTTCTTCAGCAAGATTTTGTGCTTTTTTTCGAATCAATTAATTGTGGAAGTGTGCTAAAAAAGTGGGGTCTTCAAAGGAATATCCAATTTGAGCCTACAAAAACTTAAACTATGAGAGTATTTCAAATTATTATGTTTCAAATTATTATGTTTTGACCCGTTTAAACTCAAAGTAAAATGTTTTAAATTTATCAAGTGCGTTCGGGACGTTATGACCCATTTAAACAAAATCTAGATCATTTTAGTTTATTTTAATTCAATTTACCTAAGCCCATAGTAACATCACTGAAAATGCAAGGTACTTGCTAAACTATTGTGTTGTGTGAGTAACCTGACTTAATGCAATTAACTGCTTAGTTTAAGACTTTAAACTAGGGTAAGATCCTTGTTACTTAATGTAGCTAAATCACTGCGTCAATGCATAGCATTCAAAATTAGAAATTGTGAACTTAAGTAAACACATTATAATGATGTATAATTCAACATTACCGTAGAATACTATAAAACAAACTGCACGTTTGTGACAAAAACTCAAAAGTGCATCTACACAAGACAAAGATAACAAAGTGTTTAATCATATTCACCCATCTCTATTCATTTAAAGCCAAACTATAAGAAAGTCTTGTATTTTAATTAATTAATGCTTAAATCAAAGTACGCAACTCAAACATAAACGAAAGAAATATTAACGACAAGTTGGTCAACTACACATACACACATACATATATATATGAGAATGTAAACTGTTTGCCTACCTCAAATAAAGGAGAGGCCCACTATATATAGATACAACGTTGACACATAAGTAGTGGAAGAATAGATAAATTACAACATAAACATACTAAAATATATAAACTAAGCAATGTTGACATCCCCCCGCAAGCGAAACGGTGGTGGATTAACACGGAGCCCGGACCGCAAAAATGTAAACTGAGATCTTGGGAGACTTTTGGTGAAAATATCTGCCACCTGTAGCTTGGTTGGTACAAATTTCGTTTAAAGTTGTCCTGAAGATACTAATTCACGTATGATGTGATGCTCAAGATCAATTTGCTTAGCCCGCCTATGAGAGACATGATTTTGTGTGAGGAAGAGCGCACTGCGATGGTCACATAGAAGAGTTGGACTGTCAAGAGGAAGAGCATGTAATTCGCGAAGGAGATGAGTAATCCAAATGATTTCTGCCGCCGTGTTAGCCATGGCATGATACTGAAATTCACAACTCGACCGAGAGACTATCGGTTGCTTTTTAGCACTCCAGGAAATAGAGTACCCATAGGTTGACCGGCGAGTCTCAAGGCATCGGGCCCAACACTACTACAAAGCTGTTAATAGATGACGTACAAAAGATGACGCGCGAAAAAAGATGACGCGCATTTTCGCGTGTCATAAAATATATGTCAGATTTTAAAAAATTTTTAGAAAAGATGACATGCATTTTTGCGTGTCATCTTTCTATGTCATTTTTTAAATTTCAATACCGCGCCCAAATCCCCAAATTCCTTCCAATCGCGACCTCGCAGCCGATCGACGCCCCCACCACCACCGTGCGCCCTCTCTTCCTCCGCAGCCCACCGACCGACCGGCCACCCCTCCTCCGCACAGCCGACGCCCACCACCACCACCACTGCTGAATCAACCCGGCCACCCCCTCCTCCGCGCAGCCAACGCCCACCACCACCACCACTGCTCAATCAACCCGACCACCACCTCCTTCGCGCAGCCAACAACCACCACCATTGCCGTTGTAGAAGTTCAAGAAGGTAAAGTAGGTTTGATTTAGGTTTTTATTGGTTTTATTTATGTTTTGTTGTTACATTGATCTGTTGATTTGTATTAGGGTTTGGATGAAGTACTGGGTCTAAACGTTCATTCATTGACCTTCACAAAAGGTCAGATCCTGTTACATTGATTGTTCAGAAAGGCAACACTCGAATTTCATACAAACACACACACACATGTTTATTATTAAGCGATATTTGTGAAAGAGGAAACATAGGTTGTGGATTTGTGTCAAGTGTTTATATATATTCTAAATCCTCGCAAGTAACCTTCCACTTGAAGTAGATAAGCAAGCGGTAATGTGTCTGCTTTTGACGTTTATGTATGTTTGTTTACTATATGGATGTCTTTAAACTCTACAAGGAATCATTTTATTGGGTTGTGTATTTATTGCTACCACAGTAGACTTTTACATTCTACATCAGCACAGTGCTATAACTATCTGATTGGAACTAAATTAGGATCATTGCAACCTGGCGCTGTGGTCTATTACTACACATTTAGATAGCATGCATACGGGCTATAATAATCCACAATATATGCTTGTTTTTAAAATGTATGTCATTTTGTCTCTTTTGTGCATGAGATGTTTGCATATTGGTGTTTTGCTATGTTGTTTAGCAGACACACAGAAGTTTTCTTTTCAGTAACAAAACTTTTTCAGGCTAGAGATATTGGATTAAGAAGAATGGTTTATTTGATTATAAAGGAACTTTCTCCCTCTTCAGATGAGGTCTTCAAAAATTATCTTATATAGTTTATTCTTTATAGATCTTTTATGCTGTTATGTTTAAATGACATGGTACATTTCCTTGCCATGTAAGGTTATTATCGTCACAAGTTTCCTTATGAAAGACATGAATAGTAAGACTGATGTGTATCGAGCAAATGCTATCCGTGTTCTTTGTCGCATTACACATGGAACACTGTTCAGAAGGGCAGCTGTGATATTCCTGCTACAACCAATCATTCACCAATATTCCTGCTACATTCTCTACATTCATTCAATTCTCAATTCAATTCAATTCAATTCAATTCAATTCAATTCGCCTTTGTTGATTACATCAACTCTCGAATCTCTCTGTTCGTGAATTTATACGACTATACTGCTACATTCTCAAATCATTCATTAATATTCCTACTACATTGTCTGTTTGTGGTGGAATTGATGTGTTTTTTGGTGATTTCTACAGGCAGGTGTTGAGATTTTGATACATGCTTGGGATTAGGAGGTGGAAGTAGATCTCTTTGAAGTAAGAGTCGGATTTTTAGAGAAGAGATGGTGACGACTGTAGGTCGGGCGTATTCTTCCAGCAGCAATGGCAGTAGTCCTGCTACTAATGATATGGTAGTTACTACATTTGATCAATTATTTACTACACGTGGTCTGGTTAATAGTGATAATGCAAGTACATCTGTGAATCTGTCAGGGCATAGATGGAAATTCTAGCTGTCCCATTTTGTTATTGTCTGTTTGCTTAAGAAATATGTTTTATTATGTTGTGGTGAACATAATTATGATTGTTGATATGATTGTTGTCACTGATGGAAGCAGAATAATGGGTCTTGGTGATCTTGGAGTTCAGGGTATCGGCATTGCAATTTGTTGATTTGTTTATAATGGTATTGTGATGATGTTTTCTATTACTATTAGAACAATAGTTTTCTATATGTGTTTATATGCTCCTTCGAATTGAAAGATTGTTTATTGGTGAAACATTGGGGGTTATTGATGATTTCTATATGTTTTGCAGGGATAAATCATTTTCTGGTCACTCTTTTTCGTATCAAGAGTCTATTGCTGTAAGCACTGCTGAAATCAAAGAAGCCACTGCGTATGAGGTTACTGGTAAGCTCAGTTTTCTTTCTCGTTGATTACTGCACATTAGTTTGTTTTTTTTCAATCTGAATGTAACAAAAATACATTAATATGATCATTAAGTGAGTCTATAAGTAAATCCCAGCAAGGTTTCTTATCAATTTAATGATGGTGAAGTGTGGTTCTGATTAGATTTATAAGTCGGACTGTTTTGCAAATTGTTCGTGTAGGTACCCCTGTGGATTGTGTTTCATTAGCATTATCTGGGGCATTGTTTGCATGGTCCAAGCCTCTTATGGTATGTTCTTTTGGTTCTTGAGGTGTCATCAATCATAATGCTCTCATAAAATGTTGACTCATTTTTATTGTTTCATTTTGGAATGGCAAACAGGTGATATATTGTTGGAGTTAACAAAGGTCCAAGTTGTGGCCATGATATGTTTGCAGTTGCGAGTGAACTCGACAAATCAATGATTGGTCACCTTCTAGGAGCAGCTGGTGTTGTAGAAGCCGTTGCAACTGTGGTCGTGTTACGTTTCAAATTTTATTTATGTGTAGGGCTACTTATTAGATAATTAAATGAATTTGGAACTACTTTGTAATTTTGCATATGCATGTGAACTTGGAACAACTTTGTAATTTTTGTTAGTATTTAATTAAATAAATTTTGTTTTGCTATTATTTGACAGTTATTGATTTATAGTTTTATAAAAACAGCAGGTAAAATTTATAAAAATTAATGTGTATATATATATATATATATAAAATAATGCAGCTAATTTTATGACGCGCATTGCGCGTCATCTATTGCACGTCATAAAATTTCATAGATGACACGCGGATGAGCGTCATCTATTCATTTATGACTACCCCTTCCTTGACGCGCATTGCGCGTCATCTTTTGCACGTCATAAAATGCGCGTCATGTTTTGCGCGTCATAAACAGATGACGCGCGAATGCGCGTCATCTATCATTTATGACTACCCCTTCCTTGACGCGCATTTGCGCGTCATCTGACCCCCAAGATGACGCGCAATGCGCGTCATCTTTTGCGATTTTTCTAGTAGTGCAATCAGCATCAGAGTATCCCAGGATAGATGTCTTAGTCGGTCTAGAGAATGTAAGACCAAAATCCAAAGTTCCCTTAACATACCTAAGGACCCGTTTGACACTTTGAAAGTGAGTGGTGGTGGGAGCATGAAGGAATTGACTAACTTGATTCACAGCATACGAAATATCAGGGCGAGTGATGGTTAAGTATTGTAAAGCTCCAACTAGTGATCTATAATGAGTTGGGTCTGGAAATAGATCACCTGCAGTAGTAAAGGTTTCATGAGCTGCTAAAGGGGTATGGACAGGTTTGGAATGGAGAACGCCTGCACGAGTGAGAATTTCAGTGGCATACTTTGATTGTGACAGAAATAGGCCACTTGTAGAACGAGTAACCTCAATTCTAAGGAAGTAGTTTAAGCCACCAAGATGTTTGATAGCAAATTCACTATGAAGAAGAGTGACAAAGGCTTCCATGACCGTGTCCTAATTACCAGTGAGGATGAGATCATCAAAGTAGACAAGAAGATACATGACGCACGAGTCACGTTTGAAGATAAATAGAGATGTATCAGCACGGCTGTAGGAAAAGCCATTTTGTAGAAGAAAGGAACTGAGACGGTGAAACCAAGCACGAGGTGCTTGTTTGAGACCATATAAGGCCTTGTTGAGTCGACATACATGATTAGAATAATGAGGATCAGAAAACCCAAGAGGTTGTTCCATGAACACAAGTTCATTAAGTTGACCATGTAAGAATGCATTATTAACATCCAATTGGTAAGTTTTCCAATTGTTGATGACAGCTAAGGATAAAACAACGCGAATGGTAGAGGCTGTGACAACAGGGCTAAAGGTATGAGAGTAGTCGATGCTAAGGGTCTGACTAAATCCCTGGGCAACCAGGCGGGCTTTGTAGCGGCTAACAACTCCGGTGCAATGTGGTTTTATGCAAAACAACCTTTTAGAACCGACAACATTTTGATTTTTTGGTCGAGGAACCAAGGTGCAGGTATTGTTATTATGAAGGGCATTTAATTCACGATGCATGGCATCAACCCAGTGTTGATGTTTAGCAGCAGATTTGAAACCTTTGGGTATTGTTGTGGTCAAGTGTTCAAGGGTATCAACCCAAGAGAGATCTGCCTGATGTTTGGGTTTAAATATCCCATCTTTGGATCGAGTTTGCGTCAGGTGGGTTGAGGTTATGACGGGATTGGAGGATGGAATGTCATCAGAAACAGCCAAGGGGTGTTGTGGATCAAGCGGTGATGGGGAAGCAGTTTTAGGGGGTTATGGTTGTGGGTCGGGTTGTGACGGGGGAGTCTTGGCAGGAGGTTGTGATTCGGGTTGTGGAGGTGGAGGGGTTAAGGTGGAGATCACAGGTGGTGGGTTTATGGGCTGGGAAAGAGTAGGCCTATTGCTAGTGTTGGATTCAAGGCAGAGATCACAGGGTGAGGATGTTGGACCATTGGTTTGGGCTGGGTTTAGATTGTGTGGTGGGGTGGTTTGGATATTGGAAGGGGCCGAGGAGTGTTCCTCAAGAAAGGTGTGCAAGGGAAGATGGCTTAACTCAGTAGAAGAAGTGTGATCAGAAAATGGAAAAGTGGATTCATCAAATCAAGCATGACAAGTGATGAATATTTTCGAAGTAGTTGGATCAAGACAATGGTACCCTTTGTATTGAGAACAATAACCCATAAAAATGCATGGTATGCTACGAGGAGAAAGTTTATGATCCGCATAGTCACGAATGTAGGGATAGACTCTACAAGCAAATGTACGAAGATTGTGATATGATGGTTCTTGAGAAAAAAGCAACTTCAACGGAGACTTTCCTTGCAAGATTTTGGAAGGGAGCCGATTAATAAGATAGGCAACAGAACTGAATGCTTCAACCCAATAGTTGGACGACACATGGCCATTGAGCATCATAGCTAAACCAGTTTCAACAATGTGTCGGTGTTTTCTCTCGACCCGACCATTTTGTTGAGGGGTATAGTTGAGGGGTATATGGACATGAAATTCGATGAAACGTCCGTTTTCTTCAAATAATCGTTTAACATTGGAGTTAAGGAACACAGTGCCACCATCACTTTGAAGTACCTTAAGTTTACATGATAATTGAGTTTGAGCAAATTTAAGAAAGATTGGTAATATGGTTTGAAATTCAGATTTGGTATGTAGGGGGTAGAACCATGTAAATCGCGAGAAGTCATCAACAAAGATGACATAATAGCGATAGTTGTTAAATGACGTAATGAAAGAAGGTCTCCACAAGTCATAATGAACCAAATCTAAAGGTTGTGATGCACGTTTGTCATTGGTTTCAAAAGATAATCGATGTCCTTAAATAATTGGCACGGGGAACACATGACCGGTTTCGGTAACAAAGAAGTAACATGTAATCGACCAACTTTATTTAAAAACAAAATTGTATCATAAGACACGTGGCCTAAACGGTGGTGCCATAATTCAAAAGAGGGCGGAGATAAATGTACACAAGATGCAAAGAGAGCATGAGGAGAAGATGGCAAGACATATAATCCATCTTCACATCTTCTTGAGCCAGGACTTGTTTCGTGGTACGGTCCTGAACATAACAACCATGATGAGTAAATAAGACATCAATGTTATTATCACTTGTTAACTTACTGATGGACAACAGATTCTTAGCTAGGTTTGGAACAACCAAAACATTTTTCAATAAGATCTGATTAGGAAGAGAGGTGTGACCGATATGAGATACAGGTAGAGAGTTACCATTATCGAAAGTCACATTGGTGTTAGGAGACGGTGGAGTAACGTTGGAAACATGAGCAGAACTAGAAGTCATATATCACTTGCTCCAGAGTCAACATACCAATCCAGAGAGGACGCGGTAACATGGCACTGGGCATGGAAGGCTTTAGAAAGATAAGCATTAGGAGGCATGGACTTTGTGGCATAAGATGCAAGTTGGGGCAAGCAAGGGCATAGTGACCATCTTGTCGAAAATGTTGACAATATGGAGGACGACGACCCCTGCTCCGTCCACCGGTTTCGTCGCCACGGTTGGAACGACCACCACAAAACCGAGGGGTAGAGGGGGTCTTTAACTGCTGGGCCGTAAATGCGACAGTTGTGGGGTTGGAGCTATGAATAGAGCGAAGAAACATCTCATGATTTTCCGCTTGGACCAAGAGCTCAATGAATAAAGAGGCTGGTTTGGCAGTACGCATGGCGGTGGCGAATGTTTCAAATGACGGTCCAAGACCACATAAAAACCAGTGAAATTTATCAGCCTCGTCAACAGAATGGCTGATGGCAGCCAATTGGTCATAAAGTCCCTTGAACTTGCGGCCAAAATCAGTAACCTACAAGGTGCCTTTGGTGAGGAGACGGAGTTGATCGCGAAGGTTTTGGATACGTTCAATGGAAGTGTTGCTGTATACGTACTCAAGAGTGACCCAAATCTGCCTAGCGGTGGAAGACCCAACAACAGCAACAGTGGCTTCTTCGGAAAGGGAGGCATGAAGAAGAATAATGGTTTTATGATCAGTGGCAACCCAAGAAGCGTAGAGGGGATTCACCACAGGCTTGTCATCAAGAAGTGTTTCAGTGGGTGGCATCAGAGAAGAGCCATCAACATGTGGTAGAGGATTCTAAAAGCTTAATATCGGGAGCATCTGATTTTTCCAAAGAAGGTATTTGTTGGAAGATGCTTTAAGGGCAATAGGTGAAGAAGGGTGTTGAGAGGAAGAGGGGCATCAACAGAAGTAGATGAGGCAGCCATGGTGGTAGGGAAAAAGAGAAGATGCAGGTGACTTAATAGATAAGGAAAGGGAAGATAAGAGATCGGTGGGAAAGAGAAAAGGTAGGGAGGGAGTTAAGGGAAATTAATGGCTGATACCATATGAGAAGGTAAACTGTTTGCCTACCTCACATAGAGGTGAGACCCACTATATATAGATACAACATTTACACATAAGTGTCGGAAGAATAGATAAATTATAACATAAACATACTACAATATATAAACTAAGCAATGTTGACAATATGCATATACCAAACCTGAATACATAACAATTAATTGAGAAAAATGATCTAAAACCGAACGACACCACTTAAAAACATTAACCTGAGGTCATCATTTCCTTCTTTGACTCTATTTCGCAACCACCACTTCATCCCCTTTAACCTACCTACGGTTGCTAACATGCACCCATCAATCCCGTATAATGATGTCTAAAGAAACTTTATGAAATTGTATTACATAATTTACTTTTATCTCTCCATGTCTCTACTAGCCTAAGTGTATTATACAACTAGACCACATATATAAAGAACTTGAGTTTTTGCATAAACAAACCACACCAAAACCAACCCCGTCTCTTGTTTTCCCTTGGTGCTTGGCCGAAGCAAAGGAAAGGAGAACTGAAAGAGTCTTGGTTTGAAGTTTTAAGCTTTATACACGTGTACAAGACATTTGTTTCTAGGCATTAACCAACACTCATACTTATTTTCATACAGTTATAACTATAATAAACACTCTTTGAGTTCCTAAGATGGTTTCATTTCAAAGGAACACTAAGAACTTGAAAACACGAAACAAAAATGACACTTTGTTTGGTAGTCCTGAAAGGAGGCTTGACGGCCTACAAAGCAGGGCCCAAAACCCCCTCGAAATTTTTTTAAAACCGTTACATTTTAGTTACCTCAACATAGAATACAAGGATACTACAATGAATTTTAAAACTTGTAAGGCTCCGTTCCCGACAAGCCTCACAGTTAGTCAATCATAGCATAAAACTTAATAAAATATATTTTTATATAAAACATCTTAACAAAACACTTTAAAAAAATATTCATCTCTTTACATCATTCAGTTTGAAAATAAGTAATTTTTCTTAGACATAAATAGTCACTTGTTCTGAAATGAAACCTCTAATTGTTCTCCACAAAAGTAAAACATCATTAGATGGTGATGGATGCCAGTCTTCTAATGCCAAGTATCTTCACCTCTCATCCCAACCTCAACAATCAACATTACCTGCTAACTGATATGCATATAAAGTCAGCGTTTCCGAGTGAATTCTAGTCTTATAATAATATAAAAAATATACCATTAGTTTCTTTTAATGAACAAAATTCATCTCACCTAATAGTCAAATTGACTTCTTTATCATTTCTTATCATGTTTATTATCTTTCTTTCTTTCATTATGTTATCTTTATTAAAGTAGGGTTGCATAAAGCAAGAGCCTAAAACATGCGGTTGACAACAAGTATCAAACCCTTCAAGTACACATTTATGATGTTAGCTAACCCCTGACAGCTGACCCACACCACTTGGCATGAAGCCTGCTCATGAATAAGGGTCCCTTTCATTCCATGGTCAATCACAAGGATATAACACTAGATTCATCCCCATAGGCTAAATCAGCCGCACATCAGTTAAGCTGAAAATAACATGGTTATGCACCTCCATTCATTCTGCTTGCAAGCCTTTTATTTCATCATTAGAGTCCAGGTAACATTTCATCAGGTTTCACTATCATTTCTTTCTTTCATTAATGTTCCACTTTACTATAAGTAACATTTTATAATTTTTATCATCACATGATAAGGAGCATTAAATATTACTCATAGAATAACCCATATAATAATTCATACTGTATAATCATAACATTAAATCCTTAGACATCATCTAGATAGAGTCCTAGATAAACTATCCTAAGCAACACTTAATGCGGGTAACGGTAAATTAGTACAGGTGTAGAAGAACTAATATGGATGACTAACTAAATGCAAGTAATAGTACTTTACTTATGCATCTGCTTAGGACAAATGCGGTTGAAGGACTAATACATCAACCAATATGGATGACCAATACTTGGTCCTTATGGTTATTGGAACAAATGCGAGTGAATGAATCTAATGCGGGCACCCAATGCAGGTGGCAAACACTTGGACAATATGAACATAGAAAAATGCGGGTGAATGGTTAATGTCAATAAGGGACTTAACGCGGGTGTAGAAACCAATGCGGGTACCTAATTCGGGGGACCAACACTTGGCAAATGTGAAGCATTGCAGACAAATGCGAGTATAGTAGCTTAATTTGCAGCTGAGTAAACCTTCTTGCACGATTCTGAGATTAAGTATTCTATAATATAATCAAGTAATGCATGGCTCTAACTCATAGATCTAGTCCTTAGTAATCTATGGTTCATAACTAGGAAACACCATGCATGCAACATTATCATAAATGTCATAAAAACATAGTATGTTCATAAAAATGTCACCATTATCATAGAAAACCATAGATTACCAAATATTTAACATTTTGGCATGCATATCAGCATTACAAGAGTATGAAACATGTAAATAAAGGGATCTAGAACTCACCTTAAGAAGCCTTTAAACAAAAAGCCTAAACCGACAACAAAACTTGAGATTTACACCATGCACACATAAAGTTTGAAACTTTTCACATAGAAACTCATTGAGCACACCTTATGAGCTTAGATCTAGTGTAGATATAAGCTAAAGCATGAAAAAAATCATATCTATGAAGAATTCTTTACTTTCTCTCTCTAGCTTGAGAGCTCTCTCTCTCTCTCTCTCCCCCTCTCTCTCCCCCTCCCTATATAGAACCACAAATACGCATGAGAATGAGGGAAGGGGACGATCCTTCCCTTTTATACCCACCTTTTGGAATATTTTTCCTTCTTATCCACTTTAGTCCTACTTTATTAAGACTTTCTCTTTATTTCTTACCTTTTCCTTGTAAGATTACTAGGTGTTACAACTCCACCACTCTTATATAGGTTTCCTCCTCGAAACATGTTATTCCTTAGAAAGATTAGGATAGTGGGGTCCCATTTATTCTTCTGATTCCCAAGTTTCTTTTGATCCTTTACGATGCTTGCAGTAAACTTTAAATTAGCTAATTATCTTATTTCGTAACTGCTTTTCTTTTCGATCCACGGTGGCTATAGGTTGTTCTACATAATTCAACCTTTCATTAATTTTGATATCTTCCTAAGGAATGACAATATAACCTTTCGCCAAATACGTATGCAAATTGGATAACGAGATGTAGGATGAATCCCATACAACTCATCCGGAAGTTCCAATCTTTACGCTACTTCACCAACCCTAGTAGTGATTCTGAATGGCACGATGTACCTCGAACTTAATTTCCCTCTTTTATGAAAATGAATGATCCCTTTCCATGGAGACACCTTCAAAATTACCTTATCATCAAATTGAAACTCAATTGGTCACCGCCTCCTATCAGCATAAGACTTTTGTCTATGCTTAGATGCTTTCATGAATGCTTTAATCTTTTCCAACTTTTGTGACGTAGCCTTAATGATCTCAATACTTCCAAACTCTTTCTGACTAAATATCACCCCAACACACTGGGGTTCTACACCTTCTACCATAAATCATTTGAAATGGTGGCATGCCGATATTAGCGTGGTGGCTATTGTTATAAGAGAACTATGCTAATGGTAGGTGCTCATCCTAACATCTACCAAATTCAATAATACATGCTCGAAGCATGTATTCCAACATTTGAATGGTCCTTTCTGATTGACCGTGTGTCTGTGGGTGTTAAGCTGTGCTAATATGTAGTGTCGTTCCCATATATTCATGAAAACTTGCCCAAAACATAGATGTAAACCGAGTGTCTTTATCGGAAACAATAGACACCGGTACACCATTACGCCACAATCTCCTTGATGAATAACTCTAATGATCTTTAATATGAAAACGTCTTCCGAATAGTAGAAAGTGAGAAATCTTCATCAGTCGATCCACAACGACCCATATGGCATCAAATCCTCTAGCCGTGCGAGACAACTTTGTGTTAGAGTCCATCGTAACATGTTCCCACTTCTATTAAGGAATATCTAGGGGTTGGATCTTCGCGTATGGTTTCTGATATTCGACTTTCACTTGTAATCAAGTTAGACACTTGCTCACATAATCCACCACATCACCCTTTAACCCTAGTAATCAATAATCTTTCTTTAAATCACACTATATCTTTTTAGAACTCGGATGAATAAAGTACCACTTCTTATGTGCCTCATCCAAAATCTTTCCTCCCAAATCTCCATAACGTGGAATCTATATCCATCCAAATCTAGTCTTAACACCATTAGCGTTTTTCCCAAACTCTACAACCTGCCCCTTAATTCTTTCTGAGTTGATTTGACCCTCTTTAAACGCTTCCTCCTAGAAACCTTTGATCTGCAGCATAATGTTCGGCGTCACAATTAGTTGATAAGCCTTCACTCGAACAGCTCGGGTCCCCCTTTATGGCTTACAACCTTAACCACCACGTTATCTTTATTTGGATGATAGTGAATCTTACAATCATAGTCCTTGGTAAACTCTAACCATCTCCTCTTCCTCATGTTAAGATCTTTCTGCTTAAAGAAATACTTCCATCTTTTATGATCTGTAAAGATGGTGCACTTAGTCCTATACAATTAATGCCTCCAAATCTTTAATGCAAATACCATAACTGCCAATTCCGAATCATGTGTAGGATAATTGGCTTCATGTATCTTCAATATCCTAGAAGATAGGCTACGACCTTTCCCCGTTGCATCAACACATAACCTCGAACTGAATACGAGGCATTTGAATACACAACCAGGCCCTCGTTCCCTTATAGTAATGTCAAGACAGTAGTTTGAGTTAACATTGTCTTCAATTCCTGAAACGCGTTCTCTTGACCCATACCCCTTTTAAACTTCACATCATTTTGTGTCAACTTGGTCAAAGAAGATGCTATCGTAGAAAGGTCTTGAATGAATCTCTGGTAATAACCTACCAAAACCAAGAAACAACGAATCTGGGATGTCGAATTTAGAGAATTCCACTTCATTATCGCCTTTACCTTGGCGTGATTCACCATAATCTCTTCTTAAGGTTTCTAACACCTCTTTGATGTGATCGACATGATCCTCTTTGCTCTATGACTACATCAATATATCGTCAATAAATACAATCATTGACTTATGTAGCATAGATTGGCCTACATGGTTCATTAAATCCATGAACACTGTTGGGGCATTAGTCAACCTGAATGATATTACGAGGAATCATAATGCCCATATCGTGTGCGGAACGCCGTCTTCAAAATATCTTGCTATTTCACCTCAACTAATGGTAGCTTGATCTGAGATCTATTCTGGAGAACCAACTCGCACCATAGAGTTGATCGAACAAGTTATTACCGGTTCCTTAGGGTCAACATGTTAAAATCGCGATCATCGATACACATGGTCATTCTACTATCCTTCTTCTTGACGAACAAAACTGGAGCACCCTATGGAGAGATGCTCGGTCAGATAAAACCAAGCTTAACCAAAAGATCTTGCGATTGAGACATCACTTCCTTGAGCTTGGAGGGAGCTAATAGATATGGTGCCTTGACGACGGGTTGAGCTCCTGGTACCGAATCAATCTGAAACTCGAAATCTCTCTATCTGGGGCACTCTTGACAGATTCTCAGGGAACACTTCAAGTAAGTCACATACTATAGGCACATCCGACAGTTGAAGCACTTTCGCACTAAAATCCTTTGCATAGGCTAGTTAAGCAGCACACTCTCGTCTAATAAACTTCTTTGCCATCATCATAGATATCATTCTTGGAATGACGCATTCCTTGTCTCCATAAACTATAACCAGAGCGTAATCAGACGAATCATCTTCTTTGTTCATACAATATTTGCTTTGTAGTCAGCTAGACAATCCATTCCTAACATCACATCAAAACCTCCTAGGCCATAACATACAATTTAGCAGGAAACTTACATCCTTCCAATGTTACAAGGCAATATTCAATCATATCAGTTACCTTAGTAGATTTACCAATAACAGTCTCAACATAAAAAGACAAGTCAATTTTTCCTTTATGGTAGCTAAAGATGATGGTTAATGCACTCAGCTAATTGTGTTATAGTTACGATCAAACATATTAAGAAGTTTGCCAATGTAAATTTGTTTACTCCTTATGGAGCTAATATCACCTATGACCTTTTTTGTTGTTTGGCATTTCATCAAATAAACTTTTTTCCCTTGAGAGTTTTGTAAGTTCATAAAAAATAAGTTATATGCAAGTCAAATCATTACCCATGTGATATTACGATAAGCATTGCTTGTAAACCATGGCCATACTTGGAACCATTGAAAAATTTTGGGTTCTAGACGAGTAAAAAAACTGCCCTCTTATTATATAAAATGAATAACTCATATATAAACTTTTAGACCATGTATGAGTAGAAAAATGAGATCTAAGTTCGATCAATCGGTCGCTCTGACCTCTGGTGTTCCTATCATTCTTTTATAGCTTCACCCCAAATCACAATCAATTGTGTTTGAGTTTTAACATGGGTTTAAATTCTAGTAATATGTAAATTTTAGTGTGCTAAAATAATTAAAATTTTTTGTGGCCTCTAATGTTTGTTAGGCCTAATGAGTTTGAATGTTTAACAAAATATACAGGTTTTTTATTAAAAACACACGTGCGTGCGCGCGCGCACACACACATATGTATATATAATTTATTATATTTTTGAAACTATTTCATATTTCTCATTTACTTTTATTTATCACAGGTCAATTCTACAAATTAAGATTTATATTTTTTTTTTTGAACGGGCCAACGAATAATTTTTTAAGTCCGGTCACCCGGGTAAACCCATTGACGAAAGGTCACCTATGCCCGCGAACACAGACAGCGCTGATGACCCGGCTCACCCACCGTTCTAAGGGAAACCCACCACGCGAAGGCCCACTATGGTAAAACCCTTGACCCACTTGAAACATATTGCACCAAGTGAGACTCCAACCCATGACCTTCACTTTAAAAAGTTATAGGATGTCTCCTATTAAAGCAGTTGATATAGGACTCATTGACAAATAAGATTTATATATAAATCTTTATTTATTTGACACTCATTTGTCAACCCCCATCACCTCAAACTTCTTGTTACAATTTAAATTAATGTTACTTGTTTTTACCAAGTTTGAGTTAGTTGGTGAAACTTAATATTTTTTTAACCAACTTAATCTTTAGCTAAAGATCGACAATGTCTAACAAGTAAAAATAATTTCAAATGTTAGTGTTGAATATGCCAATAAATTATAGAATATGCCAAGAGATGAAGCTCAAAATAAGGATAGTTGTGAAAAAAGTCACAAACTGAACATTCATGTTCACATATAAACCGTGATGTCAGACGATCATCGCATAGGTATAAAATCTAAAATGTATATTAAGTAGGCAGTAGTATTTGGGTATCATTGACGTGATTAAATACATAAAAAGAAGCATTTGAAGTTTTATAGATTTGATTATGCACATCAAAAAGTTAATAAAAAAGAACACGTCAAGGTTGTAGTCTATATATTAGGAAATCATATAACAATTAAAAAAACCTTTGAATATTAAAATATTTAACTAAAATAGAAAATAATGACATAAAAAAGTTAATAAAAAACCTTTGAATGTTAAAATATTTAACTAAAATAGAAAATAATGAAATAAAAAAAATTTTGAATGTAAATTCATAACAATAACCATAATAAATTTATATTAGATGCTGAAAATTTTTATGTAGAATTGAAAACGAAATAGATTTTTTAATAAGAAATAAATTCATAACAATAACCATAATAAATTCATATTAGATGCTCAAATTAAGAAATAAACGTGGTTAGGTCAGTGTGACCTACGTCCATGAGCTGCAACTAAGGTTTTCTTTATTGCTAAGTACAAAAGATTACAATACATGACATGGATATATATAAAGACTAACTAGGGTTTTCAACGTAGTTAATAAGAAAATTAAACACTGGTCTAAGTTCAAAGCCTTTATAAACCCAACAAAGCTTTCTTATTGTCTTTTCATTTTGGATATTCACTTATAAAATATCCAAACTTGTTACATTTGTAACACCTTACACATATCATGTCCCGTTGTATTCGACCTTTCCCGGACGAACTTTGCCTCGGCCACGTCCAAAGTCTCCGATTTGAGTTTTCACAACCGCAATGCTCACGTTTATGGTGTTTAACCTTTGCCATTCCTTTTTTTTTGGTGAATAATAGTTTACTAGACACGCCTTCCTCACTCATTAGCTTGCTTCTTAGTGCATTCCTCGAACGCATTTAATCTTCTTATGAATTTTTGAAAATTGATTTGCGTTTCAAAATTGATTTTCCTTATATTTTCAATGATTTCTTCCCTATTTGTTTCTGTCGTTGGATCCTAACACAATCACGTAGTGTGGCGTTTCTGTTCCTCCTCTTAGTCTGATTTCATGAAGATATGATTACAAGCCTCCAATACAATAGTAATTGAAATTCAGATTTGATTTAAGTTCTGTTCGATGAAGATAACCCCCTGCTGGTTGATGATTGCAAGTTTGATTCCAGTGACGATTCGGAATTCTTACGCGATTAACAAATCATCGTTTCTTTGTTTAAAGTGATGTAAGGATATGCAATCAGGTATTGTTTCGTCGATTGTTCAATGATTTTTGAAGTGACGTACAGCCCTTCATTAATGTATATGAACACCAATCCTGTTCGGTCGATGATTATTGGTTTTCCTTGATTGTTCAGTTCTTGATTACAATTTCAGTGAAGAACTTTTTAACAAATATGAATCGTCCTTTGACTTCGCCGCCTCTAATTTTCTTTTATTTGATCAATAATCAATGTGTTGTATCATTGATCAATTCTCAACCGCTTTGATACCAATTGTTGGGTATGGAGGGAGGAAACAATTTAAACACAAAGATTATATGGTTGAGAATTGCAAATATAATGAGTTTTAACAGGATATACACTTGCATATACATACTAAATGTTAGATTATGTACGGATTTTATTGAGTTAAGTTGCTAAACGAGTTATGACTCGTAAGAGCTACTTCTTAGGCAATAAATATTGAACCCCACTTAATTTAATTAATTGGCATTTACTAACTATATCGAGTATTAATATTTTATAATAGTTGTAAATTATTTCCTTAAAATGTTTATTTATTAAATGTTATAAGTTGCGGTTTTAGGTTTACAATTGTGGGCTAAATTAATCCGACCGGGCTCCAGGCCTATTAAAGATTAATTAACAATATTTAAGGGATCATTAGGGTCATTAACCCTTCACAGTTCACCCTTTTTTGGTTTAGTTTTGTGCTCGAGAAAACAACAAAAGGACCGTACCCTTTTGGTTAAGAACCCAAAGCAACTCCATAGTCAAACATTTTTTTGTTTTGACAGCCACCAAAAAACCACACGCCACGACTGCCATGTATAGTCATCGTGCTGCCGTTTACCCATGAGCAACACCAAATCCAAGATCGTGTTTCACACATTTTCGGTTCATTAATCTAGCGATTGTTCGTTAAACCTCGGTGTCTCAAACGGTTAATTATTAACCACAAAGGTATAATATATCTTATCAGTAGGTTAATTATAATTCCGTATTTGCATCGTTTGTAACCAGATCCTGTCGGGTTTACTCTGATATTTTATTATTAATCAACTGTGTTATATATTATTAATATGATTAATAAGTTAGGAAAATTGTTTTGATAAAATAAATCTAAACAAGATACCACTGAACCCAACACTGAATACGTTCAAATGATTTACACCAATTATCGTTACCCCAAGTGGTTAAGGAGAGGTATGCAAGACATGTAGATATGGAGAATAGTATATTAGAGCTCATGTATTACATGGATGGAAGAAATAAACATGTCAAAATCATTAGTTTTATAGATATTTTATTTTCTAGATGTTATAGCCATTAGTGAAATAAAAATATAATAAATATCTAAAAATATGACAAATTATGTAATTAGAAATTACTACCATATATTTAAAGATAAAATATATTCGAAATCATATGATTTAGTATGTATTAATAAACTATTAAAATAAGAATATTTAATTTTTAGATGTTTGATAGTTTAGTTTACTTATTTAAAATAATTATCATTTAATATGATAGAGACAAAAAGACAAATATGTAAATGTTTGTTTTAACATATTTTAATAAGGGTCCTAATGGGGACACCGCTGGGTTTTTTAGGGTAGGCCGGACCAAAAGGTCACGGTTAGGGTTAAAGGTCACGTTTTGGTACCTAACCGTGACCGCAAGGTCTTGCGGTCACGGTTTCTGTGTCTGTCTTCCGACACCTCGTGACAACAAAACGACAAATGGCCTGATAAAGTTGAAAACCGGTCACCAAACCGTCACGGTTTGGCCTAACCGTGACCTCTAGGGTACGAGGTTCAGTTTTAAGGTACGAGGTAGACTGTGATGTTGACAAAAGGGTCGGGATTCGCGCTTCGAACCGTCACGTGGAGGCCAAACCGTGACCTCTTGTGCACCAGATTTTCATCATAAATACCTTTGAGCTTTCACCATTCGTCCAACGGTAACACTCGAGATTTTTTCATCATAAATACCTTTGAGCTTTCATTCATCCAACACTCGAGATTTTTCAGCCTTCGTCATTCCAAAAACATGTTAATTCGAAAACAATGTCGGGTTCGGGAGATCATTATCAAAAGCCGAAGCTTCCAGATTTGAATGAGGTGCCACATATCGAAGATTCGAACCAGGTTGAAGTAGTATATGTTTTATTATAACTTATTATTTGAAATATCTAACCATTATCTTTTTTAGGAATATTACGTATACGGGAGTCACCCTCCGTGGGGGGAGGAGGAAACCAACCCATCGAACACATTTGCTCAAGAGGCGTACAACTCTTTATTTGGACCGACAGGGGACGGTGAAGGGTACAGATATCCCCCTTGGAATTCTTACGGGCATGCCCCGAACACGTACCACTCACAAACAGAGCTGGATTACGGACATCCCCCGTACCAGTCAGAACTAGAAATTACACATGTGTCGGATACTTTTAATGGGAATGACACAGATGAGAGTGACGGTTCGGTTCACCTCAAAGAAAACCATGGGGACACCGCGAAGAATGATGGGGATGAGGATCGGATAAGAAAGGCTACGGTTTCTTATAAAACCGATAAAGTACGAAGAGTTTTTATTCTTTTGTTTATTTTATTTTTTATTTGTTTTATATATTGTTTTTTATGTCTAGCTTTATAATTTTTTCAGTATTTTGATTCTCGTGAGAACTTGGAGAAGTGGGCTAAAATGAGAGGACGGGAGCATGGGTGCGTCATTGTGGTGGGTCGGCCACGAAAAAAGGATGTTGAACTATTATGCAATCGTATTGGTGAACCTAAATTCACTGGCACAAGTAGGCGTACTGGGAGCATAAAGAAAGGATGTCCCTTTAAACTCGTAGGGAAGTACGTAGGAAAGAGTGACAGTTGGATGTTAGAGGTGAGAAACGAGATGCAAACCACGATCCTATTGTGTATGAGGAGGGCCAGGCGCATCTTAGGAAGATGACCGCCTTAGAAATTGATCTTGTCGAGAAGTTACACAGGCAGCACGTGCGGCCACGACATATCCATTCAGCCGTAAGGGAGCACTTTCCCTACAGCGTCTGTGTTGTTCAAGACATATACAATCTGACGTCGAAATTTAGGGCTGAGGGGAGAAAAGGCATGACACCAATGCAGGAACTTGAAAACCTGCTACAATCTAAAGAGTTCGTGTATGAAACACGAACGAATGCAACTACTAAGGCCGTGGAAGATGTTTTCTTTTGTCATCCTACTTTGTATAAATGTGGCGCGCATTCCCGCACGTGATGTTGATAGACACGACGTACAAGACCAACATGTACAACATTCCATTTGTTCAGGTTATTGGCGTTACGTCGACGTCGAAGTCGTTTTGTATTGCGCATGTATTTATATCGAGGGAACGGCAGGACAACTTCACATGGGTATTGGAGCGGATCAGAGATATGCTCGATGGGTGTGTGGAGCCCCGCGTTATTGTCACAGACAGGGACCTGGCCCTGATGAGCGCGTGTGACACAGTGTTCCCAAGTGCTACTAAAAACCTATGCAGGTGGCACGTTTGGGAGAATATCAAAAGACGGTGGAATATCCTTTTCAAAACCGACATGTGGAAGGATTTTTCATACTGGTGGAAGACCTTGTGTTCGTCTCCCACAGAGGCATTGTACGATTACAATTGCAGGAAAATGAAAGAAAAGTTAAATGAAGATGGTAAACGTGGTAAGAATTTCATAGTTATTGTTACTCTAATAATTTATTTGTTCATTTTATAAAATTTGTTATTTCTTTCAGAGGTATGGGAATATATTTGGAATAATTGGTTGGTGCCGTACAAAGAGAAAATTGTTACTTGTTGGATGTACGACCGCCTTAACTTTGGTGAATTTACAACTAATAGGGTTGAGGGCCAACATGCCAACTTCAAGAGTTACCTCACAGAGACCAATAATACGTTGCACACACTTGTCGGATATGTTTGTGACCTCGTGCGTGGCCAGGAGATTGAAATTTGTAAAACATTCGAGGTGTCTCGTGTGAAAATTAAAAAAGACCATCGATTGCCATTGTTTTCAAAATTGCATTATAAAGTATCCATTTTTTGCCTTAGCCTCCTTGAATCAGAATTGACGAAAATGGAAATGATTCAGGAATCTAGGGGTTCATGTGGACACCAATTGTCCACGTCCATGGGCTTGCCATGTGTTTGTCGTTTGGAGAAATACATCCGAGAAGGTAATATTTATCTTAATACATTTTTTTATTATTGTCACATGATTGTATATTTTTCACTAATAATTTAACCTTTAAATCCAGTCATAAGTATTTCACTCAATGCGGTAGATCCACACTGGAGGAAGCTGAACCCAACTACGATGTGAAAATTGATGACTTGAAACAAAAGGTTATGGCATCTCCTAATCCTCAAGTAAAGAAAAAATTGTTTAACAAAGTATTTGACTCTTTGTTTAAGAGCAAGTCAAAAGTTAAAGAACCTGAGGTGCATCATGACCGACGTGGTCGTCCAAATATTAAGGAGCAACAAAGAAGAGCAGACTCCAATACATCATAGTATGAGGCTGCTAGACACAGCTCCTATACTTCCTCACAACAAACTATGCCTGACCTGGCGAGGCATAGCTCATATACCCCTCGGTTTAAAATGCCAAACGACCGTTCTAATCGGGCAAAGGCTGCTTCAAATGTACCGATTACGGGAGCTGCCCTAGGGTTTCCTTTAATATTGAAACCAAAGGACGTGATAAAAGTTATGAAGTTTAAGGATCAGCTGCCCCAATAGATTCACCGGTACGTTTCGACTATAAAAGATGTGCGGCCTGATGGTAACTGTGGTTTTTGGGCAATCGCGGTGGCTTTAGGGAAAAAGCAAAAAGAATGGGAATGGGTTAGGCGTCAAATGTAGTCGGAGATGGACAGAAACATATGGTATTGGCGGAGCAATTTGAACCGCGAGATG